>AP028449.1:13121352-13823302 GCA_036509395.1 Antheraea yamamai | reverse complement strand
GCGCGACTAGGAGGTAACTGGACGACAATGCAACGGAAGTCCGTTATGGCAATATGGCGTCACTTTTTTGTACCATCTGCTTTTTAAATATTTTTAATTTTGTAAATAAATAGTTTATAAACAAATCAATCTAAAACTTTTGAAAAAAAAATCAATTGAATAATAATAAAAATCATACAATAGAATTAATTATGTAGATACGGGCACGCGACTGTGCCGCCATCTGATTTCAATGTAAGTAAGTAACAAATTAAATCAAAGCTTAATTATCTATTAGCTAATTCGGAACTTAAATAACACACGAAATGTTATTAGCAACTCTTTGTTATAAAGTAAATAAAATATAGAAAAGTACGAAAACATTACTATGATAAGTAACTTAACTTGATAGTAATTAAATTGTTGTTTTAAAATGTATAGTGGTCGACGATAATAAATGTATATATTGCTAGTGTTACATCATCAATAAATGCCTTTTCAAATTCTCATATGATGTATTTATATTTAACTTAATCGCCATCTCTTATAAAGCCAAAGAAGTTTTACTTCAATCCCGTGTGACGGTTACACGCACACATTTTTTTAAAATAAATTGTAGTTTAAATATATACATACGTCAAAATACATTTTATAAAAATGGGGTAAATTTGACAAAGGTATACGAGTTTGTATTGAATTTTTAACATAAAGACGTTTAACAAAACGCATTTAATAACATGAGATGCTACGTAAGCATGACCATATTGCACTTACGCGGCTTGCCTGCGTACAGACTAGTGTACATGTAATATTTATATATTGCAGCTCATCATTAATTATTTATACCACGATGGTAGCAAACAAGCATGCGGGCCGCCTGATGTTAAGCGGTCACCGCAGCTTATGGACGTTTGCTACATCAGAGATGTCACATGCGCGTTGCCGACCCTTTAATGTCGTATTTACTTTCCCCTTGAAGAACTCCATACTGTAGTCCCCAGGAAAAGCCTCAGCTGGAAGCTCATTCCACAATCGGAGTATTCGTGGGAGGAAACTTCTCTGGAACCGGACCGTCTCAGACCATTTCGGTTAAAAGGTGTGAGGGTGAATTCCCTGCCGATTGATCGTTTGATTGATTAATAAGTTTTATAAAAGCTATATGATTATTGCTCCGAGAGCCAGTAGATATGAAAACCACACTAGTTGATAATTTCATCCACACCGTAATTAATATGAACGTTCAACAAAGAACGTTAATATTATTGTTTTGAGTGTTTACTTCTATCGGCAGAGCTTATTTACTACCTTTTCTTTCATATCAATCTTGATTGGCATATATTGACGATTTAAAAATCAAACTCAATGATTTAGATTAGAGGTATTAGAGTGAATCTGATCGTATTCACATGTAGTCAGGCACCGACGCTTGCCAAGTGAAATTAGCTTTGAATATTCCGTTTGTACATGTGACAGATCTTAAATCAAACGGCAGTTAGGGAAACGGCACTAGGGAAGGATAAGTCGTGTTTGCGAGCATAAATCTAGATTATAGATTGCTGTTTGCTAAGGCATAATATATTTAAGGCAGGCATAATATAAGCGCCAGACTAGCGACGCGTAGTGTAGCGGCCTGTGTATATGTAATATTGACATTTAGTATCATTACATAGTATAAGACAAAGTCCCCTACCGGCTGCCCAATTTTATAAATATATACATAAATATCCCACCCACGCAGAAGTGTCGCATATGGGTGTGTTCGTCACGACCTGCGCCACACTAATATATAGATAATACATACAAATTAAACACACAACTTAAGTGAAAACACGAAAAACTGTAATTTTTCAAAATTTACAATACAAATATTTAAAATTTCATAAGTTTCAATTTTAATTTACACATTATCTGGACAGCATCAGATCCGGAGCGTAGCCCCTCGCTCGCCGCACTCGCGGGAAAAGTCGAGAGACGCCCCCGCGATCTGAAACATAAAAATTTTCATTAATTTTCACTAATTTATAAAAACTTCAAATTTTTCCAAAACTTACCGAATTTTCACCCAGATTCCGAAGTATTAGAGTGGGAATACCACCCCTCACACGCCGCACCCGCCGGCACTGTCGAGGGAATTTTCCGGAACCTGGAAAAATCATAATTTTATTAAAATATATAACACTTAAAATCCGCTGAAATTTTCACAATTTCCCGGACTTTTTCACACTCAGGAATAGCCTTAGGCGTCCTGAAGGTGAAACCGCCTGAAAAACTGTGGAAAACACACTAAAATTTTGAAAAATTGACCGCCCGCCACACCCTTATTTCCTTCCTTGGTAGGTGGATTTTGGTAGTGGGAAAATTCTAAAGTTGGAAAGTAGCCGAATTTTAAATTGGATTGGACATATTAGTGCTTAAATAACTTGACTAGACTACCTACGCCCTTCTAGGGCTAGTAGGAATTAGATATAGGACGTTTTAAAAAATTGAAATTAAAAAGCGACAAAAATCGACTATAGAAAATTCTATTATTAGGAAGACAAGCTTTAATATACAAAGTTATAAATGACAAATGTAGAAAGAGAAATATTCATAAAATAGCACTAAAAAACTATACAAAAATAAAAACTATTTCAAACTATTTACAATTTTATATACAATTTATTATTTACATTTTCATTGACGATATTATTAAATCTCTGTATTTACAACTTATACAAACTTATACATTTTAAAATCACATATTAAATTGACGATTACAAAATGAGCTCGACTGCTGGAAAAATTGAAGAACCAAGAAAACGAATGTCGGCTAAGGGAAAATTGGAGGAGATAGAAAAAGACAAACAAGAAACTAGCCCTATAAACCCGAAGAGTGTTGCCACAAAAATATATCAAGATGCTAAATTGCAGTTGGAAAATTCTGGAAACTTAAAAAGTAGCATAAAACACAGTGTTATAAAGAGTCTAGGAGATTTATATGAGATTATTCTTAACTTAGCAGACAAAAATAATAATTGGGAACACAAATTAAGAGAAGAACTTTTAAAACAGCAAAAGGAACACTCGAAAACAATAGCCGAACTGAAACTTGAAACACCCCAGAAGGAGGTGCAAAATTTAGACACAGTAAAAATAATAGAGGGCGTACATAAGATACTGAAAGAAGAGGAGGAAAGAAGAAATCAGATAGAGAAGAACTTAACACAGGAAATAAATACAACGTTAAAATTTATAAACGAAAGATTAGACAAGATAGAAAAAGTAGGTATACAAGAAAAAGTTCAAAGTCCAATAAGTCTAACTAGAGGGATAGCCGATGTTCCAAGACAAAATAATATGACATCTCAACCAACGTTCTCCATAATAGTATCCTCCAAAATGGATATAGACACAAGTGGGGACGTCATAAATAAAATTAAAACAGCAGTCGATGCCAAACGTTCGGGGCTCTGCGTGGATAGGATAAGGAAAGCCAAAGATCAAAAAGTGGTGCTGGGGTTCAACACTAAAGAGGAAGCAGAAAAGATCACGCAAAAATTATCGGAACAGGAATCCTCACTGATCGTAAAAGAGGCCACAAACAAGGATCCGCTGGTCCAGCTGAATGACGTCCTCTCCATGAATGCTGACGAAGAGGTGATAACTCTGCTCAAAAATCAAAATAAATTAATATTTGACATGCCAGACGAAGACTGCAGGATCTCTATAAAATTTAGAAGAAAGACCAGGAATCCTCACACCAATCACATCGTACATCAGGTATCGCCGAAACTGTGGGGGAGACTGACCGCGGCGGGCAAAGTCTACATTGACTTGCAAAGAGTAGTGGTAGCGGATCAGTCTCCTCTAGTACAGTGCATGCGGTGCCTGGAGTACGGGCATGGAAAGAGGATCTGCAGTGAGACAAAAGACAGTTGTTGTCACTGTGGAGAGAACCATCGCAGGGAGGTCTGTCCAATATATAAAGAAGGATTGCCCCCAAGCTGCAAAAATTGCTGCCTCGGGAAGGAGGAAAACAAGACCCACAATGCTCTTGACAGAGATTGTCCCATCAGACAAAAATGGGACAAGATTGCAAGATTAAGCGTTGCCTATTGCTGAGGTGGTAATTGAGACACAAAAGCAAAATCAAGTCAAAAAAAGGGGGAAGCTGGTGATGCAAAGATACTTAATCGCGTCTGTAGAACAACCAAGAAATCTTGTAGATACTAATAAATACAGAGATGCTGATATTATTAGCAAAACAAGAAAATACCACCTATTAAAAAGAAGGAAGAAGGTCGGGAATTCCAGGAACAGCAGTTACAATAAAAACTGTTTTGGGACGGAATACATAGTTAGTTAACCAGGGATAGCCGAATACCAGGCAAGACAGCAGAGCTATGTGAACAGATCATAACAGCTGACATATTCTCTTATTAAAAATAAGGGAATGTGTCAAACGAAATTGGAAGTTGGAAACAAGCGACGCTGGAAAAGATAGGGTAGAACAAGCGAAGAGAGGAAAGAAAGAAGAGGTCTCTCAGACAAGATGTCGGATATGACAACCCGCAAGAAGAGATTGCTGACTACCAAACAAGAAAGAACTAAGTGACGCTATGTAAGACGCTCAAACTAAGAATGCAGTCAAATATTGGGAACTGCGCTGAAGTGAGACCATCAGCAAACTTATTAAAAAGACGAAAATTCATCACCAGTATACAACAAAATTGGATCAGGAACCCAGCTTAATAGTGTAGCAGCATCACAACCTTGTAAAAGGAAAACGATAATAATATTAAAACATGGAAAATATATAAATACTTAAAATCAAAATTCAAAATTAACAACAAAGCATAACTAAACAATCAATAATAAATACAAATAATTAAATTTAACAATAACTAAATAATCAAACTCAAATAAATAAAACATACTAAAAGTAGTCGAAAAATACAATATAGACAGCACAAAAAATTGAAGAAAAATGAAAACAAGAAACGAAACAGAAACAAAAAGTTATACAATAAAAGCAAGAAAACATAGAAATAAAAAGTATAAACACAAGGTATAAAAGGTCTCTGTCCACCATGATAGAGGAGCCCCGACGACTGGGGGAACAATACTCCCAGTCACACTAAAAAAAAAAAAGTCCCCTACCACGTCTGTCTGTCTGTCTGTTCGCAATAAACTCAAAAACTACTGAACGGATCTTTATGCCGTTTTCACCAGTGGATAAAGTGATTCACGAGGAACGTTTTGGTATATAATTTGTCCAGGTTTTTTTATAATAAGGGCGGGACAACGTCTGCCGGGCCCGCTAGTTTAAAATAAGTTTGCAACCTGTCATATGTTTGATTAATTAATAGACTGTATAAAAATGTATATAATTATTGCTCCAAGTGCCAATAGATGTAAAAAAACAGGATTATGTTAATAATTTTAATATACAAATTATATAATTCAGATTATGATTATTAATTTAAAAATTCAAAAGAGAACATAGTTATTCCATTGTTTTGAGTTTTCACGTCTCTCGGCAGTTCTTATGACTGCCTCGACTCTTTTTGTTTTATTTACTAACTATACCACACCCCCTGTTTTAACTCGCTCTCAGTCTGACACTCCACGCATCCGTTGATGTTTGGCTTACATTTTAAAGTACACTCTGAATGGTATATGCCCCGCTCCTAAGTGTCATAGAGTGATAGTAAATAGCTTATCAAATCCTTAAATAAATATACATAAAGAATTTTATAAATCTCACAAATACTTTTATAGAATTCAAACAAACGACGTACTTTCAGTTTCATAATCTCTTTTAGTTACAAAGTTTTTTATAGACTTTTTAAAGTATATATTCGAGTGAGAGATAATTCACAGCCCAAAAAAAAGAAGTGCGAAAGAAAACGAAACAAATTGTAATGTACACACGAACTCGTATCAGATTCACTCGCCTGAAGACAGTATTTGAGCTAACTTCCGTTGGTAATATATCTATGTCGGATGGTCGACCAGAGAGATTAATCTACCATTCCGTGTGTCTAGAATGTTCCCCGGATGTGTAGCCACTTAGGAAGTTAAGCCGAAATCCGTTGTGACAACTACTTCGTATGAATTAAACTTTAAATTAAAAAAAGAAACATTACGCAATTTAGTTTAATCTATACATATAATAAAAATGTAAACGTGACGCGTCTGTACTTTAGATTAAAAAAAAAATGGTTGCACGTGTCTAGGAATAACACGTATCACTGCTAAAATACTGCGTTCATGATAACATTTCTTTAAGAAAATCATAAAGCATATCGTCGAGTAACATTTAGTTTTTGTTTCGCCAAAATCGTTCCGCTCCATCAAAAGTGGGTTGTATAAGACATTCATGCTTACTTGTATGATAACAATGACTGTCGATCGCTTTACATGGTCGCCGGCTTGCCTCAGCTGACGGTCGTATTTATTACTATATACAATTTAAATTAAATGTATATAGCATGTTTTTATAATTAATACCTTTCAGCCTTTGACCATAATCTCACTTCATGTTAAATGATGTTGTGTGTTGAATCCAGGCAAGTGCTTGAGAGTGAGACTTGTCAGGTGTTCTTAGAAAAAGCCTTACCACAATGTTATAGTTTCAGTTACTTCTTCTTCTCACCCTTATCCCACTTAAGTGGGGTCGGCACAAAATAATTTCCTTTTCCACTCTCCCCTGTCAGATGTCATTTCAGTATTCACACCTTTTATACACGTATTATTTTTCACACAACTTTTTCGGTCTTCCTTTTCTAGTTGCATTACTTTCTCTTCTCATTATATGACCGCTCTAACCTATTACTCCTCAACTTGTCTGTCACTACTGCTATTTTCAAACTTCCTCTGGTATACTCACATACACATAAACCTATCTTAATTCGCATCTCTGCCACATGTAATCTCTTTTCTTCCGTCTCTTTCGTAGTCCTGCACTTGAATCCATGTTTTTTTTTTTTTCTCGAACTGACTACGCTATTGGCCTTTTTAGAGGCCTCTACAGCTTCACCGGACTACTAAGGCGAGCGCTTAAGGCACTCAGCCGATTTTATTCGGGCAACTAGCTCAAGGGTGCACGGCACACCTCGGCTTGGCTGTTGCCTGTATCATGCAATTCGCGATCTATCTTTAGCTAACCTAAGTTAAGCTAAACTATTCATACAGATATGAGTTATCGAAACATACATGTGTACCAGGCATGCGTGTCTTGATAACTCTTATGTGTATTTTGTGTCGGAAAATTTCTGAACTATTTCAGTTCGATAAGGGAAAAAAACAAAACCCTTCCACTTTTTATGTGTAAGCGTGTGAGCGTGCACGTGTGTGGAGGTGATATGTGTAGTGTTGCAGCAGTGATGTAAATTTTTGTGTCACTGTATCGCGCGAGCAGCGTACTCAAGGGCTCCACGCCGAGGGATCGGACCTAGGCTTGAGCCGCTGCCGAGGGGGGCCTAATCAAGTGTGCGGGAGCGAAGTTTACCCCCAGACCACGGCGGCGTGATCTGTGGTTACGCGGGCGTGGGCGTGAACACGCTCTGTTTGAAGAGACAGGCTGGTACTGATCGTTCGCTGCCGTTATTTTGTCGGGAGGATCGGTGAGAATATGTCGCGGACATCTTTTGTATCGCGCAGCGTTCGGTATGGTTGCGTAATTCGTGGCGGATACCACTAACGGACTGGGATGATTCGTGGCTTTTTCAAAGTAGCTAGTAGTGAGTGATTTTACGTACGCCCAGATAGAGGGCATCTCCAGGTCCCTGTGGAGATCCTCGTTCCGGACGTAGGACGGAGCCCCGGTGGCTTTACGTAAGAACCGGTTCTGAATGCGTTGTAATGGTAAGAAGTTAGTTTGGGGCATATGTGCAAAAACGGGTGAGCTATATGTTAAAATCGGACGAATGCAAGTTTTATAAAGTGTGAGCTTATGTCTTAGGGACATCTTGTTCTTGTGGCATACTAACGGGTGTAGGCGAGCCATGACCATAGCGGCCTTGTTGCGTACTCGCTTCGCGTGAGATCTGAACGTGAGGTGTCTGTCTAACGTAACTCCTACATATTTAATCTGCTTATTCCACGGAATGCCGGCTCCGTATAATCTGATAGGTTCTAGTTTGCGCTCGTAATTGCGGCATATAGGGTCGAAAAATATCGCGGCGCTTTTGTCGGGATTAACTTCTATACGCCATCGAAGAAACCAGTCACCGAGTGTGCTAACGGCTTCTTCGATGCGTGTCCTAAGTCGTATCGGAAACCAATCGGAAGCGTAGATGACTGTGTCGTCAGCATAGCAACCTACCTCTACCCTCGGGAGCCGAGGTAGGTCGCTGACGAACAGATTGAAGAGGGAGGGTGCCAGAATGGACCCTTGGGGCACGCCTGAGCGTATGGGGTGGGGTGAGGACACTTCATCTTCCACTTTGTAGCGGAAAGTCCTATCTGCTAAATACTCGCGGATTAAATGTACTAATCTATCGGGGATACGAGAACTAATTAACTTGTGGATGAGCCCTTCGTGCCAGACCTTATCGAAGGCCTTGGCGACGTCGAAGAAGTCTGCTATTGTGCGTTTCGGTTTAGGTTTTTCCGGATTCGGGTTGCTATCGGGATCATCATTGCATCTAGCGTGGATGTACTCCGTGAGGCGGTGTACTTGATGTGTAGTGTGTACAAGAGTGTCCGGCGCGAAATCCGAACTGCTCCGGTGGTAGCAGATTTAATTCTGACATGGAGGTCTGGAGACGGTTCAGAAGGAGCCGCTCGTATAGTTTGCCTATCGTATCTAATAAACTAATAGGGCGATAGCTATCGGGAAGCGTAGCTTTTTTGCCGGGCTTGTGAATGCCTATCACTACGGCCTTCTTCCAGACGGCTGGAAAATGACTCTGGGACATGACCGCATTGAAGATGCAGACCATTAGAGCTATGATGCGGTCAGGAAGGAGCTTCAGTACCTCGTTCCTGATCCCATCGGGACCTGGGGACTTCCTAAGCTTTAAACGCTTGATGGCATCCGATACTTCAACGAACGTGATAGGGGTTAGGGTATCCGCCGGGGGAGACCTGAGCACGCGCTCTACCGAGGACTCGATCGATTCAATATGTGAAGGGTCAGTGTTTGCTGTGTTCGGTGAACATTGTTTCTCTAAACTCACGGCGAGACACTCCGCCTTGTCTATATTATCGAACGCGGGAGGCAACCCGGGGCCTCTATCGAGAGGGGGCATCGGAATGACTATATCTGACTTGAATTTTTGCGCGAGTTTCCAGAACGCCAGGTGGGACGGCTCGATGTCCTCGAGCACCCTGTCCCACCTGTCGGCCCGGATCTCGGAGATACGAGTTCTAACCTTTTTCCGTAATAACTTTAAACGTTCGCGATTCTCTACGGACGGGTAGGTGTCGTGGGCTCGAGTCGCGGCGTTCTTTTCCGTGATCAACGCTCTCGCGTCGTCCGGGAGTATGAAGCGGCGATCGTTCGCCGCTTGTACCTCTTTCGAGGTCTCCCTAACCGCGGTCTGGAGATAGTCGACCAGGGAATCGATGGCCGAATCCGCGTCAGCTTTCGACACTAACACGTCCGGGATCCTGTCTAATCCTACTGACGTCGGATTGTCTTTAAAATAACGTTGTAATTTCGCTTAGTCGGCCACCCTGACCGACGGCGGGGTGGTGTCCGAGCTCGAACCTAATAGTAGTACTACCGGGCGGTGATCTGAGTCAAGTTCGTGTAAGACTTGTATGAGTCTTAACTGAAGCGTGACGTTTTTGAAAAGAGCTATATCTAACACTGTGGGGCGACAGTTGTCCTGAAAGTGAGTGGGTTCCGAAGGGGCTATGACGTCAAAAGCTAGATCGTCCCCTAGTCTATCGAGTATCCTCCCGTTGCGGGAAGTAGTCGGATTATTCCAGAGGACGTGTCCGCTGTTGAGGTCCCCCGCTATAATGACGGAGTCTCCTAATTCGAATAGCGCTTCTAAGTCGGTTTTTAATAGAACTTTGTTCGGCGAGAGATACGCGGAAACTATTATAACGGACGGATGACCGGTCATCCCTAGTCTACACACTGACACTTCCATATTGGATAGAGCGGGTGATTCTAACGGCATGCAGTAGAGTGAGCGTTTGTAATAGATTAGCGTGCCACCCCCGCGTGTGGCGCGGTCGTTTCTAACTATGCTATAGTTCGCAATCGCGGGGTTGCGCATTTTCGGTTTTAGTTGCGTTTCCTGTACGAGGAAAATATCTATTTGCCCATCGCGTAAAAAGGCAGCTACTAGATCGCGCTGTGTATACAGACTTCTGGCATTAAAAAATGAAAGAGATAGACCGCGCGGTTTTATTCTATTCATAGCCGCAGACATAATTATTTCGTATAAGTGTTAGTGTCTTGCGAGCGGGCGATACGGTGTAGTGTTTTCGCGATGTTTGGGAAGCGTAAGATCGCGCTGAACGCTGCCGTTTGTGTGTTAGATTCGACCACAGAGGCGAACGCGAATATCTCCTCTATGTCGTGTACTGCTAATAATTGATTTATCTGGGCGAATCCGGCGATAACGGCCAGGGAGAAGAGGTCGGGTTGTGTAAATGCCTGTTTCGCCTGCGGAGGCTGTGTGTGTGGTCTGGGAGCCTGTGTTTGTGGTCTGGGAGCCTGCGGTTGGGATCTAGGAGCCCAGGGGGCCATAGGGGCCCGCCCAGGTTGTGGCGCGCGCGGCACAGAGGGTGTTACGCGTGATATAGTGGGTGGCACGCGCGGCACTGAAGGTGACGCGCGTGGGGTGGGTGCGGGCGCTGCCGGGGTGCGAGAGGCACCCGGCAGGCCGGGGAAGGCCTCTACGGACATGAGTGGTGGAGGTGGAGGGCGGGCGGTGGCGGCGGGCGCCCGCCTCGCCTGCCGGGGGCGTTGCGTGCGGGGCGCGCGGGGACAGCCGCGATAGAACGCAACTCGGAGGGTCTGCGGAGGTTGGGGTACGAGGACACTCCCTAGTGGAGTGATCGCCTAAACACTTCACGCACCTGGGACGCAGGTGGCAGTTCCTGGCTGTGTGACCGTAGTCCTGGCAGTTGTGACACTGCGAGGGCGTGTGAGACTTGCGAGGGGGCTCTACTATTACGCCCGTGAGACCGCACACGGACGTAATGTTGAAAATCTTCTTGCCTTCCGTAGTGCGGTCGAGGATAACAAGTACCAAGTTGAACTTGGCCTTCGTGTGTGGGTGGTACATGCGATGTACCTCGCGGACGGGGAAGTTTTCGTTCTTAAGGAACGCTAGCACTTCGTCGGTCGGGATTTCTGCCGGGATGCGGCGTAATACTACTCGTAGGAGGCGCTCCTCCTCTAATGTGTATGTGAAGTACGCGAGTTTGTGGTCGCGCAAGTATTCTGTGAGCTTGTGGTGTTGTTGTGGGTTAGGGACCTTGACTTGGATTCCGGCCTAGGTGTTGAGCGCGGAAGTGTAATGAATGCCTAGGTGTTTGAGCGCGGTGGAGATGGCGATCCACCGCGACTTGTCCTGAATCGTGACTGGCGGGGGTGGGCGGGGCTTCTTAGCCGCGGTTTGTGTTTGCGATTGTGTGAGCGGGACGGGAACAGGGCTGGATCTGCCCGAGCGCGGTCTCATGTTGGGTGTTGACGGTGTCGCGGTCGGCACCCGAGTGCCGTCTACACTACTCTCGCGGCACGGTACTTTTTCGGCGGGGCGTCCGGGGCCTGAGTCTGAATCTGTGAGCGACGCGGGTTGCGAGGTCTTTTTTCGTTTAGATTTGGCGGCGACGGTTACGTAACCGTCGTTTTCGGGTGCGGGCGCGGACGCGGGAGGCGCGGATGACGCGACGGGTGTCGCGGTGTCTATCTCCATGTTGTCGTTAAACGGCGACAAGGGCGAATCAAGGTGTGCGAACGCGTTCGCGGTAGGCACGTGGGCTACGTACGTTTCGTCCTCCGAGGACGGGACTAACACCGAACTAAATATCGCTTCCGCATCTACTGTGGGATAGTTGGCCTGAAATGACGCTATTATTTTGAGTATTTGTTCTTGAGAAGCCATCTCGATGGCTTGGGGGGGCCGCGAAACAAACCTTCCTGTCTTAGGGGCAAGGGGGCACGCCTGAACGGAAAATTACAGGACTATCCCGAGTCCGGACCAAAATACCTGTGGGCGAAGTGCAATGCCGCACGGTATAGAGCCTACAAAGCCTAGAGGGAAGCCCTAGCAATCCCGGGGCCGAGAACGCAGACCGGTAAACCGGGCTACGCCCAAACAGACACCCGAGGATGGAATGAGGGGATCAGGTAGGTGGGAGGGAGACACACTGGACTTGACTAGGCGACCTCGCCAAGGCCAAGCTACCCAGGCCCGTCTGTCAATGCAGTAGGCCGCGGGGCCTACGGCGAGCGGACAGGTCGCTCCAACTTAGTTCGTTGTCTACACCGTTAGGTATCCGTGAGTTGGCCAGACGACTGGACTTTTCAAAAAATTAACGCGGGTTCGCACCGAAAGGTGCGGTTTGATACGCTCTAAAGTCGAGCGCCTTACGATTGACAGTCTGTTATTGTAACAATTGACAACCTGTTACTATTGCTAGTAACGGCAAATGATGATTCGCGGCGGACACACACGAGTAATCGTAACACGAGACGCGACGTTTAACCGGCGCGAGACACGACGTAACCAAACACGGCACTGTACACGACGGAAACGCGGCGCGACACAACGTAAACAAACGAAGCGGGCGACACGAAACTCGAAGTAATAACACTGTGCGTACGGCGCGCGAGACCGACTAAACACGAGCGAAGCGCGGACACTACTGACTCGAGAGCGTCGGAGGCGAAGTGAAGGAGAGCGAGAGCGGTAGGCACGTCCGTACACGACGACGGCCCGATCGGAACTCCTCGAATCCATGTAACACGATTGGTCTTATTATAGTTTTTTACACCTCCCCCCTGGGTTTTAACGGCATTCGTGGGTTATAAACTACCCCAGACACATTTCGCCATTTCATCCATCCATGGTTAAAATTACTATGGAACGATAAAAAATATTGACCGTAAATGTAATATTTTCATGGACATATATTGTTCTAACATCCTTCAAATAATATCTCCTATGAAGCCTTTCGTAAAAACGAATTATGTTTATAAATAGCTAAGGCAGACTTCAATTTCTCAGTAAAATATGATTCGACAATACCAAAGCCAAATTGAAATGGAATTTATTTTTTTCGGCAATCAATTATTTACGACGTACAAGCTTTTGTGAAGTTTCTTTTGGTTTAGAACTACGTGGAATTAGATATAAAAATAAACCATTCATATATGAATAGCTTTTATAACTTTTTCTCGATTTTCATTTCAATGCGGCCTGAGAGCGTCGAGTTTTATTTAATTTTATTTATAATTACACTAACACGGTATCATTTTAAGCCGCAGCGTTACGTTCGTGTGGTACCCGTCGTGCCCTGAACGTTGCCGTAACGGGAAAGATAAAGTTTGAATATAAATCCACTGCTGTCAGACGATACGATAAGCTGGTTTGCTTAGGCCACCCCTTTACCTGGCCTACTCTCACACCGTCATGTAACACTGTGACTAAAACATATTTCGATACTGACGGCTTAAAGTATAGTGAGATTGATCAACTTCTGTTTTTGCTATCGTCTCGCGCTCTCGTCGTAGTTCATTTCTTTCTTGCTTCGCATTCCCGCACTTCCAATAATAGTAATGCCTAGAAGGAAATATAAAACCAATAACCTGTAATTCATCACCGACGCTTTGTTGAATGACGCGTGTAATATATATCAGACTTGTAACACCATTTTGTAAAGGTGCGAACGAGTTGTGTTCCAGTGAAGGAGATACAATACGAGGGTTAATAATGATGAATGAAGTAATCGTTTTTGAAAAATACCACAACATCCCAGTTTCTTAACTTTGTAATCCCCTCGCCATTGTGGCAACGTACTTCCTAGTGTCTGGTAGGAACTGCTGTGACTCGTCAGTTCTACTACAGGAGATATAGTTAAAATCATAATTAGTGTAATAATAAATCGATAAATAACTTGCTTTTGCTTGCGGCTTCAGTCACTTTAATGTAGATTTTGAAAATAAAATATTATTCTTTTTTATGTATATTTTTATACGTTAAAGAATTTTAAAATTCGTTAAATATCTTCTGGGGTTACTTATTACAAACAAAAATCTATCTTTTCTCTTTAAAGTAGTTCCGATAAAAAAAGAGAAGAATTACGGATATCGCGCGACGCGATATACGCTAGCATTATATGTATAGATACAGGCAGTTTTTTTTCTTCAATTACGAACGTGTTGTTTTTCCTCATTAAAATACATCTGTAAAATACTTGAGTCTATGTTATTTGCCCCATTCTAACCAAATAAATATAATATATTATTTAGACAGTCTTAGGGTCAAACTCGGCTCGTAACTTTTTTGATAAGACATTTTAAGTATTATTTTACAAAGTCCCATCACAAAAACATTACTACCATCTCCTTTCAGCCGCAAACTGGAAGAGCTAAAGCTATGTTTAGGAAAGGTGTGGTTCGCAACGCGTATTCCTAATCCATTGTTAGATGTTTTATAAATGACTAGCCGACCCGTGCCCACTTCGTTAGGCGGTAATAGGCATTATCAAGGTACAACTTTTCTCTAGAACTCATTTCACTATCTCATAATTAAGGCAGCGTTCGTAAGAAACGTTTTCGTTCGACCATTTTTCTCCGACTCCCCAGATATTACCCCCTACAACCTCACAAACTTTACCTCTTTATAATATTACTATAGATTATAGGTAATATAATTAGTTAATAGCTTCTGCCCGCGACTTCGAAGCTCACAACAGGAAAAAATACCCCGATTTTAAAACATTTTTCATTGTTGCTCCGCTCCTATTGGCCTTCGCATGATGATATATAGCCTATAACTATTCTCGATGAATGAGCTATATAACACTGAAAGAATTATTCAAATCGGACCAGTAGTTCCTGAGATTACCCCTTACAACGCCACAACGTCACAAACTCACAAACTTTACCTCTTTATAATATTAGTATAGATTATACATTATTGCGACTACATGAATCAAGCAAACACTAAATTTCTTTTATATTTATCTGATATACAAAATAAACAAAAATACACCAATTAAATTATATTCGGTAATAACTTAGAAGAATGATACTGTGTAACAGGAAGCCAACATTACCTCAGTACCACTGAACTTTATGCTAATGATATTAACGCTTGTACCACGTTATTTATTAACTTGTATGTTTGTAATAGTTTTTGCTGTGTTTACGAAAATTTGTAATTCTTATCCCCCTATCGATGGAATAAGGAGAGTCATTTAAATATACAATAAATTAAATTTTCAATAAAGAAAAAATTCAGTCACAGTGACTCGGTGTCCTTTTGTGTAGCTTTTTCATATTGCTTTACACATATAAATTGACAACCAGATCCCTATCACCGTTTTCTTCTTTTTGTAATGACTAGGCACTATGCTATTGATCTGGCAAGACCTTCACAGCTTCACCGGACTACTAATTTTTCTCATAAAGTAAAATTAATAAATTTTAAACCCCTCAAAAATAAGTTACAAGTGAATTCATTGATTTATTATGTTAAGGTAAATATTTGCACAATTTAATTAAAATTGAAATCACATCTGCACTCTTGCATGTAACTTATAATTTATCGTATTATTTTAATTCGATCTGAAATCGCTGTTTATTTCTTTTATACAATTTATAGCGGCCATATTGTTGCAGCATGAGTGATATATTACTTTAATATAAATACTAGCTAGTAGCTTCGCTCACGGTATTGTAGATTAGACTTATCACTAGTGAACGCCGAAGAGCCCTTGTGTTAGGACATTGACAGGGCTCATACTTAAATAAAATCATCGATAAAATTTTGATTGTATTTCGAAATTTTTGAACTAGAGATGTGTAACACTGCGTTGCGCCGCGCAATTGCGCCAACTCAGTTCTCTGCGCTGGATGTGTTAACTCACTTCTTCAAAATGAGTTGGCGCACAGCGCAGGACCGGGATATTCGAATATCATTTTTATAAACAGCAACTCTGTGGAATGTAAATGGAATTATACCTAGGTAATCTTTACTTTCTAGATTGCACCTTACTTATTTTTCTTCTTCTTTAATTTATGGCGCGGTGTGTAAGCAATACACAATTCCGCCAATATAATGTAGATACAGAGTGTGCGCTGTCTGTGGCAGATAGTGTCATAAACGAAGGAGACCGATTAAAAAATGAAATTTGAAAACGAAGATAATTAATTTGTGGTGTTCAGACCGAGTTATTGTATTGTTTCCTACAAATTTACATATAAGCAAACTTAGATACATATTGATTAAGAAATAGATAATCTGATTAAATTTTGATCTTGTTAATTTTAATAAATAATGACAAGACCTGTAAACTAAAGGGTTATTATTCACTAATGCTAAGACACACATAGGATAATAGGACGGGGAATATAAGGAGGGATATCGAAAAGGGAGAATCTGTTTCTCGAACAATTAAAGAATATATGATTTGGGAAACCGTCGTCTAGGCCGCATTCACAGAAAGAATGGTCCCTAATCCTTAATTTAGACATATGCACTGGTGTACAAGTATGACCTAGACGAAGACAACAGATGTTGGAAGTAACGGCCTTACTTAGATATTGGAATTTAAAAAACCATGGTTTTTGGGGAAATTCATTTTGGAAAGAACCCTAAGGTTTTCCCTTATATTTTCTGGAAAAATTTCAATCCTTTTGCCACGCTTCTAATAATCTAGTTTATCTAAAGAACGTAGCTTTTCTGTATATAGTCTATAATAGTCGAAGGAACCAGATTGGCCAGCATTCTTTGCGCAAGAATCCGCTGACTCATTCCCAGAAATACCGCAATGGCCTGGAATCCAAGCAGTGTTCTGGCCATAAAGTTTTATTTTGACAGATAGGCGAGTTGACAGCTGTATGTAAAACAAATGACGGAATACGTTTACGTTCGAAAATCAAAACGAATGAACTATAATCGATTCTGTGGGGACTAGTTGAAAGAAAAACATGGTTGATTTATTTTAATTTGTTCTTGTGTTGTAGTGTACAAAAGTATTGTTATATTGTTTTCTAAAGTGTATTAAAGTAATAAAGACAAAAATTCATTGAAATACATCATTTTTACCATAAACATACATAACACTATCTGAATTAGCACAGTCAAGTCTATTCATGCCCGATATTATTCATTCTTTCTCTCGCTGTTTGTGCTGAGTACCTGTGAGCGCGGCTTACAGATGGCGCGCATTACGTTGCTCACTCGGCATATTTTCATTTTGTTGTTGTTTCGCCATAGCGCAATTTTGAGTTAGCGCAATGAGCCGGCGCAGTTAACTGCGCCTGAGTTACTGAATTAGCGCAAGGATTTTCACTGAGTTACCCATCTCTATTTTGAACTCTATTTATACGACACTTTAACGATAACGACTGGGTGACAGAAACCATTATTAACTGGGTACAGAACCCCCTAGCGGATGGGGTGTAGAAACCCGAACGTTTAAACAAGCACCGGTAAAGTCATTAATTTGGTGTTCCTCTTGACATCGCGATACAGTTGTATCAACATATTGCACAGCGCCATCTATTTCTGCAGAAGCGACTTAACACCTTGTTTCTAAAAGAAAGTCCTGTTCTGTATCCTAATATGTATGCAAAATAACATGACGATCGGTTGAGTAGCCAAGGCCTACAAGCGTGACAAACAAACTTATATTGGAGTTTATACATATAATAAGAATGCAAATCTAATGTGTCTGGATTTATTAGATTTTTGTGAAAAAAATTGTTGCAGGTGTCTAGGAATAGGAGGAGGCCGAGATACCTCATACTCGACCAGGCGAGTCCATCGACGTCGGGTCGAGTATGAGGTATCTCGGCCTCCTCCTCGACAGTCGATGGACGTTCAAGGAACACTTCCGGCAGCTGGCCTCTCGCCTAATGGGCACAGCGGGCGCCCTCGCCCGTTTGTTACCCAACCTCGGGGGGCCGAACTCTGCCTGCCGGAAGCTGTACCTAGGGGTCGTGCGGTCGATGGCCATTTACGGGGCCCCCGCGTGGGCGCCTAAACTGACGGCCTATAACATCGCTCGCCTGCGGAGACCGCAGCGGGCGATGGCCGTCAGAGCCATACGCGGGTACCGTACGATCTCCTTCGAGGCGGCCTCTCTACTTGCCGGATCCCCACCCTGGGATCTGGAAGCGAGAGCCCACGCGTCTTTGTATCATCGACGCGTGGAGGCGCTGGAGAGGGGTCAACGTCTAGCACCTCGAGAAATCGGGATGCTAAGGTCCCAACTCCACCAGGTCCTAGTGGTGGAAGAGTGGTCTCGACGACTTGAGCGACCTAGCTGGGGCGTGGTAACCATCGAGGCTGTTCGACCAGTCATGGTCGAATGGCTCACCAGGCGGCATGGCACCCTGAGCTTCCGGCTGACACAGGTGCTTTCGGGGCATGGCTGCTTCGGGCGCTACCTGTGTCGCATTGGCCGGGAGCCAACTCCAGGGTGCCATCACTGTGGCTGCGTGGATGATTCCGCGCAGCACACGATGAGTGAATGTACCGCCTGGGATGTGCCACGCTACGAGCTGGTCGCGGCCATCGGCCCGGATCTCTCGCTCCCGATCGTCGTTAATAAGATGGTCGAGAGCGAGGCCGGGTGGCTCTCCGTCGCCTGCTATTGCGAGACAGTCATGCTTGCAAAGGAGGCGGCGGAGAGGGAGAGGGAGTGGACCACTAGACTCCCCTCCCGCGGTCGACGAACCACACGGCGGCGATGGGTAGGTGATGACCTCCGGCCGCCGTAGATGGGGCCTGGGGGCGATGGACACGGGCATGTCCGTCGCCCTGGCAGTTTAAACTGCACAGGCCCATGTGGTGGAGGTGCATTGTGCCGATGCGACTCCCACAGTTCGTCAGGGGGGGAGGGGGTCTAACACTCACTCCCCCTTCGAGGGGTCTAACATCTTTGACCCCTCAGACCGCAGTCAGGACCTCTTGAAGGGCTTACACCTATCGGGGGAGCAGACGCAGTGCCAGCCGGCAGTCCCTGCTCCCCCACCCAAAAAGGTATATGAAGGCACCAAAAAAAAAAAAGGTGTCTAGGAATAACTAATAAAATACACTTCAATGGTTTCGAGAAATGTCTGTATACTATATACTGTCTACTTGTTTGAACACGCATCACTGCTAAAGTACTGCGTTTCCGATAAAACCTCACCAAGAATATTATAAATCATATCCCCGAGTAACATAGTCTTGGTTTCTTTAAAATCAGTTAACTCTATCAAAAGTTACTGTAGTTTTAATGAACACGCGACTTAAGTACGAGAGGAAAGTAGATAAGTAAATGGACTTAAAAGATTCAAATGATTTCATTACTTACTGTTTTTTTACATTAGGTTCTACGCGGACCAGACTCCTTTACGCATATATTCAAGTTGATAATGGAATGTAAATTCGAAGATACGTAACGACTACATCAGCTACAATCGCTTAAAATGATCTCAAATAAGACATAAACATTTCCGTTATCGAATTCTTTAGAAGCAATTTTGAAGCTACGTTTTTCACTTTAAAATTTATATTCATAGAAAGTTTTATACAAGAAATTTTGTCTCTATAATGAACAATTTATTTCCAGCTGAGTGAGCCATCTTAAACGTGGATATAAAGAATGTTGTGCGATTGCTAGAAGACGCAATTAAATAAAATTTTATAGTGGCAATGATCGATATCCGCTATCAATTTCTTCAGTGTGATTTACGTTTGTTAAATAATTTAATCACAATGGTGTTTCCCTTATAATATTCCGACATGAAGAGTATATTTGATAAATACCCTATTGTCATGCTATGGTTTCCCTGACCAAAACCTCAATATTATTGCTGCCATTAGTCCTGATTCCACCTCTACGTTAATATTTTTTTAATTTACAAGTCTACCATTTTTGATATTGTATGTAGTAATTTCATAGTAGTTGATCAATTTTATAAAACCTAAACGAAGTAGTAATGGATTTAATCTTTATCATTGCATAGTATAAAACAAAGTCCTCTGCCACGTATGTCTGTCTATCTGTTTGCAATAAACTCAAGAACTACTGCACGGATTTTCACGCTTTTTCACTAGTCGATAAAGCGGTTCAAGAGACAGGTTTTAGTGTATAATTTGTTAAGGTTTTGTGTAAATTGGTTGAAATGCAACGATAATTGTTGAAAATGTCGGAAAAAATCTCTAAGTCAAGAAAAAAATAAAAATAAGTCTCTGAGGGCATATATCTATCTTTTAAGGATAGCCCACTATACTCATCATATATTCTAAAAAAAGGAGACGTACAATTTGAAAGGAATTGAAACGGATACAGTATTAATAATTGTCAACTTAAATACGTTAGTTACGTGTACATTAAGCATTTCATGCACATTCATCTTTATATATATAATTCTTCTGTCCGTGTTTATGTGACTGATCTCCTCCTAGACGGTTGGACAGATTTTGATGAATTTTTTTGTATGTTCTATTGGATAGTACAATGATTTACATTCATAATTGAACCGGGTCGGTTGCCCTGCAGTCGGATAGTAGTTCTTTTTTAATTATCAGGGTGGGGCAACGTCCGCCGGGCCCACTAGAATTGTATAAATGAAAATTTTGAAAGTTACAACTGTCAGTAGTTTAAATTGTTTTTAGAGTTGATTAAGATTATTTTGTACATATCTTACTACAAAGTAATACGATTCATTTTTGAACAAACTAATGTTTAATTCTGTAAATGCTTATTAATCTATCGTTATCAGATATATACTTCAGTTTCTTCCGTTTACATTTTATATATCTCATAAATTTAAAACGACATAAGAAATGACAAATTTAGATTCTAGGGCCAATCAAAATCAAGCCTTATAAACGAAACGACAGCTTTGCTGTTTTCTTGTTGAATCCTATTGATATTATTAACAAGCAAATTTCTGACGATGTATATATGTTTGTTTATCTTCCTCGCAGAAACGACTGAACTAATTTCAATACAAAAATGACAGTAGTATAGTATATATACATAAAAATAACACACATGTCATAATTTATAAAGATTGTAATCGAGTCTAATATGACGATTTGCTTCAAGATAGTTGTAAAATAAATCTTGCCATTAGCGAGGTATCTTGGCATTCGTTGCATAAACCGTTAGAGGCATACGATATCTTATATTATTACTTATAAAGATACGAACGTAGACAAAGTCACGGGCCACTATTAGTGTGTAGTAGTGCGGACGAGTGTGTCAAAAATTTTTAAACAATGTTCATGTGATATTTGTCATATGGGAATAAAAATGATGTCTCTTCCAGTAATAGTTTTGAGTACATCTTCGTTTTTTTGTTACAAACGGCTGAGTGTTACTTTCGGGCTGAATAAGCAAGTTACTGTGTTCGGCTTACATAACCAATTATTAAAGGATTCTCTACTTATTTATATGGGGAACTAACGTGGATCAGTTGTCCCAAATTTAATTAAACATTATATTAATTATTAGCTTCTGTCCGCGACTTCGTCTGCTTGGAATAGTTACTTTGGGCAAACGCTTACACGGTCTCAAAAAAAAAACGATTTTGAAACATCCTTCATTGGTGCTCCACTTCTACTGGTCTTAGCGTGATCATATATATCTATAGCTTTCCTCGATAAATGAGCTATATAACATCGAAATAATTTTGCAAATCAGATCAGTAGTTCCTGAGATTAGCGCGTTCAACCAAACTTGTTAAAGATTACTATTCTTCTCTCGTACTTAACTCGAGCCGTCATTAAAATTACAATAACTTATGATAGAGTGGGCCGATTTTAATAAAACAAAGACTAAGTTACTCCCAAGGATATGCTTTATGATTTTCTCGGTGAGGTTTTATTATGAACCTAATACTTTAGCAGTGATGCGTGTTCATACAAACAGAGAGACAGACAGACATTTCTAAAAATGATTTAAATGTATTTTGTTACTTATTCCTAGCCACCTGCAACAATTTTTTCACGAAAATCGAAAAAGTACAGACAGTTTAGATTTACATTCTTATTATATGTATAGATGATATAAAGTAATAAATATGTTTATATTTATGGATTTTATCGTTTGACTCGTTTTTCTTTTATATCAAGAGGAGGCAAACGAACAGGTGGGTCACCTGATGTTAAGTGATCACCACCGTCCATAGACACTAGCAACACCAGGGGAGTCGCAAGTGCTTTGCCAGCCTGTGTATGGGAGAGGGGGAGAGGGGGAGAGAGGTGGGCCTCCGGCGTTCTTACTGACCGAACGAAACGCAAAAATGCAAGCACTGTTACTTTACGTCGGTGTTCTGTAAGAGGGTAGTACTACCCCGGAAAAGCCGACCCATTCATGCTGAAACTAGTAATAGCTACAGCGTGGCTCTATCACCTACAAAATGATGTGATATTTGATAAATACGATAAACCGAGAGTGGCTTGGCTCTAAGTGTAGCTATTGGAACACACCAGCAGGTTCTTGGCGACAGATTTTTAACTTGAGGGTGGTAGCTAGCCAGGTGGGCTTAGAAGCGTCCTACCACCAGGGTATACATCACATCTATAGTAAGTGTGTAAAAGATATAATCATATCAAACATCATCATCTTCGTATCTTTATCCCACCTAAGTAGTGTCGGCACAACATGTTTTCCTTTTCTACTCTCCCCTATCAGATGCCATCTCACTATTCACACCTTTTACAGTGTAAATGTTAGTAATTAATAAGAAAAAGGAACTATGACGGGTCAGAAATGAATTTATTGTTGCTCAAAATATTTCAGTTTCAACGCCCTTTTTAGAGCAATGGCGGAGCTAACAGAATCGTCGATGGAATTTTGATTTTACTTGGATATTTTTATGGAACTTTTATGACAGTCTAACGACGTCCGCAGGGTGACAACAACTCATCTTAACCGGGAACAGAAACTCCCTAGCAGCTGGAATGTAGAAATCAGAATTTGTAACCAAGCATATAAATATTTGTGTATGATGGGTAGTTGTGACTCGTGCCTAACTCTAAGGTTGTCCACATCTCCTGGGAGAAAGAGAGATATATTTATTCAGCACATATTTACAAGTATATACATAAAGAATTAAAGTGAGACAATTGTTGCATGGAGTGAACAAGGTCTTCGTCTCAGCATAAGCTGCAAGTTTGCAAGTGCAAGCGCTGGTTTACTAATCCTGCTTTATACTAATACATGGACGAAATAACAAACACACGGACGCATTTACTACACTTACTGGTAGGTCACATGTCCGTTTATTTTATTCATAGGGGGAATAGTATTGATGGTTTCGTAGATCGCAACGGTAAATGGACGACCATCACTAAGTTCGCCAAAGAAATTAACACAACCGCGTTGGCAGTCAGCAAACCAGCTACAAATAGTCGACTTGCATGGTACTTTTTTTTACCAAAAGCAGTTTGAAAGCGACCGACACTCTACTGAAGCATCAAACTATTCTTCTTATCGTAGTAAATCATACCACGAGAATTTTCAGGAGTTAAATTTGGGGTAACGTTAACACACATTATTTGCGGAAATTTTGTCGACGCGACACTTGGATTTCGGCTAACCCGATCAAGATGACAAAACGATAACGATCAGTCAAAAGAACAATTGATCATTGCGGACACTGGTTAAAAACATTACGTCAGATCTACAGCCGCATGTCATTCAAAGACTGCGACCACATGAAAGCACGAGCTAACTGTACTGTGTCGCCATTTCTGTACGACAAACTAAATCTTGTATCATTAAATGTAATGGCGAAATTATTTTTGTTTCGAATACACAGTATTTAAAATGACACCAAAATGAAAAAAGATATGACAAACGAGTGATACAAACTACATTTTAAAGCCAAATAATCTTATAGTTAAGAGGTTAGTTCCGGTAATTAATTTTAATGCACCCTATGTATATAAGTACGTAATGAGATAAAATCTTCTTAGGAAGAAGGAAAGGTGCCTACATAGATTGTAAATGTGTCTAGCTAGCAGGTGTGAGATAGAAGCGTCGAGGTTGTCGAGTGCATGCCCGTGGAACGTCATCGAAAGATCCCTCCATAAAACTAGAGCAAAGTGGCTGGTATAAGTTAGCAAATGACGCGGTTAATACAGTTTCAGCCTTTTCATATATCGTGGTTTAATGAATGTCACCTAAACCGATATTATGTCGAGATAGCTTTGAGACTCTGTTCGGAACACTATCCATCGAGAAGTTTTAGATAATGAGGAAAGCGGAATCTCTCAACTGCGATGTATGCAGAAAAATGAGCATGTGCATCACTTGATGGTGGAGTCTGCTAAGAACAGCATCGAAAGAGAGTCGTTGATGAGTAGTATGAAAATTAGTTGTCAGAACATTGATATTCGTCACAGCATCTTGGCTGAACCATGTTCGGGTGAAGCTAAGATGCCGTATGACCTGGTAATTATACCTCATCAGCGACTCTCATGATGGAGCTAGAAAGATTGGAGAACAATGGGGCTGATAAGTTCGGTGGAAAGTGGTGAAAAGCCCAAAAAAAAAACCTATATCTTATTATAACAATATAGAAACCGAAAATATTGTTAATATAAATTAGTGATGCTAATTCCCTAAACACATAGAATCCTTACTAATATTATAAATTCGCATGTGAGTTTTTTTACGTGTAATATCTTTCCTCTCGCTTGCTGAATATTTTTTGTGACAGTGATTTTGGAAGAGACAAAATTTATTACAGGAAACCGGGGAAGCTCGCACTATTTGATTTCACCGATGAGCGCGCGCGGTAGCTGAGAGAATCTCATCTACAGTTATACAGTGCTGTGTATAAAATCTGAGGTTATATCTATATTATTAATTATCTTTACTATAAGCATCTGAAAAAGTTCATTATTCTTCAAAAATGCGAGTAAGTAATATGGAATTATTCGAATAAATATTTTAATGCGAATCTTTTTTATACTTTTGTACGTTACTTTTTACGTCTGGTTCTCTATATGCTCTAGTTCAAAAATTATAGATTACAATAATTTTATGAGTTAACGTAGGGTATTAAAAACATAACAATTAGCTGTCACTTTACTATCCAAATAGAGAATTCTTATCGCTTGGACCAAACACGTTCCATCGTCGCAGCGAGCGTTAAATCCCCAACTTTAGTAACACGACCGTCTCACAACGCGTACTTTTATTTTGAACTTTTCACTTAACGACACGCTCTGAAGGAAATATCCGTAGTGTGCATTGTATCGGCCTGTCTATATACATATAGTAAAATTGAAACGTCTGTTGTCGTGTGGGTTAGTTCTTGTAGCCATTGGATCGTTATTGGGGACAATTTTAGGCAAACAGATAACTTTTGGGATTGGTAGTAACTATAAAATGTAATAGAGATTACTTACTTGTTCTAGGGTCATAAATGACAAACGTAACTAATACTATAAATGCGTAAGTTAGTTTATTTAGAAGATTGCATGTTGTCAAATATATTAAAAAGAATATTAGGTTATTTAGGTAAACTAACGGGAGGAAATCGATGTGTAAAAGCTAGTGTAGTATAATTAGAAGAAAATTGCTCATATTTAATTCAAATTACACACGTACAACACCCCACGAGATAGTAACACCTTTTTTACGCGAACAAAGCCGCAAAGACATTTCTAAACAGGATTAAAATGTATTTTATTACTTATTCCTACAGACCTGCGACAATTTTTTTACAAAAGTCTAAAAAGTACAGACACGTTAGATTTCCATTCTTATTATATGTAAAGATAGATATAGTACTTACTTCTTCTTATTACTACTTCATGGTCTATTAATATACATCTCTAATCTAAGAGTCATTGTATTTTGAATTATGTATTAAAATGGATAAATAAAACAATCCAGTGCAGACACTCTAATATCTCGCTTGATTTTTAAATATGTATCTCGAATCACGACACGACTACATGCTACTATTGCAAGTGTTGCACCTGATGTATGGTAGTCATGGCACAGACAGACACAACTATCGCTTCTTACAACCCAGCAATAGTCAATTTGGTACTTTAATAATAAAAATCTATTAATTGGAAGCCTTAGTAAGGGATTCTAAGTTGGCTATAGAAGTGAAACTAAAGTTACCTACTTTTTTTACGATTAGTAACGTTGTCGCGAATATTTAAAAGGGATCTGGTATTGCCTTGTTGAACCTTCGATCCAGGTATACCATACGAACTGTTGGTGAACGACACCAACTGACACTGTTAGTTACAAGCCTTTCGAAGAACTTGGACTGTAAATTACAGCCGTCGATTTCTCTATTCATGAACCCCAAGATACGAAAAGGTATAAGATACCCGCAAATAATTGCAGTTTTTGTAAAAAAAAAACTTTGAAGCGATAATGCGTTAGGTGATAGTTTATTGAGACACTGCGTCGGTGGACGTACGTTCGAATCCTAGAAACTGAGTCGGAGTATGTGGTGAAGGGAAACATCACGATGAAATCAATAGCATGGTCGTAAAGTTTTTTCTAAGGCCGCCTGGCAAACTACCACCTAATATATATAACAAATTCAGTGTATGTGTTCAGTGTATAATATAGGTATAATTGTAAACACAATGATTCTAAACAAAATATTATTTATCTTTACTTTATTTCTACAGTAAATTAATTTATAATCTGTTCTAATGTATTATTTTTAATTTTTTCGATTATCCGCTCATTTTTCAAGTTCGATTCATAAGTCAAATACATATAAAAATGCGAAATAGTTTATCAATATATTAGTATATCTTTATTTCAGTAGGTATACGATTTAATCTTCAGACTATCCAAAACCATAGAGTTTAAGTTCCATAAAAACGAATATAGATCCTACGATGGACTGGTCAGGAGACTGATGACGGTACAAGTAAAAAAAAAATCTTGTTTATTACAAAATTTTAAGTCATGAACAAAATCAAAATATCCTTTATTCAATTTAGACCTTGAGAAGGCGCTTATGAACGTCAAAGCTACCACCGGTTCGGACAAACAAACCCCTCATCGAGAAGAACCGGCAAGAATCTCGTTCTGGTTTATCTCTTCATGTTATATATTTTTACAAAACATAAATAGTTACATTCGTTATTAGCGGATGCACAGAGAGGGGCGTCGTTTCCAGACATCAAAATCGTTCACATAGTGATCCACCCTATAATAGCCTTTAGACATTAAACCTGCCCGACATGATGCTTGACTCACTATCCGGCAAATCGGTAATGTGCTTTGGGACTTTGTTACAAAACCTACTTACTAAAACACTATTACCTAAAAGACTGTTTTTGGACTTTGTGAGTCTGAAGCATGTAATGACCAATTTGTTGCTGTTTCTAGTATTTGAATTATGTTGGTATTTTACTAGATCCAGTATAGAACAACAACAAATTATGGTAATGTAAAATTATAATTGAAAAAAAAAATTGCTAGATATTTAAAAATATGATCCGCCATTTTGAGATCTGGATCGAAAAAGACCACCTGAAGGGTTAAAGGGACAATACAAATGTACCGCCAAATTTGAAATCAAATCACCGCGAAACATTATTCTTCTTAGTCAGTACAAAAAAGAGGCTACAATACTACAATTACAAATTCATTTTAATGTTGTCTCTATCCACTCTGTGTTATTATTATATATTATTATATAGGAGACTGACAACGAAAACAACGTAAGACTTTCGTCGAAAAGGATGGACTCAGTAATACGTTTTTTATATAGACACATCGTCCAATTAGACAATGTGTCCTACAAAAAATAGTTACAACGCTCAGGTAATTTTACAAGAATAGTTATTTGCACACTGAAAACCTATTTGTCATAGCCCATGGTGCTGCCTGTGGCGCAATGTAAAATACAAGTGGCGCCATCTAGTAACGGTCAACATATTTATTCAATTTAATGAAACCGCTTAAAATACAAAACACAGTAAGACAGAGGGAACAGGGGTATAAAAAATCATAATTTCGTTTATTTTGTACTAGCTTCTGCCCGCGACTTCGTCCACGTGGAATAGTTACTTTGGGCTGACGCTAACACGCAGCGGAAGATCTCAAAAGGAAAAAAAAGACTGCAACATTCTTCATTGTTACTCCGCTCCTATTGGTCTTAACGTGATTATATATTCTCTAGCCTTCCTCGATAAATGCTCTGTGCGTTGAACCAAACAAACAAACCCATGAGTTTTATAATAGTAGTATTGATTTACTACTCTTCTCTCGTACTTAACTCGAGCCGTCATTCAAATTACAATAACTAATATACGATTTTAATGAGACAAAGACTAAGTTATTCTCGAGGATACGCTTTATGATTTTCTTGGTGAGGTTTTATTGTGAACCCAGTACTTTAGCAGTGATTCGTGTTCATACAAACAAACAGACATTTCTAAAAATGATTGAAATATATTTTGTTACTTATTCCTAGACACCTGCAACAAATTTTTTCACCATAATCGACAAAGTACAGACACATTCTTATTATATGTATATATATATGTATAGATTGTAGGTAAGGAAAATCCGAGATACAGTTCTCTCTCGCGTTCTATTTGATAGTTCGGGCAGTGTGAGTAGGCTCCTGTTAGTACCTATTTTTCGATTTTTTCCGATTTGAGCAAGATCACGTCGAGTGGACCCCCCATTTACCACTTGATCATAAAAATTTAATCTATATATATTTTTCATAAGTACTTATGATGGAAAAATGATCCCCCAAACGATTTTTGAAAATTTTGATTTTAACAACATTTTTTTTTACAATGAAAATTTTAAGCACTTTTAATTAAAAAATGGATTAAAAATCAACCGTAAGAGATAAATTCATGAAATTTTCAGCGTCTATGGTCAAATGTCTATACTTTAAGAATATATTAACGACTTAAGATTATTTGTTTATTTTCGTATTGTTAACTAACTTTTAAGTTAACAAATGAAAATTTAACTCATTTCTTGGTAAAAAAAATGCATTTTTTTTTCATCGGTCACATGCTTTATTCATTTAAGTTTAAGATTCCGGAAGAAAATTTCACTGCTCGCCATTAGTTTAAACAAAATGAATTTATTTATGACAGCGCGCCAGCCGCCGAGCGCTGTGGAAGCGCCGCGCTACCGAGCGTCTCGTACTGCATTGAAGCTTTTATCAGTGATAATTTAAAATAATAATACAAAATATTATTATAAAACAAATTTTATTATTATTTACGTTATATTATTATAATTATTATCAATAAAATTTTATTTTTTGTTAACATTATCATAAAGAATATAATCAATTTTTTTTATTATTTTTACCAAACAGCGTAAATTTAAAAATAAATAATCAATTAAAAATTCTTACAACTGTTATGGTCTGTATTCACTTTTTTAGGTCATTCAGTAAATTATTATTTTTGAATTTTCTAGTCAACACTCCATCTTTAGTTAACAAAAGAAATACCGCTCCGTTACGATTTTCATGTATCCGAGTAAATAACAAAATCATTTTAGAAGTCATTCCTGTCTATTCGTGACATAAGTTTATACGCAAAGCATGAAATAATTATTAAAAATAAAAGCTGAAGTGTTGTTAAGTTGTGTTTTTTCAGTTAATATTTTAGTATTATAGTTTTTAATTGTAATAATAATATTTTCTGTGATTTAAAATGGGCCGAGTGAATAAGTGTTGCAATCCGTTAAATAAAAAAAATCACAATTATGTGATTAAAAAATTAGTTTTAATTACAGCTAATCGTGCTTGCCAATTCAAAGCCTTTATAGGAAATTATATGTGCAATTCTTGTGAGAGGGCAATTTATCTGGGACGCGAACCTGCGATACGGAAGAATACATGCAATAAACCTGTAAATAATGATTCTATTGTTGATATGACTGAGCTAGAAGTAGATGACATTACAGATGGTGATAAGAAAGATCCGACTTTTGAGTGTGATGCTATTGGCAATCAATTGAAAATTGAAAATGTTAATAAATTGCTGTCGGAAGTTGGTGAACCACCGATAAAATTAAGACGAGTGTCAAGTGTTGCTGAGTGTCAGAAAGCTATTTTAACTTCTGTGAAAAAATTAACTGGTAATGATATTAATGGTAATAACTCTAGGGACGTTCTTTTAAATAATTTCAAGTCTGCTTTTGATCAAAAAAGTAGTAGATCCGAGAAAATCCAAGTTTTGACTACTCTTCCGCTGGATTGGTCTATCAAAATGATACGACGTGAGTTCAAAGTGTCAAAGAGAATGGTACAAGCTGCTAAAAATATTAGAAAAAATTCAGGATTTGCTTCACAGCCTGACTCTAAAAAAGGTAAAGGTCTGGACAATTCAACACTTGATCGCGTGAAAAATTTTTATTTATCAGATGATGCTAGCCGTGTGATGCCCGGAATGAAAGATTATGTTACGGTTATGGAAAATGGTAAAAAAACACAGAAACAAAAGAGACTCTTACTATTTAACATACATGATTTATATAAAAAATTTAAAGAAAAATTTCCTGATGGAAAAATTGGGCAGACTAAATTTCAAACTTTAAGACCGAGGCAATGTATTTCTGCTGGAAAAAGTGGAACACATAATGTATGTGTATGCAAAATCCACCAAAATGTAAAATTACAATTACATGGATTAAAAAATGAACTGAAAAAAAAAAGGTGTTGATTTTACTGAAAGTTCTAATGACTTGATTCAAAGCTCTGTTTGCGCGCAACCTACATCATCATGTTTTTTTTCAACCTGTAAAAAGTGTCCAGAAGTTAATGCTGTTATTGATAAGTTAAAATTATTAATTGAAAGCCACGAGATAAAAGACATATCGTTCAGTCAATGGAAAAGTACCGACAGGTAACGAAAAGGGTTCAATATAAATAATTTAATTTTATCAATTTGTCTAATGATTGATTTGTATACACAGCTTATTATCTAATACATTCTTTTAAAATTTTGCAGACTGAAATTGTTGAAGCTACGTATTCAAAGGATGATTTTTTGGCTGAGTTGAGAAATAAATGGTCCGAGCTGTTAAAGCATGATTTTGTGGCTAAGTCTCAAGCGTTTTATTTCTCCAAACAAAAAGAATCTGTTGATGATGGAGAGTTTGTAGTATGTCTCGATTTTTCCGAAAATTATTCGTTTTTTGTTCAAGATGCTATTCAATCACACCATTGGTCCAATGATCAGGCTACACTTCACCCTTATGTAATTTATTATAAAGTAAATGGAGAAATGAAGCATGAGAATTTTGTTGTCATATCAGAAAAAGTTAGTCACGATGCGAGTTCGGTACATTTATTTAATACTAAATTGATAGAATTTTTAAAAACTAAATTTGGTGCCGATAAAATTAAAAAAATCAAGTATTTTTCTGATGGAGCCGCTTCACAATATAAAAATAAATATAATTTTGCCAATTTAGTTAATCATAAAAATGATTTTGGTGTTGATGCTGATTGGACTTTTTTCGCTACATCTCATGGCAAAGGAGCGTGTGATGGCTTGGCAGGGAGTGTAAAAAGACAAGCTTATCGTGCTAGTCTCCAACGTGATAAAAACAACCACATAACAACCCCACTTTCCTTTTTTCAGTGGGCCCAAAGTTCTTTTAAAAAATTTAATTTTGCTTTCTGTACGATTAAAGATCATGAGGTACATGAAAAAAAATACCAACCACGATTCGAACGCTTAACTACAATAAAAAATACTCGCCAATTTCATTACTACAAACCATTGGAAAATTTTTCACTAGAATGCAGGCTCGTTTCAGAAGATGAAAAAGTATTTATTAACAAAGTTTTTAAAAAAAGTGAAAGTATCTGACGACAAATTTACCATTTAATTATTTAAATTAAGCTTTTGTTTGTTCTATTCAGTATGTTATGATTATATTCTTTATGATATTGTTAACAAAAAATAAAATTTTATTGATAATAATTATAATAATATAACGTAAATAATAATAAAATTTGTTTTATAATAATATTTTGTATTATTATTTTAAATTATCACTGATAAAAGCTTCAATGCAGTACGAGACGCTCGGTAGCGCGGCGCTTCCACAGCGCTCGGCGGCTGGCGCGCTGTCATAAATAAATTCATTTTGTTTAAACTAATGGCGAGCAGTGAAATTTTCTTCCGGAATCTTAAACTTAAATGAATAAAGCATGTGACCGATGAAAAAAAAATGCATTTTTTTACCAAGAAATGAGTTAAATTTTCATTTGTTAACTTAAAAGTTAGTTAACAATACGAAAATAAACAAATAATCTTAAGTCGTTAATATATTCTTAAAGTATAGACATTTGACCATAGACGCTGAAAATTTCATGAATTTATCTCTTACGGTTGATTTTTAATCCATTTTTTAATTAAAAGTGCTTAAAATTTTCATTGTAAAAAAAAATGTTATTAAAATCAAAATTTTCAAAAATCGTTTGGGGGATCATTTTTCCATCATAAGTACTTATGAAAAATATATATAGATTAAATTTTTATGATCAAGTGGTAAATGGGGGGTCCACTTGACGTGATCTTGCTCATTTGCGTTTCCTCTTACGATAATATAGCCGTAAGATTTGTTAACACACACATTAGACGTTTCCATTTCTCCAAGTCTTTGTTCATTCAGACATACTGCCCATTAGAGCACACGTCCTCCAAAAATAATATGTGAACGACGATTGACGTCTTAAAATTCTAATAATCCTATCGTACTAGTAATCAAAAGTAACTCGAGTATAAATAGCGCGACTTAAAATACTAGTGGCGCCATCTAGTAGTCGTCAACGAATTTATACATCACTGGTTTTTGGCTACGTCGTCTGAGCAGATTTGAGACATCCATCTGACACAGTACTTTTTTCTCTATAGATATTTTTTTTAGTGTTTGACCACATTCTCTTCTGATTAATGACAACGTGGTCTAAAATGTCAAACACGCTAAGCCTACAGCGGGCTAGCTCTCAAGTGCAGCTGCCGGAAAACATCAGCAGGTGCTTAGCGACAGATTTTCAACTTGAGAGTGGTAGCTACCTAGGCGGACTTAGAAAATGCCCTATCGCCATGCGGTTTTATCACAATGCTTTCCTTCACCGAAAGGCTCCGATTTAGTTTCTAGGATTCAAACATCCCTCCAGAGACGCACTGCCCCAACAACCTATCAACTAAGCCACATCGCTTGTGTCTACCAAATTTCATTATGATCGGTTCAGTAATTAACACCTGAAAGCAGAACAAACAATTGTTTTGTATGTAACTTCCATTTTGCAACCATTTGCTCATTTTTAACGCTGTATTTTTAAATGACGTTTAAAAACTTACGCATAATTATAACATGACTGTATTGCAAGAGAGATTGTTACTAACGTTTCTACGAGAGATTTAAGAGGGATTATTACTAACCAAACTAATAGTGGCCCAAGATACGGAGAAATGGGCGTTTTTGGAGGAGGCTTACAACGGAGTAAGGGTTTTTGCAAATATATAAAATATATAATAAAGATTTTTCGTGTTTATGATTATTATGTAGTTATATGTTTATGTTCATGTTTATTTTGCAAGAAATATAAGGCTTTGTTATTTTAATTTTATTTATAACTAACACAATAACACCACTCACCATAAATATTGATGCACTACTTCGAAATCATTTCGAAGTTATCTTGTCTATCAATTACAAATTGACATTTGACAAATTGAAATAAACAACTTATGAAGACGTTATTGTCCAAGCAGACAACTTGTCTTTCAAAAAATTATATAAATCCGATTTTGAAAAATTCTGCATACTTTTCGAACGTACAATTGTATACTCCAAGCCAACTTACGTAACCATAGTGTGATGTAAAATACATGTGGCGCCATCTCTTAACCGTTAAAGTATTTATTTAATATCGGCCGAAAAATTAAACTGTTTTCATGTCTTTTTGGTGACATAGACTGAATGCGAAATAGTGGATTAAATGACGTTGTATCTTCTTATAAGTTATCAGAATTAATAAATAACAGTCTTACTAACGTGGTAAAAACATTGATTCATTTTTCTATGGTAATCAATACATATAATAAAAATTAAGTGTCTCTATGTGTAATATCGAAATAACATTTTTTTACTGATTGGGTGTGAAAGTATTCATGCAACTGATAACAAGAATGCATTTTTTACAATTTTTGTCGGTAATTTCACTGGCGAATAGCAAAAATTACAGCGGGTTACTTTAAATTAGAATAGCTGTTAACCGCGGCTTCGTCCACAATACTATCTCCAAAACGGTTGGATTGATTTTCACGGGATTTTCACCGGCAGATAGCGGACATCATAACAAGTAATTTAGTTTATTTTAATTTAGACTAGCTGTTAACCGTGGCTTCGCCCGCAGTGCTATCTTCAAAATGGTTCAACCGATGTTTACAGGACTTTCACCGGCATGTAGCGGACATTATAAAAAGTAATTTAGTCTATTTTAATTTAGACTATCTGTTAACCGTGGCTCTGCCCGCAGTGCTGTCTCGAAAACGGTTCAAACTATTTTTACGGGACTTTCACCGACGTACAGCGGACATTATTAAAAGTAATTTAGTTTGTTTTAATTTAGACTAGCTGTTCACCGTGACTTTGCCCGCAATACTATCTCCAAAACGATTCGACCGATTTTCACGAGACTCACTGGCAGACAGCGGACCGTATAAAAAGTAATTTAGGTTATTCTATTTTACACTCATCAAAAAAATCTAAGCAACATGTACTAATTTAAATTTTAGGATGGTTCTTCACATTATAACATTGTATTTTATTTTTAAAATAATATCTTCAGGGTTCTATGATGTAAAAATAACAGCTGTTGTCTTTATAAGTTCTTTTAATAACAGAAATGAACAATATTAGAATATACTGTAGAAACTAAGATACATAAGAAACTAAACTTTTTTCTTACAAAATGAAATTTCTAAAGAAAATGTATTTACTGTGAAAGAATAGAACAATTTAATACAAAGTATGGGCTCCTCTGCTATTCAGAACTTGTCGCCAACGATTATTCATTGAATTAATGAGACTGTCATCTTGCGGTATTCGCTCCCAATGGAATTGTAGCAAATCCTGTTGGGTTGTTGTCGCTCCGTCCAAGTCCTTCAAAACACGTATCTGGAGCATGTCCCATGCGTGCTCGATGGGGTTGAGATCTGGCGATTGTGCAGGCCAGGGCAATACCCGGATGTTATCCGTTGCAAAGTATTCACTGGTTCGCCGAGCTGTATGTGAACGCGCATTGTCATGCATTAACCTAAAATCGGAGCCAAAGGTTTGTGCAAATGGGTAGACATAAGGTCTGAAAATATCCTCAATGTAATTTTCAGCATTCATGTTTCCATTTACAAAAACGAGTTCAGTTCGCCTGTTCTTCATAATACCCGCCCATAACATAACTGTTGAGCCGCTGTATGGATGAACTTTCTGAACGCACCTGAGCCTTTCAGTATTTCCGGGCCGACGATACACTCGCACCCTTCTCGTATCAGGCTTAAACCCGAATCGCGACTCATCGGAAAACATAATTTTATCTCATTGTTCCTGGGTCCATGTTATGCGTTCTCTACACCATTCATATCGACGAGCGCGATTCCCGTGACGTATCGGTGGGCACCTGATTGGGCGTCGAGCTCGTAGGCCGTACTCATGCAGTCGATTTCGCACAGTTTGAGGACTTACATCAACACCACTTGAAATTTGTAGCCTCAAACTTATCTCTCGAGCGGTTAACATCGGCTGGCGTCTTGCAGTCAGTTGTATGTACCGGTCTTGCCGAGTGGTTGTACTCCTTTTACGGCCTGGATGCTGTTCAGCGGGTTCTCCTGTATTATTGTAGCGCTGCCAAAGACGACAAATAACACTTCTATGAATGCCAAAATGTCGAGATACCTGAGATTGATTACTTCCCGCTTGCAACATCCCTACAGCTCTTTGCATTTCATCTGCCATCAAATGACGTCGCTTCATGACGTAAAGAATATCTAACAATTCAATTTTGTCGCTAACTTTATTTAAATGGTTGGTAAAATTATAAAATCAAGACTAAACGTAGCAATTAAAACGCGCTTAAATTCAAACAAATTCGCAGTCATTTGAATTTTATGAAAAAACAAAACATAATCAAATTTTATTTTACAACCAGCCAGTATGTCATCAATAACAAAAAAGTTTACTTACCTACGCACTTTGTTTGAGTAAATACTTAGAAATTAATTAATATAAATGGTAAAATTTGTAATATCACGCATGTTGCTTAGACTTTTTTGATGTGTGTAGATTAGTTGTTACCCGCGACTTCGTCCGCATGAAGGTTAGCAAAAATATGTTGTTCACTGTAAACATGTGCGTAAGACGGACGTTGTACTGGACTCCAAGAATAAATATCCGTATGTATGTATTCTGAATTATATTGTCTTTTTGGCGGCCATTTTATTTTATTTAAATCGTCAAATAATAAAAACTACTTGAGAGATATAACGTTTTATATCTTGATTTATATTTATGCAAGATTTCAAGACGTCAGCTCATTCATTGTTTACAATTCAACATTATAATTATTAATAGTAATTTTAAAGATAGAAGGGGTTTTTCTAATAATTTCTAATAAGATATTATTGATAATATGGGCATATTATCTATCTTTAAGTCATTTTTTCATTATTTCCTTATATAGTGTAAGTGAGCATTGAGGGGATATGGTAGGTTATGGTTCCAAATATGTTGCTGATGATAAACCTCATTTAATACACTGTTAATATTTATATATCTAATGTATACGTTACATTTTACAGTAAATGACGTGCGTGTCGTACTTACAATTGTTTTTAAAAAGCATTTCTATAATTTAGATGGTCTCACAGTTTTATATTTCTTTAATACAAATAAAAAAAAACGCATGCGAAGCTGCGGGTACAGCTAGTTTGTAATATTATTGAATATAATGTTTCCTAGTAGTTTTTTATTAAATCTTAACTTTTTAACTAAATTTATAAAAAAACTACTTTTTGTGACTTGAATATAAAAGTTGGACATATGCTGTCGTTGACTTTTTTGTAGACATTATCAAGCTCTAAATCTTTTCTCTAGAACTCAATCATATATCTCTCATCGTCAAGGCAGCGTTCGTAAGAAACATTTTCATTCGACCGTTTTTTCTCCGACTTGCTTGCAAATCCGATTACCACAAAAAAGTATCTCCATTTTTCGGGTTAATATATAACCTATGACACACGAAAAACATGGCTTTCTATTGGTAAAATAACTTTCAAAATTGATTTAGTATATCCAGATATTACCCCCTACGATGTCATAAACTCACAAACTTGACCTCTTTATAATATTAGTATAGATTAATATGTCTTTATTTCAGTAGGTATGCGATTTAATCCTTCGACTATCCAAAACCATAGAATTTAAGCTCCATACAAACAAAAGTAGATCTTACGATGAACTGGTTAAGAGTCTGTTGGTGACACAAGTTTAAAAAAAAAACCTTATTTATTACAAAATTTAAAAAAAAACTTAAACAACAACAAATTATGGTAATGTAAAATTATAATTGAAAAAAAAAATTGCTAAATATTTAAAAACATGATCAGCCATTTTGAGATCTGGATCGAAAAACACCAGCTGAAGGGTTAAATGGACAATACAAATGTACCGCCAAATTTGAAATCAAATCACCTCTACACATTGTTCTTCTAAGTCAGTACAAAAACGAGGCTACAATACTACAATTACAAACTCATTTTAATGTTGTCTCTATCCACTCTATGTTATTATATAGGAGGCTGATAACGAAAACAACGTAAGACTTTTGTCAAAAATGATAGACTCAGTGACACGTTTTTTATATAGACACATCGTCCAATTAGACAATGTGTCCTACAAAAAATAGTTACAACGCTTTTGTAACTGTACACAACTACTTATTTGTACACTGAAAACCTATTTGTCATAGCCCATGGTGCTGCCTGTGGCGCAGTGTAAAATACAAGTGGCGCCATCTAGTAACGGTCAATATATTTACTCAATTTAATGAAACCGCTTAAAATACTATACACAGTAAGACAGAGGGAACAGGGGAATAAAAAATCATAATTTCGTTTATTTTGTACTAGCTTCTGCGCGCGACTTCGTCCACGTGGAATAGTTACTTTGGGCTGACGCTAACACGCAGCGGAAGCTCTCAAAAGGAAAAAACCGACTTTGAAACATTCTTCATTGTTAAAACCGCTCCTATTGGTCTTAATGTGAATATATAAGCCTCTAGCCATCCTCGATAAATGATGTATCAAACACTAAAGTAATAATACTAAGTTGGCTTTGTTATTTTAATTTTATTTATTACTAACACAATAACACCAATCACCATACATATTGATGCACTACTTCGAAATCATTTCGAAGTTATCTCGTCTACCAAATACAAATTGACATTTGACAGATTAAAATAAATAATAGTTTAAAAAAACTAAAAAAACACGCTTTCATAAAAAATCCAACTAAAAAACAGAAAATAAAATTTAATAAATTCGGATTAAGAATGCGATGCGTCACTGTTAATATCAGCACCTCCAGATATCAGTATTTTTATCATTTTTTTGTCACTTTTTACAAAAATATACATTTATTTCTAATTTACACTATTCATAATCCGAATTTATTAAATTTTATTTTCTGTTTTTTAGTTGGATTTTTTTAACTATTATTTATTTTTCATTTTTTAGTTACATTTATTAAACTTTTTTTTCGGATTATTGCATTGTCATCGACTGTTGACAGGTGAGCAAAGTTTGAATTAAATCTGATCGTTCAAAGTAGGACAAGATCGAGCTCAAAGGGGTCGGTTACAAACATACATACATACAGGTGAAGCTAATAAAAGCTTGATAAAAAACAACTTACGAAGACGTTATTGTCCAATTGGACAATTGTCATTCAAAAAAATTATATGAATTCGATCGTGTGAAATTCAATAAACTTCCCGAACGTACAATTGTATACCCTAAGCTAAGTTACGTAACCATAGTGTGATTTAAAATACATGTGGCGCCATCTATTAACCGTTAAAGTATTTATCTGCGGAGAAATTAATCTGTTCTTTTAGGAGACATAGTTTGAATGCGAAATAATGGATAAAAGTCGTTTTATCTTCTTATAAATTATCAGAATTAATAAATAACCGTCTTACTAATGTGGTAAAAACATTGATTCATTTTTCTATAGTAATTGGTAATATTATTGAATGGAATGTTTGCTAGTAGTTTCTTATTAAATACTAACTGACCCGTACCCACTTTGTTGGGTGGTAAACATTTATAAAAAACCACTTTTTGTGATTTAAATATAAAAGTTAGAAATATGCTGTCGCTGACTTTTTTGTAGGCATTATCAAGCTCTACAACTTTTCTCTGGAACTCAATCATATATCTCTCATCGTTAAGGCAGCGTTCGTAAGAAACGTTTTCATTCGACCGTTTTTTCTCCGACGTACTTTGCAAATCCGAGTACCACATAAAAATCTTTTGATTTTTCGGCTTAGTATATAGCCTATGACACTCACAAATAACGTGGCTTACTATTGGTAAAAGAATTTTCAGGATCGGCTTAGTAGATTCAGATATTACCTCCTACAATATCACAAACTGACAAACTTTACCTCTTTATAATATTAGTATAGATATATATGTATTAATAGGTACAAAATTTGTTAAAAATCTTAACTAATATTATAAATGCGAGTGTGAGCTTGTTTGTATGTAGAAACGTGAGTAGTTTTTAATTTATATGAATAAAAATCAATTGCCGAATATATATGAACGTATTTCTTCAGACAGGCTACACGTATATGGCTAATTATTTTTTAATTGTATTTGTAATGGCAAGGTTTGTATGAAAGAGCATGTATGAAAATTGTAAGGTGAAATGTAAAAAATGGTTTACAAAACCGTCATAAAAATTAGTGAGTGGGACATAAGACAGTAGGATTTTTTTTAATATTGATATATTTAACAGTTCGTTGTTCAACTGTTATTTTGTTTCATAAAATAGTTTAGTAGTTGAAGATCCCAGAGCGACCAGACATAACTTATTTCTAAATATATCAAACCTTAAGTTCGGAATAGTGTTCATGTAAGTAATGTTTGCGCTCTCACAGACTTTGAACCTGGGTCCAATGTATAGATACCAAGTGGGAAAGGTGACTAAAAATAAGAGCTACTTTACTTAAATTATATGGCTGATTTTTGTATATGTTTTTTTAAAATATCGCTCTAAAGTAGTATCCCGCATCGGGAGGCACTTTCCGCTGACCACAATTTCGCTGAATTTGACTTATTTTTAAATGCTTGATTTTTAAATATGTTATTCAGATAACTATTACAAAACTATATTTCATCAGACATACAGATTGTAATGTTCGAATATCTCGCCAGACAATTATATATATACCTATACATATAGAATGTAAATCTACCGTGTCTGTACTTTATAGATCTTTGTAAAAAAAATTGTTGCAGGTGTCTGTAATAAATGTTGTAATAATAAAATACATTTCTATAATTTTTAGGAATGTCTCTCTGTCTAAGTATCTATCTGTCTGCCCGTTTTTTTTTCAACGCGCATCACTGCAAAGTACTGCGTTCGCGATAAAACCTCGCCAAGAAAATCATAAAGCATATCGTGGAGTAGCATTTGGGTTTGGGCTTCATTAAAATCGTTTCACTCTATCAAAAGTTATTGTAATTTTAATGACGACGCGACTTAAGTACGAGAGAAAAGCAAATAAATAAATGGACTTTATCATGAAATAACTAAAACATAGTTATAATATCATTGCCGCCAGACTTGAAGAATAATCAGCTGTTAGTATGAGCGCGAGAGATTTATGTATGCCCTTCAGAGTAAAATACTCACTACCTTTGATTCAATAACTTTGTATCTTCACTTAAAAATGATAAATGTTACACATCTTATGCGACTTTTGTAAGAGTCGTTTACTTTTTTTTGTTATTACTTCCGTTTGATGTCACAGGTAGTATTAGATTATTATTTACAATATTGAAATAGGACGATTTAAAATCGTTGATAAAAACCACCGGTTTGTATAAAGAGAAATTTCACATTTGCAATGGTAAAATAATTTATCTCCAAGTGCCTTCCGCTTTCCTTCGTTACTGATTTAGGTACAGTTGTGTACGCAAATCTGTGGAGAAATATTGATTTTTGTTTCAATTCTATTATATGCATACGAACGACATATTTTACATTTAATTCGGCATGTTCACTCTACCCTCGCAAGCAGTCTTGACAATTTAACGCATGCCCGCAAAAACTTCGACACGCTGGATTTTGTGAAAGGCCAGCATGATATAAATATTAGAAACCGTGGTAAAGTGGTCGTTTCGTGTTTCAGTCTCAGTAAAATAAGTAACAGTTTTTTAGGTAATGTTATGTTAGGTTTTATAACAATGCCGTAAAGCATATTACTGATTTACTGGACTGTAAGTTTAAGCATCAAGTCAAGCTGGTTTTGGTGTCAAGAGGCTATTATAGAGTGGATCAATATGTGAACGATGGTGATGTCTTGAATTGACTCCTCTTTATGCGTCCACTAAAACGAATTTAACGTGTAATAAATTTTAAATAATATCTATATTAAAAAGAAAATTCCGATCGAGTTTCTTGCCGGTTCTTTTCGATGATTGCGTTGTTTTCTGAACGGATGATAGTTTTAACGTTTATAAGCCTTTCTTAGGGCCTACATTGAATAAAGTAAAGTAAACAATCAGTATGTATGTAAATTTATATCAGTGAACTGTAAAAGAATTCTAAATAACGAATTACAGATGGATATAATGACAAACTTTTTGATTCTTTGTAATAGTTGGTATAGACAGAGAAAAAGTATGACGCTTGTCAGCTCTGATGCGCTACTGAACATTCTATAGAACGATTGACTTGGAATAACGGTAAGAGGTCGTGGGCTAGCGTGGTGATCATGTCCATACCTTCATTCGGGCCTATGACCTTGTAATGGGCCTCTTACGGGTTGTGACAAAGATGACTATAAAGAGAATATTTGGACTCATAACAGAAGACCCATTAAAACTCTTCGAAGATTTGAATACACCGTTGTGAAGCCGGGGCAGACGGCTAATTTTTCATAAATATAATATATGCCCCTGATATACACACAAATTTCTAATGATACTAAAAGCGGTATATACATTTTTTCCGTAATTTAGAAGTAAGCACACAAACGGACGGTGATAGTGTATCTGTTTCATATTATTTATGGAACCAACGCTTTTCGAGGAGACTGTACATTCCCAAACTCGTCGAATTAAAGTAACAGATGTATTCAAACGTTTCACGTAGAAATGTATTTTACTTATTTCCTTGAATTATAGGGAAATGTTAGGTATTTGGGGGGAAATCATGAAGGAATTGCTTATTCATTGAGATTTTCTGCTTAATGTGTTTTTTTTTACTGATAATAATTGTGAGTACATATAATGTCTTTACTGTTCATTTTGTTTTTAACATTTCATAATTTTGTACACATTATTTTACTGTTTGGATGTGGGCTAAACTACACAGTTATTGACGCCTGGAAAACTAGCAAAAGGAGTAATTTTTTGAAGTAAAACTTCCTTAGGCGCATTGAGTGGTATTTTTGGCAAGAGATAAATTTATAATTTCGAGTCATGACACGTTACGTAAGCATGACCGGCCGTGTTGCGCTTACGCCGCTTGCGTCAAACTAGCGACACGTAGTGTAGGGTCATGTGTACATGTAATATTGATATTTTCCAGCTTATCATACGTTTGATTGATTAATAGACTTTATAAAAATGTATATAATTATTGCTACGAGTGCCAATAGATATGAAAATGTTAATAATTTCAATAAACAAATTCTGAAATATAAATATTGTCATTCACACTATAATTAATATGAAAATTCAATAAAGAACACATTTATTTGATTGTTTTGAGTTTTCACTTCTGTCGGCAGTATTTATGACCGTCTCGACTTTTTTTATGCTACTGCGAGGATATGAACGTTTTTCAAGTGTATTTATGTCTTTAGCGCGCTTTGTATCCCATAGACCATATGTTCAGACACTCCGTGGGTGGACGTAAGTGCAAATTCTGACAAATGAATCGGAGCTTTCGGTGAAGGAAAATGATGGTAGGATTTTTTCTAAGTCTGCCTGGTCAGCTAAACACTTAAGTTGTAAATCTACCGCCAAACACATGTTGGTGTGTTCCGGCCACTGCACTTGAGAGTCAGTCTCTTCCAGGTTTGGCGTGTTTATCACCTTAAACCACATCGCCATTTATCATCAGACAAGATTGTGGTGAAACGGTAAAACCTATGCAGAATAAAAAAGTATTTAACTTAATATGTGATGATCGCAATCATCGTCATTGCACGTGTCAATATTGTAGCTAATTTATAAGAAAATAAATATAACTTACATAGAAAAGAATCCTTTTAAGCAGTATTGAAGAGACTTCCGAAAACTTATCAAACCGTCTACCACGAAAACAGTCCTTACCTTGATGATATTGTCAGGATTAATCTTAAAGTCAGAGGTGATTAAAAGCCTAACCGAGGACGGACTGCGACTTAAATCCTTCTCAAACTAAATGACCCGCGGGGAGGTGCTTAGGTATTGTCTTTATTAGTGCAATCTGTATTTGGTCATGTAATTGAAGCAAATAGGATAGTAGGTTTTTCGTTTTCATACTAAAACTGCACTTACGTAACTAAAAAAGTTTTGAGTATGATGGTGGACAGTTCTAAGAATAGATGAACTGTGTGAAAAATGATATGTGTATAAAAGGTGTGAATACTGAGATGACATCTGACAGGGGAGAATGGAATAGGAAGACATGTTGTGCCGATCCTACTTATGTGGGATAACAAGATGATATTATGGTGCACTACTGCAATTATAGTGCGATCCATAAACAGTGGCGATTATTGAGAATTCTACAGTACATAGATGGTTATTGCAGCCATGGCAACTTTCAAACTACACAGCGTGTGGATACATACTAACTGGTCCCGAAATATGAGAGCCCCTATGAGTTTCATCACCATATATATGGTGGAAAAGATCCAATTGTGGACATAATTTCACTCCGCTTGATTGTTGGACATATACCGGCTGATATAGCGAATTTTATTCCTAACGTATAGCGTTACAGTCCAGTGAAGCTGCGAAGGCCAGTCAGGCCAATAGCGTTGTCACTTCGGAAAAATGTGTAGTGATCGCGATCCTATCATACAAGATGTGTTACCTCCCGTTAGAAATAAAATTGGTAGAACATTTATACCCTGTTAGTGAATTTATGACTGTGCATTTTTTTTTAAATTATCTTAGAAAACTGAAAGAAAATGTTTACATGTACCCATATCTGAAGTCCTTGATAGTATAACTGCATCTAAAATGCTCGGATCTACTGATATACTAAAAAATCTTATTTTTTTTATTCCTACTTGTAAAGATTTTATAAAATAAAATCTCGTTGAAATGGTTTCGTTCTTGCAATGTAATGTAAGTGATAATATTGTTTGGATACTACTTTAAAGTGTAAAACATGTAGGTAGATATAGACAAAGTGATATTTTAGCGTAAGTAGTTTTAAGCTGTCATCATTCAGTCTCTTCGGTAGACATATCTTTAAGTACAGTAATGCTTTGGTGAGCTCGCTTCTCGCCACCGATGCTGGCATCGATCGCATCGATGTACTACTACCAGTCCAAAACATAATCCTTTTCCCGATTGAAAATATACCAAAGGGAGACATAACCTATGAGCTCTAAGTAATTTAACACAGTTTCGAAACTACCAATTAACTCGAACTAGTCTACTTGAAACTCAAATTACCGAGATCTATTTTATTTTTATGTTTATTTGTTAACAGAATTTTCTATTCAAAGAATGTATTTTGGTAGAAAATTAACTTCTATCATGCTTTGTAGTATATGAATCGACACTGGAATTTAAGAAGTAAGGTCCTGTTAAATAGAACGCGAGACAGCTACATCCCGGATTGATTATACGTACATAAAACAAAGGCAATTATAATAATTTTCGATTCATCATATTCTTCACTAAAAATTAACTGCTTTTTATATAAGAATATTTTTAAATACTTTGACTGTAGCTAATGTCTTTTATCTAGCTATTATAAAAAGAGAATATTTATTTTTTCTTAGTAATGCATATCTCCAAGAAACATATAAGTGATTTTAAAAATTCTCTCAATCATATAAATAAGCATTACCAGGGTAACACGAGCTGCATTCGATTTTTAAAATCGACATTAAGGCGCTAGATGCTGCGAGCGAAAACAAGTTATTTATCAATTTATTATTTATCTTAATTATGCTTTTCACTACATCTCATTTAGTAGAGTTGAAGAGTTATAACTATTCCTTTTTTTTAGAACCTATTTTCGTAGACGCAAGTAAGCGAGAGGGTACAAAGCGGCAATGTCGCGGGTTGTTGTAAATGTAAGAAGTATTATACTGAATTATAGAGGTAGAATTCTCTGTGCGTCGAATCTGTATATCTTAAAAAGGACGATATAATATGGTAACTTTAATAATTTTAGAAGGCACTTAGTTTTTATAATAACTTATGTAGAAAATCAACACAACATAGTGACAATATGAATTGACTGTATTGTATAAAATTATTAGCTATAGTTCGATTATCCAAGGATAAAAGATATGAATACCTTCGTATGGATTAAAGTAATTCTATTAAGATGTTAAAAATGCTGCTTATATTTACATTGTTGTAAGGTATTATAAATTAATTTAGTGCATACTGAGGAGACGCGCCATTAAGTGTCGGCAGGTGACTACAGCGAGCACTTTACGAAATATAGTCTTAAAAGCCTGTTACCTTTATATAAGGCAGGCTATTGAATGGACGAAATTTTGGTAACATAATCCGATTTGCAATAATTCTAATATCAGACATATGAAGTTTCTTCGCTACTTAGTAGTAGTCTACAAAATCACAATAAAAAAATCATAACCAAAAACACTTTATTCAATTTAGGCTGTCAAACATCAAAGCTACCACCGGTTCGGACAAACAACCAAGTCAATGAGAAGAACCGGTAAGAAACACAATCTTGTTTATCTTTTTAACATACATATATTTAAAATACACTTTACAATCGTTTTTAATGAATGCACAGAGAGAGAAGTCAATTCCAGACATCACCATCGTTCACATATTGATCCACTCTACAATAGCTTTTTGATAACAAAATCCGGTTGACATGGTGTTTACAGTCCGACAAATTGATAATAGGCTTTGGGGCTTTGTTGTGAAATCTAACACTATTACCTAAAAAACTGTTACTGGTTTTATTGTGACTGCAACATGGGACGATTATTTTAACACATTTTCTAGTATTTAGATCATGCTGGTGTTTCTTTAAGTATTTCGTTTTTTATAGTGCTACGTGAGATAAATTGTGTTATTGATATAAGAGAACGCAAGTGCGTATGTCAATGAAGCATAATCATAAAAACGACAATATTTAGTAGTTTGTACTGTGCTTTCTTCTCGTGAAATATTCGTCTGATTAATACTGAAATGAAGGACATATCTAAAGCGTTTTATTATATCAAAAATGTACTACGGGATCAATGATCATGTAAATATGTATGTATGAATGTAAAAGAAAAATGTAACAAGAAAAGATAAACCAGATCGAGTTTCTTGCCGGTTTTTCTCGATGACTGGGTTGTCTTTCCGAAGCGGTGGTAGCTGTGACATTCGCTTATGAAAGCACCTTTCCAACGTCAAAATTGAATAAAGATTTTTTGGTTTTGATCTTGAAAAATGTCTAGAGAATGTGTTGAAGTAATGCCGCAAAGAATTTCAGTGAATATTTTTCAAGTATCGCCGTGAACAGGAATCCTTAATCAAAATTTTATTTAACTTGATACATTATACTGAGTTGTTAAGTTCCTGAAAGCTTTATTTTTAATTCTTGTATATTAAATGTTACGGTAATATGATTATATTTGAAATATTGTCTTCATCAATATAAAAAGTTTAGTATTTCGGAACAAGTAAATAGTAAACTGGTATTAGTACAAGTCATAGTAATCAATAGTGTGGATGTAGGTCAATAGTAATCCACTGATAGCTTATAGTAATAAAATGATATTATGTAGTTATTATAATATATACGTTTTCGCTTCTATCGTATGAACATAAGATAAGAACATTGATTTTTTTAATGTGTATTTAATCTAGACAGTAAATATTGAAGTGAACCTTAGGTAGGGTAAAATTTTCCTTATGCATTAAACATAAGGTGGGTTTGTATCTGTGTGTGTGTGTGTAAGTATGTACATCATCTTCTGCTAAATTAGTACGGTTCCAATAAATTTTGTTGAAGTGAAAACTTCTTTAGGCGTATTGAGCGGTATTTTTTTAAACAGGAGATATTCCTTATATATTATATTATACGTGGAACCAAAACTTTGTAACCCTTTTTAAGCGAATTGCGCGAACGGATGAACGTGAAATTTAGCATAGTTAAAGTTTATATGGAGGAGAAGTGCACAAAGCTATTTTTTTAAATATAAAATGCATTAAAACCATATTAAATTGATTAAAATATACATTACTCACACTGTTGCTTGTATGACGCACAACATATACACTAGGGTGGGCCAAAAAAAACTTTTAATTTTTTTTTTATTAATTACCATGAAAATATCGTCTGAGATGACGAAAAAAAAATTGTGTTAAAGTTTCAGCTCTTAATATTAATATTAAGAGGTGGCACATTAGAGTTTTTCTTTTTTTCTTTAGTCCCATACAAAAAAAATCATATCTCACCATTCGTTGTTCGTACAGCAAAATTTTTCAAGAGTTTTTTGTAGAAAATTGAACGTTCTACAAAAAAGGTTTTCTTCATTTTTTTCGCACGCCTCGCCATTTTAAAGATATTCAAGATTGAAATTTTAAGGTACATTTCTTTTTTGCTTCTGCATTTTGTAAGTCGTTGACAAATGAACGTTATGAAATGCGCAATACATATTTCTGCAGGAAATTAAATGCTCTACAAAAAAGGTCTCTTATGCTTAGTCGATTAGAATAAGCGTTTGAAAGATATTTATGATCAAAGTTCAATACTTATCGCTCTTACTAATTTTTCAACATTTTCTTCGGAAAATTTTAATATAATTCATTAGTTTCGAAAAAATTAATGCAAATTTAAGTTTTTATCAGCACAAAAATACTTTTATCTATTATTTAAATTATTTTTTATATACATGTACGTTCGGGTGGGCCAAAAAAAATTTCAAATTTGTTGAAAATGTTGAAAAATTAGTAAGAGCGATAAGTATTGAACTTTGATCATAAATATCTTTCAAACGCTTATTCTAATCGACTAAGCATAAGAGACCTTTTTTGTAGAGCATTTAATTTCCTGCAGAAATATATATTGCGCATTTCATAACGTTCATTTGTCAACGACTTACAAAATTCAGAAGCAAAAAAGAAATGTACCTTAAAATCTTTAAATTTCAATCTTGAATATCATTAAAAAGGCGAGGCGTGCGAAAAAAATGAAGAAAACCTTTTTTGTAGAACGCTCAATTTCCTACAAAAAACTCTTGAAAAATGTTGCTGTACGAACAACGAATGGTGAGATATGAATTTTTTTGTATGGGACTAAAGAAAAAAAGAAAAACTCTAATGCGCCACCTCTTAATATTAATATTAAGAGCTGAAACTTTAACACAATTTTTTTTTCGTCATCTCAGACGATATTTTCATGGTAATTAATAAAAAAAAATTAAAAGTTTTTTTGGCCCACCCTAATATACACAACACATGAAAAAGACGTTTTGACATCCTTCATTTTACTCTTAAATTCTAATACCATTTTTCATCCTACATTCGATATTTTTAACATTACTTACGTTCGATACCTTACATGTCCTTTAAAATTAAGTGGACAAATTGTCTGTTAATTTTATAATAATATAATATGCAAACTCATAATATACATCAATAATTAATTAAACTGAAATAATTTTTATTTTCTTTGGTCTCATTGAATGTGAAAATAAATTATGGTTAAATCTCGACCACTAGCCGACCACTAGTAGTTATAATTTCGCGTCATGACATGCTAGTAAGCGTAACCGACCGTATTGCGTTTGCGCCGCTTGCGTCAGACTAGCGACGCGTAGTATAGCGGCCTGTGTACACCTAGTATTGATATTTTATATTGAAATTGTGTAGGACATCATAATATTGACGAATTAATAAACTTGATAAAAAATATATCATTATTATTCGACAAGTTACTAATTTTAAATAATTTATACTATAATTGATTTAAAAATTCAAAGAACACAGTTTAAATTCCATTGTTTTGAGCTTTCACTTCTGTCGGCAGTTCTTAGACCGCCTCGGCTTTTTTTAAATTAACTTTTTTGTTAAGTTAAACAAATGACCCTATGTTACATTGTCCTGAGAATTTTACAATAATTAAACTTGACAAAAAAAATTCATTAAGGAGAAATTTTAATGTATAAAAATTCAATCGCCATCAAATGTCGTTAAGAGAGAGATATAAAGGAGGCTTTCGTAATGAAAAAAGTATACGCCGCCACAAAAAAAAAATGTTTTTCTAAAATCCCTTTGAATTTTTTTTATCTCTGTTTCCGGGGATGCTAATTACACGGTTCTTCGAACGGACTAGGGACGGCGATTCTTTGCAAAAAAAAACACTTTCTAAATCGATCCAAATCAAGGGATGTAGAATTCATTCATGGAAGAATCGAGTTCTAGAGCATCGATTATTCAAAAATAGATTTCTTAATTTTTTGTTTTTTCATGTTTTTTTTTTATGATCCATATAATATAAGTTGTTGATCGGTTATATTTTTACCTAAATAGGAAAAATCGAACCAAGATTTTATGATGTCCGAGGACGATTCACTGGATCAATTCGATGTTTAATATCGAAATTTTCTACTTTAGGGTGGTAGGTAGTAAGACACGCTTAAAAAATCTTACCACTGTGCTAAATTTTGGTTAGTTTAAGCATATTCGTATTAAGTATTTCAAATTAATTAGTATTTCCAATTCATTAGTATTTCAAGTTCATTAGTATTTCTAATTCATTAGTATTTCTAATTCATTAGTATTTCAAATGCATTAGTATTTCAAATTGATTAGAGTGTGTCTGTATATTGTCGCCTTTTAAGCTCAACAAATATATTCCAACAGCCTAAAGGCTTTTGTGATAGTACTAACTGTACTGTGATGTATTAAACGTCAGGTGGTTGTCATTGTTTTTGGTTAGAACTGTGGTAACCAATGGCGCGATTTTCGTGCTGTAAAAGTAAAAAATGGGTGTTTCTTTATGACCATGTGATAGAAATGAAACTTATAAATAAATACATGCACATTTAAACTGGTATAGATTATTTATTACTTACATGTAAATAATTAACAGTAATATGTAAATAAGTACAATCCTATATTCGAAATATTAAACTGATTATATATAAAACATTAAATTGTATTGTGGTAGGGCTTTTTTTAAGTTCGCCTGGCTAGCTACCACCCTCGAGTTAAAAATCTGTCACCAAGCACCTGTTGATGTTGAGCGTATTTACCATCCTTAGACCACATTGTCATATAGCATCAAATGAGATTGGGGTCAAACACTGAAATCGACATAGCTTAAAAATGAAATAGAGTATTTTTTATTTTGAAAAAAATAAATGTCCGAGTGATAACTACATAAACGTCGTGGCCAAAAACTATTCTAGTATAAATACTTTGACGATTACTAGATGGCGCCACTTGTACTTTAAATCACGCTATGCATACTTTTAGTTTTGTTTACTTATACAATTATCTGCTCGTACACGAATTATGTTCATAGTATCCATTAGTCAATCAATTTTTGAATGTCGTATTGAGATGAACAAAAACATGGCTATGAAACCATCCAATTTGTATATCAACGAAAAAACGTAGCAGATAATAAAAAGTTAAAGAACTACAAAAATAGTACAGCTGCTATGTTATTATTATAAGTAGAGGCAATCATGAGGACTGGCGACAAAAGTGATAACTAAAAACAATGAAATAAGTGTGCTCTCTTTTGAATTTTTAAGTCAGTTATAGTGTGAATTACAATATTTAAATTTCATAATATGTAAATTGAAATTATTTCCATTAGTCTGATTATGTACAGTTTTAAACCGTTTATTAATTATCTCTACTAATATTATAAAGAGGTAAAGTTTGTGACGTTGTGGGTTTGTGAGTTTGTGACGTTGTGGCGTTGTAAGAGGTAATCTCAGGAACTACTGGTCCGATTTGAATAATTCTTTCAGTGTTATATAGCTCATTTATCGAGAATGGTTATAGGCTATATATCATCATGCTAATGCCAGTAGGAGCGGAGCAACAATGAAAAATGTTTTAAAATCGGGGCTTTTTTTCCTTTTGAGAGATTTCGCTGCGTCTTAGCCCAAAATAACTATTTCACGCGTACGAAGTCGCGGGCAGATGCTATTAACTAATTATATTATCTATACTAATATTATAAAGAGGTAAAGTTTGTGAGGTTGTAGGGGGTAATATCTGGGGAGTCGGAGAAAAATGGTTGAACGAAAACGTTTCTTACGAACGATGAGAGATATATGATTGAGTTCTAGAAGTAAGTTGTAGCTTGATAATGCCTATTACCGCCCAACGAAGTGGGCACGGGTCGGCTAGTTCTATTATATAATGGTATGCACAATCTCAGTACAACATATCAATATTAGATTTACACGGGTCGCTATACTACGTATTGCCAGTCTGACGTAAACCGCGCAAGCGCAATACGGTCAGTCACACTTACGAACATGTCATGGCGTGAAACCGTTTATGTCCTGCCAAAAATACCACTCGACCACCTAAAGAACATTCCATTTCAAAATAACAGACTGAAGTGTTGTTTTTGTTCTTTATTGGTTGTCGCCTAATATTTACTTTATCACAAGTGGTGATATCACCGGCCAAACATTTTCATTGTTAAGTAAAGGAAAACTAATTATTAATGGAACAACAATTACATCTTCAATAGTATATTTTCGACAGGCACATTTGTAATATTTTGTAACATTTGTATCTTTTTTTAATGTTCGTATTTTATTATTATTATTTATTGTTTACATATTATATGTCCTGAAATATTTTTGTCAAGACACCGATACACGTCCGTACATTGCTTTGGCCTCTCATTGAAAATCAGCGCTGCAGTACCACCCAGTTGTAATTTGTTGTAAGAACGTAGCTGAACGGGGCGTCATTATTGAATAAGTTATGTATATTAGGCTGGTCGTTAAAAAATAATTTTTTTGCGACGCCCCCTGAAAAGCTTCCTTTTGATGAAAAAACACCGGGATTTTTTTTTTTTTTAATTCAAAAGAACACGTGCCTCTAGACGATCTAAGTAAATTTTTGGGTATAATCATTTTTTTTGGGAAATTTTCAGGAAAAATACAATTTTATTCGAAATATAAAAAATTATAGAACTCAAATCAATAAAAATAACAATATTTGATCAAATTAACAATAAACAAAAATCTAAATTCAAAAATTTTCCCAGTTCTTTGGTATATTAAATAAAAAAATAAAAGATATTCAAATTGATATTTTTATTTTAATATTACATTAATACAAACGTTATTTTAAATATATATATTATTATTTTATTATTATTATTTTTTTTAATTTTATTTTTTTATTTTCTATTATTTTTTCATTTTTATTTATTGTTATTTTTATTTTATATTTATTTCAAATTTAATAAGATACTTTCAGAGAAAAAATGATTATACCCAAAAATTAACTTAGATCGTCTAGAGGCACGTGTTCTTTTGAATTAAAAAAAAAAAAAATTCCCAGTGTTTTTTCATCAAAAGGAAGTTATTCAGGGGGCGTCGCTAAAAATTTAATTTTTAACGACCAGCCTAATGTATATGTTTCTTTTATTTATCTTGTTGTATCTGATATTTTCCAAAAATAAAGACTTTTTCTTTCTTTCTTTCATATAAAACACTGCGAAGTAATAATATCTAACATTATTGGTTGTTGTTGAAGTCGTTGTAGTCTAGTGGTTCGACCGGTGGAACTGTCAATCCGATGTCCGCAGACTCCAACCCCGGCATCTATCAACGAATTTTTAAGAATTCACGTAAATTTACTAATTTAAATTGGTAACACTATTGGTTGACGGTAAACGAAAACATTATGAGGAAACCTGAACCTGAGAAATGTTCTTGTAGTAAGTACTACTGCATGTAGGAACACAGAACTGTGGATTTCTTCGAGCCTGAAATCGCTAAAACGGCGTGGGATGGCATGGTGATTATGCCCATACCTTCAGGAAGAAGCCTATGACCTATGGGTCTCGTTAAAGGCTGATGATGGTGACGATTATTGGTTGTTTTTCTACTTTTATTGATAATAGGATTCAAATACATCTGCCAGAAAACAATGGCGAAACAAAATAACCTAGAATCATTAATGTTTTTTTAGTAGGTTAAAAAAAATTGCAAGGAAATACGAAGGCAAAAGGCAGTTAAGGATAAATTAGCGATAAAAATAATCAAACGAGATAAAAACGTTCTCGCCGTAGAATTTAATGCAAATGGTATGCTGAACGCAATTAAGCCGGCAACGAAGGTGATACCGGATTAATTTCATTAAAATATTCCGGAATACCTATATACATTGCGAGATTTTATCTTTATCTTTGCTAAGTTTAATAATGTTATATAGAGAAATGAGAAAATTTTAACTAAATATAACACTTTAAAATAGTGCACTAAAACGTCTTTGACCATAGTCAGACCTAGATAGTCATAATGCTACAAATACTATGAGTTTTCGCTTTTGGTATACATATTATAGATTTTGAGTTTTAGCACAGTCCCAGCTGATGGTAAATAACGATGTGGGCCAATGTTGTAAACACGCTAAACCGGGATTGGCTCTCAAGTACAGCTGCTGGAGTATACCCATAGGTACTTGGTGTGTGATTTTCAAGTTGAGGGTCGTAGCTAGTCAGGTGAGCTTAGAAAGAGCTCTATCATTATGCTAAAGTTGGATTAGTTTGAGTGTATTCGAATTAAGTATTTCAAATTATTGGCATTTACATTAACAAATATTTCAAATTCATTAGTATTTCAAATTGATACTTTCTTTTTCAATTCTGAGAAGTTCCTTGCTACACCTTCAAAATCTAAGGTCCAATGGTTATTAAATTAATATAGGACTCTTTTGAAAATATTGTTAATATAAAAAATAGTTTTCCAAATTGATTTATAAATGACGAACTTTTAAGGTAATTATCATTATAAAAAATGGAATTTGAAAACCTCCTTCCTTTTGAAGTCGGTTAAAAGTATTGTAGCACGACAAAGTAACGGCATCGTATATAATGATACAGAATCGTCACTATCATCGTCATGAAGGATTGTCAGCGTTCGTCAGGAAGGAATCGTTGTCATTTTCAGGACCATCCAGTAGTATACAAAGTGGTTGCGCCGCTTTATGTATATTTGAAATTCCCGCATTATGGATTAAATCACGCCACTTTGAAGCCCGACCAATTAATTGCGATCAGATTACGCCACCAGCCCCAGCACCAGCCCCGTCCGCGCCGCCAGTCGTTTGCTATCGTCAGTGTTGTTTGCGCGCCGCATCGAGATTGTTGTGACCGCGCCGCATGCTAACATTTTGAGTTTTCGCATGGTCGAGTGAGAAATAAACGCATCGCTACATACGTGCCGACATATATTATAAAAAATAAGTGTTGTGTGGGAGAAGACCCAGTGGAAAGAAACAAGAATCACCTAGCCGGCTAGCCACGTGGAAACTGCAGCGCCGCGAGGTATGTGCCAAGTTTCCTTCCTACCCTTGTCTCCCTCTTCGTAGCTGATCGCAATAGTTGAATATCAAATATAGCAACCCCGCAAATACAGTCCACTTAATTTAGCATACAATCCCCCGCATTGTGCCCCCCACGGTGACGTCGGTAACGCATCGGCGTCACCACAAAGACTCTGCCACTCTCATCGTTTGCTGTTTGATCCTGTAATGTTATAAGCCTAAACATGTCTTTAGAGCGTGTGTTACAACTGATGTATGATGGCCGTAATGTAGCCTAACATAAAGTATACTGTAACCTTAATATATGAATAAATGAAAAAAGGAAGGAAAACACAATTAATATACGATTTCCATTAATGAAGATATGCAAAGAATGAATGATTTGAAAGGATATATCACAAAATCAGTAAATACATGTGTGCTTCGTTAGTTTGGATAAGTGGCACTTGTAAGTCATGAAATAAAAGAAAAGGAGGTACATAATCCGAGTGCTGGTTCAGTCTATTGGTAGTGTATGGGAATACCACGTCGATTGACTCAGAGATGAACGTTACATCGGAGCTTTCTGTTAAGGTAAACATCGTGATGAAACCATAATATAGTGCTACGAATGTCCTAATCTGTCACTAAACATCTGTTGGAGATTAATAATATATAATGTTAATATACGTTGGTAATAGTTTACAATATCAGTTTTTATAGTCTATGGTAACATAATAATATATTATGTATTCTATGGTAATCATTTTCTTTGTGTCTGCACTTACTGTGTGCGCTTACTGTAATGATTTACAGTTCTGTAAGATATTTATAATCCTATTATTATAATCGTATAAGTAATGTCAAGCCCAATCATCATTCAACATCAGCTATGGTTGTGATCAAACGCAGAATCAATAAAATATTACAAGAAATGTAAAGATGCAGATATTTTGCTAGAAATATGCGAGTCTAATAAAAAAGCTGACATTGGGTAAGTAATAAGATCTTAAGGAAGGACGAACATATAGAAGAATACATGTGATGAAGTGGGAGAGTTTCGTAATAATAAATATAAGTGGCGTCAAATAAAATATAGCTTGTACGGGCATTGATTAAGTTTTTTTTTATTGTAGCTCGGCAAAGTGACTGTACTGTGCCTGATGGTAAGCACAGTACAATCCAAAAACAATGGCGACCACCGAAAGACATACTATCTATCGCCGGTCGCCGTTGTCATGCCGGCCTGAAAGCGACCCAGTCAGGGACAGCCCCCCTCCCCCCCCCCCCCCCCCCCCCCCGGTTGCTGGATATACACCGGCTGATCCCGGAACGCGACACGCCCAAACGTGTCACTATGGCGGGTGTTCCACCTGGTGTACGGTGGTCGCGATCCAGTCGGGTACAGACACCCTACCACCCCGCAAAAGAAGAAGTATTTTATAACACGTTTAATTTCTTTTTATTCCAATAATTTACGGAGGATTTTTGTTTAATGTAAATGATGAGAAAGAAATCTGACTTCCCTTCGAAAATGAATCAGAGAAACCGCCAGGCGCGAGTTCCTTCAGCTCATTTCCGGCGGATAAGGAAACCGTGCGGATTCCGGCGCGAGATCCTTTGACGTGGTTCCTATCCGTTACGCTTTACATGAAAAAAGATAGGGGAATATTAAAAATTATATGGTTTTCTTTTACCGTTCAAAGTATAGAATGTCTTTGTTGGTAAGATACTTAAAGAGACTCGCTTCATTGAGTTTTGTTTACTAAATACAATGTATCAAATACACACACAGCTTGATTTCTAAACTGAACTGCAATTCTAACTTAGCCAGTTACTAATAAATTGTTTTGAAAAGGTCTAAGTAGAAATGGTTTGGAAGCATTTTTCTAATCACACCCTTGAGATTGAAAAAAACTTTCGCAATCAGAGTTGCTCTAGGCCACAAACGTGATTGCGCTACCGTAATAATGATTCTATCACTCTTAAATTATGATTGACTTAAGCTGCAGATAACTTGCATATAACATTTTACTCTTTTGCACATTAAGACTATATCGTTTTTAATCGTACAATTTTGATGACTATTAAAGATTATTTACTGCACAATTCATGAGACGTTTGGTTGTAAAATAAGGCAATATTTCGTAAATTTCTATCTTAAACTCCTAACAGCTAACCTAAGCCAATCATTTATTCACAGTAGTAATTGTGTCAAAACTAAACCAATATATCCTCTGTTCACACAACTCCGGTGTGAATTACTAATAGAAGGTCTATGTAAATTTGCAGAGCCTCTTATACTGTGGTCACAAACATACATCGCTAAGTTTAATTAGAATCGTAAATATTCATGGGTTTAAACCGGAGGATAGTAAATAGGTTCGTCCGTCTGATGTACGTGGAGTAGACTTTAAGGATTTGTATAAGCCCTAGTAAGGAGAGGACAATATTAATATATTCAGTCTTATGATAGAATGAGGTTGTTTGAAATTGTTTTTTATATATATTTTTATAACCTTTACATATTATTATTTAGGGTATTGATGTGGTACCATTAGGTAATTATTCTAGTAGGTAAATGAAGTAACAACTATCTCTTAATAACCATATATTAAAACAAAACAAAAATGGCTGACAAATTAATTAGTTATAGATATCGTCATCATTAATCTTTGTCAGTACATCTCTGGATCTCTTAGCCATCCAAAACCTTATTTGCTGTTACCTTGTTTAAAACTTTGTCCCATTTGGTTAAAGAGCGTTTGATTTCCAATTTATCAAAACAACCCAGGAATAAACTGATAAGAACAAATATGTTGTCGTTAGCCTATTGCACGAGTGCATCAGATTGACATTCAACAAAATAGGATATCGAACATTCAGCAGTTACTGACTATAATTCACGGCAACATTATTTTATCATACTGAGAAGATTAAATAAAATCATGGACAATATCTGTACCCTTTTTATTTATATAATAAAAAGGAAGCAAATATTTATTTCACGTACACACATTACATATCAACCAATAAATAAGAGTTACGTGGAGTCAGAAAGGTTCCTATCTCGGTATAGGTCTACAGGCTTACAAGCCCAGTGCTGATATTCTGAGAAGGTCTGTATCAACAACTGATTATAAAAAAATCCTTCACAATTATATACTAAAACCTTCCTCAAGAATCACTTTATCCACTGGTGAAAACCGCATACAAATCCGTTCAGTAGTTTTTGAGTTTATCGCGAACAGACAGACAGATAGACGCGGTAGGGGACTTTATTTTATACTATGTAATGATATAGAAAAATAATATCCGAAATACGTGGCAGTAACAAAGGTGGTGGTTTAACATACGAAATATCGATTCTAAGTCCTCATGTTAAAATCTCAACGTGTGCCAACATTATCTTCAGAATTATCGTGCATTTACTGATTTGAATTGTTAATACTATTAGCTAACGCTGAAGGAAAACATCGTAAGGTAATGACTGGAAAAATATTCTTCCAGTACCACTGTAGATGGAATAATACAAAACTGTGGTTTCCCGGCCTTTGAAATTGCCAATTCGTCATAACCTTTGTGGTGATTACCTTACAGAGGTGCGACCAGAATTGGAGCTCTTACAGACTGTTATTTTTGTTTAGAATATACTTAAGGCAAAATCTTCTACCTTAATTCAACACATAAATAACGAAATCTCAGGTAATGTAATGTAATTTACCATAATAAGAAACAGTTTTTAACGTTTGCTTTGATGCAAAAAAGTTTGAAGAATAATGGAATTCTGAAAAGTTATTTATTACGTTGCTATTTTGACTAAAAGTATAAAATAAGCCCTTATTGCTGTATATACATTGATTATAACCTAAATAAAATATATAACACCAAACGAAATATCAAAGGATCCACGCAAAGGAAACGGAATCGGTTTCCGTATCCGGTGGAAATGAGCCGCGGTAACCTACCGCCCATCTAGTGGCGCCCGCCCACATTTATCTTAAAGTTAAGCGATCTTAAAGGTTTTGGACTTTTCCTCGGTCTTGTTAATCCCTTTTCTGAGTTTATGTCTTTTTTATATTAAGAGAAGCGTGGAAATAATTTTTTGGGTATTTTTTTAGTATGTTGTAAACTTTAAAGTTTGATCATAATTTCATGTGATAGTAAATGACAATATGCTCTAAGACGATTACCGAGTGCAGTTGCCGGAACATACCAACAGGTGCATGGCAATAGACTTTCATTTTCCGGGTGGTAGCCGGACAAGCGAGCTTAGAAAAAGGCCTACTTCCATTGTATGATTTTATTACTTTGCTTTCCTTCACCGAGAGTTCCGTGTTAGTCTCAAACATTCGAAATTACGTCAATCAGAAACAATATCTAAACACTCAACTAAAGTATCGTTACTGGAAATGGTTATAGTGGTTTTAGGTTTTATCTATGCTTATATGTGAGTCCGGTTGGATGAATTAATAAAAGTCATTAGTTCGTATGGATTAAGTGTTTGTATTGTTCCCTTTACACATTACATTGATATATTTATCACTATAATTATTTAGCAATATATACAGATTTACTTAGTGTACGTATGCTTACATACACGTCTACAACCGGACTACTGTAGAACATTATCGTGGAACGGGAAAACGATGAGTAAACTTTGAACCCTACATGTCCATAGCGTGCACTCTACAGATATGCAAGTGAGCGTCCCTACAGTGGTTGTTACCATTGTCTAATCGACTATAGAATATATGAATTTCATATATGTAATATCAAAGGGTTAATTAACCCAAAAGTATATTGAGATTTTAATTTTAAACTCTAATCTCTTTCATTCGACTGGAAAAGCACTAAAAACCTACTAGTGACCAAGTGATCGTATTATTTGATCACTCTGGGCAATAGCTACTGATGAAACTACTATTGACCGTATAAATCAGTTGATGCTCTTAAAAGGCGATCGACGGTATGACCCAAATAAACATTCCCACTTGGATCTCACATCACTTTTGTTTCTTACAAATATTCTTGGTTGTATTATTGTATACGTTGTTTAAGGAATTCCTAATTATTATTACTATGTGATTCGCTGAAATACATTTAGTAACCTTTACAAATAAAAAATCATTCACCAGATGTATGTGTAAGCACATCACTTCAGGAACGACTGTAATTCTATTTTTGTTGTGTTTATAATTATCAGGAGAAATGAAAAATTTGGGTTGAAATATCTCCATGAATTCTTATACGTATGAATAGTCAGCTTAGTTTAGTTTAGAAAGATTCGCGGTTTAGCCACTTTGGTACCCTTGAGGTTGTTTTCGAAGTGCTTTAAGCGCATGCCTTAGGTAATAGTGTTAGGCTTTATAACAAAGTCCCAAAGCACATTACCAATTTGCCGGATAGTGAGTACAAGAACCATGTCAAGCGGGTTTTAATATCTAAAAGCTATTATAGGGTGGATCAATATGTGAACGATTGTGACGTCAGAAAATGATGACTCTCTCTGTGCAACCACTAAAAAGGAATGCAGCTATGTACGTTTTGTATAAATATATAACATGAAGAAACCAGTTCGAATTTCTTGCCGATTGTTCTCGATTACTCGGTTGTTTTTCGAACCGGTGGTAGCTTTGACATTCATGAGCGCCATCTCAGAGCCTAAATTGGATAAATTATATTTTGATTTTGACTTAGTAGTTTAAGTATTGACGTCAGTCTAATAGCGTAGTCAGTTCGAAAGAAAAACTCAGGTTGGTAACTAACCAGAAAAATGTTAGAAATGCCTTACCAATATACTATAATATCGTTACAATGTTTTCCTTTATAGAAAGCACATTTTAGATGTTTAATAACAGAACTATTACTGATTTTTTTTTATTTATACTTTTTCTCGTGGCTTCGCTCGCGTTAATTTAGATTTAATCTGTTCCTTGAGAACAGTACATTTTGTCAAAATCAAAGGTACGTCTATGTAAAATTCCACGATGATCGGTTTTGAGTAGTTAAGACGTGAGCATGTGACAAACAAACAAACGTATTTATAAAATTAATGTTATAAAGAGAAAAGTTTTGATTTTTTGTTTGTAATGGATAAATTGAAAAAATAATTAATTTTGAAAATTCTTACACCTAAAGCTTCATTATCAGCAACTAACAAGAGGTATACTTTATTTCCATAATTTATAATATGTTAACATTAGCATAGCCGCGAGCAAAATGTAGTTTCTTTACATATATTTCTTTTTTATTAAGGAAATAAAAAAACTATACATTACAGTTTTACATTATTAACGTACTAGTTTAGTTAAGCCAAATATAGTTAACTTCATATAGCAAAACAATTACTTTCACTAAAATATGAATTTAAAATGTGACAGGATGTAGGTACTAATCTATATCTATAATAAAAATCGAAAAACAAAAATAATGTAATTATATTCCCTAATACAAGGTGTACTTGATTATTCAAATCAATAACACGACGTGACCGATATTTCGAAATGACAGATATTCTATACACTCAAATCTACCTTCCTACGTAGATTATATTAGTGATCTCTAAGAATTCAATACATCGGATTTAACAGACATTATGTCTGATCTGATAAGACGTTCGGTACATTCGTGTGAATAGAGATTTCCATTTCTTTTGTCGTGTATTCAGAAGTTACGTGATCGAACTTACTACGTGTATTTATTTAAATAACTTCATACGTTACTGTTGAACTAGGAGTGTAGAATATAAATGAGAATTGAGTTCTATAGATAGTGAGTATATAATATATGTATGAGAGCTTGAATTAGATTAAGTAAGGACTCTGCGACTAAAGTATGTGGCGAATAAAAACACTGAAGCACTGATTGTAGTCCGGTGAAGCTGTTAAGACCTTGCTAGGTCAATAGCGTAGTCAGTACGAGAAAAAAAAAACTGAAGCACTGGATATCGGATGTTATATAATTATGTGATGCATGTGACGTTTCATCTTTATACTTTTTTTTTTCTCGAACTGTCTACGCTATTGGCCTAGCAAGACCTTAACAGCTCCACCGGACTACTAAGGCAAGCGCTTAAGGCACATCTCGGCTTGGGCTGTTACCTAGTTCATGTAACTCACGACCTAACTGAGCTAATCTAAGCTAAACTACATATTCATACTTATATGAGTTATTGAAATATATACGTGTACCAAGCATACATACCTCAATAACTCTTACATGTATTTCGTGTCGGATAATTTTTCTAAACTATTTCAGTTCGATAAGGGAAAACCATCTTTATACAACTTTGTATGAAAACATATATTAGTATACTAGACAGTCAAACTTGGGGAAACAGCCGTAGCGTTTTTAAAAAATACAAAATTAAATTGCGAATTGATTTTTTAATTCGACTGATTTCTTACGTGACTAATTACAGACTAACTTTCTTAAACTCTATAGCTTAATTGTAGGCTATGGATTCCCATCATACATCATCCGATGTCCGGTGTGTGGGCGAGCGGCGACATATCGTCAGCATAACAATCTTTGTTGCTATAGTGCTAAGAATACGGGGCGATCGGATGATGTTGCTGTTATAACTCCTCCCTCCGTAAGTTCGAGGTCATCCTCAGGATGGGGATGATCTCGATTTTCATCCCTTTTACATAGTTTTTTAATTCTATTCCTATAAACTAACATAATGATACAAGTAGCCGTAATGATATAAAATATGACATGTACTATGCTAACACTCTTATTATCTAAAACACTATTATAACTTTCACTTTTATCATTATAATATTCACATTCACTTTTCTGCACTAAATAATTGAGGAACTGAATGTCGGCCAAATCGATTCCATCGAGACTGATGGGTTTTCGCTGCATATCGTAAGGTTTAGGTGATATTTTAGGTAAATTAATTACAGGGAACTTCGTATAGGTGATATCTTTTCCTTGAGTTTGATGTTTTTTAAGGTTTACATTTTTTACTTGTACGTGACAGTCGTCATCCATTGATAGCAGATAAGTTCCACAGATGCTTTCTTGTGTTATCTCGTTTTCACAATGTTTGGTTAGGAATGTTTCAGTTTTTGCATAAACTATCCATTGATTGGGTTGAATCAGGTCGACTTTCACATCTTAGATGACAATAGGGACAGGATGGCAACTTGTAATGTTCGAGGAAAATTGCATAAGTTCGGTAATACATTTATCCTCAACAAGTGGGAATATGCTGTCTTCAAAACACAAAAAGCGGTCTTCATCAATCTCGCTGCATTGCTGGGAGAGCGGCTTGGTTATCAGTCCTTTCGTTAGGAGGTAAGGGTATTTAGGGAGGATAAGAGTGGTAAGACCATTGTTTATATTATGGATGGGTAATGGGATTAATTTGTAGTAATTGAAAACTTCATTTGTTATTAAGGGGATATTCATTATAAATTTTATCTGATTTTGCTTAAAATATGCTTTCATTTCTATACATTGTTCTATCTTCATAAGGTTATCTATGTTAACAGGATATATTAAGTTATGAGTTTTCTCGATGTCTTTTAACAACGTCAGTAATTCCACCGTGTCTACAATAGATTGGTGTAACAGTTTTATTTTAGCGAAAGCAATAGCTGTTTCAATTTCATTTAATCGGATATAAATAGTTTGAAAATTATTTGTAAAAATATTAAAAAGATGAATTATTTTATTACCAATTTGAAATAACCTTGTTTTGTTTAAACTGTGATTTATATCATTGATACTTTCATTAATTTGAATGAAGTTGTAACGGGTAGAGTTTGTTATTTTTACGACGTTACCCACCATTTCAGTGTCAATCGTCATTTTATTGGCTATTCTATCTTGCTTATTTTTTAATTCATGTATTAAATTTTCGTATCTTATAGCATCATCGTTATCCAGGTTGCCGGTGATTGTTTTAATCAGTGTTCCGAGGGGATTAAGTAACCCACGTTTAGTTCTTACCAATGACGGAACAAGTTCCTTATAATTTTCTATAGTTATGTTCATAGCATATTCGGTTTGTGATTGAACTTCAAAGTAATCCGAATCAAAAGCTTTGGTGTCAAAGCAACTCTCAACATGTTGCTTCAATTTTATATAATATAATTTTATATTTTTAAGTTATTCATTATCGAATTGTATTATTTTATTTTCTTCTTCATTTTTTTATAATTCTTTCTTCTACTTTTATTGTTTTCCACATCGCATCTTATGATGGTTAATGCTGTAGTCAACTATAATTAGTGACATAAATAATTTTAAGTTTTTTCCATGTATGTTTTTACCTTATTATTTTTATGTTACTGTTGTTGATTCTTATGATAAATAAATAAATAAATAAATAAATATAATCGTTTATACTTAATTTTAACTGATCGTAAATAAGTTTTAAGTCTAGGATTTTAATAATAGTCCATTTATTGTGGCTGATGACAGCTTGACCTTCCTTTACTGGTAGAAGCCCTGGATTCTTGTCAATCGGCTGCAGATGAAGGGCCTGGCCGTGGATCACGTGTACCGCCAGAAGTACAAACCTGTGGAGGACGTTTGATGTCTTTAATGGGAACTTTGGTATTTCTATTTTGTGTTATAACGGGCACGACGTTTCTCTGTGGCCCACCTGTAACGTGAGCTTTTTGATAGCGTGGTTTATCCTTACTGCGTCTTGTGTTTACTCCTTTGATAAATATCGTATCTCCTACCTCTATGTCGAGATTTGTTTCTCCACCACGCTTTTCTCTTATAGCCATCTTCTTATCAATCATCTTATCTGTTAGATATTCATACAGGTATTTTGTTTTCCTAACGTGTTCCTTTACCAGTTGTTGAGTGAATTGTTTTTAAAGTCCACATAAAATGCACTGTTGGATTCTGTGTGTCCGAAGACAACCTCGAACGGCGTGAGTCCGGTGGTTGAATGAATTGTATTATTGTATGCCATTATGGCATAGGTCATGACAGATGCAGCATCCGTTATTTTACGTTCGTATTTCGCAATTCGGTAGATCTCTATAATGGTAGAGTGAAACCTTTCTACAATACCCATCGAGTTGGGGTTGTGTGGAGTACCGATGTGCAGTTAGATTTTGTAAAATTCTAATAACTCCTTTATTAGTTGATTGTTGAATTCTACGCCGGGATCACAACTGATTTTATTTGGGATGCCATACATCGAGAAATACTTCAGTAGGGCTCTTACTACTTCCGGGGTAGATTTGCTATTAATTTCAATCGCTTGGCTTAATTTGCTGAAGGCGTCTACAATTGTAAGATAGTGTTTTCCTTCAATTGAGAAGGTGTCGATGAATAATTCCTGAAATGGTTTAGTTTGCGTTTGTGAAAGTTGTAATTCTGGTTTCAACGGTTTGCGGTCGTACTTCATTTTCTTACATATTTCACATGAATTAATTATACTAGCAACTATTTGATCCATATTATCCCAATAGAATACTCGTCTGAGGTGTACTAGAGTTTCCTTGATTCCTCTGTGACAATTTTTGCCTGTGTGATATTTAATGACGACGTCTCGTTGTTCGTGTTCGTCATCTATAAAAACGACTCTCTTGGTACATTCGTAAAACTTTAGTGACCCCTTTTGGAAAAGCTTCATAGTAGCATCTAAAAACTGTTTGCGGTGCAATTCATTTTCGAAATAAAAGAAATGTTTTATTTTGGGTCTTGTATATTCCTTTAGGAATCTTTTAACTAAATCCGTGTTATCTGTAGGTAAGTGTACTTCCAATATTCTTCGTTTGGGTTTCGACAAATCTTTTACCGTTAACTCATTTCTGTTCCAGGTATAAACAATTATTTGGTTTGGTTTTGTGTCTATAGCTTCCTGAAGGATAGGCATACCGTCTGTATCCATATCGCGGGCTGAGTGTACGGTATCTATACTTTCGTTACTTGGTCTTTCAGATGCTGTTGCTGTAGTACTACCTAGCGAAGGAATCGAATAGGGTGGTCTTCTGCCGTCATCTACTGTCGATAAGATACTAACAGTTTTTTCTGAGTCCGACGAGATTTCAATCACTGATGGTGTATTTTGGCGTGGTGTAGAGGCGTGAGGACCGCTGTTTTCGCCTTTGCTTAGTCGTGTAATTTCTTTTGTTATGGCAGTTATGTGGCGCTTGAGTTTCCGTTCTTTTTCATCTATATTAACTTTCATTGATACGTCATCTGTTTCGCCTAACATGTTAATCTTAATTCGGGACAATGCGTCTGCATTACAGTTTTGTTTTCCGTTTTTGTACACAATGTTATAATCGAATTCTTCTAAACGCAATTTCCACCTTGTTAGTTTGCTATTTGGTTCTTTTATCGAGTTAAGCCAAGCTAGTGGTCTATGATCCGTATAAATAGTAAATTTCTTCCCATACAAATAAGGTCGAAAGTGTTTTGTAGCCCATACTATTGCCAAAAGCTCTTTTTCGATGGTACTGTACCGTGTCTCGGCATCATTTAACGTGCGGCTTGCATAGGCTATAGGTTTATCGGTTCCAATTGGTCCCTGAGAGAGGACAGCTCCCAAAGCGACATTGGATGCATCCGTCGTAAGGACAAAAGGTTTGGAGAAGTCAGGGAACTGTAGTAGTGGTGCGTTTGTTAGTATTTCTTTACACCTTTCAAACGCTTCGATGTATTCTGATTTTGTGGGATGCCAAACTTAAATTGTAACATCATGTTGTTATTAAATGTAGGCTTAAGGCCTTGACCTATAGGTGACGATTTTAATGAATTTTGTGTATTTTGTGGTTGCACTGTATAATGTTTAATCGCCTTATGTTTAGCGTTATACTGAGCTTGGAAGTTTACTTCTTCCGTTACGATGCTAAGAGCCTCTTCCAAGTTGGAACATCCTTTCAAACGTACTATTCGAATTAGTTCCTCAGGTAAGTTATATAAAAATATATTTAGAGCCATGTTGTTGTATATTATCATTTTGGCTGCTTTGACTCCTTCATGGGTAAGTCTGTTAACTTTCGAAAATAGCGAACTTCGCGTATCTTGTATTCTATGGCAGAGCTGGATATACGATTCACCGTTATTAAGTTTAATCGACTCAAGTTCGAGCGCTATGCATTCTTCCGAACGTGGGTCACCAAAATGTTGAGTTAGAACGTCTTTTAAATGTTCCCAAGTTGATATATTCGGGTTATCACTAAGTAGAGCAGCAGCTTTTCCGGTAAGCTTACTGCTTAATAGATGGAATAAATAAAGTTCTTGTGACGCATTTCCCGCAATCCTACTTCCGCTAAGTACATACTCACATTTAGATAAAAATAAATTTAATAATTTTTCATCACCATCATATTTCGGAATTATACATAGAATTTCTGCTGGAACAGTTTGAAAGCTATTATTTGTACGTCGTGCTGCCGCCAAATTAGCTTCCATTTTACTCTTACTTACTTATAACTACACAAACTAATCGCGAGAATCAATAATTTACCGATATATGTGTAAACAAAATCAGATAAACGCAAACAGTAATATCAACGATTTAGGTTGATGAAAAAATATGGAAAAGACTGGGAAAATGAAAAACGGGAAGTGAAAAGGTCTACTCACCAGCCGCTCGATCCCATGTCCTCCTGAGTCTGGTGTTCGCGTACAGTCTAGTTTCCCACAGGGAGACAAATTTATTTGGTTCGTGTTTTCGCGTTCTCGTCGCTACTCGCGAAACCGATTTCGGGGTTTACGATTATAGCGATCGGAAAATTCGCGAAAAATCCACAAGGCTGCGCCAGTCAAACTTGGGGAAACAGCCGTAGCGTTTTTAAAAAATACAAAATTAAATTGCGAATTGATTTTTTAATTCGACTGATTTCTTACGTGACTAATTACAGACTAACTTTCTTAAACTCTATAGCTTAATTGTAGGCTATGCATTCCCATCATACATCATCCGATGTCCGGTGTGTGGGCGAGCGGCGACATATCGTCAGCATAACAATCTTTGTTGCTATAGTGCTAAGAATACGGGGCGATTGGATGATGTAGCTGTTATAACTAGACGTGCCCGCGACTTCGTATGCGTAAAACCTTATGTAAAAAAACAATGAATAAAGTCATGCGAATGTATTAAGTCCATCTACTTATCTCTCGTACTTAAGTCGCGCCCTAATTAAAAGTATACGCCCCAAATTGCACGCGTAGTGCAATTACGTTCCAAAGCAGTGGCGTGACACACTTATCATTCCAATTCCAAAATCGAGCATATCATGACAATGACAATAATAGCACCAAACTTAGACCCGTGTCTCTTTTATCATGTCTGTGCAAAATTTCTCATACTTTGTTAGGAAAACGACTTGAATGGTTTATAGAGAGGAGTTTAATTTTTCATCATCATTCAATCATCTTTAGATTGCGTATCTAGGCTAATTAGTTACATCCAAATAGGGTTTTCTAAGAATATCCCTACTCTAACATGCTTTTCGGATATTAAAAATTTCTCATACTTTGTTAGGAAAACGACTTGAATGGTTTATAGAGAGGAGTTTAATTTTTCATCATCATTCAATCATCTTTAGATTGCGTATCTAGGCTAATTAGTTACATCCAAATAGGGTTTTCTAAGAATATCCCTACTCTAACATGCTTTTCGGATATTAAAAATTTCTCATACTTTGTTAGGAAAACGACTTGAATGGTTTATAGAGAGGAGTTTAATTTTTCATCATCATTCAATCATCTTTAGATTGCGTATCTAGGCTAATTAGTTACATCCAAATAGGGTTTTCTAAGAATATCCCTACTCTAACATGCTTTTCGGATATTAAAAATTTCTCATACTTTGTTAGGAAAACGACTTGAATGGTTTATAGAGAGGAGTTTAATTTTTCATCATCATTCAATCATCTTTAGATTGCGTATCTAGGCTAATTAGTTACATCCAAATAGGGTTTTCTAAGAATATCCCTACTCTAACATGCTTTTCGGATATTAAAAATTTCTCATACTTTGTTAGGAAAACGACTTGAATGGTTTATAGAGAGGAGTTTAATTTTTCATCATCATTCAATCATCTTTAGATTGCGTATCTAGGCTAATTAGTTACATCCAAATAGGGTTTTCTAAGAATATCCCTACTCTAACATGCTTTTCGGATATTAAAAATTTCTCATACTTTGTTAGGAAAACGACTTGAATGGTTTATAGAGAGGAGTTTAATTTTTCATCATCATTCAATCATCTTTAGATTGCGTATCTAGGCTAATTAGTTACATCCAAATAGGGTTTTCTAAGAATATCCCTACTCTAACATGCTTTTCGGATATTAAAAATTTCTCATACTTTGTTAGGAAAACGACTTGAATGGTTTATAGAGAGGAGTTTAATTTTTCATCATCATTCAATCATCTTTAGATTGCGTATCTAGGCTAATTAGTTACATCCAAATAGGGTTTTCTAAGAATATCCCTACTCTAACATGCTTTTCGGATATTAAAAATTTCTCATACTTTGTTAGGAAAACGACTTGAATGGTTTATAGAGAGGAGTTTAATTTTTCATCATCATTCAATCATCTTTAGATTGCGTATCTAGGCTAATTAGTTACATCCAAATAGGGTTTTCTAAGAATATCCCTACTCTAACATGCTTTTCGGATATTAAAATGCCTATAATAATATTTTCATTACTGAAATTATTAAAACTTTGGATGAATTAAATGTTGGATCAAAATTTTGTAATTGTTTTTGGCAATTTCTAAGTAAAAGACATTTGATAGTTAAAAAACCTGCAATGCGAAGATGGGTGAGTAACGGTTTGGCACAGGCAGAACCTATTTCACCCCTCTTTTCAATATAGTAACTTTGAAATTAAGTCAAACAATGCAAAACGTAAATATGTGCTAATATGCTGACGACTTTGTACTGTATATAAGAAACAAAAATTTAAATATCAGCTCAAACTTCATTCGAGATGCACTTTCTGTTATTGTTAATTCATTGTCCCCACTCGGACTGGAACTATCAAGTAGTAAATCTAACTTTTGTGTTTTTAGTAGGGGATATAGAAGACAAGAAGTAAATATTCTAATTAATGACAGTCCCATGGCCTGTGTTAATTGTGTAAGATATTTAGGTATGTGGCTGGATAGGTTTTTACTTTGGAATAGACATATAAATGAAACTATTGGAAAAACAATGAAATATTTAAATTTATTAAAAACGCTTTGTGGTCGTTCCTGGGATATTCACCCTAAACACTTAAGTAAAATACATATAAATCTGATTCGAAGCCGAATGGACTATGGGTGCTATTTCTATGATAACAGTGCAAAAACTCACCTCTTAAAGTTAGATCGAGTACAAAATAAAGAAATGAGGATTATCGGAGGATTTATTAAAAGCTCACCGATACATGTGATGGAATGCGAATTATGTATTGAACCACTTCATTTGAGAAGATACTACTTAGCTAATAAATTTTGTATTACGGTTAAAACATTTATAAATAATCAAAATCAACATTATCTGCAACACCTCAGTTCTCGGAGCCATAGTACATATTGGAATAGAAAAACAAAACCCGTACTTGTTCGAACATATGACGAAACGAAGTCATTAAAAATTCTTTCAACCTATATTTCAAATGTATTTTCGTTAGTTGTCTGGAGGCATTAAAATTGATCTAGAAAGTATTAAAGAAGCAAAAAGAGATCAAAATTTAAGTATTCTGAAATATAAGGTAACAAGAGAAATAGAAGAAAAATATAATGGTTGGATCAAAATATATACTGATGGCTTAAGGAGTGCCGATGGTCTTGGTGCAGCATTTTGTACTAACTATGAACAAAACATGGGCTTCTTCAAAATAGAAAATAATGTATCAATTATGACTGCTGAAATGTTTGCCATATCAAAAGCTCTTGAATAAGCTATCAAAATTAGTTCTGATAAGTTTGTTATACTAACTAATAGTAAGAGCTCACTTCAGTATTTAGCTCGTTGCAACTCTGGTATCAGACTAGTACCGATAACGTACAGTCCTAAGACAAATAAATACATTATTTGCAAGTCAATGACATAAATGTAAACTTCAATGGGTTCCATCACACATAGGATTAAAGGGTAACGAGGAGGCTGACCGCTTAGCTAAATTAGGGATATCGAATGGTGTAGAAGTGTTTATTTACAATCTTTATTCTGAAATATTAGGAAAATGTAAAATATAGAAGAGGTGCTACGTCGTTTTATGACGTCGGTTACGTTTTGGACATTATCCTTCACAAAAGTTTGAATATTTGATGAAAAAAAGTCCTTCACTTCACTATTTTAGCAAAACTTTTGAATGAGGTTGCTAAATTGCTATGTGAAATGAGTGAAAGATTATTTTATAAAAGAAGATGTACGAAAGGCTGTAACGTTAGTATAACTAGGTTATGATAGGGCTGATACGACTAGAGTTGACAGCCCCTAAATGGAATAATAAATAAAAAAAAAAAGTGCAGCCGTCCAGAAATTATGCGCTAACATACATTCGACAGTTGATTTTATTTATAAGTAATATATTGAAATGTAATATAATTTATGTAATAAATATTTCATATATTTGTCATATACATTCGTATTATTATTGGTCGGAAATATTCTAAGTATGAAAATATATGCAATTATATATTAAGACGCGCGTTTGCTCGCGCAAGGTCTATTCTAGTCGTGATAAATACGCAATAGAAACTTAAATTCTGAAAAAAATGAATCGGGTATGATTGAAACTCATTTTCTATTGAATAGTTATATTTTTCAAAACGAGGGAACTTTTTTAATCACAATAAATCTTGTTATATTGACCGCGGTAGGAATTACCCTAAAGGCATGAAAAAGATCCGCAGTAAAATATTGATTCGAATAATTCCCTATTACTTACTTACCTTTTTTTAAAATGATGAATTTTGTCGGACGCGTAATACTAAAGATAATTATTAATATAGTTTACACATATAAGTATAACGTTACAATTTATACATAACACTGTATAACTGTAGATGTGTAGACAGCTGATTATCTCCGGTACCGTGGGCGCTTATTGGTCCAATCAAATAACGCGCGCTGATTGGTCATATCAAATAGTGCACGCACATTAGTCAAATCATATATCGCGTGCTCATTAGACAACCCATATAGCGCGCGTTGATTGGTCATATCAAATAGCGCGCGCTTCTCCGGTTTCCTGTAACATATTTCCGTCCCTTTTCCAAAATCACTCCCACAAAAAATATCTAGCAACCGAGAAGAAAGATGTTGCACATCAAACATGAGATTATATTTTCCTTATACACTTTATACATTACTTTTTAATGAAAAGAATAACAACTAAACACCTAAACATAAATCATTAAATTTGTCAATATTAAAATTAAAAAATATTATTCCTACTATCTTATGTCTTTTCATTTTTATTGAGTTTTTCTTAAACTAAAGTATTCGCTTCAACGTACTATTTTTCTAACATGCTCTTTCGTACAAACTTTGTTCTGACAATTAATTACAAACACTAGGTACAAAAAAAGAATTAGCCGAATACGTGTATTCATTCTGAAATGATACGTTTAAATACATTCGGCAATTGATTTTTACTCATAAATTAAGAACCGCTCGCTTTTCTACAAACAAACAAACTCACTTTCGCATTTATAATATTAGTTAGGATTTTTAACATATTTGTACTTATTAATATAGTGAATTAGATACCTTTCCTATATATTTTTAATAAGAAATTATTAAAAAACATTGCATTTAATAATATTACGCACTTGTTGTTCCCACGAACTTCGTTTCGCCTTAATATGATTTTTTTTCTTAGCGTACCTTTTTAGTAGATACATATCAACATATGGAACATTTTGCTATGCTGCCCCATAGTGACTGTTCGCTTTTCCGGAATACAAACTGAGAAAGCGAAATTTATATAGATCACTATAGAAAAATGATTAAATTATTTACCACCTGTTTATTAATTCATGAGACGAAGAAAACGTGTTTATTTTAATACATTACTTCACATACAAACCATGCCATCAAAAATATGTAAAAACAGATTAGAACCTCCGCAGACATTAAGTGATTACTTTAACGGTAAATAGATGGCGCCACATGTATTTTATATCACACTATGGTTACATAAGTTACCTTTGAGTCTACATTTGTCCGTTCGTGTATTTGGTGGATTAAAAAATCCTATTCTTGGAGTATTTTTGCAGGACATCTTGTCTGAGTGGACAATGAAGTCTTCATTAGTTTTTTTAAATTAATCTGTAACTTCGAGTTGAGATTGCAATTGTTGTATATACTATAACAATGTTTTGAAACGATTTGAAGTACTGCGTCAATATTTTATGGTGACAGATGCTACTATTTTAGTAATAATCCATCCTTAAATTGCACCTCTCTTGAAAGACATATGTTATAATTATGCGTAAGTTTCTTATAATTTCATTTATAAATACAGTGTTAAAAATATCTTTAAAAATTAATTGCAAAATAGTAGTTACCTAAAAAATAATTGTTTATCATTACATAGTATAAAACAAAGTCCCCTACCGCGTCTGTCTGTCTGTCTGTTCGCGATAAACTCAAAAACTACTGAACGAATCTTTATGCGGTTTTCACCAGTGGATAAAGTGATTCACGAGGAACGTTTTGGTATATAATTTGTCCAGGATTTTTTTTATAATCAGGGCGGGACAACGTCTGCCGGGCCCGCTAGTATTATATAATTATAAATAACCAATCATTATGAAATTCTGCACACACATCGAAGCACAAGCGATGATGGCTTAGTTGATAAACTGTTCGTGCAGCGCGTCAATAGAGGGAGGTTCGAATCCTAGCAAATGAGTCCGTGCTTTCGGTAAAGGAAAATATAGCATATAGGGCATTTTCTACTTCCGTCTGGCTTGCTACCTGCTTCATGTTGAAAATCTGTCGTTAAGCACCTGTTGGTGTGTTCCGGCGGTAGAATCCTGCTGTAGAGTTACTGTATTTACCATCTTAGCCCACATCGACATTTAATATCAGATTAGATTGTTATCAAACGCTAATACTTACAAAGCATATAAAAATTAGAGTAGAAAAATTGTGCTGTGTCCGAGGGATATCTTATATCTGCATAAATTAACTAGCTGTATAAATACTTTCACGATTACTAGATGGCGCTACATGTATTTTAAACGCCGCTATTTGTACCCGAGGTTTTGATTACATATACGATTATCTGTTCAAGAGCTGTATTCCGTTATTTGTACCTAAATTTTTGGAGGACGTATTGCCCAATTGGGCAATATGTCCGAATTAAAATAATGTGCCAATGAAACCCTTAAATTATCTCCAATGAACGACATATCTATCTATATCATAAAAATGTAAATCTAACGTGTCTGTCCTTTTAAATTTTTATAAAAAAAATAATTGTTGCTGGTGTCTAGGAATAAGTAATAAAATACATATCAATTATTTTTAGAAATGTCTGCCTGTTTATTTGGACACGCATCATTTCTAAAGTACTGCGTTCATGATAAATTTTTTGCATGAAAATCATTAAGCATATCTTAGAGTAATATTTAGTATATACTAAATATTTAGTAAATACTAAATATTACTCTAAAATGTTTCGTTAAGATCGGTTTAGGCTATCAAAGGTTACCGTAAATTTAATGGCGACGCGACTTAAGTACGAAAGAAAACTATAGTAATTAGAGTAGATAGATACATTCAGATCACTGTTTTGTACATCGGGTTCCACGCGGACGAAGTCGCAGGCTTAGCTAGTAAAGTTATAATAATACGTGTTTTTTTTAAATTTCGGTTATAAATACAGCGTTAAAAAAATTTTATAAATGAAATGATTGCCAAAATTAATAAAAAAAAATTCAAAAAAAAAATAAACCGCCTTCGATGTGATAGACAAATAAGGCACTAAAAAGCGAAAAATAACTGAATTATTAAATTAAATTAAAAATATTGATATTCGCGCTTCCTAATAATATATTTGAAGTCAATGCCAACCTAAATTCATATCATCTACATACAAAGTTTTGGTCCACTCTCGTGTACCATACTGTATATCTATACAGTATACATATTTTATTACCTGCAACAAATGTGAACTATAGGTTGGCATCGACTTCAAATATATTATTAGATAGCGCGAATATCAATATTTTTTATTTAATTTGGTTAAATTTTAATAATTCAGTTATTTTTCGCTTTTTAGTGCCTTATTTGTCTTTCACATCGAAGGCGGTCTATTTTTTTGGAAAAATTTTTATTTCTCCATTTTTAGTGTCCATAAATATATCTGGTTTCTAATGGGTATAATAAATCGGTTCCAATTTCACGAAAATACGTAGATAAAAAGTGGGTGAAAATCAAATAAACAATATTTGACCCCCTTAGGGGTTGAATATTTTCTTCAAATTTATATGGGACCACCTCTGAATATAACCAATTCAAATAAAAAAAATCATTAAAATCGGTTCATAATTGACGGAGATATCGATTAACATGCATAAAAAAAAAAACGTACAACCGAACGTAGTAACCTCCTCCTTTTTCGAAGTCGGTTAAAAATAATAAATGCCGTGACCAAAAACTAGTAATGTATAAATACCTTGACGATTACTAGAGGGCGCCACTTGTATTTTAGATCATGCTATGCATACTTAAGTTTGATTACCCATACGATTATCTGTTCATAAAAGAGTTGAAATTCAGTTACTAGTTCGTAAATTTTTGAACAACGTAATGCCTAATTTGGCAAGATTTCTGAACTAAAATAACGTGGCAATGAAACTCTTCAATTATCTCCTAGCAAAGTAGAACCAGACAATTTCAAACCAGCTATGAGAATAGCTCATAAATCTACGAGCCAACATGAATGACATATCGACTATAAATGTATATCGATGTTTTAGAAGACATTAAACAATGACAAATATGATGAAAATGTGTTTTTCAACCTTATGCCTCGTAAGCGATTCCTTTTTTAAGGTAATCATAGTCCCAACTTCTAAAATTAACCTGCTAAAGTTACCGACGTACTTACGACTAGCAGTGCCTGCGACTTCGTCCTCGTGAAACCTAATTCAAAAAGCAGCGATTATAGTGGATCGATTTTAATGAAACAAAGACTAAGTTACTCTCGAGAATATGCTTTATGATTTTCTTGGTGAGGTTTTATTGTAAACCCAGTACTTTAGTAGTGATGCGTGACCATACAAACAAACAGACAGACATACATTTCTAAAAATGATTGAAATGTATTCTATTACTTATTTCTAGACACCGGCAACAATTTTTATCACGAATATCGAAAAGCACAGACACGTTAGATTTACATTCTTATTAAATGCAATAGATAAGTAAATACCTAAGTATATTGTCACTAATTTATGAAGCTAAATAAATAAACTTTTCACATCGTCCTAAATTTCTGAAAGAGCTTATAAGAGTTACAATGGACAACATAATCATTTAAAATTCCAAAACTGCTTCTGTTTTATCTGCTATTTTTTTCACTGATCCTTTAGGCCCTTTAATGCACTTCAATCTAACCAAAAATGGCCCTCGATGAAAGTGGAGCATTCGAAAGTGGGACCGTTTATAAATAAGTTATTAAATTAAAAAAATAAATAATTCAAAACAAAATAAACTTATTGCAAAATAGGAGTTACTCACAAATTGCATATCATGCACTTTTCAATCTTTTCTATCAATAAGGAACACTGTTTATATTAACAGGTAAAAGGAGGATGTATAAGAAAAGTTTATCTATATTTATACTAATATTGTAAAGCTTTGTTAGTAAGTTTATTTGTTTGGTTGAACGCGCTAATCTCAGGAACTACTGGTCCGATTTGGATTGTTTAATATTAGACAGCTCTTTTATCGAGCAAGGCTATATCATCACGCTATGGCTAATACTAGCGAAGCGCCAATGAAGATTGTCTCAAAATTGTTTTTTGAGAGCTTTCGCTGCGTGTTAACGTGAGGCCAGAGTAACTATTCCAAGCAGACGAAGTTAATTTTGAAATTCATATTTAATGTATATTGGTATCGTAGTATAAATTTAATAACGATTTATTATTAGGTAATTATGTTGACAAGTTTATGTCTACGAGGGGATACAATATTAATAAGAAAAATCCAGACAACGTTTCAGCTAATTGCCTTCTTCGCTCAACCGCATGCTGGTAAAACTTTAAAAATTCATCTAACCAATAGCAAAAGAAAAACCGATTAAAATTATTCGCCACATTTTCACGTTACATAAAATCTTAATTTTTTTAGCACATTACAGTAACGATATTGTACTAAAAGCTATATGGGGATATAAGTATAACCTTCCTCCGATAAATGAGCTATCTAACACAAAATATTTTTTTCAAATGGGACCAATAGTTCCTGAGATTAGCGCGTTCAACCAAACAGACAAACAAACAAACCCTCCAGCTTTATAAGATTAGTATAATTTATTAATATAATTATTTATAAGAGAATTAATTATTAAAATTGTTCAATTTTTAAAATAATATCGATATTGAGAGAATGTGAGCGTTAAAATATAACTATCAAGGTTAGTTTTATCGCCATGTTCAATTTTATGAAACAGAAAATAAAGTTGAAATTCCTTTAGCCAGTGTTTCAATATTAATATATGCCTTCTTTATAGTTTAAAGAGAATTTCTCAAAACACAAAATACTCTACACCCATTTGTGTATTATTAAAACGAAATTGTGTTATAACTTTTATAATATGAATATATTTAAAGTAATCGTATTTACGTAAGAGCACCTGGGTCCCGAAACATATTCTGAGACTGCGGCAGCACAAGCGCAAGCCCATAACACTCCTGAATGCGTAATATTCAAAGATATAATACGGTCATCTTCTGGAAACTTTATTCAGAGCTTTGGTACAATTTATAGAAGAATGAGAAAAAAGAAAAATTAATTTGATATCCGTCAGTTTACCTTTATGAATTAAATTAAATGATTTTTACTTACAACTATCCACGGAACACTAACTTATTTTAATGTACACAGCCAATCACGAGCAATGACATATAAAAATAAAAAGTTAAAAAAGAAGCTAACGAATGATGGTAATTGAATCTCTGATACAAAATATCTACACATCACCAGCTTGTGTTGTTTTTTTTTATGTCATAGGAGGCAAACGAACAGGCGAGTCACCTGATGTTAAGTGATTATCGCCGTCTATAGACACTAGCAACACCAAGGGAGTCATAAGTGCGTCGCCAGCCTGTGTTTGGGGGAAGGAGTGAGGGGAAGGGAAAGGGAGGGGAGGTGAGGTGGTCCTCCGGCACTCTCACTAACCAAACGAAACGCAACAATGCAAGCACTGTTACTTCATGTGGGTTTTTCTGTGTGTCGGGTGGTAGTACCCCACCCCGGGCAAGCCGACCCACTCATGCTGAAACCAGTAATAGCTTCCGCGTGACTCTACCACCTACGGTGTTTGCTGTTATTGTTCATTGTTTATATCAATGTCTGATATTACAACAAATGCACTATTTCTGACAAGTGTAAAAATATCTGGAGTAATCTAGAATTTAATCAAATATTATTTATTCTCGATTTATTATGATCCCTTAGGATGGAGAAATTTTCATGTGGGTGTCAAAAATTTTATTGAAGTAAAACTTCTTTAGGCGCAACTATGAGGTAACTGTACGACAATGCAACGGATGTCCGTTACGGCAATATGGCGTCACGTTTCTGTACCATCCGGTTTTTAAATATTTTTTGATTTTGTCAATAAACATATGGCTTATAAGCAAATCAATCAAAATTTTCTGAATATATAAATTAATTTTCAATAAACAATATTAAATTGAAAACTGAATAATAATAAAAATCATACAATAGAATTAATTATGTATATATGGGGTGCGCGACCGTGCTGCCATCTAGTTTCAATGTAAGTAAGTAACAAATTAAATCAAAGCTTCATTATCTATAGTGCCATCTATCAGCTAATTCGGAACTTAGATAACACAGGAAATATTATTAGCAACTCTTTGTTATAAAGTAAATAAAATTTAGAAAAGAATTTATGTTTCTCATTTCAGTTATCATAAATCAATCATATCGTATTTGTAGCATGATAGTAGTCGGTAATAGAAGTAGATAGTAATTAAAATATTGTTTCAAAATGTATAGTGGTCGACAATAATAAATGTATAGGTACATTACTAGTGTTACGTCATCAATAAATGCCTTTTTAAATTGTCATATAATATATTTATTTTTAACTTAATCGCCATCTCTTATAATTCATAGAAATTTTACTTCAATCGCGTGTGACGGTTACACGCACTCATTTTTTTGTTTATTTTGATACGTTTACAATTACAAAAAAATAAATAAATAGATTATCGGTAATAATAAATGGGAAAAGTATCACTTAGGTATGGTTAAATGGCATCGGATTTTTTTTTAAATGCTTTGCTCAATGCACATGCAAATGCTCAGAGGTTGGGCACGTAAATAATACTTTAAACGAAATTTCTCATTGGTTTGCATTAAATAACTTAGTACTTAATACAGGTAAAACAAAATGTATGAGATTTATTTTGCCTAACGTGCCACAGATTGATAGTAGCATTAAGATCGAAGGGAATTTTGTAGGGTTAGTTGATAATACTGTATTTTTGGGCATCACACTAGATTCAAAATTACAATGGGGTCCTCAAATTAAACAATTGTCAAGCAAATTAAGTTCTGCTGCATTTGCAGTACGTAAGATTCGCCAGCTAACTGATATTGCCACTGCTAGGTTAGTCTACTTCGCCTACTTCCATAGCCTAATGTCTTATGGCATTCTGTTGTGGGGGACAGCAGCTGAGGTAGACACCATATTTTTATTACAAAAACGAGCAGTTCGAGCAATCTACAATATGAGACCTCGCGAATCCTTAAAGACCAAGTTCAAGGAGTACGGTATCTTAACTCTGCCGTCCCAATACATTCTTGACAATTTAATGTATGTCCGTAAGAACCTAGAAAAGCTAGATTTCGTAAAATACCGGCACAATCTAAATACTAGAAACTGTGACAAACTGGTTGTCCCACGTTTTAGACTTAGTAAAACCAGTAACAGTTTTTTGGGAAATAGTATTAGATTTTACAACAAAGTCCCAAAGGATATTACCGATTTGCCGGATTGTGAATTTAAGCGCCATGTCAAGCGGGTTTTGGTGTCAAAAGGCTATTATAGAGTGGATCAATATGTGAACGATGGTGATGTCTGGAATTGACTCATCTCTGTGCATCCATTAAAAACGTTTGTGAAATTTACTATTATATAGAATATATTATTATTCTAAATATTATATATATTTGTTAAAAAGATAAACCAGATCGAGTTTCTTGCCGGTTCTTCTCGATGACTGGGTTGTTTTCCGAACCGGTGGTAGTTTTGACGTTCATAAGTGCCTTCTTAGGGCCTAAATTGAATAAAGTGTTTTTGAATTTGAATTTGAATTTGCCTATCAACTACGTTTTGAATAAAACCCAAGTCAAAAAAGCCAACTGGGTAAATGACGGGGATCTTTAATTTATTATAGGGTACTTATAACAAAAAAAAATGGGTTGTCTATAAAGTCAGTTTACGGACAATAATTTTACGTGATGATTATCGTGACGATAATTATGACGTTCATAAAAAACATTGATAAAAAATAGCATACTTATATGAATTGAATTATTTTATATATCGCTCAGCTCAGGTGGGATGTGACAATGACTCATGCTTTTTCATGTGTGCAGCCGGCGTTCATCGATTTATAAGATGTTGTCACGTCAGAAAACGATTTTTGAAATTTTCTGTCTGTCTGTCTGTTTGTTCCGGCGATAGGAATCCGTTTTATATTATCGATGACTTTCGCTCATAACTTAGCTCATCGGCTTATTGACGTAGTGAGTACAATAGCGTAAGTTTTCGTGATGTACCTACTGTCGCAAAATGTGCTCGGGCCCCGAACTCTCGTCAAAGTTTCAGACGTTCCACTACGTATGACTTATCTTACTAACTAGTTAAGTTTTAGATATCTTGATAACATGCGTTTGCTCGTCACGATTTCTCTTCCAAACAAGTTATTGGCCTTATTACTCGCCTTAAGGCAGTAATTGCATAGCGTCTTCTATATCTATACATATAATAAGAATATTAATCTAACGTGTCTGTACTTTTTACATTTTTATATAGGTGGTAGAGCCACACTGAAGCTATTACTGGTTTCAGCATGAATGGGTCGGCTCGTCCGGAGTACCGATGTGAAGTAACAGTGCTAGCATTGTTGCGTTTCGTTCGGTCAGAGAGAGCGCCGGAGGCCCACCTCCCCTTCCCTCCTCCGCATCCCCTTCCCTCTCCCCTCCCCCACCGCCATACACAGACTGGCAACGCACTTGCGACTCATTTTTAGAAAAGTCTGTCTGACTGTTTATTTAAACACGCATCATTGCTAAAGTACTACGCTTACGATAAAACCTTTCCGAGAAAATCATAAAGTATATCCTCGAGTAACATTTAGTCTTTGTTTCATTAAAATCGGTTCACGATATCAAAATTTATTGGAATTTTAATGACGATGCTACTTAAGTACAAGAGAAAAGTAGATAAGTAAATATTCCTTAATACATTCAAATCAAAAATACTTTATTCAGTTTAGGCCCTAATAAGGCACTTATGAGCGTCAAAACTACCACCGGTTCAGAAAACAACCCACTCATCGAGAAGAACCGGCAAGAAACTCGATCGGGTACATCTTTTTAACATACCTATATATTTCCAATACATCATACAATCATTTTTAGTGCATGCACAGAGAGGAGTCAATTCCAGACATCACATATTGATCCACTCTATAACTCTTTTCACACCAAAACCCGCTTGACATGGCGCTTAAACTTACAGTCCGGCAAATCGGTAACATGCTTCGGAAATTTAATGTAAAACGTAACACTGTTACCTAAAAAACGATTACTGGTTTTGCTAAGTCTAAAACATGGGACGACCAGTTTGTTAAAGTTTCTAGTATTTTGATCATGCCGGTGTTTTACAAAATGCAGTTATTAAAGTTTTTTACGGGCATAAAAACTTGGAAATTATCAAGAATATATTGGGAGGGCAGAGTTAAGATACCGAATTCGTGGAACTTCGTTTTTAATGATTCTCAAGGTCCCATATTATATATTGGTATTAAATCAAATTTGAAACAAGACTTGCTTTTGTAAAGTAATACGTAACTTTATAAATTATGTATTGTATATAATACTGGGTTACATTGTAAAAGTTGTCAGCAAATTCGTCATCCAAAAGAGCCAAATATAAGCAAAACAAAACTAAAATTTATCCAAAGAGCCTTTTTTACACTTATGTTATTGACTACGTACAGTAGCACCAGTACGCCAGTACAGCGCTACGACACATCCGAGAAGTGACACTACAACGCCCCGCTAGCGCAGCCATATTAGAGATACATGAGTTCTTAACATAAATAAGAACGATTATATAGAATTGATGTATTACTTAAATCACAATAATTTTGATCGTTATTACTATTTTTGTGTTACTTAACTATTTTGGGGAAATTTGAGTAGATAATAATTGCTTTGACTTCCACAGTTTGGCAGATAAAAGGTAAGGTGTCGTTGATCTACACGCACGTCTATGTCGAAGTTAATGTAAGGCGAAGCTCTGTCCGAATAAATAGTCACAGTGCCTACAAAGTGTTAATTGGTTTCCCTGAGTGACCGACCGACAATAATATACGTATTTTAAGCACTTAAATAATAACTCCAACCTTGTGGAATCGACTCCCAGCGGCGGTATTTCCAAACAATTATGAAATGCAAACCTTCAAGAAACGAGCGTATACTTCTATAAAAGGCCGGCAACGCACTTGTGACTCTCCTGGTGTTGCTAGTGTCTATGGACGGCGGTGATCACTTACCATCGGGTCACCCGTCTGTTCGTTTGCCTCCTATAATATAAAAAAAAATATATTGATGTTATTTATAGAATTAAATACGATAAAAATACACTCTCGAGCTTGACTTTGATAAGTTTTTTTTGCGAGCAACTATTTTTTATTACTATCGTTGCTTTCTAAAAATGTGCTTCTATTCTGTAGGCTTGAGTTTCAAAAATGTGTAGTCGTCTCATACAAGGCAAGTTATTAAATAATATTCCGCGTCTGCACTAAATATTTTGTGAAAGAGTCGTATGTGACTCTCGAGTCGCGGTTTGCCGACCATTGCATTATTGCATGTATATACCTTTTTACATATCATAGGTGGCAAACGAACAAATGAGTCAACAAATGTTAAGTGATCACCGCCGTCCATAGACACTAGCAACACCAGGGGAAGTGCTTTGCCGGCCTTTTAAAGAGGTGTACTCTCATTTCTACAAGGTCTTTAATTCGTAGTGATTCGGAAACACCGCCACTGGGAGTCGATTCCACAAAGTAGAAGTACGAGGTAAAAATCACCTTAAGAACCTCACCGTAGAAGACCTCCACTCATTAAGGTGGTGTGCATGAAATTTCAGTTTGAGGCAGGTTGTACGATAGTGGAATGCAGCGGTAGGTATCAGTCCAAACAACTCCTCTGAACACTCACCGTAGTAGATGCAATAAAGGACGCAAAGAGACGCCATGTCCCGACGCATCATATTACCTATATTATTTTGAAATTGTTGTGTAAGTTCGTCCGTATGTTTGAAATTTCATCCATGTGTTTGTAATACAGCCGGTCTCGTCGAAAAATCAGCGCTGCAACGCTTGCACTTACAAACGAGCAGTTTATGTAGAGATATTGACTTTTTTCCCATACAACATTTATCTCACTACAATTGGAATCGGTAGTAACTGATATTTCGCAGACAAAGTTGCGGGAGTCAGCTAGTATTAATTATTATTATATTATTAAATACACACAACACAACACACGTCTATTAGTGTTCAGTTCCATACAAAGGTTTCAGAGCGCAACACCGATGCCCCAGATAGTAAGTTGAAGAATAATTATAAAAAACATGTAAACGAGGCTTTAATGACAGATAGTTATCATAGGAAAGTTTTTGAATACATTGCGTGACTGAATAAAATTAATTGAATTAATTAAGTCTAAATATTGAAAAAAATTGTTGGCAACCATATAGAGTCAGAATTTCTTAAGCGGGCCACTAAAAATCGACTATTCGATTTTGGTATATCTATGAGCATATTTTGGTAGCTTTATAGGTTGAAAGTAATACCCTAAAATGATTTTTGAAAATTTCAATTTTTCAAAAATTTATGATCGAGTAAAAATTTCGAGTACTTTTTTTAAAATTAAAATATACCAGTGAATAATTGCTGGATTTTAATGAAACTCGGTTTGTATGCTAAGGAATAGCAGATGAATAGAACAAAAATAATTTAGGTAAAAAAAAAAAATATTATAATTAATTACTTTCATAATAAACAAATGGTAATTTAAGTAACTTCTCGGTGTTGTAGATAATTTTTTTTATATAAAAATATTCGTTGAACTATTAACTAAATGATGGCACAAGAAAATTTTAGTGCTCTCTTACCAGGAAAAAGATATGAACGATTGAATGTGGTAGACAGCGGCCGAGGCGGACGTGCTACGCCGAGCGCTGCTCCTATGCAGAGCTTCCGAACATACTTCTACCTTCTGCAATTTTCCAGGCTAAATAAAACTTTAAAAATAAATGACATTATTAAATATTTATTAAAATTTAGAACTTATTTCTTTACAGGTTTTTTAACTTTCATTTTCTATCTCTTGGATTTTAAGTAGACGCAAAAACAAATGACAAACGCAACTCGTGTTGCTTTTATTCGTTCACATTCATTGTTTTGTTTCAATCAAGGTGCCTCCACATAAATGATGTAATCCTTTTCAAAAAAAAAACCACAATTGTGTAAGAAACGGTTTACACTTCTTGTCTGAAAAATGTGATAAAAAGTTTAGTGGTCTACATGCTTCATTCGTTTGTGCATCGTGTAAAAGACGATTGTATAAAATGAAAGATTCGATTCAATTTAAAGATGTAAATAAACCAGGGCAAGATGCAGAAAATTTTAATTTGCATAGTGATGAAGATGAAGAAGAATTAGAATTATCAGATGCTTCAAAGACAGATAAAAAAGATAAAAACTATGATTTAATAAATATTTAATAATGTCATTTATTTTTAAAGTTTTATTTAGCCTGGAAAATTGCAGAAGGTAGAAGTATGTTCGGAAGCTCGGCATAGGAGCAGCGCTCGGCGTAGCACGTCCGCCTCGGCCCCTGTCTACCACATTCAATCGTTCATATCTTTTTCCTTAAAAGCACTAAAATTTTCTTATCCATCATTTAGTAATAGTTCAACAAATATTATTATAAAAAAAAAGTGTGTGTGACTTATGTACACGCGTTAAAGTTATACTTCTTTGCGTAACAAAACAATCTGTTCAAAAATTTTATCTTTCGCCTTAATCTACGTTTTAAAAAAAACACAAAAAAAAACGACGAGCGACCAACATGCGCGACTAATATCGAGGTTCAATTTCTATTTTGTTGGTAGCTTTTTTTTCGAGACTTAATGAGCGGTTAAGCAGACAGCTTCATACTGTTAATTTTGTGTCACAAAAATTAAAATTTCACTCTCATCATTTTTTCATAACGCGCCTAAAGAAGTATAACTTCAAAAAATTTTTCTACAACACCGAGAAGTTAGTTAAATTACCATTTGTTTATTATGAAACTAATTAATTATAAACATTTTTTTTTTTACGTAAATTATTTTTGTTCTATTCATCTGCTATTCCTTAGCATACAAACCGAGTTTCATTAAAATCCAGCAATTATTCACTGATATATTTTAATTTAAAAAAAAGTACTCGAAATTTTTACTCGATCATAAATTTTTGAAAAATTGAAATTTTCAAAAATAATTTTAGGGTATTACTTTCAACCTATAAAGCTACCAAAATATGCTCATAGATATATCAAAATCGAATAGTCGATTTTTAGTGGCCCGCTTAAGAAATTCTGACTCATAGCAAATGTAACACTCGCCAAATTGACATGTGCCAACAAAGTGACGTAGTGGGAATCTATACGCGACGGAATCACTACCATGTGTGTGACGAAAAACCCAACGCAGTGATTCTTTCCGCCGTGATTCTGGATCAGTGGCTTGTAATTCAGTATAACAGTGACAGCCGTCGACGGATCACCGATCTGTCAGTGGTCGCCGTTGTATGATTATTCTAATTTTACCATCATGCACAGTAATGTCATTCTATCCCACTATAAAAAAACCATCATCTAATGAACAAATTCTTCATCTATGTAAATTATTCAATTTTATAAATAGCTATTTATATCTGCAGGGTTTCTCTAATTTTATAACGCGTGGGTTCACGCACCCTGTTAAATGAAGCATGTAAAAATATAGAAAAACTCGAGGTTATAAAATTGAAATAGCTTTGCTGATTAAATTTAACCTTTTTTTATAAAATAGAAATAGATGGTATATTATTATATTTATAACAAGCACTATATTCAATCAATATTGTAATGCAAAGTAGTTTTTTTTGCGGGAAACACGTGCTTGACTCGCCTTCTTATTGACTTTAAACACCTTTATATTTTCTACAATCAATCAAATAATTCTTTTAAATTAATTTAGTACCTTTAGTCAACCTTTCGTTCTGATTACATAGGGATTTCATTTAGGATATAACCAATTTTATTTCTTATCTACTACTACCCCTCACACCTTAATAAAACGAATACGACCGCGTGGCAAATATGTGACTCGAACTTGATGACGCGTTTCAGATTGTTAGGGGTTTTTTTTTTATTTAATCCTATTGATCGCCTTTGCAGTCGCCATCTTCTCCTCCGGAGTAGGGAGTAGGCGGTCTGAGGCTAGTAACGGACCGACAGCATCGAGCACTGTGGAGCTCTGATGCTTAGTCGTCCCCTGCAGTAGCCCACGGCTCGACCATTATTTTAAATTGCTGATTCTCCGCCTCGTGTTTGAATGGTCGACCTACCGGCAAGAAGCTAAAGATATTCCTAGGTCTACCATACCTTTATTTATTCGATGGACCTTTTCTTTTCAAACAATTAAACTCAAATAGCTTTGATTTTTCTACGTACTGAGACTTGTTTTCTTTCTTAACCGAGTGAGATGGTATATGGTGTAATGTTAGCATTAATCTACTTTTTTTTGTTTGTAATTTTTTTGAATTGAATTTTTTGAAGTAAAACTTCTTTAGGCGCTACTAGGAGGTAACTGGACGACAATGCAACGGAAGTCCGTTACGGCAATATGGCGTCAAGTTTCTATACCATCCGGTTTTTAAATATTTTTGATTTTGTCAATAAATGGTTTATAACAAATCAATAAAAAAAAGAAAAATTAATAAAAAATATTAAATTGAATAATAATAAAAATCATACAATAGAGTTAATTAAGTATATATGGACGCGCAACCGTGCTTCATTATCTGTAGTGCCATCTATCAGCTAATTCGGAACTTAAATAACACAGGATATATTATTAACAACTCTTCGTTATAAAGTAAATAAAATATAGAAAAGTACGAACGGATTATTATGATAAGTAACGAATTAAATTAATTATGATTTAATAGAAGTTTTGGTTATATTCTCATATGATGTATTCGTTTTGAACTTAATCGCCATCTCTTATAACGCCAAAGAAGTTTTACTTCAATCGCGTGTGAAGGTTACACGCACACATTTATTTTAATTAAATATGTTACCCTGCTGCCAAGGTTTTTTTTACACCCCAAGTGTTTCGTTTTAGAGTGTCCACTATCGCTTAGATTGGTAACACTAGTTGAAACTTTTGGGATACATCAAAATAGTCTATGAAATTAATTGTACATCTTAAAAATACTTAGTTATATTTTCTTCTAGAATACTCGATTTTTTTTTTTCCTTTTAATATATTGTTTTTCTCTTTTTGCCTGTATTAATTATTTCCATTAAATAATGGTCTTTCCTATAGATTCCTTCTCAGTATTACCATTTCAAATCAAAATAATTTTTTTTGCTAAGAATTCTAATTTCAAATTGCTAATAATGAATTCTTTATCCAAAAGTAGTCATTTGATTTATGTTTGCATCAAGTTTACAATAATATATATCTTTTAGTAATTATGAATAAGTCAAAAAATAAAACAAAAACCAACCACCCCTTATTGTTTCCCTCCTTATGGAATTTTACCAAAAATAACCCCTCTCTAAGACTTTTCACAATACGAATTAAACATTGTAACTATATACACAATCACCTAATTACAACTTAACAGTAATCATTTTTATATTATAAAAAAAATAAATTCCCAATAATATCCAATATAAATCCTTATTAAAAAATAAAATAAGGAATTTTTAACCATTTTTACCTCATAAAAATAGATTTTGTTTGATAACCAAAGTCTAAAGTTGTTGGATCCTTTTAACAAAAATCCCAAAAAAAAATTACCCTAAAAAATTATTGTTACTTTTTTGTGTCTAGCGCCGTGTGATTCATCACACTTCTTACCAAACGGGTACTTACACATGTGTATTGAAGAACTGCACACAATGATGGAGAAGCTGGCACATCCCAACCAGCTCGTCTCCGCTGCCCTGCACGACAACGTGTGACCTCATACTGCACAGCAGACGGTCCAAGTTGCAATATAATGGGTTATTTGGAAGTTTTCCATCATCCGACCTACTCACCAGATTTTGGCCAACACAGTATTAATTATTATCCAATTACCCAAAATCTCCCGGTCAAATCCTTTAGTTTTTTCTTCCCTCCCTATTTCTTTAAAGGCATCAGTAAACTCCCTCTTGCAAAAGGCTTATTCTGGTGATTCTTCATTAATCAAATAAAAAATACATGAAAAAAATTCGTTTAAATTTTTTCATACAAAACGGCAATTTCATAGGTAAAGACCTAATATTTCAAGTACGCTGAGCATTTAATCAGGAACAAAATTTGACCTTTACATTTAAATTTCAATAAACATTTTAGAAGATGTCATCGATTTAAAATTACGCACAACAATAACAAGTTGTCTGAAGGTTATTATGTAAATTGTAAGACTTTAATTAACTGTAAATATGACACATCACATTACTACATTGCAGCTCTTAGCAAGTCGGAGCAGGTAAATAGTTAACAATAAATAAAAACAACAAACCCGACTGCAGAAGTTCTATTTTTATTCCCAGACTTATTGTTTACAGATTCATAATTTTTTTTTTTTATCGTAGCTCAACAAAATGACTGTACTGTGCCTGACGGTAAGCACAGTACAATCCAGTACATTATTTAATTCTTATATCACAACCCCACTAAATAAAACTAAAACACTACCCTCTGTGTGCGCAGCCGGATTAGACAACCATTTTTTTTGGTCAGCACTCCTAACGAGTCGCGCAGGTGCTCTGTATGCTCTTAGTAAAACGAAAAACCTAATTGCAAGTTATAAATCAAATTACTTGTCTAGGCTTATCCCATAAGAACGTCAGCGCAATGATTTGTTTTTAATATTTTATTTTTAATGTCCACTAAAGTCGATGGCAAAGTAAAAATACTATTACATTTTTTAAACAGAACTGCATCTCTATTTCTCGATAATGAAATCTCATATCTTTTCTATTTACTTGGTAACAAACTATAAAATTCTTAAAACTGAAGTAATCATGTTTTACAGATAGCGTGTTCGGAGATCACCGTGATCAATACGGATATGAATGGCTAAAGGGAGAAACTGGCTAAGTCCATTCTTTTTCAAATTGATTTTTTGTAGTTTATTGCCACAAAAATACTTATTTCATAATATGATTACCTAAAAAACGTGTAAAACGCGTTATATCATAATTTTTTGTTGTTGTTTTATTTCTTCTTTAATAGTGAATAACTAGCTAAGTCCGTAACTTGACTACTTTGGTTATTAATATTATAAGGTATATTTTACACGGAAAACAATTTCAAATACATATAACATACAAAATTTCCTTTCAAAATCATTTATTCTAATGTATTCAAGTCCACCAAAAATGCTTTCAAAATTTAAATTGTCTTTTTAGTAAAGTTTTGCAAATGTGTCTCAGCCAGGTATCCCTTTAGCCCCTCATATGTCTATAATACCCGTTTGTCTAACTAAGTCGAAAATGTGTTGTCAACCATTTGTAGATGTGTTTTCGCAGCTATCAGAAGTTACCTGGATACATATTTACTGATGTTGAAAGACAATTTAAAATGAAGTCATTTTGACAGGTATATTACCAAATATATGGTGGTGAAGTTCTCAAGGACCAACCAAACACCAGATCATCTCTCATCTTTATTTGATATACGAACCAGATATCCGGAGCGTGACATGTCTATGTGTCTATGACGGATATTGGGTCTAGTGTATAGTAGTTGCGATTGTATGGATATGTCCTAGTAGTACTAGCTGACCCGGTCACGTGTTGCTGTGGCTCAGTTATTGAAAAATAAATTCAGAATTAAAATATGGCGCCATCTATGAGATATCTATAACAGTCGGTCGTACAGTTTTCTATCAACAAACTAATTTAAAGCGCCATCTGTTCAAGACTGATGAAACTTACAATTAATAACAATAATCAACATTGACAGTCATTTATTTTGTAATTTAAAAATACTGAGACAATTAATCGAAATATAAAATGGACGAAATTATACATAAGTGATTTTTTATATATTTAGAAAGAATTTAAATATTTTTACATTAAAGTTGGTCGATACTGTTTCACTACCAGAAGTTTGATCGCATTGCAACGTTCTATGGCAACGTAATTTATATTACGAGTACATTAGTGGGCCCGTCGAATGTTGTCCTGCCCTGAGAGTAAAAAAAACGTAGACAAATGATATACCCGAACCTTCCTCATGAATCCCTCTGTCTACTCGTGATTTTGAGTTTACCGCGAACAGACTTGGCAGAGAACTTTGTTTTTTTATATGTAATGAAGTTGGCGGAGTTATTGGCTTTGATTAATTTGATCACGAAACATGTTCACCAGATCACCCGCTAGTTTCTTGAAAATAATATGTGGACTTGAATCTCATGGTGCCTGAGTTTCTACGTCAAATGTCGTAAATGCGACTTATCCAATTTATTTTGTGAATACAAATTATAGGAAATTACATAGCTTTTATGATCCGGCTTTCGGTACGCTTTATGTACTTATAATGACCTCTTCATTCATCGAGGTAGCAATTAAGACCTCCTAATTCGACCCTCGCTTTGTGTGGAAAAATTACATGAAGGATATTCAGATTACAACCATATATAGCCAGTAAAGGACCTCAAAAATAATTTGGGCTTTCCACAATACGGATAAAAATAACTATTGATTTTCACACTGTAGGCTACAGTTTCTAATTTAAACATATTACGGATCGCTCGCGCCCATGTTACGTACATAATAGAATGGTTAAACTTTCTATAAATAAATATGCATTCCGAATTTGTTAAATAAATGTACCCTTATAATCATGAAATGAAGTTCTGACTATTATTACAGTAAGCAGATATAATTAAATATTGAATTAGCTTGACATTCATTGTCGATTATTACTCCCTTTTCTATCGTGTCCCTTTCTCTTTGAACTGCACTTAAAACAATATGTGATTTTGTCGTTGATCAGTAAAAATACGAAATACCGGTATATAACTACTAGTATTATGAATAAGCAAAAAAGCTACTAAATTGTTATGGGTTTTGTTTTAAATCAATAATAATTATAGGCGTTTATTTTTTTACTAATGAAAAATGTAAGTTTTATGATGTTGATAAAGTAATACCTAAAACTTGCACTAATATACTAATATGTCCCTTTGAAGAGGTGACGTTTTCAAATTTAGTTACAGACACGACCCGATTAATGCGGAATATAGTTACAAAACTCCAATTATCTTCATCGATTTAGCATCTCACAATAACAAGCAAACAGAGAAACGCATGTCAGAAGATACAAATGAAGGCGAAGTTATTGTCCCCTGAAATTTGACTGTATTAATGAACTCTAGTTTCTAAAATATGTTTAAAAAACCTACGATGATAATGTTCTACATTTATTGCCTCTGGTCCTCCAACAAGGGTACAAATATTATATTAAGCAACTAAATTGGTTGGCAAGTTCACTCAGGAACTCGGTCGGACATATCAGCTTAATTGATTAATGACCGAGCGAAGGGCCTGTGGTTATGTGTACGTATATTGCTCTGCTGTTCGGGCTTAGGTAACATTTTAGAACTCCTATGATTTTTAGTAGTCTTACTATCAAAAATTTGGAAATCAAATATTTGTCAATTGTTTACGACCATGAATTACGTACTCGCATTTAAGAACCAGTCTGTGGATTTAGTGTTATCACAGCGAAGTACACTCTCGTATTTCTATACAGTGAGGTATGATGTTCGTGAAACAATGACAGGATCTACGATTTAACCTCACGGGCATAACATTGACACTTCCAATTTGTCGCTGTGCAAGGCCCGTGTTTTGTGGGTACATATATGCGATTCACTCTACATAGTATCGTCTAGGTTGCTAACATGTCATATGTATTGATCAAAAGGTATTCAATACTAAACTGTGTGTGACCGCGTAATGAACCCTGTGTAGGAGTTGGAATGTTAATGCTCCTGTATGACTTTGTAGAAAATTTTAAGGTCTATTAGTGTATTAGACTTTCCCATATTTTCTCGCCAAATGACGCAACCTCCCTACGAATCTTCAAGGGATCGAGCCTTAAAAGAAGTACCTGAACGCCAACGATTCCAGCCGGAACAGAAGGGTTTACTTGATTGTGGTTTGTCTGAGAATATCGCTAAATTTTTTTTCAGGATTAGAATACATTCCATTTAAGAGGGAAGGGCACAATATTTTCAAAATGTATTTCTCAATTGCTTATACTTGAACTACCAATGAAAAGCACTTGTCCGCTCGAATACTACCAATAATTCTCTATAACACTCCAACTTTAATGGTTTAATGGAAGAAAGTGTAAGTCAGTCTAGACCCACCTCTTTAAGTGTTCTATGAAATACTACGAAACATACTTAATAGTAATTATATGAATTAGAAAGTATGATATTATGTAAAATAGGTAATAATTAATAATATATTTCTTGTTTCAATCAAGTACCTATGTTAAATGTTATATCCCACATGTAGGGTTTAGGTATCAATAGTATTTGGGTTTTTAATTTTTCTATACTCTTCTATATACTTCACGCATGATTGTCGCGTTTTTATCTAAGTTGGTCTGGCTTCGTACTATCCTAAATTGGAAATCTGTCGCCTTGCGCGTATCAGTGTGTTCCGATAATTGCACTTGAGAGTCAGTCCTCTTTAGGCTTAGCATGTTTACTATCTTGAACAATCACTCACAACAATCATCACTTAACATCAGGTCAGATTGTGGTCAAACATTAATATCTATATCTATCTTACTGTGGTACAGTTATTTAAATGATGAATTGAATAAAACATGTGCACCATAAAATAAACTGGAGTTAAAAAAGAAATTCAAAATTAAAACTTGGCGCCATCTATGAGATATCTATAGCAGTCGGTCTCACGGTGTTCTGTCAACAAACTAATTTAAAGCGCCATCTGTTCAAGACTGATGAAACTTACGATTAATAACAATAATCAGCATTGACAATCATTTAATATGTACAATTTAAAAGGCCAGTAATCGAAGTATAAATTATCCTATCTCTCAAGTTGGATCAAATTATACATAAACTAGCGAGCCCGGTGGACGAAGTCCTACTCTGATAAGAAAAAAAGACCTTGACAAATTATATACCTAAACCGTCATCATGAGTCACTTTACCTACTGTTGAAAACTGCATTGAAAAACCGTTCAGTAGTTATTGAGTTTATGGCGAACAGACAGACACACCTGGCAGAGGTCTATTTTGTAATATGTGGTGATGTCAACTTTCATGAAGATCGGTTGAGTAGTTTCGATGTTCGTGGACATACATTTTGACATTGGATTTTTATATATACAGATTAATATAAATATGAAACTTACTTAATTCCCTGCTATAGTACTTTAGCCGATTAGTAGAGTTTGCGTGGTGTTACATTTACGAATGGGAATCAATAATGTTGTTCAAATATATATCAGCTTTGATCAAGGGAAGCTCGTGTTTGCATTCGATTTAAATTCTGGAAACCCATTGCGGATGGGACGTTGCGATGTTTACGTCGATAGCGTTTGATTTGGTGTTTAAGTATTTGTTTTTAAATTAACGCCTTGATTGGTACATTCTAAGTAGCTAAAGAAGAGTACGATGCAAGGAGAATATTAATTAAAGTAATAGAAAATACACGTGTAGTAATAATAGATAAAACAACTTAATTGTCGCCATTACATGGAAAGTTAGAAGAAAGAAAGAAGTCGTGGTGGCCTAGTAGTTTGACCGGTGGAATATTATTTCGATGTCGACAGGTTCGAACACCGGCATGTACCAACGAATTTTTCGGAATTCGCGTACATTTACTAATTTAAATTGGTAACACTATCGGCTGACGGTGAAGGAAAACATCGTGAGGAAACTTGATTCTGAGAAATGTTCTTGAAGTACTACTGTATGTGGGAAAAATATATAGAACTGGGGATTTCTCAGAGTTTGAAATCGTCAATACGTCGTGGGCTGGCGTGTTGATTATGCCCATACCTTTTCTTCGGGAAGAGGCCTATGGACCTGCAGTGGATCTCTTACAGGCTGATGATGGTGATGATGATATGGAGAGTTAGTTTTAAAATTGAATGCAAAATAAAATTATTTTGACAATTTTTAACACCTGTCTAATTGATGAGCAAGTCATGGTCTTACAATCAAAATAAAATATTATCTACTAAAATATTATAGAGACACTTGTAATAGTAACAATAATGCTAAGCTGTAAGAGCCTCACTACTAGCTAAAATATCTTTTCGGGAATGAAGGTAGCTGGACAGCTACGACAGCCAACATGATATGTTGGCGACATCAGACATCGAGAAATTTATATTTTCCCTACATATAATGATAGAAGAAAGTATTTTTGAAAGTGTTTCATTTACCCCATGATGTTTTCCTTCATCTTTAGCGGATACTGTTACCAATTTTGATTCTTAAATGTATGTGAATTCGAACAATTTTTTGACATAACATCGAGATTCGATTCTGCAGACTTGGAGCCGTTATCCCGTCACTAAAACTGTATAAAAAAATACAATTTTTATAGATAAATTTATACGTAGTAAAGATTGCTACCAGTATGTAAGCAGTTCATTAGAAACAAAGAAAAATCGTTGTTTTTAAATAATTATACAGTTTATTTTTGTTCTTCTGTTATTGCATACACTATATATTTATCTCTTTGTTTATTATACATTGTGAGCTGTAAAGGAGCTATATAAAATAAATAAATACCGATTGATACCATAACGAAATCCGTAATAATCTATGACAATAAAATTAGTTTATAACTGGACTTTAAAACAGAGATAAATAAGTTTCAATCATAAACCGCTAAGAAAAAAAGATTATCAAAAGTGTTTATTATATCGATAAAGGAGTCTCTTCTCTAACTAGCATTAAAGGATTTTGGAGAACATTAAAACATATTGCAGCTAATTCATCAACAAGTAATAGAGTAGAGATCATATCCATTGGTTTAATTACTTTCTACGCAATCCACCTATGCTAGTAATATTAAGGGACAGCTATGTTTGACATAAGAAGACGTGATGGTCAATTGGTTTGAACCAAGGCATGTACCAACTCTGGGAATTCGCGTACATTTACTAATTTAAATTGGTAACACTATCGGCTGATGGTGAAGGAAGATATCGTGAGGAAAGACCTGTAAGATGTTCTTATAGTATATGTGGGAAAACATAGAAATGTGAATTTCTCAGAGTTTGAAATCGCTAATACATCGTGCGCTGTCATAGTAATAATGTCCATAACTTACTTTGGGAAGAGGCCAATGACCCTGAAGTAGAAGAAGTGGCAATATTTTCACGTCGTGAAAACTAAAATGAAAACTAATATTATTAGCATATCGGTATTCTGTTTTATCTAATGCATAGTATTTCTAATAACAAATTCAATATCAAAGAGATTGCAACTCGTGCGAATGCCGTAGATGTCAGAATTTCATTTACATAAAAAACACATCGTACCTTTCCGATGAACGTGCTTTTCGAAATGGAAAACTGTTCTTTTTCATGATGAAATACGGGGCCGCGCCACCGGATTTAATTTGAATCCATTCAGATGGATTCTACTGTATTGCACGAGTATACGAAACTTACTAGTTTTTGGAATCTTGGTTAGAGTATTTTAAGAATTTGTTCAATGTATCTAGAAACATAAAACCAATTGGCATGTTATAGTTTAGGACATATTGTTGACTAATCATTTCCTTCTATGGAATTTCTCAAATTAGTTACTACTAGCGAGCCCGGCAGACATTGTCCCGCACTGATTATAAAACAATCCTTGATAAATTATATACTAAAACGTTCCCCATGAATAACTTTATACATTGGTGAAAACCGCATGGAGATCCGTTCCGTAGTTTTTGAGTTTATCGCGAACAGACAGACAGACAGACGCGCTAGGGGACTTTGTTTTATTCTATGTAATGATATGGAACGTAATTTTTTAATATTCCTCTAATATTCATTCTTGTAGTTTGTAGAATGGATTTAAAATTGGTGATACATATAATCCATTTTTAATTGAATATTAGCTAGCCCAGCGGACGTTGTCCCGCCCTGATAATAAAAAAAAAACTTGAGAGGTGTCAAGGGACACCCGGATGGAACGAAGTTCCTTTCGATTAATTAGTGAAGGAATTGTAATATTTTTATTTTTTAAGTTATAATAATATTTTTTTTATTATTAACAAATATAATGTAATATAAACTTAATCAGTAGGCTCAATTTTAGTAATAATTGGCTTGTGGTAACTGAAGTAGGAAACATATGTTTGGGATTCTATTTTATTTAAATGTCTTGAAAAAACTGCATCAATGGTAGTATTATATTTTGTTGTTGATTCTGCTGGATTATTGTTAATTCTTAAATCAAATTCTTCCTCTAGAAACTGTAGCAATGGTTTTGATTTTTCATTACTGAAGTTGATGTTAAAATCACCGGCTAAAATGAGTGGAACTTTATCTAAATTTTTGTCGTATCTTCTAAGCGTTCGAGATACATCTTTAGAATACTCTAGCAGTGCTCGATGAATGAACTCCTGAATATCTATTAATTTGTTATTTGGTGAGACATATATGACTGCCATGATTAAGGTAACACCGTTTTCCATTACACACTCTGCTGCACATAAATCTGCAACACTTGTACGTCTTACGTGCAAGTCCTGAATATTGTTCATTATGACCGACATATTTGGTGTTACAAGACTGGTCGTATCATTTGTGTTGTGATATATCGCAACTCCACCTGAACGAACAAAATCACGTTTAAAGTGGGTTATACAATTAAAATTCGGTATATCACATTCTTCTCGATTGTCCAACCATGTCTCTGATAATAACAAAATATTCGTTTTTTCTGTAACAGAGTCTATTAAATCAACTGAATGTTTACGAAGGCTTTGGACGTTGAACGTACACAATGAAATGCCTTTATCTCTAGTAATGAAATCAATGACAGATTTTGCCTTCGTTTCAAGCTTATTTAATGACAATCTCTGAAACTCTTGTACTAGAGATATTGTTGATGAAGCTTGTACTCGATTATGATGAAATCGAAATTTAGTTTCATCATCATCAAATGTAACGATAAATAAACCTTCGATGCTTGTTACACGAGAGAGAGCAACATAAACAAGTTGTTGTGGATGTATTTTGTCATACTCGTAAACAATTTGATCAAATGTTCCAACTTGTGACTTATGAATAGTCATAGCACAAGCAGAAATTATGGGAAAGTGTTAACGTTTAACAGTAACTGCTTTATTCCTTGTCATGGTAATGTTGGATGTTCGCCATTCAATAGGTACAGCAGCATTATTAACTTTGCTTTGGCCAGCTAGTAAAGCAGCTTTTGTCTTGCTTTTTGCCCAACCTTTGCTGATCCACAGAATTCGAGCCAAACTCTGCAAACTACGTTGTCCTCATTGAAGTCTAGGTGAATTAATTTACCAACGGCACCATTAACTAATCCATCACTTACATCAATGTTTGTTGTGATAAGATAATACTTTTAAAGTGATTTGGTAAGGTAATCCCCCAGTATCGATGACAGATTTTTTGTGTAGTTGTAATCTAAAAGAAGCTTCTTGTTCTTGATTTTTAGTTCCAGTTATTATATCCTTTGCTATTGAGATGACTTTATCTGGAGCTTCTTGCAAAATTGAATTGTTGTAACTGTCTACAGCGACATTAGTATAAAATAAACGAACACCATGAGGACTTAATTGTCGAGTTTCTTCTTTTTTGAAAAATCTTGATTCGATAATTTCTAATTGAAACTGTTCCAAAACTTCACCATTGCCAATCTTTGTAAGTATCAATGAAAATGCAGCATTAGCCTGTCTCATGACTTGCGTTAGTTCAAAAAATTTAAGACCTCGCCATAAATGTGGACCAACCATTCTCGTTTTAATAGGTTTATATATCAATGTTGCCCTTACTAGTGGAGCCTGGCGTAAATCACCAATTAAAATGACGTCAATGCCGCCAAAATCAACATTATGATTTGCAGTAATTTGTTTTAAGCGCAAATCAATTTTGGCTAACAGTTCTGCTCTGATCATGCTGATTTCATCAATAATCAATACTTTGACGTATCTAAAAAGAGATCTGTACAAATGTAACATTTCAGATGATAATGGCAATAGTTTAGAAATCGAAATTTTAAGAGCAGTATGGACCGTAGTACCATCAATTGCCACAGCAGCTTTACCAGTAGATGCGCAAACTATATACGAATTACAGTAACCATCATTGTCAGTATATCTATTGTAGATTGCCATTATAAGTTTAATAACAAAAGTCTTGCCACTGCCTGCTGGACCAGTGAAAAAAACTTGAAATGGTTGCTGATGTTGAGTTTGAAGATGAGATATAATATGCATTAAAAGTTCTTTTTGTTCACTGTTAGCCGACCTCATTAAGTCGTAGAATTGTTGAGTATTCATTGTATTTTCTCTTTTTTTTGCAATAGCACCAAGTTTGCTGCGTGTAGCATTTCGTATATCAGCATTAACGACAGAATTAACATTCTGTAGTAATCTTGCATATGGTTCTTCTTCAAATATGACATTAGCTTCGTTTCGCAACTGTTCGTCTTCATTGTCATCATCTCTACCTAACTGTCTACAAATTTCAAGTGTTTTTTCTAGGTCTAAATTACATTCAAACTCTTTCCTGCGTTCTAAAATCAAGTTTTTATTATCTTCATAAATTTTAATGAATTTATTTTCAGCAAGAACTTCATTATCTTTACTTCTAAAAGGAATGTGTAGTAACACCATTTCTCGTCTATAATCGTTGAAATTGTTAGCCATATCATAGTTACGGTATCTAATAACTCTAGACATTTTTCTTTTGTAGTACTCTCCGTGTTTTCTCATACTATAATTAGCAACAAATTGAGCTAATGTTACATTTTCAAGAATTTCAGGCCTTTTTTCGTACTTATCGAACCAATTTTCCTTCCATATATTTCCAGTCATCATCTAAATCACTTAGCTCTTTTAAAGTTTTTCTTATTCTCTGTCGTTCTGTTGGGTATATCGTTGCTATGTAAACTGTTGCTACAGATGATTTAGCCATTGGTTCGCGTAATAAATACCAAGCTGCTTCTTGTGCAGGCATTTCCACAGCATGAAGTACATCAATACTTAATTTCTTTGTAATATCTACGATATCAAATTCGGGATTCTCGTCCATTGTTTGAATAATCATCCGTTGTAAACTACTTATGCCTCTATTATGTTTATTAACATACTCAACTACATAAGCAGCACAGGCATATTCGTCTTGAATTATTTGAAAATCCATGTTAGATTGTAAGCAACGAAATACAAATGGGTTAAAAATATTATGCCATTTTTCAGATGGCGCCTCCGGTAAAGCAACTTTGGTCGAACTATACCAGCACGGATAATGTTATAATAATGTTCATCAGAAACAATATTATTATGAGTATAGTAATGTTCAAAATTGTCGTAATCAAAATTTTCTAAATTAGTTTTAAGTAACTGGTAATGTCTTTTATACTCTTTAAACTGATCTGCAGAATAATCAGAATCTGTGTCTTTCATTGGCATTAATGTTATTGTGTTACGTGACGGTAAAAAAGCGCTCCAAATCTACAGTTATCTTTTTTATTAGGATCCATTTTTTTATAGCATGTGAATGTGTGCTTATGTGTTTGCAGTTTAATATTTCCAGATGCGTCTGATTAGGATACTGAAACTAATTTCTCAACCATTTCATTAAAATCTTTGGAGTTATTTAATAAATTGACTGGAGCATTATCCAACCACAGAAGTATATGAGCATGAGGACTTCCACGGTGCTGGAATTCAATTCTCTTAAAGTAATATTTCACTCTATATCTACCAAATGGATTTCCTTTTTTTGACTCCAATATTCTCAATAAAGAATTTACTAACTTATTAAAGTATATTGCACAAGTAACTGCATCTTCGTTTACTAATTGAGCTTTGTGTACATATAATATGTCTTTGAAGGACTCATCATTAATTTCTACTCCATTATTTTTTAGTTTGTACAACAATTTAAGCAAATCTGTCCATCCTGTTTCATTAGCACTAAGTGTCATAAAAGCAATTGGAGCTCCAAATTGTCTCATCGTTGCGAAAAGATCTTTTTTTCTATCTGCCCAATACCACGCAGAATTTGGTATACAATGAAGAAAAGCAAGATTACTTTCGATACAACTGTTAATGTAATCTTCAGACTGTATATTCTCTTTAGTAATTTTAGTATCATGTCCAACATGTTTAAATGCAACACTAACAGACCTGCTGACTCTCTGTCTCATGATTTTCGCCGCTACATACAGAAGATGTTGTGGGTCAGTAGCACGGCGATCTGTACGCCTAAGTTCACTGGTAGCTTGCATAAATGAAGTAACATCGCATCCATCTTTATACGTTCGAAATTTTCCACCGTAAATAATTGGAAATGGAAGCTCTTCGGCATATTTATCAAACAAAATACTATGTGGAACGCTTTTTTCGCCTGGTGCCATGTGCAACATTTTATTCTCTTCCCACATAAGAGTTTGTTGTCGAGCTGTGACATTATCTTCCATTTGAACATGTTCACTAATATTATCCATTTCTATTTCTGCATCGATTTGATAAGAATTTAGATTTGCATCGTTTATTGTTATATTTTCATGACTATAAAGTGGAGTTGTTACTAGATCATCTAACCATTGTTTAATGTGTCCTTTATTAATAAGTCCATGAACATAACTAGTTTTGTGGATTAATTTCTTCTTAATGTGGACATAAAAACAGGAATCATCTTCAATATGTCTTGGCAATTGGTTCACCATTGTATTAACTTCTACAGGAACATTAATAATTTGTCCGTAAATGCCATATTGACCGTTAACATGTCTAAGTCTCCTTATTTGCATGAAGGGAATTCTCGGTGATACAAGTCGCTGCTCAATAAGATTCAATTTTGGCAAATGTGGTAGAATTATCGGAAATGTAAAACCATTGTACGTTGATAGTAGTGGAATTTTTCCTTTATCCAGAGCCTTCTTACACGTAGAGCATACTTGAACAGTAGTACCGCGTACGTAATTCTGAAAAAATAGAATAATTTTAATAAATAACAACAATAGTGAATTAAGCAATGTTGCACATTGTTAAAATATATTGAATCTTGTATAAAATAATTATATTACCAGCAATATCAATTGTAGAATATCATCATGTACGCCAATAGTACTTTTTAAGTCATTTTTCCACCAAAGTCTATCGCAAACAGCACAAGAATGACCAAAAGAATTTTTTTTGAATATATTATAAAATTGCAGATGACCATGGATTTCTTCATAATATTTTGTATATTTTGGAACTGTATCATTAATGTCGTTCATTCCTACGTTGAAAGTAGCAATATCAGCATCATGTTCATCGTTATCATCTCCACTAAGTTCATCATCGGAGGATGTTTGGGAAGATATTTTTTCTGTACGTTGATTTTCTGCTATATTATTAATATTCATTTCTTCAACTTGAATTAATGGTGTGAAATGTACGTCTCGAAGATGTAAATGTATGAAATTTTGCAAGTCATTGACTCTGAAATGAAGGAATTGTCTTTCTTCTATGTTAGTTCTAGTGTTAACATAGTAATTATGTACACAAATATTCTGATTATACACTTTAGCAAATATTTCTATACAATCCATTTCTGCATACTCTGTTTCACTGCTGAGAATTGACCTTGCACCATTTGGATTGATGCATGAGTTGACGAAGGGCGAAGCAAGTAATTGTTGCCTTATTTGTAAAGGCGACATTGAGAGATTCATAATTTTTATTATAGAAAAAAAGAAACAATTTCCATCTGTAGGAATGTTGACATCTTGATAATAGATTCCTTGTGGCTGTGCACAGTTTCCAAACTGTTGATATGGAACGTGAAATGAATTATTTTGTTGCGTTTCTTCTGCATTATTACGTATTTCTTCTGGATGTTTACATATTTTTGCACTGCAATTATCTCGTGATCTAAAATTAACCAATCAAAAAATATTGATTAAAAAGACATCATATTTTACTCCAAAAAATATACCTTAGAAAGATAAAAAAAATCATACTTACACATCTGAATGATGATTTAAAGTGTTTAAAGCCTAAAATTTCTTTTTCCTATCGTAACATTCTTTATTTCTTTGTTTATCAGTTTTAGGTATTTTTTTTACTTTTTTGTTTCTTTAATTTCTGCGCTTAATAATATTTTTTGATTCTTTCTGCATTAGTTTTAGGTTTTTTGGCTGGTAATTGATCAGTCTCACTACATTCATCTGATCTCTCTGCAGTTATGTTTTGTACCATTGTATTTTGTAATTTCTTTCTCTCACGATATTCTCTACATCTTTGTGCATTTGTCTTTTTCCTTTTCTTGATGTTATAGATTGTACCTCAGTAGTCGATGCTATAGTTGATTCGCTATTGAAATAAAAAAGCAAAAAAAATGTACATATACATACACACACCGAAACATTTATATATATATATATATGTACTCTGTCTGTCTATTCTTTCATACACGTCATAGATGCGCGGGACTTTGTAAACACAACAGAGTGTGTATATATATATATATATATACTCTCTCGACTTCGTAAAAACAACAGCGTATAGGTTAGAACACGCACGGCTTGCTAAATACATACGTTCTGATATTGTAATATTAAAATATGATGCGTACACTTGCTAAACACACAATAATGGAGAGATTATAATGCGTATGACTTGGTTAGCACAATAATAAAGAGAGGTTATAATGCGTACTTGCTAAAAATACAAGAGCATTTATTATTGTCTGTATATAATCTCTACTTACCTAACTCCATCAGCAATATCCGGAACTTGTGCAGAAACACTGTCAGGATTCATTATTATTATTATTTTTTATTATTTACAAAAAACCTGTATACACTCAACAAAAATAATCGTCGCGACACCACACTGTTCAATGCGAAATAGAAATGAAAATATCTGGCTTGCTTTCTATAAGAGAGAGAGAGAGAGAGAGAGACAGACAGAGAAACATGCGCACGCCGCACAGCTTACAATAGCTTACTATAGCAAAAAGTGTCGTTACAACTTTTCGTAAGAATTTTTTCCGTCTAGCCCTCTTTCACAACGCGCGATAAGGAACTTCTTTCCAAAAAAGCCTTCACAAATTATATACCTAAACCTTCCTCATAAATCACTTTATCTACTGGTGAAATCCACATGAAAATCCGTTCAGTAGTTTTTGAGTTTATCGCGAACAGACGGACAGACGTGGCTGAGGACTTTGTTTTATAATATATAGTGATTGTAACAGTGAATAAAACTATTAAACTATATCTCCAAAAATGCCTAAGACCTTTTAACTTCTTTATATAAATTTCTTCTATAACTTATAATCTCTTCAAATGTATTGGAATTACCGCTAACCCAGCCACACTATTACTTCAAAGTAGTGAAAGATATTGGACTTATCAGAGGATCGCAAAGCTATCGAAATCCGCTTAGTTCCGACCGACTATGCGTATAATCCCTCGATTCCATTCGATGGGACTAAATAATTTTTGCAGTGAAACAATTACTTTGATCCGTTTCCGAGCTTCAGTGAGGCGTAATATTCAGTGGAAAATGCAGCTGACGCAGTAGGAACTAGTAGTGAAGTTTATTGAAATAGGTCGGATTACACTGATTCTCATACAAAAAATTATGAAGGTCGTTTTCAAGTATAATGGAGAAATTGAATTACATTTTAAAGATAGACTACTAAATAAGGATTGCATTAGGTCATTCCTTAACAAGGCAATAGTTTAAGGCGGGGGGTTCCACAGGGGTCGGCCTTAGGGCCGCTCCTGTGGAACATGGGCTACGACTGGGTGCTCCGCGGCGTGCTCCCATATGGAGCACGCCTCATATGTTACGCGGATGACACCCTAGTCGTAGCCCGAGGGGGGGGAGGGGAGGGAGGTGGAGCGCCTGGCCACGATGGCCACAACCCTCGTGGTCAGGCGCATCAGGAGGTTGGGCCTCAGGGTGGCCCTCGAGAAGACCGAGGCCCTACTCTTTCATGGGCCTCGGCGGGGGCCACCACCAGGGGCCCATATAGTGGTGGAGGGCGCCCGGATCAGGGTGGGGACCCAGATGAAGTATCTGGGCCTCACCCTGGACGGGCGCTGGCGGTTTGAGCCCCATTTTGCGGGGCTCGGACCGCGAATTGCTGGGGCGGCGGCGGCACTCGGCCGATTGCTCCCTAACATAGGAGGGCCTGGGGCCGGGGGCCGCCGACTCTACATGGGAGTCGTGCGGGCGATGGCCGCCTACGGGGCACCGGTCTGGGCCGACGCCCTCGGTGCCGCCAACGTGCGCGCGCTTCGCAATGCGCAGCGCACGGTGGCAGTGAGGGCGATCCGGGCGTACCGGACGGTGTCCTCGGCGGCGGCCTTCACGCTCGCCGGCTCCCTACCCTGGGAGCTGGAGGCGGGCGTCTCGCCGCCGTGTACGAGTTCACGGCGGCGAGGAAACGAAGGGGGGAGCCTCCGGCTCCCAGGGAGGAGAGGCGGAGAGACGGCGTCTCAGGGGAGACACCGTCGAAAGATGGAAGCAGGACCTGGCGGACGAGCGGTTCGGGCGGTACACTGTAGACGCCGTCCGCCCGGTCCTGCGGGAGTGGAGACAAGGGAGTGGGGCTCCCTGACGTTCCGAATGGTGCAGGTACTCACCGGACACGGTTGTTTCGGGTGGTACCTGCACCGGATCGCACGCAGGGAGCCGACCGCCGCCTGTCACGAGTGCGGCGCTGTCGAAGATACCGCGCAGCACACTCTGTCTCAGTGTGCTGCGTGGGGGGAGCAGCGCCGCATTCTGGCGGCGGCGGTGGGAACGGACTTATCGCTGCCGAGCGTGGTCTCGGCCATGCTCGGCAGCGAACAGGCGTGGCGAGCGATGTCCTCCTTCTGCGAGGACATCATCTCGCAGAAGGAGGCGGCGGAGAGGGCCCGCGAGGCAGACCCGCTAAGTGGCCGTCTCCGCCAACGGAGGATTGGCAGGAGGAGGCGGCGCTTTGCCCAACTCCTCCTGCCACCGTAGCCGGACCTGAGGGGATGGGCCGGGGGGCCCATCTCCTCATTGCACAGGTCCGGCGGACGAGGGGGGGCAGCCGGTGTGTACCCGGTCTGTCCCTCTATAGGTAGGAGCCCGGCGGTCACCTTCCGCCGGGCGGACCGTGGGGGCGGCTCTACAAGGTTGATTAGCTTGAACGATCCCTTGCCGCCCCCACAAAACGGTCTGTCGGTACACCGTGGGGTTTTAGTCCGTGCGAGTCGGACATAACCCACTCTCTCCCCCGGGAGGGTGGGTATCCATAAGGGATTTCCCCACGTTAAAAAAAAAAAAAAAAAAAAAAGTCGAATAATGATTCTGTAGTGCGTCAGGTATGTCTACTGAAATCAGAGTTGATGACTTTTACCCCATCATGTATTAGTGATTTACTTCGATGCTGATGCTGTTCAATATTAGTATGCTTAACGTACTACTCTTTGCTATTTACTGAGCTATACAACCTATACGTCAGGGCGTGTATGTATTTAAATTTTAATTAAAAGTTAAATAACAATGTAAGTGATATAATTAAGTTACTTATAATTCTAACAAGTTATGTGGTTGTATCATTATCTCAAATAATCCCAAATAAAGTATTACTTTATTATGTTACTAATCCTTCGTGCTGAGTTGGATCCATTTATGTACCAGTAAGCCCTGACCGTAAAACCTTCAGATCAAAAACAGTAGCACACGCAATTTTGTTTGTCTACTTTTATGGGATTGAAGGTAAACGAACCTGGTTCACCTGATGTTACGTGATCACTGCTACCCTTGAATACTTGCGACATGATAAGCACAGATGCATTGCCAGCCTTTGATATAGATATATGATTGTTTCTTGAAGGCTAGTATGTTATATTTAACCGAAAACATTGCCGTTGGGAGTTAATTCTAAAACAGATATACGTGGATAAAACGTACGCCATAACCGCAGAGTAGACGAGTTCCAACCATCAAAATGATAAGGATAGAATTTCAATTTGTGGCATGTTTGGTAATGAAACCCAACAGCAGATATCAATCTGAACTGCTCTTGAGAACACTCTCCGTGGTAAATTTTGTAAAAAGCGCAAAGTGACACAAAGTTCATACGAATCGTCAAATGGTAAATAAAGCCTTAAGGAAAGCATTGAGTATCAACTCCTCAGTTTGTCGTGCTTTAATAAAGCATTTATTTCTATCTATACATATAATAGGAATGTAAATCTAACATGTCTGTACTTTTTAGATTTTTGTGAAAAAAATTGTTGCAGGTAACATTTTTTTCTTTTTTTTTTAATGGGGTTTAGTCACAGATTGACCATGTGACATTGCCATCAAAATAAAATAAGTATATAGTCAATAATTTACCGGTTTTTAGTGCCAGACATAACCAGCCTGTAAAGCATTCTTGCTTCCTCGGATGTCGGGAAAGCAAGAATGGCATTACATAAACCCAGAGATCTTAATGAGTCATTTATTTTATTCTCCAGTGCTAGTCTTAGGGCTTGGTTACGTGTGCATTCAGTCATTATGTGGTACACATCTTCTTCAATATTACATATATTACTATTTGGTAACGACTTCAATTTCATTAAATGTAAAAAAATATTCAGTGGAATGTGCTCTGAGGTAGGTTACAAGGATTTATACCTTTTTTAACTGATCGCTCATCGATGTATTCTTTCCACATTTCACCACAATGTTTTCTTATAAGATAATGATGACCAGCATAAAAAGGTATATAATTGAATGGTATATCGTTCAAAAGAGCCACTCTTCCCAACTGATCCGCTTTCTCATTTTCTATCAAACCTATATGAGACAGTATCCACTGCAAAACGACACTTTTAGTTTACGAATTTAAATCGTCCAATAATTTTATAATTTTGTATGCTATTGGTATTCCTCGAACTCGCGAGATACACCGAGCTACATGTTGGAGTGCACTCTTTAAATCCGTAAAGATCACATAATTCCTATCTTTTAAAGAGTCAATATAAGCTTGCAGGTATCTTAGAATAAGCCATAAAATACATTTCAATCATTTTTAGAAATATCTGTCTTTCTGTCTGTTTGTTTGAATACGCATCGATGCTAAAGTACTGTGTTCAAGAAAAACCTTACCAAGAAAATCATAAAGCATATCCTCGAGTAATATTTAGTCTGGGATTCATTATAATCTGTTCATTCTATCAAAAGTTTAATTTTAATGTTGATTCGTCTTAAGTACGAGAATAAAGTAGGTACATAAGTAAATGGACTTAATACATTCAGATGACTTTTTTAGTCACTGTTTTTTAAATTAGGTCACACGCGGACGAAGTCGCGGGCAAAGGTAGCTTTTAATAAAATTCTTAAACATAATTATGAAAAAAGGTTACAAGAGCCACTATCTTTAGAGTTAGTATTATAATGTCACATGGGACACGTGTTTAGAACTATTATTTCTAAGTAATGGGCGTCATAATAATTTGTTACGGCAATACGTATAATTGCTAGTAACACAGTGGAAACTCGGCAGACGTCCGCCCAGTCGACTGACGGTGACAGATTACGGAGTAAATTACATAGTTACGCTCAGTTCACTGCTCGCCACATGCTGGAAGTAATCACTAATTACTCTATTTGATTTCTTATATAGTATACATTAATGTATACACGTAATTAATTGTAATATTGTATTGTAATAGCAAAATAACAGATTTTTACTTAATATATATGAAAGTGGAGGTGGTAGAGCAACGCTGCAGCTATTATTGGTTTCAGCACGAATGGGTCGGCTCGCACGGTGTACTACTACCCGACCTTCAGAAACACCGACGTGAAATAACAGTGCTTGCATTGTTGTATTTCGTTAGGTCAGTGAGAGCGCCGGAGGGGCGCCCACCTCCTCTCCCTCTCTCCTCCCCTCCTCTTTCCCCTTCCCCCTAAACACAGGCCGGAAACGCACTTGTAACTCCCCTGGTATTGCTAGTGTCTATGGACGGTGGCGATCACTTAACATCAGGTGACTCATCTGTTCGTTTGCCTCCTATGATATAAAAAAGTATATACGTTACTTGTAACAAAATAAAATCTTTTAAAATTAATAACTGTTTGTTTCCTGCTAATAATCTCCGAAACGATTGGACCGATTGTTCTGGAAGATAGCTCATTTTATAAGTAATTTTGTTTTGGCCAAAAACAACAGAGTTTGTAGAGTGAAGTAATTAATAGATTTCATAACTGCAGTAATGCAGTCGTATAATACAAATAATAATATTTTTGTATAGATAGAGCTAATAATGAAAAACATGTGTTTATTTGCATAATAGTAACAGTAACTTGTTTACGTTTGTTTATATTGTTATTTTATATTGTTGAATAAACACTTTATACTATAGAATATCTATTTATTTTATAAACAATTGGAAATGCCGATCATACAGAACATTAGTTTTGCTGTTGAATATGCAAATTAAAAAAAATGCTAACGATAAATGCGAATGTAGAAGTCAGAATATACCAATTATTAACCTGTACAAATTCAAAAATCAAACAAAATGTAACCAGAAGTTGCACAACTGTAGAATAAATAAAAATGTAATGCAACTATACATTGTTATACAGTGTTAAGATAAATAATAAATATAGAAAATAAACTCGATTCAGCGCAAAGATATACGGCAACCGCGTAGAAAAACGTGGGTTGAAATCCTACAAAGGGTTTGCAAAGGATTTTTCTATAAGATGTTACAAACCTCAGTGCATTGTTCTTTGTCAACTAAACTAAGCTTCAAACATTGCATATATGAACTTAAGGAAATGTCAACGTAGTTATAAGGATTGCCGACAGAAGTGAAAACTCAAAAAAATGAAATAAATGTGTTCTCCTTTGAATTTCTAAATGAATTACAGTGCGAATGACAATATTTAAATTTTGGATTTTTTTTATTGAAATTATTAACACTAGTGTGGTTTTCATATCTATTGGCTCTTGGAGAAATAATTTTATACATTTTTATAAAGTCTATTAATCAATCAAAAGTATGATGAGCTACAAAATATGATAATAATGCAAAATATTACATGTACACAGTGTAGTTAGACGCAAGCCGAGCAAGCGCAATAATCTCGGTCACGCTTTACTAGCATGTCATGACGCGAAATCATAACTGTATTTCCTGCCAAAAATACCGCTCAACGCGCCTAAATAAGTATTTCACTTTTAAAAAATCCTTCGATTTTCACTACATTAATTTAACAAAAGCATCAATCATCAGAGTAAAACTTGATAAGTCGACTAATTAGAGTTGGTGTATGTCAGTGTGACAGATTCCCGACCCGTCACATTTCGAGTGAGGGATTGGAGTGTTACGCGAATCGGTAGTTAGTACATAAAGCTACTAAAATAACTAGTTAGTTATTAATACAAACTTTTACCCCTAATATAGTAAGAGAACGAAATAATATAAAGAACGTTGGAAATTACACCACTTCCAAAGAAAAGTAAAATTAGAAAACGTGTCCTTGTTGTAAAATATTGCACGTTATCGTAAATAATATAATGACTTATTTAATTTATTGTTATTTGAAGAAAATATATTTATTTGTATTGCATACTTAATTATAGTCACTAATTAAAAAATTGCGTGGTTTTATAAAACCACGATACTAATGAAACTTTTTTTCGGATCGTAGGCGTTTAGCTGAACATTTTCGGAAAATTATTCAATTTAGGATATTATAATCGCGTTTGTAAACTTAATAATTGAAAAATGTGAGTGATAATGGGAAATAAATTGCAAACAAGATATCCAAATACAGATTTTAATTTCAATCTACGTATTAGAGTACGGAATACATAATAAATACAATCATTCAGATGATATAAATGTTGGCCTTTGCTGAGTGCCTTTCACTTTACCCTTAATCCGCGGCCGGCTGTAATGCGACATGCAATAGATAGGGGAAAAAGTTTCCCATTAAATTGATAATAATAACAACAACGATAAAACAAAACTTAAAAACATATTTGGTACTTGCTATCATCATATGATAGTCAATAAATAATACTTTCACACTTGTGATAGCTCGGTACAAACGATGTGGAATATAATTTATTAGAAATGAACTGGCGAGACCTCCACTCCGTACGGCTACTTGATACATAATGACGAAATGGCCCTCATTACACCTTTATTTTTGTTAATTGCCATCGAAATTTTTCACTTCTACCTACATTATCGATATATTTAAAATTGTATATTGTATTTTACGTTGTTAGCTAATAAAATCAATTAACCATTCAAACGTTTTCCGACAGTATATAGATAAGTCCAAATACATAACTAAGGGCTGACTACTTCAAAGACTACGTCGCTATTGACTTTCATCTGAAAATTGGATTCGGAAATCTAATTAATGTAACGAGATAGAAGTGTGAATTTCATTCTAAAGCCATAATTATTTTGTTGGGAGTTTTGTTTTAAATAAATAAATATAAATATATTATCTAAGAGATTTCTTTAAATCAGTTTTAAAATAGGTACTTTATTGTATGACGCTAAACAATATTTGATACTTTTACGAAAACAAAGGTGATACGGATTTATGGACTACGGGATTGTGTGTTTGTATGCATTATTTTCAAATCTGAATGAAAATGTAGTTAGAAATTAAAAAAAAATCCATGCAATATATTTTGTAATAAGAAATACCGACAGAAGTGAAAACTCAAAATAATGGAAAAACTATTCTTATTGAATTTTTAAATCGAATATAGTTTCAATTACATAGTCTAGTTTTCATATCTATTGCTACTCTGACCAATAATTATATACAGTTTATTAAGTTACCAAACATATGATGGACTGTATAAACTCAATACACAATATCAATGTAACATGTACACAGGCCGCTATGAGTATGTCGAGGTCATCAGTGACGCGAACCTATAAGTTTTGCCCCTATCGAAAATTGATCAACGCGATTATAGAAGTTTTCATTTTTTTTTCTTTTAAAAGGTATCATATACTACCTGTAAAAAATATAGGTGAAAGGGTTTATTAATTCCTATAACTCAGTGGTATAAGGAATAAAGTATAATAGTAATTTACTTTAAATTAAAAGCTATAAATTGTCAATTTCGTTATAGCTTTAATCTATTTCTGTGAGAATGAATGGTTCGTTAAAACTATTCTTTGTGTGAAATTGTTTATTTATTCACGCTATTTCTAGAACAAGCTATGCATTGTATGAATGTACGGGTGTGAAGTGCAGTGTCGCAAATGCTATCAATAATGAATGATAGTGGCATTGTATTGGGGAAGCGGTGGGTTCAGTTATTACTTTTCGGAAGATCGCACATAGACTTGAGTCGCGGAGAGTGTGCGGGAGCGAACTTAATCACCCATCGTCTATAATAACTAATTTCAAAAGAATCACTTTTAATACTCATCGAGTGTAATGTATAGTAAAATCATTTAGTATGATTTAATTCAATATCTAAATTATTCATATCACTTTTTTTGAAGACGCTGTATGTGTCTTAATACAACGTAGTATGTATTAAACTACGCACTGCTACTATTTAATAATATGCGAGAGAATGAGACAAAACATGGACCCTATCATTGGTCAGGATTAAAGCTTCAAGGGCAGTGTGTCCCTTGTAATCCCCTGGGATGGATGAGTGTTAGGCTTGAATGTTTGTTGGAAGGTTCTTTCACTCATAACTAATCCTTGGATGAGACAAAAAGTTTTGTATAGATACGTCGACAATGACAACTATAAAGTTGGAATGTTTACTGGAGTTCTCTCTTTCTTATAGCATCAATCCGACGTAACAGCGAAAACGAATAATCTATACTAATGTTATAAAGAGGTATTGTTTGTGAGTTTGTATGTTCGGGACAATCTCCGGTACTACTACTTCCATTTTGAAATTTTTTTTACTGTTAGAAAGGTAAATCATTCCTGAGTGCCATAAACTACTTTTTATTGTGGTAAACATATATTTTTTCAATAATTAATCACTGTAAATGTAATTGAAGCCGGCAAAAATTCTATAACATGACATGCGCTGCCTGAACGGTTTGAAATAAAGGAATAAAATCTGTAACATAAATCTTAATTACGTTAAGTTTTACAAAAAAGTCTGTGACATCATACAACTATCTAAGTTTAATATCTCAGTGAAATAAATGTTTTTGTTTTGTTAAAAGTTAATACAATTTACATTTAGACTCGCTAGGTGGTGCTGCATTCGGGTTCTAGGCTTTTTAAGATTATTCGCGCTTGGAAATACAATTGGAGCCGGTAATAACCGATTTGTTTGTTGATATATCTGTGATAGTCTTTGTTTTTAGAATCCACTGTCCTGTCAGGTGCCGTGTGACTAATTTGTTCTCCAATTAACATCACAACCTAGAATGCTTATGAAATTGGATTCATGTTTGTTAACCTATGACGTAAAAATTTCTGAACGGATTTTAATAACACTGTAGACGGTAGAGCCACGCTGAAGTTATTACTGGTTTCAGCATGAGTGGGTCGGCTCGCCCGGGATACTACCACCCGACCCACAGGAACACCGACGTGAAGTAACATTGCTTGCATTGTTGCGTTTCGTTCGGTGAGTGAGAGTGCCAGAAGACCACTTCCCTTCCTCCTGCCCCTCCCCCGCTTCCCGATTCCTCAAACACAGGCTAACAACGCACTTGTGACTCCCTAGTGTTGCAAGTGTCTATGGACGGTGGTGATCACTTAACATCAGATGACCCACCTGTTCGTTTGCATCCTATGATATAAAAAACACTTTACAGTAATATACCTTATATATCAGAATAACGTATAGGCAATGATTTATAAAGATATTATGTGAATTGATCAAAGTATAATGAGATGTGTAAAGTAAATTTATAAATATCATGCTATTAGATAACTGACTCGGTGCGCACTGCATAAATTACTGCATAAGTTACACGAAGATAACTTGTAATAAAATCATTACACAGTATAAAACAAAGTCGCCTACTGCGTCTGTCTGTCTGTCTGTACGCGATAAACTCAAATACTACTGAACGGATTTTCTTGCTATATTCACCAGTAGATAAAGTGATTCATGAGAAAAGTTTTGGTATATAATTTGTCAAGATTTTTTTATATTCACTGCGGGAGAACGTCTGCCGGGCCCGCAAGTGATATATAAAACAAAAACGCAGATGAAGTCGCGTGTGATATTTTACTTTTTATTTTATAACTAGATATGCCCGCGACTTCGTCGTCTGCGTGGAATTTTATGTAAAAACAATGATCAATAAAGTCATCTGAATGTATTAAGTCCATTTACATGTCTACTTTTCTCTCGTACGTACGCCGCGTTGTCATTAAAAGTACAATAACTTTTGATAAAGTGAACCGATTTTAATGAAACAACCACTAAGTTACTCCCGAGGATATGCTTTACGATTTTCTTGTTGATGTTTTATTGAGAACCATGTACTTTAGCAGTGATGCGTGTTCATACAAACAGACAGTCAGATAGACAGACAGATATTTCTAAAAAATATTGGAATGTATTTTATTACTTATTCCTAGACACCTGCAACAATTTTTTTTCACAAAAATCGAAAAAGTACAGACACGTTACGTTTACATTCTTATTATATGTATAGACAACAATCTGTAAAAAAATAGAGTCAAATCAAAAATGCTTTTTCAATGTAGAGCCTGAGAAGGCATTTATAAACATCCAAACTACTACCCGTATCAGAAAACAGCCCAGGCATCGAGAAGAACCAGCAAGAAACTCGATCTGGTTTATCTTTTCATGACACATATTTTTTTATAAACATATCTATACTAATATATAAAGCTGAAGAGTTTGTTTGTTTGGTTGAACGCTATGATCTCAGGAACTACCAGTCCGATTTGAGAAAATCTTTCGGTTTTAGATGGCTCATTTATCGAGGAAGGCTTTAGGCTATATATCATCACGCTAAGACTAATAGAAGCAGAGCACCAATGAACAATGTTTCAAAATCGGGCACTTTTTTCCTTTTGAGAGATTTCGTTAGCGTCAGTGTTATATACGTTGCCATGGTAACGTGGTAAGTTTCTATCGCAAACATTTTCAAAGTTTATTTTGTTTTCCTATTCAAAAAGTTTATTCTACTTTTATTTCCAATATTTTATTTGTTCTCTATTATACGTATTATAAAAATAAAGTTTGTGTATGTACAATTAAAATAACAACTTTTTGATGAATGGATATGGCTACAAATGACCAAAAAAAATTTTTTTATACTTTGTCTATATTTTTAGATTATTTTATTTTGTCTGTTTGTTTGTTTGTTCCGGGCAATCTCCAAAACGGCTGGACCTATTTTACCGGGAATTTTACTTTTTACTGCCAGATAGCCGAAATTATAGCGGTTGACATATTATATTTTATTTGTCCGCGGTTTCGTCCGCATTGCTATTTCCAAAATGGTTGGACCGATTTTCACGGGATATTCACTGGTAGATTGCAGACCTCATAAAAAGTAATTTAGGTTTTTTTCAGCCGCAGTGGAATATCCCAAATGCTTGAATTAATTTTCACGGGATTTTCATTGACAGACAACTAATTAATGAGCTATTTTATTTTAAGGTAGTGGGCTCGGCAGACGTTGTCCCGCCACGATAATAAAAAGATAACCTTGACAAATTATACCTAAACCTTCCCCGTGAACCGTTCTACCTACTGGTGAAAACAGCATGAAAATCCGTTCTGTAGTTTTTGTTTTACACTATGTAGTGATGAACCTATGCATTCGTTCATGTGAAATTGATCAAAAATAATTTGTTTACTATAAACAAGCGCGTGAGACGTGCGCTGTACTGGACTCCAAGAATAAATGTATGTAATTTGAATTATATTGTCATTTTGGTCAATTTGGCGGCCATTTTGTTTTATTTACCACATTTGCACCTACATAACTCAGTTTTTTTTCTCGAACTGACTATGCTATTAGCTTTGCGGCATTTACGGCTTCACCAAACTACTATACATAACTCAGTGATTATAGCAACGTATAAGAATAACACAATTATATTGACAATATGGGCATGTTATATTTATATAATAAACAATTTAACACAAATTGTTCGATAATGTATAGTTTAAAATTTTCATTACCTACTTTCTTATATAGTGTTAGTGAGCATCGAGGGTGGTATATAGTAGGTTAAAGTTCCAGGTATGTTGCTGATGATAAATCCCACCCCATTCGATATCCTATTCGTATTTACATATCTAATGTACACGTAACATAATACAGTAGATGGCGTGCGTGTCGTAGTTACAAATGTTTTTGAAAAAGCATTTCTGTAATGTACACACCTACTTACAATTTTACATTTCTTTAATTCATTTAATAAAAACGCGCGCGGAGCCGTGGGGTCCGCTAGTAACATATAAAAATGTAAAAAGTACAAACAGGTTAGATTTACATTCTTACTTTACGTATAGTTTGCTCGAACTACCCGTTAAATAAAAATGATAAAAAAGTACTATGGAATTAGTAAAAAAAAAAAAAATTATGTATTTATATTTGATGAACGAATCATTCAGATGATACCTAAAGAAACTTATTATTGTTCCTTCTCTAGTTGAAGACGTTATATCTTTATTTTTTCTGTACGTGTGTATGTCACTGAAATCCTCCTAAACGGCTGGACCTATTATTTTATTATCAAGGCAGGACAACACCTGCCGGGACCGCTAGTTTAAATATAAAACCTCGTATTTCTTGCACAATTAAGACGAATCTGAATACACTTCATATATTGAAATTAATCAAGCTGTTTAGGATACCGAGTTCGCCAAAGAAATAGATGCACATAAATACGCTCGAAAAATATTACCCTGCCTTATGAATTCGGGTAAAAGTATTACAGTGATATTAAATGGGACCCCTCTATTATATTTCTAAGCAAGTATGAACTTCACATTTCTTATACATGAGTATAGTTGTACTCGCCATTACGCTCGCGAGATACGTAAAATTGGAGAGTCGTTTGTAAATAACTTATACCTAACCCAAGAGTTCAGTTTAGATGCTGTAAATAACTAGATATATAAGTGGGCTAAGATAAATTAGTTTAGTACTTTATACGCCTCAGTTTTTTAACTGATTTTCTTTATTTATTTATCTTTATAGTGAGATAAATTTATAATATCCCGCTATGACATGTTAGTAAGTGTCACCGACCGTATTGCTCTTGAGCGGCTTCCGTCAGACTAGCGACGCATAGTATAGTAGCCTGTGTACATCTAATATTGATATTTTGCAGCAGATCATAGTTTTAATCGATTGGTTAATAAACTGTATAAACATATGTGTAATCATTGCTCCGTGTGCCGATAGATGTGAAAAACAGAGTAATCGTAATAACTTCAATTTACAAATTATGAAAGTTAAATAATTCACACTACAATTAATTTCAAAAGAGAACATAGTACAAATTACATTGTTTTGAGGTTTCACTTCTGTCGGCAGTCCACGCTTTCCCGACATCCGAGGAAGCAACAACGGTTTACAGGCTGGTTATGTCAGGAATCAAAAAATAATTAGTAAATTAGTGATTATGAACATATTTTATTTTGTAATCACTGAGATGACATGGTCAATTTGTGACCAAACCCCAATCACAAACAAAGAAATAAAACTTTACAACTTGTTATATCTATTATCTAGAATAACGACATCTTCCATACATCTTCGATGTATACATATAATACGTATGTAAATCTATCTTCTTTTGGAATTATGTAAAGAAAATGTTTTAGAAATTTCCGTCTGTCTATTTGTTTTATTGGAATACGCATCACTGCCAAAGTACTGCGTTTTTGATAAAACCTTTCCAAGAAGATCATAAAGCATATCTTCGAGTAACCTTTAGTCTTTGTTTAATTAAAATTGGTTCGGTCTATCAAAAGTTATTGTAATTTTAATGACGACGCGACTTAAGTACGAGAGAAAAGTAGACAGTAATTAGACTTCATACATTCAGATGACTTTATTAGTCACTATTTTGCAGATCAGGTCCCACGCGGGCGAAGTTGCGGGCACAGCTAGTATATACTAAAAGTAGGCTAGGAACTGCATCTATGATTAAAAAAAAATGTAAATCAGTCCAATGGCTTTTAAATTAAAAGCATACAAGCGTTCAAACAAACAGAGAAACGTTTTCATTTATAATATATTGTGATATAACGCATTATTCTCTATCGAATGATATCACAATCTAATCTGATATTGGTATCACAGATATTAAAATATGTGTGTCCTTCAAATACGCATGAATGGCTGAATGACTTCTAATAAAATATTAGGATAGATGTTTAGTAAAAGGTAAGAAGATATTTATTGTTATTACAACTAAAGTTTTATTAAAAATTAGGGAAGCAAACTAGTGTACTCTTAAAATTGGATGTAGCGTTTTCACATGTCACTGCATCAATACAGTAGTTTCGAAGGAATGGAATTGTCGATAGGTATAACAGGAGTAAACTGAACAATCTTATTTATCTTTTGTTGCTGATTTTTTTGAAGTCAAAATTTATTTAGGCGTGTGGAGTGATTGATGGTAGGAGAACATTAATTGCGTCAGCGATGACCTCGATATGCTGGTGAAGCGTTATCGACATGCTCGTGACGTATTGCGTTTGCGTCACACTAGCGACGCGTAATATAGCAGTATATAGCATAGTATAGCGACAGTAGTAGTAGCTTATCTATACTAATATTATAAAGAGGTAAAGTTTGTGAGTTTGTGACGTTGTAGTGCGTAATCTCTGGATCTACGAAACCGATTTTGAAAATTTTTATACCGATAGAAAGCCACGTTATTTGCGAGAGTCATAGGATATAATTTACCCCGTAAAATTAAAAGACTTTTTGTAGTAGTCGGATTTGCAAAGTCGGAGAAGAAACGGTCGAACGAAAACGTTTCTTACGTACGCTGCTGTAACGATGAGAGATATATGATTGAGTTCTAGATAAGAGTTGTAGAGCTTGATAATGCCTACAGAAATGTCAGCTATAGCATATGTCTAACTTCAAAGTTTTTTTTATTATCAGGGCGGGACAACGTTATATTATTGTTATATTATTCTGATATCTTTTGTATTGAGCTTGTGCAGCCGATCATATGTTTGATCAATAAAGAAACTGTATATAATCATTACTCGAAGTGCCAATACATATGAAATTCAGAGTAATGTTAATTATTTCAATTTACAAATTTAAAATTGAAATAATTCAGACTAAAATCGATTTAAAAATTCAAAAAAGTACAGTTATGCCATTATTTTGAGTTTTCACTTCTGGCGGTAGTCCTTATGATTGTCTTGGATTTTTTTATACTCTATAGGTTATGTTAATGTTTTAATTTCATTTCATTGGTTTTCGAAGTTATACTTCTTTTGGCGCGTTAGGGAAAAATGATGAGAGTAAACTTTTACGATGCGCGCGCGCACCGTCACAAAAAACCGACACCCTGAAGTTAGCTATAGTCAACATTTTGTTTCTTTGTATTAAAACTTTCAATGTATTAAATACCTTTTTTCTATTGTTAGTGTCGTTTTTTCTACAAACGTAGAATTAGGCGAAAGATAAAATTTTTGAAAAGATTTTTATCTTGTTACGCCAAAGAAGTATAACTTCTAACGCGTACATAAGTACACACACACTTTTTTTTACTATGTATTAATATAATCTACATTTATATATATACAGACATTAAAGAAGAATTTCTGTAAACGATTCTGAAAACCGTCGTGTAGTCCTCCGTTGTGTAGTTTTGCAATTATATACCAAATTTTATATATATTACTAGCTGACCCGGCAGACGTTATCCAGCCCTAATTATAAAAAAAATCCTTGACAAATTATATATCAAAACGTTCCTCATGAATCACTTTATCGACTGGTAAAAACCGCTTGAAAATCCGTTCAGTAGTTTTTGAGTTTATCGCGAACAGACAGACAGACAGACGTGGTAGGGGACTTTGTTTTATACTATGTATTGATTACAAATTATGTATTATTTGTAACTAAACTTAAGGGACCTGACATTGTTCTTCGTTATTAAGCATTTTTGATAAATAACCTACATTATTAATTTTTTTCATTCCTTTTCTATCACACGTATCTAATTAAATTTTTGAAGAGAAGGTGCGTTTATGCGGTTTTTTTGGAAGGAGATAAATTACTAATTTCGCATCGTCACATGCTAGTAATCGTGTCCGACCGTATTGCGCTTGCGCGGCTTGCGTCAGACAGTATGCGAAGCATAGGGGTATATGTAATATTGATTATTTGCAGCTCATAATACTTTTGAATGATTAATATACTTTATAAAAAATGCCTGTTATTAATTACTGATTGTTTATTAAGTACTAGGTATGCCCGCGACTTCATCCACGTGGAACCCGACGTACAACACAGTGACTAATAAAGTCATCTAAATGTATTAAGTCTAATTCCTATCTACAATTATCTCGTACTTAAGTCGCGTCGTCATTAAAATCACTTTTGATAAAATCACTATCAAAATAACTTTTGATAGACCGAACCGATGTTAATGGAACAAAGACTAAATGTTACTCGAGGACATACATTATGATTTTCTAGATGGTACATGACGAAAAGGTGTCATAATCGCAGTACTTTAGCAGTGATGCACGTTCAAAGAAACATTTCTAAAAATGATTAAAATGTATTCTATTGCTTATTCCTAAATAGCCTTGGACACCTATAACATTTTTTTAAAGTCTAAAAAGTACTACACGTTAGATTTACATTCTTATTATATATATATATATATATATATATATATATATAATATATATATATAATATATATATATATATACTAGCGGACCGGGCGGACGTTGTCCTGCCTTGAAAACAAAAAAAAATCCTAAAAGTCGATCGCAGCGCCACCTGCCGGGTCCAATTGTGAATCTAAACCATTCTCGAATCTCCACGAACACACACAAAAAATTTTATCAAAATCGGTCCAGTCGTTTAGGAGGAGTTCAGTCACATACACACGCACACAAGAAATATATATATTAAGATATATAGATAAGTCTATTAAGTAATGTTTATTTTGTAGTGAATATTATGTATAAATAAACGTAACGAAAACTCCAACAAAATGACATACTTAATACCAAGGGTGCTGCACTATAATCTGCTTTAAACTCATTCTATCTCATTGCATCACATACATATATAACCTATACGAGTAAACTTTCATCTCGTCCGCCATTATTCGGGTGCCAGTGTGTTCGACAAAGTGCCACCCCTTGATCGCTGCGAATTCGTGCGGTTTAATTGCGAATAAGTACACCCCTGTAGTCTATACTCCGAGAGCTGCACAATTCCACTCATACAATATAATTATGTACTTATCTCTGTTAAATTTGTACGTAGTGGTATTTTGTAATCTTTTAAAGTATTATTGCAATTACATTAATAATTGTATTAAGAATTACGAGTTCATAAAAAAAAATCAACAAGCTAACAATTTTGGAATAAGACGGCGTGGACAATTCAACACATACTTTTCCTCGCGGATGAACATTTATGTACCAACATAATATCTATATTAATAAATCTGCAGTTTTGGTTATATATATTTTTTCCTCCATATTGTGATACACATCGACTGTGGAGGACAGTAATCACAACTATTACATTAATTTTTACTGTCTCTTTGTATGTCCGGATCTAACCCAAACGTGTTTTTAGTATTTTTTTATATGTTGTATAATAGAGGTATATCTTCTTCTGCAATAGATGCAATACAGTAATTGCTATCAATGTTATTACAAACTGCAGAAAAAAAACCATTTCCAACAGATATCAATGCAAGTACATATCACTTTACATTAAAAAAAATATCAAGAATAATTTTAGAACTCACTCACAACACACTCACTCATAATTACGAGGAAAAAATATTACTGCGTATTAAACGCGTATAAATTCGCGGGTAATGCTTAACAATATTATTTTATGTACACTGTACAGAGAAATGGCAAAAATATGTTTTTTTTTGCAAAGTTTCTTTAATCTTTTTTGGTGCTTATACATACATTTATAGGATATCGTGATTTTTTTAGGCAAAGTATAATTATCTATAAAGTAAAAGTAAAAAAGACGATTTGAATTTATTCAAGTAGTTTTTCCGTGATGCTCGCATAAGGACAGCCCTTTATAATTTTACAAGTACGTGATAATGTATGAGAAAGAGTCGCCTAGCTCTCACATGTGATTATATTGAGGCGGGGCGAAAGAGAAATAACTGGTGCCATCATAAACAGAAGCCGTTTTGTCAGGCGACGGGAAAGTTAATTAAATAATATGTTGCCCGTTTTATGATTTGTTTGTTTATCACGACGTTTCGGCTTCAATCCACACGACATTATTATTACAATGTTAATCCATTCGATATTATGCGGGTAGAATTGAAATATTTAGATAAATCGCGATGATTTAGGCCCATATTCTATCATTTCCTATCGTTGTTACAGTATTGGGAGTAGACGTCTATTCCAATTTCAAATATTTATATTTTATTTCTTACTAGCTGTACCCGTAGCTCCGCACGCGTTTTTTTAATTCGTATTAAAGAATTATAAAATTGTGAGACTATGTACAATTATAGAAATGCTCTTTAAAAGCAATTGTAAGTACGACACGCACGCCACTTACAGTAACATGTAACGTGTACATTAGATATATAAATATACTAACAGCGTGCCAAATGAGGTTTGTCATCAGCAACATATTTGGAACCTTAACCCACAATATAACTACCTCAGTGCTCACTTACACTGTACAAGGAACTAATGAAATAATAACTTAAAATTTTATTATAAAGATTTACATTACATTTAATATACATTGCCATTATAATTAAGATTTTGTGACTATACGAAAAATAAACGCTTGTCTGTTCCGTAAGAAATTGTATTATGGAACTCTTTACGTAATACATGTATAATCTAAGATCTTATTACGAAGACCTCTATATAATTAAAGTTATTAATAATTATAATATCGAATTGTAAACAATAAGCTGATAATTATTTCTGTAATGAATAATAAAGAATGAGTTGATATCTTGCTAAATTTCATGCAGACAAAGTCGCGAGTAACAGCTAGTCTAAAAGAAAATAGCCTCTGTTATTTTTTATAAGGTTCACTATCCACCAGTGAAACTCCCGTGAAAATAGGTCTAACCGTTTTGGAGATAGCACTGCAGGCGAAGCCACGGTTAACAGCTAGTATAAACTAAAATTGCTTGAATTACTTTTTATAAGATCAGCTCTCTGCCAGTGAAAGTTTCATAAAGATCGGTTGAACCGTTTTAGAGATAACACTGCGGGCGAAGCCACAGTTAACAGCTAGTATAAAATAAAATTGCTTAAATTACTTTTTGTAAAATCAGCTATCTGCCAGTGAAAGTCTAGTGAAGAGCGGTCTAACGGTTTTGAAGATAGCACTGCAGGCGAAGCCACGGTTAACAGCTAGTATAAACTAAAATTGCTTGAATTACTTTTTATAAGATCAGCTATCTGCCAATGAAAGTCTCGTGAAGATGAGTCGAACCGTTTTGGAGATAGCATTGCGGGCAAAGCCACGGTTAACAGCTAGTATAAACTAAAATTGCTTGAATTACTTTTTATAAAAATAGTTATCTGTCAATGAATGCTTTGTGAAGATCCGTTTAACCATTTTGAAGATAGTACTGCGGCCGAAGCCACATTTAACAGCTAGTTTAAATTAAAATAGACTAAATTACTTGTTATAATATCCGCTATCTGCTGGTGAAAGTTCCGTGAAAATCGGTCTCACCGTTTTGGAGATAGCATTGCAGACGAAGCCGCGGTTAATAGCTAGTCTAATTTAGAGTAGCCTAAGAAACCCGCTGTAATTTTTGCTATCCGCCAGTGAAATTCCCGCAAAAATCGGTCCAGCGGTTTCGGAGATTACCCGGAACAAACAAATAGACAGACCGACAAAAATTTTAAAAATTGCATATTTGTTATCAGTAGCGTATATACTTTCATACCTAATCAGTTTTTTTTTATTTTGATATTACATACAGACACTTCGTTTTTATTATATGTATAGAAGAGTGTGTCACTTTCTAGTACATTAACACTGTTATGTATCAATGAATCTTCTGTTTTTTACCTCCCTTAGTAGAATATTAGGGAATAAATACTGAAATTCAACGTTTCTAAATTTTTAATCATATCCATCTTAATATATTTTTTATTCTTTGTAAGTTTTTGCGTTTGTTCATAATCTCATCTGATTTTAAATGACTATGTGGTCCAAGAAATGTAGAAGGGCCTGGCTCTCAAGTGCAGCTGCCGGCATACACCATACCATACTATGGTTTCTCCACCGGGCGTTCCGACTCAGTTGCTAGGATTGCAACCTACGTCCGTCGACGTCCTGTCCTATCACGCTATCAACTATCATTGCTTCAAAAATGACATTTTCAAAATAGTTATATTCTAACTACTATTATACATGGGGATGTGAGTTTTTTTGAAGTGAAACTTCTAATGCGACTTCCAACAAGGTTCCAAAAAACATGATTACTCAAAAATAGTTCAGTTTTGCATAATGCATAAGGAGGTTAAAATTACCACAAAATAGTCACCTCTATCACCTCCTAACGGAAATACGTCGATTTCCCAATAACCCTGTGTAATATATAATTATATCTCTGCCGATATTTTCATAATTCCTGTGGCATTTATAAAGTCGAATGACACATGTGTTAATCATTTTCCATTAATATTAATAATCATTATTGTTTGTACAATTGTTGTGTTAAATCCAACAATTTGCGACGATTACAAGCCGCCATAAAAATGCCTACCAGCGCCATTAATTTAATAGCCTGTAATTATGTTTTTACGGTTATTTTTTATTATGAAATCTGAGAAGATATTTTCGGTTGTTACGTTAAAGCTTAACACCTTTTTGTTGCTGTGATTGAATGAAATATAATGAGTTAAATCACCATATCAAGTGACTTGTACTTTCAAAGGGCTTATTTATTATTGCAGGGTCGAGAGGAAGTAATGTTCATGCTAGTCTCGCTTCCTAGTAAAAAGGTGTAAGCAGAAGATTCAGTAGAAATATCCTACCTTAATATATACCTACCTTAATAATATATATATAAATCTATCGATAAATCATACATAATACTCATTAGGATTGGGTATCAGATACAATTAAATTTAATGTAGTGTAGACTACATACTATGCTATTGTTTAACTTTATAAATTTTAGCATTTGACCATTTGTATCTGATGTAAAATGACGCTATGGTCTTAGATACTAAACCTACATTGACGCAAATTTAAGTTCTTGAAATGCTGGCGAATTAAATTGAAAGATAACATACTTCTTCTTTGTAATTTGACAAACAAACCTCTGTATTTCAATTGATTACTACCGTTATAAATTACTATTGTTATAGTGTCTTGTGATGATCTCATCGTCCTAATAAGATCGTTTTTGTGACAATATAGAATTTATGTTCTACGTTATTTGCGAACCACTTAACTTAGGCGCAATAACCAAGCTACACATAATACCAGTATCTTCTAAATTTATACACACAAAAAGAATGTAAATATAACGCGTCTGTACTTTTTAAATTTTTGTGGAAAAAAATTGTTACAGGTGTCTTGGAAATTGGAATACGTAATAAAATACATTTCGATCATTTTTAGAAATGTCTATTTGTCTGTTTATTTAAACACGCATCACTGCTAAAGTACTGCGATAACGATAAAACCTCACCAAAAAAATTGTAAGACATATCCTTGAGTAACATTTAGTTTTGGTTTCATTAAAATCGGTTCACTCTATCAAAAGTTATTGTAATTTTAATGACAACGCGACTTAAGTACGAGAGAAAAGTAGATAAGTAAATGGAGTTAATATATTCAGATGATTTTATTAGTTATTGTTTTTTACATTAGTTCTAAGCGGGCGGAATAAGAAAAAATACTAAAACCAATGAATACTCTATTATATGAATAAATCGATATGTCTCTACCGCTATTTTGAATTTAATGGTATACTCGTACTATATGTATCAAAAATTGACCAAACGAAAAGCCAATCCGAGATTTATTCAAACAATTTCTGCCTGCAAACATCTCGGTTCATTGTATATTAAAATAAATAAGCATTCTTTACGGGCTGATAAAAAGTAAAGAATATTCGAGAAACGTGACATAATCTTAGTAAAATTGACACATGTAACATTCTTACGAATTCGTGCTCGACGTACATATAAAAAACTGTAATAAACATGTTTTTTTATACATTCAAATGCGAGATTAGCATTTGAAGTATGAGTACTTCCTTAATATCTGTAGAAAAATACGTTTGTATGTGAGTTAATGAGAAAATTTATTTTCATAGAATTCATATGTCTCACGAATATTAATTCTATAACAATTTGGAGTCCATTCTAGTAACTGATGAAGGTTTATAAAAATACATTGGTGATAATAAAATGGATAAGATATAAAGTTTATGTTTTCTTTTAATTGCAGTAGATGTAACCCTTGGTTTGAATTTGATTTTGATGGTAGAGGTATGGAAATATACGTTAATATTATTATTTGAATATTGTCATTAATAAAATAAAACAAAGTCCTCCGCCACGTCTGTTTGTCTGTCTATTCGCGATAATCTCAAAAACTACTTGACGGATTTTCATGCGGTTTTACTAGCTACATACAGTGATTCATGAGGAACATTTGGGTATATAATATGTCAAGGTTTTTCATTATCAGGGCGGGACAACGTCCGCCATGCCTGCTAGTTAACTTATATATAAATAAAACAATAGAAGATTGAAATTTGTGCACATTACCCAAAAAGTACTGGTTAGATTTGGATCAATTTTTTTAGTTTATATTTCTTAGACACTTTGTCCTTATCTAGAAAATATATCACGTTATCTTTTTTTTAATATAAAGTGATTAATAAGCGCTACGCTATAAGTGATGTGGGGTAAATAATGTTGTACGCAAGTGCAGGAGAGGGAAAGTAAACGAATAATATTATTTTTGCCTTCATATTCTAATGTTATTTTTAAGATATTTTTTTTACTTAATCGTATAGCTGAAATGGAGTAATCCGTTCTATTTTTTATTATAATTGGAGATTTAATTCTTTCAGCCATTTTAGGGCGTCGTCGATAAGAACGATCAGGTCATCTGGAGAACCATTATATTTTCTTAGTGGGCATTGTTGTTTGATGTGTGTTATGGATTGGATATCCGCCCCGCAGTCACAGCGCGATGAGTCAATCCATCCGCACCGGTGAGATAATGAACATCGCAGACGTATTTTCGAATTCTAGCAACAGAGTCGGAGCTTACGGTAAAGGGAATCATTGTGATGAAACCATAACATGGCGGTAAGGCTTTTTCTAAATACGTCCGATTAGCTTCTACTCTTAAGGTGACAATCTAGTTAGTAGTTTTACGGTAAATCCTATCTAGGCACGAACTAAAAAGTTCGCAACTTCTTGTCTCTGCCGTACCTTGAAGCTGTGGAACAATCTCCCGGCCAGTGTGTTCCCTCCTTCCTATAATATGGGGTCTTTCAAGCGTAACGTGAAGAGACATTTATGCAGGCCGGCATGACAGCGGCGACCGGTGAGGGACAGCGTGCCTCTCGGTAGTCGCCGTTGTTTTTGGATTATACTGTGCTCACCATCAGGCACAGTACAGTCACTTTGCTGAGCTACGACAAAAAAATAAATAAAATCTGTCGCCAATCACCTTTCGTTGTGTACCGGCAGCTGCACTTGAGAGCTAATTAGGTTTGGTGTGTTTACCATCTCAGACCTCATAAGCACTCATAAGACTCATAAGCATAATTAAAAAAAGGCGAGGCATAAAGATTGCCGACAGACGTGACAAATAAAACAATGGAATAACTGTGTTCTCTTTTGAATTTCCAAATTAATTATAGTCTGCATTATTTTAAAATTTATTATTTTGTATACCTATTGAAATTATTAACATTAATGTGGTTTTCAGATCTATTGGCAGTTTATACAGTTAATTAAGTAATCAAATATATGATGAGTTGCACAATCCCAATATACAATATCAATATTTGATGTACACAGGCCGTTATACTACGCATCGCTAGTCTGATGTAAGCCGCGCAAGCGCAATACGGTTCGTCATGCTTATTAGCATGTCATGACGCGAAGTCATAAGTTTATCTCCTGCCAAAAAATACTGCTCAATGCGCCTAAAGCAGTTTTCACTTCAAATAGTATCATAATTTATATGTAAGTAGAGACGCGTGTGATGGTATTACTTGAATATATTAAAAGAAAAAATTGTGTTCATTTCAGCACGGATATGCGATGGCGCGAATATTACGGAGTTAACGAGTAATTTCGCGCGTTTTTCGCGACGCGTTTCCCGCGCTTTCCACCGTCCGTAGCAAGCCCCAGGCAGTCGCTCGCAGAACGCCGCGTCGTCCGTTCGCCCTGTGACATTACGCGAACAATTTGTATTCGTACGGCACACTATTTCTGTCGCGGTGGTGTGTGACTGAATTTAAAAGAAATATTGTATATTAAAATTAGACGATTTATCCTGTGTATAAATAAGTTCGTTCGTTTTCGTTGAGAGAGTGCGGATATATATTTTCCAGTGTGCAGTGTCGCAAAGAACGTGTTATTTTAGTTATCTATCGGAGACAATTTTTGGTAAGTTCTCTTTGTTAAATTATTTTTAAAATATTTCGTGCCATTGTTTTCTATATTATTTTTTGAAGGGATATTTTTATGCTGTGTCATTGAACAATTACGTGTGTTTCACAGTTCGAAGTTCAATAGTTCTCAAGTGCTAAATTGATACGGACATTGATTGGTTTAAATTCCGTGACGGAGTGTTTATGGAAATCTGCCATAGCGTATAAAGTCATAGACAATAATTATCGCTAATAACACACATGTAAAGTTATTTTTAAATAGTTTCGAGATATGGGTATATTTAATAGGTACTATTTTATATGTACAATCATCAATTAAAATACCTTTCCTGTCGAAGTATTTAAAGTTCATAGATTAACGGTGGAGGAAAAAAATTGTGATATGAATATCGTATTTTATCTCATATAGTTTTACGTCGCACTTCTAAATTTGGGTCTTTTGGTATACCGAAAACTATTGTTGAATAGATTACCTTTTCTTTGGATTACCTATAACCTACAAGAAGTTTTGTTTTTGTATTATAAACGAGAACTTTCTTTTCTTTCTTTTATTTTTGACAACCAATCTTCTAGATTATTCTTGCTATTATCGAGTAGGTCATAATATTACAAGTGTCTTATGGTCATTGCGATATACCAACAAGATGGTGGCCTCCCTTGTTAGAACTTTTCATGCCGTTTTCGTTGCATCTCGGAATTCATACACCGTGGTATTATTTCCCTTCCACTCCACTTGTGAACAATAATCGAACTATATTACGTAAAATACCATCAATGTTACAAAATATAGAGTCAAAAAACGCAAGATTATGAATCATTACATGTTATAAAACAAACTCCTCTGCCACGTCTGTCTGTGCGCGGTAAACTCATAGACCACTGAACGGAGTTTCGTGTGGTTTTCACCAGTAGATAAACTGATTCATGAGAGCAAGCTTTAGGTGTATAATTAGTCTAAGTTTTTTTTATTAACACGGCGGGACAACGTCCTCCGGGCCCGCTAGTAAAATATAAACTCGATTACACGACAGACCAAGATCCAGCCAAAAACTCTAAACGAGAATGTGATAAGAATGTAATTTCATTATAAATGGCGATCTGATAGAAACTGTATAATTTCTTTTGGAGATTCGGTGATATAATCTTCGGGCAGTTATCAATCTCATCTGGAAGATTTCATGATAAATTTCAAATATCGTCTATCGGGCAGTAAGAAAGCACAATGGGTCCTTAACAGTTATTTTGGTCTCATCTACAAATAATGTAATTTTTGATGACCCATATTAAAATAAAGTAATTTATAGTAAACACGGCTATATCTTAGCACACTACCTATAAGCTCTAGCTATCTCTAAGCTTTAAGCTCTAGCATTTAGTGAAAGAAAACATCGCAAAAATCATAGTATAGTGGTAGGGTTTTCTAAGTCCGTTTGGTTAACTACCTGTCTCAAATTGTAATTTCCAACCACGTAAATCTGTGTCGGGAGTTAAACTCGAGAACTAATGCTATGCTAAGTGCCCGCGACTTTGCCCGCCTGGAACCTTATGTAAAAAACAGTGATTAATAAAATATCATCTATATACATTAAGTCCAATTACTTTCCTTCTTTTCTCTCGTACTTAAGTCGCATCGTCATTCAAATTACAATACCTTTTGATAGACCAGACCGATTTTAATGAAACAAAGACCAAATGTTACTCGAATATATGTTTTATGACTTTTTGCTTGACATTTCTAAAAAGGATTGAAATGTATTTTATTATTTATTGGCGTAGACAACTTCAACAATGTTTTTTTACAAAAATCTAAAAAGTGCAGGCACGGATTTAAATTCTTATTATATGTATATATATAGATCAGATGATATTATGGTCGAACATTAAAACTTATGAAGAATTAAAAAAATAATCGAAAAGTTTTATGTTTGATATTCAGTATGAATATAAATGAATGTTTTATTTAATTCATATGTTCACTCCTTCTTCACATTACTTGGTTATAATAAATAAAGAACTAATTTAGGACATTTTTCTATCGCTCCTATCAAAAACTCATTGCTTCTAATTTTGTACATTTACGATAGTATAATTGGTACGCAATAAATACATGGGGAATTAAAAAAATAACATATCAAATACTAAAATATAAATAATATTTTTTTTATCTATAACTAGCGGGCCCGGCGGACATTGTCCTGCCTTGACAATAAAAAAACCTTGACAAATTATATTATACCTACACCTTCCTCGTGAATTACTATATCTACTGGTGAAAACCGCATGAAAACCCGTTCAGTAGTTTTTGAATTTATTGCGAACAGAAAGACAGACATGGCAGAGGACTTTTATAATAAGTAGTGATAAATACCTAATTACCGATTTAATGAATATTAAACAGCAACGGAAACAAAAACAACGTTAAAATCGTTTGTACTATCACGACCTACTAACGTAGTATTGGGTTGCGAATAATCAATATTAGTTCCGAGGGAACTTATCGATTGTCGATATTTCATCCGTCCGAGCTCGTCCCTAAGTTAAATTACGATATCGTAAAGTCCCAGAAAGCTTTGGAAGTATCGAATCGGCAAGGCTTTTAGATATCATCGATTTCGGGCAGACCGATATCTTTCCTTTAGGGATATTTTATAATCCACATTTGGGTTGTTGCGTAGAAAACAGACTGATCTAATTACGTTGGCCTAGAATAATATAAAAAGTTGGATACTTCAGCTATTAATTTATTTCTTACTATATTATCTACCGCAGGAGTTTGAAAAACAATCTCTTAATGTTTTGCTATATAGTTACATAATTGAATATATTAACCAATTAAATAAAAAAATCCAGGGTTCACTGACAGCTTCTTGTAACAATTTTTTAAATTGAAATTGGCACTGAGTGTTACAATATTATGTGTAACTAGCAGTTTCCGCAACTTTGTCCGCGTGAAACCTTATGTAAAGAACAGTGACTAATAAAGTCATCTGCATGTATTAAAGCTATTTACTTATCTCATTTTCTTTTGTACTTAAATCGTGTCGTCATTAAAATTACAATAACTTTTGAGAGACAGAACCGATTTTGATGAAACAAAAACGAAATTTTACTCGAAGATATTCTTTATAATTTTCTTGAAAAGGTTTTATCATGAACACAGTAGCTTAGCAGTGATACGTGTTCATACAAACAGACAGATAGACAGACAGACATTTCTAAAAATGATTGAAATGTATTGTATTACTTATTCCTAGACACCTGCAATCACAACCATAACGATAAGAATAAATTCCCAAAGATTCTCTTCGTTTTCGATTAAACGTATGCTATAATCAAATAATGACAAAATCACGATTAAAAGCAGAGATCAGAGCTGTCTAAAAGATGTATGCCTTATAAAGAACAAATAGGAGATATTGAAATCATTGGAAAAATGAGAGAGCCATGGAAATGAGAATGATGTAGGTGATGCGGCCCAACACTGTATTTACATACAATATTAGTTATATGATGGCAAGTATGCCACCTGGTTGAGAGAATTAATTTTACATAATTAGTGTAGTAAAATTACGAAGTCGTGATCCGAAGAATTTCGAGATCTAGTAAACTTTTGTGTATATCTTATATTATATGTTAAAAAGATCCACTGGTTGGTCCATAAGGAAGTCATGTGTAAAATGTTGTAATACGTAAAAATCTAACACAATTCGTATTACTACATAACTCCGCATATATTATCTGAACCATCACTAATCAAAGGCCAACATGCTATTTAAAGTGCTCTGTTATATTTACGGAGTATAGAACGAAGGATACTAACTCCATATATTAAAAATGAAATTAAAATTATGGTAATATCGCAAAAGTATCAATTTCAAAAAGCTTCAATAATTGTGTCGTTATATTTCAAAATGAGTTAAATCCAATTTTAACCGTTCATATAACATGTGTGATTTTTTTAAGATATCCAGTTTTTATACACCGAGAACGAAGTTCAAATTTTGCCGTTCATAAGGTTTTTAGTTTTTTTTTTTATGACCTTTATATTTAACATGTTCACAATTTTAAGATGTTGAAAAATAACGTAAAATATAAGGAACGGCTAAAAGTGGATTGAGCTGATTTTGAAATGTAACGACTCAGTTATAAAAGTAGAATAGTATTTAAAGGAGGAAGACATTCGTTTTTTAAAGTAAACTGCTCCTTAAAATATTTGAAAATCGTATCGCCATTAGCGATGTTTTCTGATTATTTCTGTAATTACACTATAAAAAATTTTGTTTCGTAATGTCATTCAGTAGTTATTTATTTGTCGCACTTTTATAAATAACTCTATTTGATACAATTCCTTCACATATGTTGATATTTAACCTATTTCACTTCAACTAACAGTATTAAATTTTTGAAAGGTTCGCATAATTTTGGTCAGTTTTTGCAATAGTTATTTAATATTTTGTTGGACATTATTTCAGTAAAAATTCATATAACTCGGTACATCTTACCTCTATCGTTCAAAGTTGTATTGATTTGTGAAGAGAGAGGCTGAGACTTAAAAAGGCGATTATGGAAAACAATATGGATTATTTTATGAAATACAAAATCAAACTGTTTTGTAATTCACTTTGAAGACATATATTTATTTATATACAAATGTGGGTAATGCCCGTTGCAACAGTCCGATGAATAATATAATAACAATAGTAAAAAGGATGAGTAAACTAGACTGAAAACCTACAACGCTTATCACATCGATATAACTTACACTATCATAAGTAAGTACGATATAAGTTACGATGGGACTGACATGTAAAAAAATAATAAAAGTCCCTTAAAAAAATAAAGAGAAAAAATAAAATAAAATTATATAACAGTAAACATTGAGAAACATTTGAAAAAGAAAAAAAAAACAGAATAAGAATAAATGAAAAAGGAAAAATGAATTCTTTTATAATTTTTAATTCTGAAAAACTAAAATTAACGTATGGAATAGAAAACAAGATGGAAAATATAATTAAGAACATCGAAATACGATTTACTAAATATTGTTTAAAATGTGTAGATGTAAAATGTGTTTAATTGTCCTTTTGAATTTAAAGGCTCGATGGTCAAATATGTCCAATAAGATGTGCTTGGATGCGAGCTCATTGTACAAACGAATCATACGTACAATTGGATTGTAGTAAAGATTGTTTTGTAAATACTTGTAAGTTTTAAGGATAAATGTTTTAGGAAATCGATAATCAAAATTGGTGTTAAAATTTAAAGAATCTAGCAAAGAGGAAGATGAGATATAATTGTGCAGTAATCTGTGAAGAAATACTAGAGCATGTTGATTTCTTCGCGATTGTAATGAAGATACATTGCGACCACGAACATGTGTATAACATAGAATTATAGAAAATTTTCTTTGAATTGCTTCAATAGATTTATAATGTATGGTGTAGCAGGGTGACCAAATTACAGATACATACTCGAGGCTACTTCGAACTAAACTGTTGAATAACAAGATAAGATCATATTATAGCAAACATAACATTATTATAAATTAGTTCGTTGAAGCTATGATGGCTTAATTGATTGTATGTTCAGACCCTGCCTATGGAAGTAAGTGCGAATTCTAGCAAGTCTGAGGTTTCGGTGGAAGAAAATATTATGGTGAAACCATAGCATGGTGGTACGTTTTTTTTCTAAGTCCGCCTGGCTAGCTACCACCCTCAAGTTGAAAATCTGTCGTCAAGCACCTGTTGGTGTGTTCCGGCAGCTGCACTCGTGAGAGAGCCAGCCCCTTCTGCGTTTAATATGTTATTTTTCCAAAGCCCTCTGACATGGGATCAGAGCCGTTAAATAAGCGAGGTCCTCTTTGTTGTTTCTATTCTTTTGCTTTGTCAACTCTAGTCGATGAATTCGATTTTGTTATTGTCTTCTTTTTTTTTAAATTATATTTGCGTAATACTTTCTTTTCTGATCATTTCACATATACAATTTAATCCTCTATATATGTCTCAAATATATTTATATAGTTTCTGTAATCTATGTCTATATTACTACTTTATCGATGTTTTTCGTGTATATATATTCAATATATGATTTTTGTGTAAAGTTTCTTGAATTTTTGCTTGTTTATTATGTTTTCTTTATCTTATTTATATACCTCCTTTGTTGAGTGTAACATGACTACTATAATGTAATCACGTTTAGCATGTTGTGTACCATCTTAAACCTATCATCATTTTGCATCAAATGAGATTATGGTCAATCGATATAAAGTATTAAAAACAGGATTTAGTAAACAGAACTTGCATTGCAATCTGTTTTAATAAATATATATTTATAAAGAACTAACAACGCACTGAAGTTTATAATCATGGACATATTTCTACTGCCATATCTGGTTTCAAAACACATAATGAAAATGTAATTGTCGAAATGTTCATTCGCAGTGTTGAAAGACGAACGCTGATTTTCAAGTCGGGAACGTTGATTGACATAACGAATTGCTTAGCATTAACTTATATGTTCATCTCATTCATCGTCGATATTGTCTTAAAGATATGTATATCGTAAAGCCGGTGTTTCCAACAGCTGACTTCTGCAATCAATTAAATGAGATCGACGACCTCACGGACAAGCAAAGACATCGCAAATGATTTCCAACCAACGTGACTTTGCGGTACATTCGTATCTTTATTTTTTGAAACTTGGCTCATTATACATCTCATGATGTTCGCTGGTTATTACTTAATTTATCATTTCTTTTTCATATCTTTTAAATTACATAATAAATTTAAATTACATTCTAAATTTCTTAGTTTGCTTATGAACGTCAAAACTACCACCGGTTTGAAAAACAACTCAGTCATTGAGAAGAACCGCCAAGAAACTCGATCGGGTTTATCTCTTTTACGTATATTTTTTATACTAAATTAAAGTAAAGTAAAGTAAGGTGTTAATTCCAGACATCACCATCGTTCATGTTTGTTGATCAACCCAATAATAATCGCTTGGCATCAAAACTCGTTAGGCAAGAGGCATTGATAAATATTGAATCTTCTTCTTCTTACCCTTATCCCACACAAGTAGGGTCGGTACAACATGTTTGTCATGTTGTGGTATATGATTTGGCTTAATTTTTACGATCGGCCGTTTGCCTGACATCAACCCTCCTTGGGATTATTTTGTTGTACCACTGTATTTATGATTATTATTACATAGTTACGAAGTCTGATGGGATCTTTTAGCTTTACAATTTTTCTGTAGGCTTTAGCTTTGGTAGGTTATTTATAGTTTCTACTTGAGCGGCACTACCGTTCCGGTTAAAAACGAAGTTCTTCAAGATTATGGTTTACTTGCTATATTGTCATTTTTATGTAACAGAAAACTAGCCAACGTTAGACTATTCCCGAAGACTGCATTTTCGTTCTTTTTTTCAGGATTCGTGGTTTCAGAGTTTTCTCAGTACTTCCAGCTACGCAGTATATTGTGCCACTGTTTTCGTACAAACTTTTCAGGTTAATTACTCACAAATTTTTATAATTCAACGTTGGTGACTGTCATAATAAAATTCGCTTGCGCGGCTTCAGGACTTTGTATCACGTAAATCGGTGTGTATTGGCTTAAATTAATAAAGTTGGTATCTTTCGGGGTATTAATATAAAATTAGACACAATACACCATTATAATAATATAAAATATGAAAACTATAAAAGAAAAATAAATGCAAAAAAAAAACATATTTTGTAAAAAATGTGCATCATTGTCAACTGAACCTATTGAATAGCATATGAGATATTGGGAACATGGCGTGAAAGGGCATTAATTCCCAACTCATTTCTTATCTCATCAACATATTATATGTGTTTATAAACTCCACTTTATATTAGAATTATGTCCATAATATTAGCTTTGTATCTGAACGCATCATTTCTAACACGAGGTTCAGCAAACATTCCTAATGCCTTACAGTATCCAGTCAGCGCCAGCAATGCCCCGAAGGCTTTGTAGGTAAGCAGGTAATGTGTAGTCTAGAGGTTGCTGGTATATAGCTCTCACAATGGGTTTTAACAGTATTATTTTTACAATTTGCAACATGTAAACATTTAGATTTTCATATCATCACAAACGCCCTCCTTTCTTTCAATGTCTTTGTCACCCTTCGTAATTTCTGTTTGAATTTTGAAACTTTCCAAATCAGTGCGGATAAGACTCACAGGTAAATTGCATTTGCCGTCTTATAATAATAATAATAAGCCTTATTTATTTCCATGACATTTAAAAAGTTTTTAGAAATTTTTTAAAAATGAAAAAAAAGGAATATAAAAAGAAAAAAAAGCTAAATAAGTAGGTATTTCAGATCGATGTATATTTCGTGGTGTAGGCTTCTTCCATTTTTCCCTGTTGGTAGCGATTTTTATCCAGGCTCCTCCTTTTTTTTTTTTTTTTTTTTTTTTTACGTGGGGAAATCCCTTATGGATACCCACCCCCTCGGGGGAGAGGATGGGTTATGTCCGACTCGCACGGACTAAAACCCCACGGTGTACGTCTGCCGCTATAGTTGGGGCGACACGAGATCTCTACAGATTTCATCGTGCCGCCCCAGCGGTTGGCCCAGCGGCGAAAGCGCCGCCGCCGGACCCCGTCTTGTTAGGAGACAACCGTGTACACACCGGTCGTCTCCTCCGTCCGCCGGACCTGTGCAATGGGAGAATGGGCCCTCCTCCTGCCAATTGAAGTATGTCATCTATCCATCGGGCTTTTGGTCTGCCCTTTTGTCTTTTGCCTTCCGGACCTGTCCATTTTGTTACTCGTTTTGGCCATCTTTCTTCAGCGGAACGTGCGATGTGTCTTGCCCATTTCCACTTCAAACGCTATGCGTATTGTAATACGTCTATCACTTTGGTTTTGCGTCTGATTTTTTGACTATTGACTTTGTCGATGGTCTTGATGCCAAGGATGCTCCTCTCCATGGCTCGTGGCAGGTACGTATTTTTGACAAGACGTTTTTGTTAAAGATCCAGGTTTGGACACCGTACGATAAACAGGGCAATAGACTCGAATCCATCACTTTTTTCTTTAGTTTAATTGAAAGTTTTGATTTTAATATTTGTTTGTAGCTCCAGTATTTTTTAAGGTCAAGTTGATTCTCCTGTCTATTTCATCTCTTGTCTTTGTTTTGTCTTTTTACATGATATTTGTTTTTCGAGGTAGATACAGCTCTCTACGTATTCTATAGGTGTTTCCTTTATTAGTATTGAATACTTCGTACCGTTGGTAGCTACCTTTGTTTTTGAGGTATTTAGTTGCAGGTCTATATTTTCGCTAACAGCACTTAGTTCTGTCATCATTTCTTCTAGTTGTTTTGATATCTTAGCAAAGAGGACTATATCCTCGGCAAATCGTAGGTTACTGAGGTTTTTTCCTTCTATGGTTATTCCTTTTTTGTTCGAGTCTTCCGTTATATTTTGTAAGACAGCTATGAACATTTTTGGCGATAGCGGGTCTGCTTGCTTCACACCTCTACGGGTATTAAATTCTGGGCCTAGTCTATACCTAATTTGACCCGGCTTGTACTTTTTCTAAATATATCTTTGAGAATGTTAATGTATATGTATGGAACATTCTGATGGTCTAATGCGTCCCAGATACTCATATGTGAAATGGAGTCGAACGCTTTCGAGTAGTCGGTAGTCGACATATGCTACGTATAGATTTTTCTTATATTCAACATATTTTTCTATTACTTGTTTTAAGGTGTGTATGTGGTCAATCATTGCGTACCCTTGACGAAAACCTGCCTGTTCCACTGGTTGGTTCTTTTTTATAGTTGGTTCTATTCTTTTCTCTAGGCACATTGCAAATAGCTTATACAATGTTAGTAGTAGACTGATAGGTCGGTAGTTATTTATATCCGCTGGGTCTCCCTTTTTGTATATAAGAATTATCCGTGACTTTGCCCATTTGATAGGGATTTCTTGTCTGCCGTCTTACGAGGATTTAATAGCGTATATTTATTCTTAATGCACTTATATTTTAAGCTATATAAATAAATTCACAGAAACTTCACACACTCGAAGTAATTTCACGATACCAGGAATCGCAAAGGATCAATAGGTCGGCATATTTTATACTACATATTAACACTTCCATAGTATTTTGAACAGCATGTCGATAAGTTCCTTTGACAGGGTTCTCATCATCTGACTGCATTTATATTACTGTCGATAAAATTGTCTCTTAGTTGAGATTACCGGTATCCAACACTGACTTTTTTTATACCTTATAGGTTTAGCGTTTGACCATAGTCTCATCTGATGTTAAATGACGACGTCGTCTAATAGACACGCCAAACCTAGAGGGGACTGGCTCTGGAGTGCAGCTGCCAGAAAACACCAACATTGCAGCAACATTGGAAGATAGTCAAGTGAACTTAGAAAAATCCCTACCACCATACCATGGATTTATCACGATGTTTTCCTTCATCGGAAGCTCTAACTCAGTTGCAAGGATTCGAGCCTACGTCCATTGACTCTATAACCGAACACGCTACCAACTAAGCTTAGTGTATGATTTAAAATTACCTTTCCTCCGCGAACAATATTTAAAGTCGTAACTGAATTGATGAAGATATTTTAATTAAAAAATTATGCAAATTTCATTTTAAGTATTACCGCACTCGGGTCTTCTATTTAATATTTCGCTAACCCTTTCAGCTGTGTGGTCGATGTACTGATTGACGTGGTGAAGGGACGCTGGTCCCAATTTCATATCGGTTAATATATTCACACTTGAATAAATATGTGTCTAAGAGATAATAGGAACGTATATGCCTACCAAAATCGATATGTGGATATTGTGCTGTTAACCTCCATAAGGTCTGGTATAAAAAAAAGCTGTGGCTTCAACGGAATAACTCTGATCTGCTTCTTAAGACTTGCTCGTTTTCTCTTCATACCTTTAACGTGTTTTATCTATTTTATCATTCATTACATATTCTTTATATCAAGCTCATCAACCTCACCTATCGATGTTACCATCTTCTAGAGTAGCCCCTTTTATAAAACTATTTAATTTAGTTTAGGTACGAATTTAGTTTTATGCAAAAGGGCAGCAAACAAGCAGACGGTCCAACGGACGATAAATGATTACCGTCGCCTATGGATAAATGCAAGACCAGAGGCATCACAGTTGCATTGCCGACCTTGAAGAACGTGTTGAATATAATATAAAATCTAACCATCCATTTTTGATGGTGCAGCCAAGATTTCATGAAATTACATACTGCAAAGCATTGTTTCTAATTAGTTGAGCTCTGTTACCTATGACGAAACAGAACATATTTAAAATGTGATCGCAGCTGCAATGATATAAAAATCTGCTAAAGTGCTTCTTGTTGTAAAAAAAGCTATTTAATTGTATTATGGTCCCAAGGATACAAATTCTGCCATGTAAGTCATAGTAAAACGTAAATTAAAATATATCTTTAAAAAATGCCATGTTTCATTAGAATTAACCAAACTAGTCTATTATAGATTATTGTTAAACTTGTGTCTGTAATAGAGCATCAACAAATGGTACACATTTAAAGAATTAAATCTCATCATAAGGAAAGCATACACCACTACATATTATAAAATCAAAATCCTCCACCACGTCTGTCTGTCTGCCTGTTTGTTCGCAATAAACTCAAAAAATGTTGAACGGATTATGCGGTTTTCATTAATAAATAGAGTGAGTTACGAGCAAGGTTTAAGAATATAATTTGTCAAGATTTTTTGTAAATTGGTTGAAACATAACGATAATTGTTGGAAGTGGCGTAAAAAGTCAAGCCGGCTGGGAGCTTTCATCGAAAACGCTGCCTAATCCCTTTGAGATATAACACAACAATTGAGATAATAAACGACGCAAACGAATTCGCGGGTATCAGCTAGTGTTGGATAACATATTTTTCAAACGCAATTATCATTACTTACTGTTGGAAGAGTACGTTAAAATTATAAATAAAACATTGAATCCTAGACATCACATAAAACTTCTATGATCACTTCGTAATAACGTACAAACAAGAACTTCAACAATTCGTATCTAGTTAATATCCAAGTTACAGGTTGAAGTATTCATATGATGGGTTTATTGAAGTTTTCTAAACTTACAGAGATGTATTATTTAGAAGTACTTTAGTAAAGCTAAATTAAAGTAGTCCAGTTCTTTCCACCCCTTTTGCAAAAGTCTTAAGAACTATGTAACTTTTGTTGTAAATTATTAATGGATCTGCTGAGAATAAAAATAAATATCTCTTTCGAAATGATCTAAGTTTCTTCAGTTATTTTAAAGAATAATTCTGTACTATTCTCTTGATATCTACCCATTCATAATTAATTAGAGAGTATGTATTATTCTTCTGTTGTTGTTTCTTTATGTATAGTAACATGGCAAAATAGAGGAAATAATACACTATAATGAACACAATGTGTAAAGGGTTATAGAAGTTAAGTGAAAATAACAAAATTTGCAATAAAGAAAAACTAATTCAGATAAAATATATAGTTCCAATAAAACAAAAGGACTATCCTCACTAGTATTGCATTAAACATTGTTATTTGAATAACCAACAATAGAGCCAACGGAAGTGTTGCTTGCTTGATTTCGCTAATCTTAGGAACTACTGGTCTGATTTGAAAAATTCAGTGTTACATAGTTCATTTATCGAGGAAGGCTATAGGCTATATATGATAATGCTAAATCCAATAGGAGCGGAGCACCAATGAAGAATGATTCAAAATCGGGTATTTAGCGTTAGCCTAAAGTAACTATTACACGCGGACGAAGTCGCGAGCAGAAGCTAATCTTAATATATATATTTCTTGTGTGCGTGTGTATGTGACTGAACTCCTCCTAAACGACTGGACCGATTTTGATGAAATTTTTTGTGCGTGTTCGAGTGGATCCGAGAATGGTTTAGATTCACAATTGGAACCGGTAGGTGGCGCTGCGGTTGACATTTAGGATTTTTTTTATTATCAAGGCAGGACAACGTCCGCCGAGCCCGCTAGTATCTATATATAAGTAGAAGATAAAATATTTCAGTACTTTATCTTCTCTATTTGTCAACCAATATTCTTTACTTTTTTTTGTTATGAGCTTTAGTGTTATTAAAATGAATCATTAAAATCGAAGTGCTAGTAATTCGGTATCTTAACTCTACACTCCCAATACGTCCTTGATAATTTAATGTTTGTCCGTAAAAACTTTGAAAACTGTATTTAGTCAAAGATCTGCGTAATCTAAATACCAGAAACTAACAAACTGGTCGTCCCATGTCTCAAACTTAGCAAAACCAGCAATAGTTTTTTAGGTAATAGTGTTAGGTTTTACCGTAAAGTCCCAAAGCATGTTACCGATTTGCCGGACTTTAAGTTTAAGCGGCACGTCAAGCGGGTTTTAGTGTGAAAAGGCGTGATTATAGAGTGGATCAATATGTGAACGATGGTGATGTCTGGAATTGAATCCTCTCTGTACATCCATTAAAAACGACTGTATGATATATGATATAATGTCTTATTAGGACATAAACCGAATAAAGTAATTTTGATTTGATTATTAATAAAAATATTGAAACATTTCGAAGTTATACTTCTTTTGTCACGTTAAGGAAAAATGATGGGAGTAAATTTTTACGATGCGCGCGCACACCGTCACGAAAAACCGACACCCTGAAGTTATTACGATGCGCGCGCACACCGTCACGAAAACCCGACACCCTGAAATTATTACGATGCGCGCGCACACCGTCACGAAAACCCGACACCCTGAAGCTATTACGATGCGCGCGCACACCGTCACGAAAAACCGACACCCTGAAGTTAGCTTTAGTCAACATTTTGTTTCTTTGTATTTGTTGTTTGTATTTCTTTGTATTAAAACTTTCAATGTATTAAATACCTTTTTTTTCTATTGTTAGTGTCGTTTTTTCTACAAACGTAGAATAAGGCGGAAGATAAAATTTTTGAAAAGGTTTTTATCTTGTTACGCCAAAGAAGTATAACTTCTAACGCGTGTACGTAAGTACACACACACATTTTTTTCCTTTTGTCTCACCAAGTTGACCCATTCATTCGTCATATTTCACGATCCTTACATCTACTAATCTACGATATGTGTACACTCTAGCAAAAATAAAGGAAACTATATTGAAAGTTTATTATTATTTTTTATTTCACTTAGGAACTTAGGTCCACAAAGACCACGTCAGCCCCATATATTGGAACTTAAAACGATAATTATTGTTTTGACCCTCGTCGAACACTAATAATGTTGAAATTGATGAATTGTATACACATTGAAAACATCGAGCGCAATACCGAATCTTAGTAAAAGGGGATAAAGTATGCAGAGTGCCCTAAAACCTTGTTTTAAATATATTCAAGGATTCAGCTTCTATCAGTTCTTTTGTAATTAATGTTATTTTATATCAGTAATTTAGTAGTTTAGCTTCTGCAAGTATTATAATACGGATACCACACTGTGTTCTTATCGGTTTAGTTATCATTAATTCGTTTGTATTTTTTAAATATTTACCAATTACGAACAACTAAAACATAATTATATTATAGTAAACAGTATTGAATCTGATTACGAAGTTAACTAAAAGGTCGATCAGACCATCCTATCTAATTACAAAGGGTAAATCCCTGACAAACAAGCGCTCCACATCAAACCCTTATTTCGAATCCAATCAACATTTGACTTTGAATGAGACATCTAATTGTATACATTGTACATATAAATGAAACGAATATATCTCTGTATTCGACTACTGCCGTAGTGCGTAGAATAACCGTGTCTTTTTGTCTCACGAATTACCAAAAAATTTCAAATTTTGTAAATGATTGTACTTTGTCTCTTGAGAGTAATGTCAGTGTAAATCAAAACCAAAAATTCTTCATTTAATTTAGGCCCTGAGAAGGTGCTTATGAACGTCAAAACTACCACTGGTTCGGACACACAACCCACCCATGTAGAAGAACCGGCAAGAAACGATACACCAGATCGATTTGCACTAGATTGCACAGAAATTGGCATTATTTCCAGACGTCACTAAATCATTAATCATCATCAAAAATCATTAAAACCCGCTTGACATGTTGCATTATCTGACAAATCGGTAATATGCTTTGTTATAAAACCAAACACTGTTACCTAAAAAAAACTGTTATTGGTCTTAGTGAGCCTGAAACATTGAGTGACCAATTTACTGTAACTAACTTAGTAACTGACAAAACTATTATTTTTAAATGTAGCACTCTTTACACGATAATATTGGGTGGATCAGATACGAGGGCTATGTAGTATGTTGTCTTGTTACGTCTTGGGGTACCACTGTATGTGGAAAAACATAGAACTGTAGATTTCTCTAAGTTTTAAATTGCCAATACGTCGTCGGTCGATGTGTTGCTTATGCTTACCTTCCTTTAGGAAGAGGCCCTGTAATGAGATGATAATATTCATCCTTGAAATCCGGAATATTTTTGTTGATTGCCTATGTATTTATATGTATTAGCTATGCTATGCTACTATAACAAATGAAAAGAAATATTTATAGACTTTATTTATTTCAAATCTACTAGTATTTATAGCATAAATAAAAAAAGAATAAAAAATGTAAATAACTGTCACAGTACAGATTGCCCACGAGATAGGATTGGAGAGTATTTCGGCCTCGGATGCCAAGTGTTTGTTTTTCACCCGTCGAGTTGCAAAATATACCGTATTTGATTGCGCCTTTTTTATTGAATTTGTCAATACTACTTAATGCCTATAACCTTTTAGCGATTAGTTACCTCTATAAAAAATCATCGTTACAACTTAACCTCTATAAAAAGGCGTAACGGTAAGCAGCTCAGACAATATTGTGAAAATTCCTCTGTCCGTAGTAAAAGCTTGCCGAATAAAGTAATTTCAATGATTAGCGCTGACCAACAACAGTTTTGAATTTTATACATATGTAACTATATATTACACATACCAAAATTACGGTGTCGTTTGTAATATTTTTGAAATGAAAACTTTAGGCGTCTTGATCAGTATTTTTCGGCAGGAGATAAATATATAGTTTCGCGTCATGACATGCTAGTAAGCGTGACCGACCTTTTTGCGTTTGCGCGGTTTGCGTCAGACTAGCGACGCGTAGTATAGCAACCTCTTGATATCTAATATTGATATATTGTATTGAGATTGTGCATATGTTTGGTGAATTAATAAACTGTATGAAAAAGTCTATAATTATTATTCGAAGTGCTGATACATGTAAAAGAGATACTAATGATAATCATTTCAATTTACAAATTATGAAATTTAAATAATTCATAGTATAATTTTTAATTTAATTTAATTTCCATTTTGAGTATTCACTTCTGTCAGCACTCCTTGTGACTGCTTCGACTTTTTTTATATATTAATTTAATATGTATAACAGTTATTCTTTGAATATTAAAAACAGCAACAAAAAATAGTTATATAAAATGAGAACCAACCCAAATTAACATATTATAGACTACAAATTTTACTTATAAGATCTACAGACCGTTTTCTTTTGTTCTTTTGGACGCGTAAAATCTTGCAACTATTAATTAGATTTGAAGAATTGTTATTCCATTTTATAGTTTATTTATTTAGGAACTATATAGTTATGTAATATTAAATTACAATACTTAAACGCGAAGTCATTTTCATACAAAATGTAGATCAGAATTTATTAGCGATGGCTAACTGAGATCGATTAAATGAATAATCGATTTATAGACATAAAGATCAATTATTTTAATTGATATTAAACATCGAGTCCAGTAAATCGATCTCGACACTATATAATCGTTGTTCGATGTTTTTCTATTTCGATAAAAATAAATCGATACAATAATTTATAACTGTAAAAAATTTTAAAAAGAAGCTCATCAAAAACGAAAAAAAATGAGATATCGATTTTTTCATGAATCTATTCCACAGACTTGGCTTCGGATAGATTTAAAAATCGATTTTTTCGTGAAGAATCGCCATCCCTACAACGTGTCTATACTAATATTATAAAGTTGAAGAGTTTGTTTGCTTGAACGCGCTAATCTCAGGAACTAACCGTCCGATTAAAAAAAAATATTTTAGCGTTAAATAGCTCATTTATCGAAAAAGGCTATACAATCTAAGACCAGTAGGAGCAGAGCACTAATGAAGAATATTTCAAAGTCGTTTTTTTTGCATAAGTCCCAAATAACTACTCCGCGAAGAAGAAATCGTGGGCAGAAGCTAGTCCTAAATAAAAACGAAGTGGTAGTATCATCGGATCGTGTGCCGCCATGTTAAGACGATAGGCACTAAAGGTGGCAATAATGGAACAACTAATTCAGTGTATAATTTGAGTCATTATTACAATATTCATTATTTGATTTATTTTAATACAATTCCTCTTTACATTCATTCCGATTCCGGCGTTATCTATAAGAGTTATTAATCTTGTTCAAACGAATAAAGATTTTCGTTTTCGAGAACGTGAAATTGGAAATTCTAATAAACAATTCAATTCAACAAACTGAAAATCTTATATCAATAGCGACGACTTAATTATTTCGAACGATGAATAAGTTATTTATACGGGAGGTGTGATGAATTACTTGTGTTATGTATTGAAATCCTTGATGGTATTGACTATTTGGTTTTAGGTTTAGTATCGCAAACAAAATTATTGAAAAAATCCAAAGTGAAGTCGTGGTGATCTAGTGGTTTGGCCGGTGGAATATCAACCCGATGTCCGCAGTTTCGAACCCAGGCATGTACTAACGAATTTTTCGGAATTGGCGTACATTTACTTATTTAAATTGGTAACACTATCGGCTGACGGTGAAGGAAAACTTCGTGGGGTAACCTAAACATAAGAAATGTTCTAGTTATATGTATATGGGGAAACATAGAGCTGTGGATTTAACACAGTTTGAAATCGCCGATACATCGTGGGCTGGCGTGGTGATTATGCTCATACCTTCATTCAGGTAGAGGGCTGTGACCGACAGTGGATCTCTTGCAGGCTAACGAAGGTAATCTGTAACCAAGGAGTTAACTATTAACTGTCATGCTTTATACCACGACTTGATTAAAATAAGATTAGGTGTTACCCATCTTCGAATTTAGAGATAATGATCCAAAACGTAAATATTACAGTTAATTACACAAATTATACAGTAGATTAAGTGATCGCAATTCCGCTGTTAATAAGTTCTATTGTTAGTACGATTTCAACACATAATTCTTTTCAGTCTATGAGCACTTTCTGTCAACTAATTGTATGTGTTTCTAAAGTACTTCGAGAGATAAAGACTTGATGGTTGTAGAGAAGCTTTCCTTGAAAAAATAGAAACGCTCTTGGACGTAGAATCATGTAACAATGTTCGGTAAAAAAATAACGTATTGTGACTGACTAAATCATACATTATCTCTGTGTGAGTTTTTTGGTTTATGCACGGCATACGGAGAGAACTCACAAGTTGCAGGATTTTTTTCCGACTTACTAGACTGACCTTTAACGCTTTATTTAGGCTATTTAAACAATTTGATGCCGATTAAGTTTTATTTATTATACTGTATAAAGTTTTATTTTGTTGTAGTTTACTTCAACACAAAATCTGTTTAATAGTTTTTGCCTGAAAAAATAACAAACATTAATTCGTTTTGAATTTTTTTTATATATATATATAATATTACTCGCATTGCTTGGGGTTCGCCTAGCATTAACAAAGATTTTAACGAGCCCTCGAAAATAATGTTTTTTCTGGATGAAAATTACGTGTATGGAAAATTTTATGATGATAGGATGAGTAATTACTGCGTGAAAGCACAATAAACAAACCCACATTCGTATTTAGAGTATTAGTTACGAGTAATAGGATAGGTATAATGCAAATGATAATTTGAATGGCGCTATTATTACTGTGCCGATGAATAAAGGAATATATTTAAAAAAAAGAATAAATAATATATATAACAAATAAATGTGAAAGAAAGTAGCGAAGAGTTAAGTACCTATACAATGATATCACTGAGCAACATTGTAAGAGCGATGCCACGTGATGAACATAATTATATTTCGAACATAATGCAATTGTAAAAACGACAGTTTAAGTGCAACATAAATTTATATATACAATTGAAGTGCCTGTTGCACGTCAGGGTTAAACTTCGGAATGGTTTTTGCTATTTTTTTGATGAGATTCTGGTAGATATAGGACTTTTCAGAGTATTAACCCTAAAATGCATAATTTCCTAGTTTTATATTAAAAAAAAAATATGCGGAGTATATGTTTATAATACGTAATATGTTTCTAAAAAAATATAGTTTGAAAGTACCTAGTACTATTCTATTTTTTAAATGAAGTTTCCAAAAATTATTTCTATCATAGAGGTGAAAGAATTCGTCAACATTACTGTAAAAAGCGAACTGGTTTATGTATTTCATTATCTATGGCATACACTTAATAAGTAAAACCTTTGCTAAAGTTAATATCTCATTTGTAAGTTAGAGAAGGTATTTCACTTTTCAGACCCTACGCATTTGAGAGTTAATTAAACCTTTACACTTTTACGTAGGTTAAATATTAATAATACAATTTAATAGAAGAGGCTTTTTTATCTCATAGCAGATAAACTGACAGGTGGGTCACCTGACGTTAAGTGATCACCACCTGCCATAGACACTAGGGGAGTCGAAAGTGCGTTGCCAGCCTGTGTTTGGGGGAAAGGGAGGGAGGGGTTAGAGGAGAGGGGAGGTGGGCCTCCGGCGCTCTCTCTGATCTAACGAAACGCAGCAATGCGAGTACTGTTTTTTATTTATTTATTTAAAATAAAATAAATAAATAAATAAAGAAATTCGTCCATATTCCACCTAACTGCACTTCAAGCAGGTATGAATGTGATTTATATTATTTTTGTATGATGTTTATTTACTGAGTTATGGACCTATACGGAATATTTTTATTTGAAAATTGGATATTTCGAGGGTAATTTTTTGAAATGAACAAATCACTACATATTATAAAACACAGTCCTCTGTTCGCGATAAAACTACTGAACGGTTTTTTATGCGGTTATCACCAGTAGATAAAGTGATTCGTAAGGAATGTTTAGGTATATTAATTTGTTTAGAAAAATTTTATTATCAGGGCGGAACAACGTCTGCAGGGTCTGCTAGTATATTTAGCTAGTTTAAATGTCTAATTTAACGATTTTTATAAAAATATATATAATCAGATGAAAAAAATAATATTCTTCACAAGTGGAAGTAAATTTTCAAATTATAATTTAAATAATTTGCTTGATCGTTTTTTATTTTTTAAATTCAAAATATATATTAAAGTCACCGATCAAACGATCGATATCAAAAGATTTTTCCCATGATTAATAAAATAAACGAAAGCAAAACCGGTGTGGACCACGAGTCTACAGAAATGTAGAAATAAAATACACTTATAATACGTAGATTTTTTTTTAAAAGAGCTGTAATATTTATGAAGATAAATCGACTAATGTATGCACATGTTGCACTGAGTTGACGTTTGGTGTTTGCCTAAGTCAGTTCGTTGCCAGATATCGCAATAAATTGTTACGATATTAATATGTGTCACCTTTTTATGCTCTAACATTGATTTATGGTAGGTATTATTTAAAATAAATAAAATATAAATAAATAAGTATACATATGAACTAAAACAGTCGTATGTAGAATTAATAATATCTTTATATATCAATTTCTTCTGTACGTGTGTATGTCACTGAACTCCTCCTAAACGGTTGGACCGATTTTGATGAAATTTTGTGTGCGTGTTCCAGTGGATCCGAGAGTTGTGTAGATTCACAATTGGACCCGTTAGGTGGCGCTGCGGGTCAACCGCAAATTTTAGGATTTTTTTTATTAACAAGGCAGGACAACGTCCGCCAGGCCCGCTAGTATTATATATAAAAATAGATTGGTGTCCCTATTACTCAGTTCATATAAAGAATATTGAACGTATTCAGACACTGTTTAAAGACACGATGTCTTAGACATGGGATGCTAAGAAAACTTGCTAGGTATCCTGAACGTGCTCAATATTTTAAAATCTCATCGTTGTGTAGCAGAAGGCAAGCAAGTGAATTAACTTACCTATATAAAATAGTTAACAATACTATATACTATATAGACTGCCCACAATTACTATACTGGCTTAATTTTAACACCAACTGTCGCGGTCATTCCAATAGACTGTTTCATAATATTTATTATATAAATAACGTTACTTTAATAATCCGATTGCTAACACGTGTCGCTCATTTAATACTATCACTGACTGTATCGCCTGCTGATCCGATATCGACATAGACATATTTCACCTTAGTCTGAGTAAATTTCGTCACATAGTCCATAAACACAGGTTTTCTCCTTAAAATCATTAAGGTAGGTGGTAGAGCCGCGCTGAAGCTATTACTGGTTTCAGCATGAATGGGTCAGGTCGGATCGCTCCGTTGTCACGTGCGCGAGGACGTTCCGCACTGAGCTCCGCGAATTCTTTCGCTCAAGTCCTGCGCGACAATGCGTCCCAACAAAGAAGCCTCTTTTTCATCAAGAAGCAAAAAAGGCCCTTTTCAGGGCCAACCAGATGCCTCTGCGTCATCTCAACGCAGAACTACATGCTTGCCTACGGATCCTGCCGACTCAAACACGACCACCACAGCTCTTCACACCGGACACCGCACTGCGACCGCCTCGCCCGAGTCGCGAACGCAGTCGCTTGAACCGCCATCGCGGCCGATGGAGACGCAACAGAGGCCGCCCGCCGAGCCGTCTCCGCAGTTAGAGGCGTACGAGAGTGATTTGCTCACTCTCGCCCAGCTCATTACAGCTGGGGTCCTAACGGTGGGGATGACTCGATGGATTGCGCTGTATTTGCGCCTCCAGGAGGCCAAGATGGACGGAGAAGATCTCGCCGCCGCGGACGCAGCAGCGCTCGCTAGCGCAGCTCGCGGAAATATCGACTTACCACTGATTCCGGAAAGTCAGGCTAGCCCGCTCGGTCGCGCGCTTCGCCGGAAGCGCAGCGATTCCGATGCGGGCCTCGTTGCGATTACCGAAGAGATTGCCCGCAAGCAACAATCTCCAGAAGCCCGGTCGCCAGACCAGAAGAAACCGCGAACGGTCGAGCCCACGCAGAGGCTCCCGCCCCGCGTCGATCACCCAGCGGCGCAGGCGCCCGTAGCACCTGCGCCAGCTTCGCCGCGAAAGGCTGCTCGGGCGCAGCCTTCGAGCGCGATCAAGCACCCACCACACACAACGACCGCTCAGCAGAAGAAGCCTACGGAACACCCGAAGTCTCGCGCTATACCCGCTGTAAGCCGGGGGGCGCCAATAGTATCTTCGGGAAAAAGCAAGCCTACAGAACCCGAAACCACCGTAACGACGGCTATACCCGCTGGGAGCCGCGCGGCGCCACAGGCGCGCGCGCCAACCGCCCCACGAAGAAGCCTACAGAACCCGAACGCTCAATAAGTACGGCTATACCCGCCGAGAGCCCCGGGGCGCCACTTGCGCGTGCACCAGCTCAGTCGCAGCCATCGTACGCCGCGACAGTGGCGACTCCGTCGACATCGAAAGCCCAGCCTGCGAGAAACACCGACGTCATAACCGAGACGCTTAGGAGGCGCTGTCCGCCGATCGTAGCGGAGAGCCTGGCCAACTGGCCGGAGCATCTCCGGAGATTGGCCGACAAGCTGGGGCGCAAACCGAATGCGTACGCGTATGGAGAAGGAATACGTTTCCTGCCGGCTGACATGGATGAGTACAGATCCATCTACGGATACCTCGAGCAAACAGGGGACGCGAGTTGGTACGCCTACTCCCCCCCGTCCGAAAGAAGCTTAAAGGTCGCGATTCGCGGCCTACCAGTACACACCCAGCCCGAGATCATCACCGAGGCCCTCCGAGAGAAGGGCTTCGATCCAGAATACACCTGCATCATAAAAGGAAGAGAGGGAAGAGGGTGCATATTCCACCCCTCACTGAGAAGAACGCCTGGCCTCACACCGGCCATCTACAATATAGGAGAGCTCCTTCTCATGAATGTTACGATCGAAGCCTGGCGGGGCAGGAAAGGGCCGGCACAATGCCACAGATGCCAGTTGTTTCGGCACTCCTCCTACCACTGCCACAGACCGATAGCCTGTGTGAGGTGCGGGGGACCGCACTTCGCGCGAGAATGCGACCGACCTAGAGGGGAGCCGGCGTCCTGCGCTAACTGCGGGGGGCCGCATCCCTCAAATAACATCAAACTATGCCCTGTATTCCGTCGGGAAACGCGCAACCGCCGCGCGGGGACCACGGCTCGGACGCGATACAGACGAGATGCCCCACAACCACGAATGGTCGAGACGTCGGCGGGCGCGAGCCTTATGGCCTTCGCCAACAATCCCATCCCGAGAAGCTCGAACATTAACAGACGAAAGAAAAACAGGAATAACCAGCCAGAGAAGAAGACTCACGAAGAGGCCGAGGCTTCCCAGCAGCCTTTATCTGAAATCGAGATGTGCCTGAGAGCATTACATGCTCCCAACTAATCCGACGCCTGAACACACACAAGAAGCCACGACCGAACGGCCACGCCACGGGACAACCGGGATGCATAGCGCGCACCCTAGATAAGACACCCCCGTTGATACGGGGGTCGATTGAAGCCACCGCCAGAGGGGTGTCCCTGACGCGGTTTCCCCGCATGCGTGAACCACTCACGCGAGCGAGAAGAGCCCAAAGGCCAGGGTCGGGTCGGCTCGCCCGGGGTAGTACCACCCTCTCATAGAAAACCGACATGAAGTAACAGTGCTTGCATTCCTGTGTTTCGTTCGGTCAGTGAGAGCGCCGGAGGCCCACCTACCCTCCCCGCCCCTCTTCCCGAAACATATACCGGTAACGCACTTTCGACTCCCCTGGTGTTGTTAGTGTCTATTGACGGTGGTGATTACATAACATCAGGTGACCCACCAGGTCGTTTGCCTGCTATGACATAAAAAAAAAAACATATATCTAAGTTAGCATACTCGTATAATATTGTATGATTATATTTTACTAAGCATAGTTGGGCATGTATATAAATTTGGATTATATAGCAGTGAAAAAGTAAACTGTAAATTGTAATTGTAAACATAGTTACTTATTATCTCTGTGTGCCTTGTGAATAAATAGGCAACAGTGTTTTTATAAGGAAGGGCGACTAATGTCAAAAAGTCCAATGTCGTTCATACGTTAGTTCATTTAATCGTTCAACAAAACTCGTATACTTCTATGCTATACATATAATTTAAAAAAAAATTAAAAATAACGTGACACTGATAAAAATTCATTCATAATAAAAAAAAATATATTACTTAGTAAATTATATTCATTAAAATACGTCGCCATTAAAGTCTTACGTTTAATGGGCACTCAAACAAAACGGCTTTTAAATAAACGTCTAATAAATCATTCATTGCTCTATTGTTTCAAGTCAAGTAGTACTACATTCTTATTTCCCAAAACTATAATTAATTACATTACGTATATACTTATGCATACATTTACTTTTGTTAGTTACATTTTGTGTGAATTTTTTAATACAAACACGGCAATGTTGTAACCTTTTGATAAGCACATTACAATAAAAAAACAACGATGACAGACGAAAAATTGGTAATGTATCGCTTAAGTAATAGGATACGATATTAAAAAAAGTAGTCAAGAATTAATCCCGATAAAACACCAAGTTTCACAAATAAAGAAAAGTCGTAAAAAAAGTAAGAAGTGGCGTGTATAAATAAGTCATATCATAAAAAAGTAATATTCACATAACACCTAAAAGTTCATAGAAAATACTAAATCATAAGGAATAAAAAGATGAGTAAATCCATGTCCGTTATATCACTCGTCGAACTTCATTATTATCTTTAACACCAAAAATAATATTTATGATATTGAATGGGCCTTACGTAAATGTAGGCATAAATCTCCACCAATCGGCAATTCGGTGCGCTACTTTGTTGCTAGGTTCAGTCTATATATTTCGCGGTTATTCAAATACTAATACGTCATGGTTTAATTTGATAGTTAAGCCCTTTCTTACCTTGCAAATAAACCTTTGCTAGTTAGTGGGTACCTTATACTCTAATATTTCTATTAAATTTGATGTTATTCTGACAACGTCCCTTGTAATTAGGTAGTTGGTGGCTTTAAATGTCGAGAGACTAATACTGTAACCACGTTAATCCTTAAGTGACATTTTCAGGCTATGACGTATTCGTCGTATATATCTTTGTCAGAGAAAAACTATTAGCTTGCCAAAACAGGATTTTTGGCAGCGAGACGTAGTACTGTTTGTGAACTACCGGACTGAACTTTTTGCTGACATCTGTTTTTGTTTTTTTTTTTATTTATAAGTTGTAAATACGTATCATCACGCCGTCTCTCTTATAACGTAAGTATATATTTTTTTATAAATAATTTATTTATATTATTAATATATTCTCAAATATACTGCATCATTTTATTAATTCGTATTATAGATGGCGCACAAAAAATGAGTAGAGATTTTTCCAGTGTACATAAATTAACCTAACATATATATTACGAAATCCTAAAAATGTTATATGGGTTTTAGTTGAGATTCAAGGACCATACTGTACAATTGTTAGTATAGACACTCTGTTTCTTTTATTATCTGTAGTATTTCAGTGAGTTTAACATTGATTTCATATTAATTATCCAATAAAACAGTAATAATAAATACATAAAAATACAATTTAACTGTTTGTTTATCCCATCTAATTTCCCAAACAGCGAAACTCATTTCGATGAAACTTTCACACGCATATAGTGGAATTTTTAGTTTTATACAAACAAAGTATATTTTCCATAGGAACTAAGGAATAATCATAAAATTTTGCATAAGATAACTTACAATCGATAAGTCAATGTATTTTTTGAAAATATTACATTGCTTCATAAGTCAATGTAAAAGATTAATATTCGGGCTTGCAACACCGACATTATTGTTAGTTTATTAAAAATAATTGGCTGCAACGAACGGTTCATTATATTTATTTTGTGCTATTGTTATTCGTAATAGTTCCAGAACATCCCCCCATATGCTGGGTACAGTTTAAAAATAATTTAAGTTGGGCCTATCAACTTAAATACCCATCTTAATCCTTCCTACCTAATACTATAAATGCGAATGTAATGTTTTTTTAATACGTTATAGGTTTTAGTATTTGACCGCATTCTCTTCTGACACGGTGCTCAAAGACACTAAGTACATCACATCGGTTCAAAAAAAAATTTTTTTTTTTCGAACTGACTACGCTATTGACCTAGCAAGGTCTTAACCGCTTCACCGGACTGCAAAGGCGAGCGCTTAAGGCACTCAGCCGATTTTATTTTGACAACTAGCCCAAGGGTGCGCGGCACACCTCGGCTTGGGCTGTTGCCTGATTCATGTCGGTTCAAAATTCGCTTTACACGTTTGTTTGTTTACTACTTTTACATGCCTTAATCACTCAACTGATAGTTATTAAATTTTTCATATAATTTTCTTGGGTACAGAAAAGGGCATGGGGTAACCTTTCATCCAGAAATATACTGTTCACAAAGGGTAGGTCAGATCTTTATTAACACGACCGAGACCTTGAAAAAAGGCTAGTGTTAATATAATTAGGTTAGAAGAGAAAAAAGCCCTAATAAAACAAGGGTTACAGGGATCACGCGTCCTGACAGTACATAAATCCCAGGGACCTTAAAATCGATGGTGATCCTGCAAACAAAGAGCAGAAGGATGCAAATCCACGATAGCGTTTCACATGCTATAGTAGCAATGTCCAGACACACCACCACTTGTGTCTATTACACCGATGTGACTGACGACGCAATTAGTAGGTTCATCCATCGGGCTGTGGATGCTCCGGTGCGGGGCATTGTTTATTAATTTACAAGGCGCACATTACAGATAATTAGTAAGTATGTTTACAATTATAATTTATTAGTTAATTATAAAGTCAATAGTCTTAATTAAAAATTCAAAATACAATAGTTAAGCAAAATAATAACAATCCTTACTCAACATACATACATTTAAAACGACTTTTAACATAATTAATAAAATAAAGGAAAGCACAGAAAAGGTGCCGATCACAAGTTCGTGGAAATAAAGAGAAAAAATAATAATTCGGTAGGGGTGGAAAGTGTCTATACACAACGGGATTAGCTACCAACAATCAGATGATCGTAAACCCTGCAGTGAGGTTTGCAGGCCGGCATGACAGCGGAGACTGTCAATCTATTGATGGTCGCCGTTGTTTTAGAATTACACGTGCTCACCTTCAGATGTAGTACAGTCATTTTGTCGTGGTACAATAAAAATAAACTCTTTTATTACTGCTGTATTTCTACAAGATAGTAAAAAAATTCTATGTACCCGTTTTTTGCAGGTAGAAAGTAGATTTAATAGTTCATGTAAGTATATACGGTGTTAAAAATGTAAACTATATTTTATTACTTTTTAAAATAAAATCTGTGAGTATAAATATAATTAAAATGACTGTTATTTGTCTGGGCTAATATTCGAAACGGCTAAATCAATTTTTGAGAAACTTCCACTAGAACAGACGTCACTCTTTAGACTATTAATCGAGTTATATACCATTACAGTTTTCCATAGGGACTAAACAGTAATAACACAATTTCCCAAAAGTTATTATTATAGTTAAAAAAGAATTATAGTTACAAAATTACAATTACACGATATAAGTGAATTGTGTCACAGGGAAACAATTGAATTTAAAAAATGTAACAAAAAGCCAACGTGGTGAAGCCAAGTACTGACTGCGTCCGACATTGTTTAACTCCAGCGTTCGAGAACCGGCGTTTTCAATACTCTACCCGACACAGTGTTTATCCCCATCATTTTTCGTCACAAAAAAAGTTGCAAATCTGAATTTTATAGCCCTCCCATAAGAAATGTCGCTTCAAAAAGAAAGGTTGTCCATAATTAATCAAAGGTCAAAACTACTTTCAAAATATAGTCACTTGTAACAACAAATTTTAGAACTAAAATAAAAATTAAATTTCTCAATAACACTGCAGAATGCAATAAAAGCTTCACTACGCGTCCGTTCTCTACAACAGCTTGATAAATAATGAATTGTATATGGTTTTTTCACAGTTTCCTATCGTGGCATTAAAGCCCTTATAGTTTCAACGAATTCTAAGCGCAGAAGGTAACCTACTCAGCTAAAATCACAAGGAGCGCAACGATATTAAAATCTCCCAAACTCGGCTTTCGTTGTTGCCGTGTATAAAATTGTATCTAGCTAACTAATAGAGTTAATAAACTGAAACGTTTTTAGTTCATTTAATAGTTTTTGTAGGGGAAGGAGCAAGTCCTTGGCTTACATGTATTTCGGGTGCCTGTTTGTAGGAATAAAGTTGTTTGTTGAAAGTCAGTCCTTGTAGGCTTAGGGTGTTTACCATCTTATGGATCCATACAACATTTAGAACCTTGAAATAGTGGCAGTACTGAAGCGATCGCTTCAATAAGTACAACATTCATGTTGTCTATTCAGACACCGAGTTTATCGATGCAGTTTGGAATCTTTGCGAATGAACCTTTTTCTCCGTCCGTCCGCCTGACTAGATACCATCCTCAAGTTGCTAGGTGCCATGTGTGGTCCGACAACTACACTTGCGAGCTACTCCTGCTTTAGATTTAGTGTGTTTACCATCTAAGACCACATCGCCATTTAACATCAGATGAGATTCAAGGACAAACGCTAAGATCTATAAAGTTAAAAACGTTGTATTACTCAAGTCTTTAGACTTAAGTTGGTTGCACTAATACCACAGATTAGCGTTGTGTAAAAAATTACAAGTTTACCTTAACAAGTTCATGTAATTAGACCTCATAAAATATTTTATGACTCTAACAAAATATGAATGAACACTGTATGAATAAGTCGTTTGATATCTCTCACAAATTAAGATAAACTCGATGACGGTTGATATACATCTACGTTGGTAATGTTACTTTATATAGCTAAATTAATTGTTCGTCTTGTTGAAAACAGTTTGCCAGAATGCTGTCTTATTTTCCCCTTAAATCGAAAAGAGAATCCATCCCAAACTCTGTAATGTTTACTGATATTACGTCTTACTAATGGAAGTTTTTTTTATCGCCAAGTTTCTTAAAATAATGTTGGCATGTGCTTATATAGAACTATAGACCACACTATAGAATTGAGAAATTATAATCATATACTATATCTATGAAACTCTATCAAGATATGTATTATATCTATTGAAACTCAAATGTATTTATCGATGTTTATATGTAAAATTATTAGTTATGAATCCTAATACATAAGCACTTAACCGCATATGTAAATACCGCTTAAATCCCTCTGTTTTATTTTTATGCATCTGCAAATCCTTCTTAAATTCCCCTACGGACCCTGTAACCCCTTAAATTTAGGGGAAACACGCGGATCTGGCAATAATTGTTGATAATTATATCCAAATAGTTGATGTAAAGAACAAAAATGGAGAAACTAGACGTTTGGTATTGTTACTAAAGTTTTTGTTATTAACTAGTAACCGTCTGTGACTTAGTCCGCATAAAATTATAATATAAAACTTAACAACATTAAAACATAAATTAGCGACACTCATTGGCGAGTTATATTAAAGTGGGTTGCATAAAAATATCGCATAAATATGGGGAGAGATAAAAGATTTATTTTTCACGTTTATTAATCAAACGCCATCTTTTTGACACTTTTAGGAACTGAGGTAACTTTTTGAATTAATTTTGATGGAATAAAGCTTATAGGTTTTTTCAAGCTACTCTTAAGTTACATGTGAAATTCCCATGAAAATAATTTAACAGTTTTCTGAAACTGGGAATTATTTTAATTGTATGAACACAACGGTTTTATATATTTATTGTGGCATAAAATTTAAAAGTGTATATATAGTACAATCCTCGCACAACTTTTTAACCGATCGAAATATAGATGTGCAGAATATAAATTCAGATATAAATAAGTATCTATACTAATGTTATAAAGCTGGACGGTTTGTTTGTTTAAACGCGCTAATCTCAGGTACAACTGGTCCGATTTGAAAAATTATTTCAGAGTTACATAAGTCATTTATCGACGATCGTCACTATATATCGTCACGCTACGACCGATAAGAGCGGAGGACCAATGAAGAAAGTTTCAAAATCATTATGTTTTTTCGTTTTGAGAGCTTCCACTGCGTGTTAGCGTTAGCCCAAAGTAACTCTTCCACGCTGACGAAGTCGCAGGCAGAAGCTAGTTATGTTATATGTGTTATATCAAGACAATGATAAATAAATGTAAATTTTACATCCATTTAAATTATGTTTTGTATTTATCTCTGGACTATTCCTCGCAAACTGACGGCTATATACAGAGGGGCCAAAAAGATCGACAAGGTCTTAAGTCCCAGGTTACAGACATATTTTAAAACTAGCTGTGCCCGTGACTTCGTCTGCGTGGTAAATTATGTAAAAAACAGTGATTAATAAAGTCATCTGAATGTATTAAGATCATTTACTTGTTTACTTTTCTCTCGTACTAATGCCACGTCGTCATTAAAAATACTGTAACTTTTGTTACAGTGGACCGATTTTAATGAAACAAACACTGAGTTACTCCCGAGGATATGCTTTACGATTTTCTTCGATTTACGGTTTATTGTGAACCCAGTACTTTAGCAGTGATGCGTGTTTATACAAACAGACAGACATTTCTAAAAATGATTGAATTGTATTCTATTACTTATCCCTAGACACCTGCAATAATTTTTTTCACGAAAATCGAAAAAGTATAGTTACGTTAGTTTTACATTCTTATTATATGTGTAGATAAAAGATATGTATTTTGCTCGTATACATACATATATTTGAAACGAATAAATTACCATTATTAGAGTGATAACTGCTCGTCTCTTACGACGCGGTTCGTTGTGAATTTAGACTTATTTGCATCACACTGACGTTTGTACTGTAACCACACGATCTCTCGAAACAATTCTTAGAGAAAAGAAATAACTGTATTTATTGCCTCGTAAGAATATATTTTTAGAAATGATATTCATGATACGATGTGTAAATATTTCACCAAGTTAGTTATTTAAGTTGTCATATCAAGCAAGTTTTATTGCCAGATGTTTGGATAATTATGTGAACGATAGTGATGTCCGCAGAGTACCTCCTATAGACATAATAAGAATATAAATCTAACGTGTCTGTAATTTTTAGATTTATGTGAATTAAAATTGTTGCATATATCATAGAATAAGTAATGAAATACATTTTAATAATTTTTAGAAATGTCTGTCTGTCTGCCATTTTGTATGAGCATGCATCACTGCTACAGTACTGCGTTCACGATAAAACCTAACCAAGAAAATCATAAAGTATATCTTCGAGTAACATTTAGTCTTGGTTTCATTAAAATCGGTTCACTCTATCAAAAGTTATTCTAATTTTAATTACGACGCGACTTAAGTACGAGAGAAAGTAAATAAGTAAATAGACTTAATACATTCATATGATTTTAATAGTCACTGTTTTTTTGACATTAGGTTCCACGCGGATGGAGTCGCGGGCACAGCTAGTCTAAAATACAATAAAAATATATAAAAATATTTTTAATAAACGACAAGAAATAACATCTATTCGTACTTCCTTATGAATAAAATCGATTGCCGAATGTAACTTTATTACTTTAGATCAGCTGAACCTATTGGATAATTATTTTTTGAAGTGAAAACTTGTTTAGCCTCGTTGGGTGATTAAAAAACATAGTGGGGGAAAACCTTACAAGTGTCACCGATGATCTCGACATGCTTGTGACGCATTGCGTTTGTCAGATATTGTATATACTCGAGTATATTGTATGCGCGTTTGAATTTTTGGATGGGTAAAATCTTGTCATATCGCATCACCTATGACACACCGACATACTCGTGACGTATTGCGCTTGTGTTAGAGTAGCGTAGTATAGCAAAATGTTTATATATAATATTGATATTTTGTATTGAACTTGGGCAGCCCATTATATGTTTGATTAATTAATGAATTGTATAAAAACTTATATAATTACTAGCTGGAACCCGCGGCTCCGCGCACCTTTTTTTAATGTATTAAAATTTTGAGTAGATACACAGAGAGATAATATACACATATTACAGTAATGCTTTTTCAAAAACACTTATAAGTACGACACGCTCGCCATCTACTGTAACATGTAACGTGTCCATTAGATATATAAACACTAACAGTGTGTCGAATGGAATGGTATTTACCTTCAGTAACATATCTACAACTTTAACCTACTACAAACCACCCTCAGTGCTCACTCACACTATATACGAATGTAATGAAAATTTTAAACTATACATTATCGAACGATATGTGTTAAATCTTTTATTATATAGATATCATATGTCCATATTGTGGACATAATTAAATTATTCTTATACGTTCCTATAATCACTGAGTTATGTAGATGCAAACCCGGTAAATAAAACCGCCAAATTGACCAAAATGAAAATACATAATAAAACATTTAAATATATTTATTCTTGGAGACCAGTACAACGCACGCCTCACGCGCTTGTTAACAGTAAACAACATATTTTTGATTAATTTCACACGCACGGGCAACAGTACATCTCTACATATCACTACATAGCGTAAAACAAAATCCTATGCCACGTCTGTTTGTCTGTTCGCGATAAACTCAAAAAATACAAAACGGATTTTCACGCCGTTTTCACCAGTAGATAAAATGATTCATGGGGAAGGTTTGGGTATAATTTGTCAATGGTTGCGCCGCTTTATGTATATTTGAAAATTCCCGCATTATGGATTGAATCGTGCCACTTTGAAGCCCGACCAATTGATTGCGATCGGATTACGCCACCCGCCCCGCTTCCCTTTAACTATGGCACATGTTTATATAAGGTAGCGCGTCCGTGCTGCCGCCACCATAGCTAGTTCGTTCGCTATCGTCAGTGTTGTAGTATCCGCGCCGAGCCGCGCCGCATGCTAACATTTTGAGTTTTCGCATGGTCGAGTGAGAAATAAATGCATCGCTACATACGTGCCGACATATATTATAAACAATAAGTGTTGTGTGAGAGAGAACTCAGTGGAGAGAAACGAGAATCACCTAGCCGGCTAGCCACGTGGAGACTGCAGCGCCGCGAGGTATGTGCCAAGTTTCCTTCCTAGGGTCTCCCTTTTCGTAGCTGATCGCAATAGTTGAATATCAAATATAGCACCCCCGCATATACAGTCCACTTAAATTTAGCATAGAAATCCCCGCACCGCACCCTACGGTGATGTCGACATCACGACGGCGTCACCAGTTAAGGTTTTCTTTTTATTATCAGGGCGGGACAACGTCTGCTGAACCCGTTATTAAAATAAAATAGCTCATTAGTTAGTTATCTGCTAGTGAAAGTCCCGTGAAAATAAGTTCAAGCATTTCGGATACTCAACCGCGACCGAAGGCGAATAAATTATGTCTTATGAGGTCAGCTATCTACCATTGAAAGTTCCGTAAAAATAACTCCAACGATTGTGGAGATAACATTGTGTAGCAAGTCACGGGTAACAAAATAAAATAGTCTAAGCTACTCATTATAAGGTCAATTATCTGTTAGTGAAACTCCCGTGAAAATCAGTCCACGCATTTCGGATATTCCATTGCGGACGAAGACGAATAAAAACCTAAATTACTTTTTATGAGGCTTGCTATCTACCAGTGAACGTCTCTTGAGAATTGGTCCAACCATTTTGGAAATAGCACTGCGGACGAAACCGCAATAAATAAAATAGCTTATGTCACCCACTATAATTTCAGCTATCTGCCAGTAAAATTCCCGTTAAAATAGATCCAGCCGTTTCGGAGATTACTCGGAACAAACAAACAAACAGACATACCGACTAAATTAAAAAAAAAACCAGACTAAGGCTAATAATTTCAAATTACAAGTTGTGAAATTTAAATAATTCAGACCATAACTGATTTAAAATGAACACAGGTAGTCTATTGTTTTGAGTTTTTACTTCTATCGGCGGTCCTTATGACTGCCTCGCCTATTTTTTGTAGTGTTTGGAAGTGTCAGGACATGAAAGAAAGAAAATGTTAAAAAAATCGCACATAAAAGAAAAAAAATTGGCTAAAAAATCAAAGAATCAAACAGAAATGTCAATGAATAAGACAGAAAATAGTAGACATATTTTCAAAATTATTGGCAGAATTAATAGATTGGTGTTAGTTGTTCAATTCCCAATTCATTTCATTACATAGTTAATATACAAAAGAGTAAATATGATTGAGTTTCTCGTAAGTTTTTCTCCAACGGCTAGGGTTCTTTCCGATTCAATTTTTATTTTTTTAACGTAGCTTAGCAAATTGACTGTAGTGTGCCTGATGGTGAGCACAGTATAATCCAAAAACAACGGCGACTACCGAGAGACACGCTATCCCTCATCCCTCACCGGTCGCGGCTGTCATGCCGGCCTGCATAAATGTCTCTTCACGTTACGCTTGAAGGACCCCATATTATAGGAAAGAGGGAACACACTGGCCGTGAGATTGTTTCACACCTTCTCGGTACGGCAGAGATAAGAAATTGCGAACTTTTTAGTTCGTGTTCAGATAGAATTTACCGTAATACGATGGCTCCGAAGCCCAGCGCGCCTGGTTCGGATATGAAAAGGAGAGGAAAGGATTAAATTAAATAGCTCTTCAGAACACTCGCCATGATACAGACGGTAGAACACGCTCAGTGAGGCAATGTCTGTGCGCAACTGAAGCGGCTCTATAAATTGTGTAATGTCTGAATCATTAACAATGCGGACAGCCCGTCTCTGCAACCTGTCCAGGGCATATAGTAGGTATTTGACGGAACCGTCCCAGAGGTGCGAACAATATTCCACACAAGGCCGAACTTGTGCCTTATAAAGGAGGTATAGTTGATCAGGCGTGAAAAACCGTCGCACCCTGTTCAGGATTCCGAGTCTCCGAGATGCAGTGGAAATGACGCTCCCGATGTAATCCCTGAGATTGAGGTCGCTGCGAATATCTATACCTAAGATATTGAGGCTGTCTTGCATTGCGAGCGAGACGTTCTGGAGAGCAGGAAGAGGGGTAAATGAAGATGTTTTGCAGGTAAACGCGCACACTTGTGTTTTGGTATGTATTGCACGTATTGTATGGTTTTAATATCCTTAAAGGTCTACTTAGGACTTCAACCGGCTAAGTATTTCTGATTTCTCTCCAACAAGTCATTCGTCCAACGAATAACTCGGTGTTAGATAAAATTAGCAAGCTCTAACAACAAACTTTGCTGAATGCCAAATCATTATTTTCTATTAATAATCCTTAATTATATCACACCCAAAGTAATCTAAACTTTGAATAACCAAAGTTTTAATCATTAAATAGCTTATTTGTCACATAAATCATAATAAAAGGCGGTACAAAGTTCACGAGAATAGATTTGTTGTTCGGTATAATCGATTTAGGGCTGTCAAAGTTGACAGATTAACTTTGATCGAATATATTTAAAACTATCTGATGAGTTCGTTCTCGCGAAAACAGTTTTGTTTTATGGAAACCTGTATTAATTGTGCACTTTATTTATTAAAAGTGAACGAAAATAAATCGTTACGCTCGGTTCGGTGACGTACTGAATCGTGTATACACGGCTCTCGTCGTCATCAACGACATTGACTATCCGAGAAGGACTGCATATTTTAAATAAGGGTTTTTATTATGACATTTTACAATAATAAAATAATATTACGTATATTTGGGCAACCACAAGTTTTCACTTCTATCGTGTGATCACAAGCACATACCAACTTTTTATTTGAAGTTATATTTAATTTGACGCGTTATAAGAAGTAGTTGAGAGTGAACCTTTAGCTTGAAATGGAAGTTGGACACGCGTACGTTACAGCATACGCCACAGCATAAGTTAGTTTTCACTTAAAACACTCAACGCTGCAGATGTACTGCTCTGCATATAGAAGAATGGGGTGTTGTTGTTGGACATTTTTAATGAACTATATTTATGTTTTCTTTATTTATTTTGTAATCGGGATATGTTCCAAAAATGAAAACTTTTTCTTTTTTTTGTGACTCCGCTATAACTACGCCATTAGATGTAAAAAATAAACGTACATACAAACGATTTATGTAGTGTGGTTAGATTACAAGCTAATGAATGAAATAATGAATAATGAAATAATAATGTATGTATATAAAAACATAAATAACCAGGTAAAAGACAGACACAATTTAAATACTAGAAATAATAACAAATTGGTCATATTACATGTTCCAAGCTCACTAAGGCCAAAAACAGTTTTTTTGGTAATAGTGTTAGGTTTTATAACAAAGTCCTAAAGTATATTACCGATTTGTCGTATAGTGAGTTCAAGTACCGTGTCAAACGGGTTTTAATGTCTAAAGGCTATTATAGGGTGGCTCAATATGTGAACGATGGTGATGTCTGGAAATGACGCCTCTCTCTGTACATTCACCAAAAACGAATGTAACTATCTATTTTTGTAAAAATATGTATCATGAAAAGATAAACCAGATAGAGTTTGTTTCCGGTTTTTCTCGATGAGTGGGTTGTTTGTTCGAACCGGTGGTACCTTTGACGTTCATAAACGCCTTCTCAGGGCCTAAAATGAATAAAGTATCTTTGATGTTGATTCTTAACATGGAAGTGTCGTCTATGAATAGAAAAAAGATGTTTCCTGTTTTCTTTACTCATAACTATTAGTTACCCGCTTCTTCGTCTGTATTTGTTTCTTTATAAACGATCACTCTATAGATTATATTCTTGCAATTGTAAAGTCGTGGTGGTCGAACGATTTGACCGGTGGAATATCAATCGGATGTCTACAGGTTCGAACCCCGGCATTTATCAACGAGTTTTTTTGGAATTCGCGTATATTTACTAATTTAAATTGGTAACACTATCGGCTGACGGTGAAGGAAAACTTAGTGAGGAAATCTGAACCTGAGAATTGTTCTTGTGGGAAAGTTGTTGTGGGAAAACAAGGAACCGTGGACTTTCTCAGCGTTTGAAATGGGCAACGCATCGTGGGGTGGCGTGGTGATTTTGCCCATCCTTACTTTCCTTCGGGAAGAGGCCTGTGGTCCTGCAGTGGGTTTTGTACAGGTTGATGATGTTGATGAATTGTAACCGTCTACAGCGTACGTCGCAATAGCCTTCATTATCATCTATAGATGTCATTTTTTTTCATACTTATTTACCATCATATTTTAGACAATTTAAAAAATATTTTCATATGTTACAAGCCTATTATGATATATAAGTTATATTACAGTTAACTTTTATTAAGGTGCGGTTAATAGTTTTTGCATGTAGCGTAACAGATATCCATCTGTTCTTACTTACTTTTTTGTGTTTTTAGTATTAGATTTATGATTTGTTAACTCTTTACTACGTTCTTGTTTTAATTTTTTTCTATAGTTAGGTATGTACTTTGCATTATCTATTTTAATATTGTCAAAAGGTAAAGTTTGTAAGTTTGGGTGTTCTGGGTAATCTCTTGTACTACGGATACGATTTTGAAAATTCTTATCCCGTTAGATAGGTATATTGTCCCTGAGTGCTATTGACTACTTTTAATTTTGGTAAATATATATTTTCAATAATTAATCACAATAAATAAATTAAAGTGGGCAGAAATTATACAACATGGCTTACGGTGCTTGAACGGTTTGAAATAAAGGACTAAAATCTATAGCCAAAAAATCAATACTTATAACTTTATAAAAGAGTCGGTGACATCATATATCTAAGTTTAATATCTCAGCCAAAAAGTAGGTGGTGCTGTAATCGGGTTCTAGGTTTTTTAAGATTTTAATAGAATTGGAGCTGGTAATAACCGATTTGGCGCAAACAAAGTTGTGCGGGTCAGCTAGTTGTACAATATATATATATATATATATCGATGGAAGAAAGCGGAATTGTCGTAACTTGAAAAATCTAACTTTACACCAGAGCCAAAGAACTATTTCAAAAATTAACATTTTTTTATGTGTAGTGTTAAAACTAGGCAAAAAACTAAGGTCGTATCAATGAAAAATTTAATCGTAGGAAAGCGAGACTCACACCATTCGAAGTGGTATTTTTTATACAAGAATATTGTAAAAAGTGATTTAGCCAAAAATGCGAGTTACGAAATTTTATATATATATATATATATATCTTTTTATATATATATTTTTATATATATATATCTGAGTATCATAGTTTTTTTTTCTAAATATGTATAGTGAATCCATGAAGTGTGAACAGTCGCCTTGACTTGCTCCCGTGACAATGGCCGAGACAAAAGTTTACAGCAGTACATTCGAAACAATGCGTCATGCCGTCTGACAGCCGCAACGATATATAATTGTGACAAGAACCGTCCAAGATACAAGGTAATTACAAATTAGTAATTACTCACTTGTGTTTGCTACATTGTAAATATTTTTTTGTGTCTTTTTTACGCAAAAGGGAATCCTATTTCAACATTATTTTTCTTGGCTTTTAAATGAAGTATATATTTTGAACTGTAACAGTTAGCCTGTTAACATTTCACATCTTTTAAATTTTATCCTCACTGCTTAATTCTTATAGGTTAGCGTAATGATGTATAGTTTATATTATACTCGGAAAACTATTGTATCTATATGTAAAAGTCTTATCATAATCGGTTTAGTCGTTTTGGAGACTAACCATGACAAACTATACTATCTATATCATTACATAGTATAAAACAAAGTCCCCTACCGCGTCTATCTGTCTGTCTGTTCGCGATAAACTCAAAAACTACCGAACGGATTTTCATGCGGTTTTCATCGGTGGATAGAGTGGTTAATGAGGAACGTTTTAGTATATAATTTGTCAAGGATTTTTTCATAATCAGGGCGGGACAACGTCTGCCGGGCCCGCTAGTTAATATTATAAAGCTGAAGAGTTTGTATGCTCGAAAGCGCTGATCTCAGGGACTATTGGTCTGATTTGAAAAACTATTTCAGTGTTAGATAGCTCATTTATCGAAGAAGGTTATAGGTTATACACCATGATACTAAGACTATTAGGAGCGGACCGTCAATGAAGAAAGTATCGAAATCGTTTTTTTTTTTCCTTTTGAGAGTTTCCGCTGCGTGTTAGCGTTAGCCCAAAGTAACTATTCGACGGAGACGAAGTCGCATGCAGAAGCTAGTAGAAAATACACTTCAATTTACTTTTATAATATCATTGGTAATAGTGATCAGGTCATAGTAGGAACCTTTGTCTCTTCTCAAAGGACACTCTCCTTCAATAAATTCAATCGACTGCATTTCAGACCCTCTGTTACAATGCGGCAAATGTATCCAACCTTACCCATAATTAAATTCAGCGCACCGCCTCTATCTTGTACGTAATATGTCGAGTTTGCACCGAACATTACTTGGCAGTTTCAAATCCTTTGTAAGAAACGATGTGGCACCTCATCTCATCTAAAGTACAAACTAAAGTAATATGCTAAATTCAGAAATACTGGTCATGTTTGTGGAATTATTTTTGTATTTTTTTTTACTACTATTGTATCTGTGTCTTCTAAATGATGACACATTACAAATATGCATTATTACATTCAAAATTACAATTAAAAACTATTGTAACGTGTAATGTATTGTAAATATTTATATACAGTAAAAACTGTTTATTCGCGGGCTATATGTTTCGTAAATATGCCGCGAATACAAAAACTGTGAATAAAGAATGGTAATTTATATGGGATTACAGGGGATACGTTCCTAGGTGACAAAATAAAAACAAATATATATAAAAAACAATTAAGTTTTTGACCATATTGATTAATTATTATCTTCAAGTTTAGGCAATGGTTTAAAGAATTTTGTAATTTTTTCTTGCTTGAGAGTTTTTAAAGGCTCCTTCAATTCAGACAGATATTCAGTAGTGGCATTAGCAACCTGTCTGTTAACATAACACTTGGTTCCATAGATAGATCAATTTTCATAAAGAGATCACAAAGCTCATTTGCCATTCTTAAACCTTCACTAAATTTTTTTTAAATTAAATGTCACGTTTCCAGTCATTGTTGAAGCCTATTCTTCAATGGATTGTGAATTTAACATTACCTCCAAGTCGGTTTCAGTCAAATCTTCATCTTACGATTCAAGCAACTCCTGAATGTTACTTGATTCTATCTGTTCGAACCCATCTCGTCCTACTGCAGTCGCAATATCGGCAATGTTTGCAGTTATAGTTTGAATTTGCACAGATTGCGTAGTCATAATAAGATCGAATTTACTTTTTTATTAGTCCATTTGACGACGCGTTTACAAAGGATACCGAATCCTTTTAAATAAACATGTATGTACCGATGTATAGGTTAGATCCGTGAATAAAGAACTCTTTAGCCGCGAATATAGGAATTGGGTATCATTTTTGAAGTTATACTTCTTTAGGCGCGTTATGAAAAAATGATGAGAGTGAAATTTTAATTTTTGTGACACAAAATTAACAGTATGAAGCTGTCTGCTTAACCGCTCACCTGAAGTTAGCTATAGTCAACATTTTGTTTCTTTGTATTTGTTGTTCGTATTTCTTTGTATTAAAACTTTCAATGTATTAAATACCTTTTTTTCTATTGTTAGTGTCGTTTTTTTTTACAAACGTAGATTAAGGCGAAAGATAAAATTTTTGAACAGATTGTTATCTTGTTACGCCAAAGAAGTATAACTTCTAACGCGTGTACATAAGTACACACACACTTTTTTTTAATCCGCGAATAGTGAAAACGCGAATGAAGGAAGCGCGAATAAGGAGCTTTTACTGTATGTTAGAGTATTATAAAACAAACTCCTCTGGCATGTCTGTCTGTTCGCGATAATGTTAAAAACTACTGAACGGATTTTCATGCGCTTTTAATAGATAAAGTGATTCATAAGGAAGGTTTAGGTATATAATTTGGAAAGTTTTTATTTATTATCAGAACGGAACGGGAAAGATAAACTATATCGAGTTTCTTGCCCGTTCTTCTCGGCGACTGGGTTGTTTTTTCCTAACCGATAGTAGTTTTGACGTTCATAAGCGCCTTATTAGGGCTTAAATTTACTGAAGTATTTTTGAGTTTGGTTGATAATTATGACGGTATTTTAACATGTTTATACATTATTACCTATATATAATCATGATTTAGCTATCTCTTTATATAATATCTCTTTATAAATATAGAAAACAAACACAAATATTCTTTATATATATTTCTTCTGTCCGCGTGTATGTGACTGAACTCCTAAACGGCTGGACAAATTTTGATAATAGATTTTGTGTGTGTGTTCAGGTGGATTCGAGAATGGTTTAGATTCACACTTGGCGCCGGTAGGTGGCGCTGCGATTGACTTGTAGGAATGTTTTATTAACAAGACAGGACAACGTCCGCCGGGCTCGCGAATATTATTATTAGTATCCGTTTAGTAGTTTTTGTGTGAAAGAGTGAGAAAATTCCATCGATTCTTACCTTTGTAAATACGTTTGTAAATTTTCTTATGTAAGTTTTGTAGAAGATTATATAGATTATGTGTCAGCGTTTAAAGTATAGGTCCAATAGTGCAAAAGGGCCGTGGGAAGCGATTTGAAGTATTAATAGACCCTCGATGGGAACCGAGAATTAACGAGACGAGCCGAAGTGTAAATGCCTATATTTGCGAAGTAGCTTTCGTATGCAAGTCATGGTAGTATAGTGGTTCAACTGCCCGCAAGTTCGAACAACAGCATGTATCAACATTCATTTTTTTCGGAATTCGCATACATTTAAATTGGTGACACGGTTGACGGTGAAGGAAAATATCGTGAGGAAACTTAAAACTGAAAAATGTTTTTATAGTACTACTGTATGTGAGCAAAACATAGAAATGTGGATTTCTTATAGTTTGAAATCGCCAATACGCTGTGGGCATGTGTGGTGATTATGCCCATACATTCCTTCGACAAGAGGTCTATGGCCCTTCAGTGGGTCTCTTATAGGCTGATAACAATGATGACTATATCGCGAGATCAACTAACTCATCAGTCGTATTTCATAAGGAATTTCGTAGAGAGTAACTTTTTTTTGTAATTAAACGTGTTAGTGATTAGCTGTGCCCGCGACTTCGCTTATGTAGAACCTTATGCACGAAAACAGTGATTAATAAAGTCATCTGAATATATCAAGTCCATTTACTTATCTACTTTTCTCTTGTACTTAAGTCGCTTCGTCATTAAAATTACAATAACTTCTGATAGACCGAAGCGATTGTAATGAATTAAAAATTAAATGTTACTGAGAGATATGCTTTATGATTTTCATTGTGGGATTTTATCGTGCGTACTTTATCAATGATGGGTGTCCAAACAAACAGACAGATGGACATTTATAAAAATGATTGAAATGTATTCTATTACTTATCCCTATACACCTGTAATATTTTATTTTCACAAAAACGAAAAAGTACAGACCCGTTAGATTTACGTTCTTCCATTACAATATATATTAAAATATCGCGTAATGAAACCCTCGCTTCATGAGTCCGACTCACACTTGGCCGTTTTTTTTTTTTACTTGGTCATTAATAATGAATAATTACTTCTATATGATACTAGACAAGTTATATGAAATGTGACTACAGTCACAATTTTAATTGACTTCTCAGTGACGCGGGTCGCGAGGTTCATGTGACTTTGTATTATAATTTACAACACCGTACACGAGCACTTGTGATATAATTCTAGAGAAGAGTGAGCAAGAAAGACATATTATGATATCACGTACATCATCGCGCCGGCCAGACGTTTCTGCTGTGTGTCTAACCTTGTTCTGGAGTCTACCATCTTATGTATTTTAATAATTACAAGAAACTTGAAATAAAAACGATTTAATGTTTTTTTTGTTTTAAACTTTTGATCACAATTTCATCTCATGTTAAATGACGTTGTGGTTTCAGGTGGAAAACACACTAAACCAAAAGGGGGACTGGCTCTCAAGTACACCTGCTGGGACACATTTATAAGTGCTTGGCGACAGATTTTCAACCCGAGGTTCGTAGCTACACAGCCGTGTTTAGTAAAAGCCTTTGTTTTACGTGTGGAAATCCGTTATGAATATCCACCTTCCCGGGGGAGAACGTGAGTTATGTCCGACTCGCACGGACTAAAACCGCATGGTGGATATCCGCCGCTGTATTGAGACGGCATGAGATCTCTACAGGCTTCATCGTGCCGTCCCAACGGTTGGACCGGCATCAGAAACCGCCGCCACTGGGCCCCGTCCTTGTCAGGAGACGCCCGTGTACACACCGGCCTTCTCCTCCGTCCGCCGGACCTGTGCAATGGGAAGACACCCCCACAACCCATCTCCTCTAAGTTCGGCTACGGTGGTGGGAGAAGGCGAGCATAACGCCCTTATACTAGCCCTCCGTTGACGGAGAGGGCCGCTTAGAGGGTCCTTCTCGCGGGTCCTCTCCGCTGCCTACTTCTGCAAGCCGACTTCCTCAAAAAAGAAGGTTACAAGATTCCAAACATTAACGCTCCCGAGCATATCGATTACCATGCTCGGCAGCGAGAGATCCCGACCTACCGCCGCAGTCAGAGTATGGCGTTGCTCCTCTCACGCATCACACTCAGACAGTGTGAGCTGCGCGGTGTTCGGCTCAATGCCGCACTCGTGACATACGGCAGTTGGCTCGCTGCGTACTATCCAGTGCAGGTACCAACCGAAGCACCCGTGCCCGGTTTGCACTAGACGAAACGTCAAGGAGTCCCAACTACACTCGCACCATTCCGGCAGGACCAGGTGGACGGCGTCGATTGTGTATCGACCATAACGCACACCCGCCAGGTCCTGCCTTCATCTCACAAACATTTCCTCCCGAGGGTTTAGTAAAAACCCTAAAATACTCGTAAAGCTATATTACTCAAACATACGTAACTCAAATTAAGAACAAAGTAAGCAAATATTTCCTTGAAATCTATAAGTTATAAGTATCTAAATAAGTGAAGATATAACTTCTTTTTTTACTGGTGACCAGTTTTATAGTTATGAATAACAATATTTGAAAATATTAGTTATTTTTTTGTTCACACCATCGATAACTTAATTTATTTAGCGTATTTCTATACTTCACGTTTCTTACATTTACATTTTTTATTAGAGGACAAATTTCGAACAGTCTACAACCAAAAATATTTATGAAAATAAATAATTTTGTTTAATTTACGAATTTATTTCATACTGCAAGCTGCTCGCGAGTTCGTCTGAGTTTGGGTCTTTATAAATTATACCATATATTGTCTTTCTATCGTAAATATTCTCGTAAAAGTAGTAGTCTTGAGTAAAAAAAAAGTTTAAAAAAATAATAACAAGATATGGATATTTTAAAATAGTGCACAAAACAAATATAAATAAATTCATCGTTGATGTACACTATAAATTTTGTCAAGAGTATAATGTAAGGGCTGAAAAGGGTCAGGTGAGGAGACTACCGCGGATCCGGTTGTGTAAGACGGGTGTAAATTGACACATTTTTCTGTATAAAAAGGGTTGATTTTGTGGTCCTTACACCTGGATATGGAAGTATCGGGTTAAAATGTTTATTCCGCCGAGATTGGTTGTGGAGAGCAAAGTGCTTTCTTTGATATATTCTGACAACTTTTTTTACTCAAGCGATGGAGATATTTTACACGTATACTTTCAATTTTTTTTCATTGTATCTTATTGTGTTATCTATAAATATAATAAGAAAATAAATCTAATGTGTCTGTACTTTTAGATTTTTGTGAAAAAAAAAAACAGTTGCGTGTTCTGGAATAAGTAATAAAATACATTTCAATCATTTTTAGAAATGTCTGTCTGTGTTCTGTGTTTGAACACGCATCGCTGTTAAAGTACTGCGTTCATTTAAATCAAAACGCATATCCTGGAGTACCATTTAGTCTTGGTTATAGATATCTTTTAAATCTTTACACCTTAAGTTAACCGATTATCGTGAACTTTTGAATACACTTAGACTGACCCTGACAACTCTGAGGTACAGAAAAGGACTTCATCCAGAAAGAAAGAATAGTTCCCGAGACATGAGTCAATTTTACCTAATCTACCAAACCTTCTACGCAAAGACACGACTAAAAGCTAGTTCATTTTATAAGATTATAATCAAAAACTTTTCTTCTCAACTTCTTTTGAAATTTACATTGCAAAAAAAAACTCTTTAGTACAACCCTACGTTACAAAGAAACTTTCTACCCGAATTTCATTTTTCTATCTTCAATTGTTTCGCATTTGCATTGAGAACTCTTCTAATTTAAAATTGTATTTTTTGTGTGGCGCGCGTCCGCGATTTTGTTGTCCTGAAAGGGTTTTGTTCTTAAAGGAATTATGTCTTTTATCTAAATCAATTAGAGGTTAGTATATTTTTTTAGGTAATAGTATTAGGTTTTACAACAAAGTCGCAAACCATATTACCGATTTGCCGGACTGTAATTTTAAATACCATGTTAAGCGAGTTTTCGTGTCAAAGGGCTATTATAGAGTGGATCAATATGTGAACTATGGTGACGTCTGGAAATGACACCAATCTCTATGCGTTCCCAAAAATGATTGTAACTATAATATATAGGGTTGTAAAAATATGTATAGTGAAAAGATAAACCAGATCGAGTTCTTTGCCGGTTCTTATCGACGACTGAGTTGTTTTCCGAACCGGTAGTAGTTTCGACGTTGACAAGTGCCTTCTTAGAGCCTAAATTCACCACACACTGAGTGTCACAGCGGACATAGATCAGCTAGAGTTATGACACGGGTGTTTTTAAAAAGAGGCTCAAAAACTCTTTCCAAGGCCCACAAGGCAACAGTGACACCCTGATAACTATTTACAATCAGATAGGCCGTCTGCCTGTTTGCTGCCCTTTCGCATAAAAAAGAAAGAAGTTTACAATCCAACAGCTGAAGCTAAAGACCAGCATGACAGTGATGCTTGTAGCTAGATAATAGATCTTTCAATGGTCACTATTGTTTTCGAATTGCATGCTGTTTACCATCAGATACAATGCTGTCACATGGTCGTTCTAGAATGAAAAGAAATATAACTAAAAAAAACCGAACTCATTAATACAAATCTACTATTATCTATATTAATATTATAAAGCCGGAGAGTTCGTTTCTTTGGTTGAACGCGCTAATCTCAGGAGCTACTGATCTGATTTCAAAAATTCTTTTGACAATGAAGAATGTTTCAAAAACACGCTTGTTTTCTTTTGAAAGCTACCGCTGCGTGTTAGCGTTAGACTAAAGTAATTATTCCATGCGGACGAAGTCGCGGGCAGAAGCCAGTGTTTTATAAGGGGACTCCCGAAGAAATAAACGTAAAAACAAAGTCAATCTCTGTTATTACTTTTTTAATGAAAAAAATCGTGTAACAGTCTGACGTCATCGAAGCAATTTAGAAATAATGTTATCAAAACATTCATAGACTATTAGAGTTCTTTTGGCAAACCGAATAAACCATTTACTGTACTGTTTTTTAATCGTTTATTAAAGTTTTAAATTCAAGTAAGGTGGATAATGGCGCGCTTAATGGGTTTTGAAGTGAAAACTTCTTTAGACGCGTCGAAGGCTATTTTTTGGCAGGAGATAAACTTATAAATACGCGTGATGACATGTTAGTAAGCGTGACCGGCAGTATGGGGTATGTGCAGCTTACGTCAGGCTAGCGATGCGTGTACGTAGTATTGATATTCTGCTGCACATCATAGATTTGATTCATTAATAATCTTCATAAGAATGTACATAATTATTGCATCGAGTGCCAATACATGTGAAAACCAGACTAATGTTAATAATCTCAAGAAATAAATTATGAAATTTATATAATTCACACTGTAATCAATTTCAAAATTCAAAAGAGAACATAATTCCATAGTTTTGCTTTTCACTTCTGTCCGCAGTCCTTATAACCTCTTTGACTTTTCTTGTTGTTGAAAGTGTTGCATAAGAAATAAGGGAAAATATCAAATATTGTACACTAATTTTTATTTTAGCCTGAAATTTGAGGCCTAGCTGAAAACGGCCTAGACGGCAGTACGCTGACGCTAGGCCTCATTGTCATTGTTTTACTTTTTTATGTTTGTGTGTTTTTTTGTAGACTTGTATTTATCTATGGCAATAAATATCTTTCTTTCTTTCAAAATATTCCCGATAAATGTCAAATATAAACGATGTGAACCAAATAACTATATTTCTTATAACGCAATGATATTGGTAAAGAAAGTTAAAGAGGCAGAGGAAAAATTAATAAACGTACGGAACAGTTAATACAATTTACGCGTACCATTGAGTTTTATCTCTGTTCGCAATAGATGCGCGATTTAATCTGTTCCCGTAATGGAGTGCTCAATGACAATGACCCTGACGAACTGACTATTGTGTAGTCATTTATCTTTAAACTATTATCATATCGCTGTTTAGCTTGAATATAACTTGGAACGAGGTGTTTAAACATTGTTACGCCCAATTGTAAATCAAATCTCGATTGCGTTGGAGAAATATGATTTTGTACTTGTACAGATAATGATAAGATAAATGAAGATTAACGACAAAAAAAAATCGAGGCAGTCATAAGGAACTCATAGTCATAAGAAGCCAAGAGTCATAAGAAACTCAAAACAATGAAATAAATGTCTTTCTCTTTATCTCTTAAATTTTCATATTAATTATAGTGTGAATGACAATATTTATATTGAATTTTTTTATTGAAATTATTAACATTAGCGTGGTTTTAATATCTATTGAGACATTTTTATAAAGTCTACTTATCAATCAAACGTGTGATGAGCTACAAAGTATTACATGTACACATACCCCTGTACTACGCATCGCTAGTCTGATGCAAGCCGCACAAGCGCAAGACGGCCGGTCATGGTTATCATGCCATGAAATTATAAATGTATCTCCTGCCAAAAATACCGCTCAAGGCGCCAAAAGAAGTTTTCACTTCAAAAATGGATAGGATAGGATTCTACTGATACTTGTCCAAAATCTCATGAAACATGTAATTTCCCAGTATTCACCTAAACAGCTAACACACCCGAACTCTAAATTTAACCCATAATAATGCTGTGGCAGCTCGTTAATCTCATTATTAAATTGATGGTGATACCATCTATGATAATTCATCACTAAATATGAAGAATGATGGTGGTTAAATGCCTTCCTAAAGAGATCTTCAAAATAAAACGATTTAGTCGGAAGGTAGTCCTCTTTTAAGCATTGAAGCGACGATGGTTTAGATAATAGCGTGTTTGGACACCGTGTCGATGGGCGTAGGTTCGAATCCTAGCAACTGAGTGGAAGCTTTTGGTGAAGGAAAATATCATGGTAAAATCCATATCATACCATACCATAGCATGGTAATAGGGTGTTTGTCTAAGTCTGGTTGGCTAGCTACCATCCTCAAGTTAAAAATCTGTCACCAAGCACCTGTTGGTGTGTTCCCGTAGCTGTACTTGAAAGGCAACCCTCCTAAGTTTAGCGTATTTATTACGTCACCTACGTTACCACATCGTCATTTAATATCAGAAGAGATTGCGGTCAAACGCTAAAACCTATATAACCATACTTCTTGATATTATTTAGCTTTCCTAATATAATATCTACAAAAATAATAACTGCGGTTTATTCCTTGACAGGTTTATTTTAACTCTGTTACAAATCTTCCCACCTATGGATGTTATCGTTGACATAGATGATATACATTTTAGAATATAAAAAAAATATATTTTGTTACAATCTTCATCAGACCCTAATAAAACATTAACTTCATGAACCTTTACACATCCTAGAGAGATATTTTCAATAAAGCTTTTATGTGAGAGATCGGTATGCAGGACGCTCTGCATATAATATGTCCCGCATAACTTTGTGATAGGAATATATGATGAGGCAACGAAGATATCACAACGCGTCTTCAATGACGTAAATGGAATTAACGATTTACGGTAGAATGTTCCTGACCTTCGTTTATAAAGAAATAGTATTGTGAATGCCAAAAGATATATAAAACCTATCGGAAGTAGATATATCATCATTATTGTGGGCTTTTTCTTCTTTAAATAGTATTTGCGGGGTGGTAGGATGTCTGTACCCGACTGGATCGCGACCACAGTACACCAGGTGGAACACCCGCCATAGTGGCACGTTTGGGCGTGTCGCGTTCCGGGATCAGCCGGTGTATATCCAGCAACGGGGGGGGGGGGGGGGGGGGGTCTGTCCCTGACTGGGCGCGGGGTGATAGGATGTCTGTACCCGACTGGATCGCGACCACCGTACACCAGGTGGAACACCCGCCATAGTGGCACGTTTGGGCGTGTCGCGTTCCGGGATCAGCCGGTGCATATCCAGCAACTGGGGGGGGACTGTCCCTGACTGGGTCGCTTTCAGGCCGGCATGACAGCGGCAACCGGCGATGGATAGTATGTCTTTCAGTGGTCGCCATTGTTTTTGGATTGTACTGTGCTTACCATCAGGCACAGTACAGTCACTTTGCCGAGCTACAATAAAAAAAAATTTGGCGGCACTTCCGTAGGTTTTTAATCATTTCCCGTGTTGTTTTCCACTTACAAAGCAGGTTGGCGTACTAAAGTCTTCTCAGGTGCTACTGAGCCTAGGAGAGACGATTTTATGGTAACACGGGCTTGTCTATTACCCGCGTCACTCTCTCCTCCTCCCCAGCAGGACCCATAGGAGAGACAAGTCAGTATATGTGGTGCTGGTTTGGTCGCAGGTAACTGGCTCATGATCGATAAATATGAATATAACATCAGATAGGTTGAAGCGTTTTCGAATCTCACAAGTTACATAAGTTTTCGAAGAACCAAAACTTCATGATACGATTACAGTTTCTGCTAGCGCTTGCCTAACGATCTTCAACCCGTGTGTTAAAAATCTCCAGATCCTAAAGATCCAATAATTTTTCTGAGCTTCGCAATACCTGCAGCTATATCGCTATTTAGATTCGAAGAAATTAGCACACTCGATACCTATGGAAAACCTTCGTTCTTTTGGACTTCATGAATAAAGGGCTTACCATTAAATCATGTAATGATTTTGTAAAGCACATGGTGATTAGTCTCAAGGTTTTCATCGGACTATGAAATTACAGTGACTCCCTTACTGGTATTTAAATCATGACAGAACTACTCTTTGCGACTTTACTATAAAATTCTCATGCAATACATCATAGGAAGAGATGTGGGTTTTATCAAGTTGTGGCTATCACTCCCACCCATATCTTTATAATTCATAGTATATTTTTGCAAAAACAAAAATCGTCATTTAATGTCTAATTAAAAACGTATAAATATGAAATAAAAAATAAAAATAAAAACATTTTTTTTACGATTAATGTCCATGGGTATGCGATGACTAATTGACTGTATGAAGATGTTTGTATGAAGGAAATCGTTATGATGAAACAAAAGCATTATGGTAGGGTTTTTTTCTAACCTTACCTTTGCAGTTACCACTCTTTAGTTGAAAATCAATCTATCCAGTATCTGTGATTGTATTCCGATAGCTGCATTAAGAGCCAGTCACCCCTCTGTCTAACATGTTCCCACCTTAGACCACATCGACATTTAACATCAAGTGGGAGTTTTTGGCGAAATCTTAGACTTTCATGTAGTGGATTTTATATTTTATTCATATTCTTATGTTATTTGACTCTATATTTTGTAATATTGGCTGTATTTTACGTAATATAATTCGGTTATTATGCACGAGTTAAGTGGATGGGAAATAATACCACGCACATGAATTCTAAGATGTAATAGACACTCCGCAGAAAGTTCGATCATTGAAGTTATCGCAAGAGAGATTGTAATATCATTACCTACTCGACATTGGTAGTAATTATCAGAAAGATTAGTGGCCAAATAAAAAAAAAAGTATGACTACTCAAACGCTAAAACCTACGTAATATAACTAAATGGCCATCAAATGCAAAGGAATAATTTTACGGACCATATTTTAGAAGATTTAATTATTAAAAGTTTTTTTAACAAATACTAATATATCAAACTATTAGATTAATAATTGCTTACCTTTCGATCATGTCTTAAAGCGAGTTTCTCATCACCTTCAATTTTAATTAATGGTTTCACGTCGGCTCGCCTGTTGGTTTTTGTTAACAGAATTAACAGAATACAAATAATAATTATTTTAAATAGCTATTTTTTATTGTTCAAGTTCAACAACATGATATAATTAAATAATATCTCCAGATTAGAATAGAGTACCGGTAGTTAATTACTGTCCCTTATTGACAGAAGTGACACTAAAAGAAGAATTGTAACAAATTCATTTAGAGATATCTAATAAAAAGTTATGTAATGAAAGATTACTGTTGTCGTTTTTCTAATCAATGTAACGTCTCTATATGAGAATAAAGAACCATTTTTCAAATGCGTTAACTAGTTTTGTACATTACAATCTATACACATAATATAACTGTAACTAGGCTAAATCTGTAGATTAAATATTTTTTGATAATATTAATCGGGGTGGACTTTATTATTGATATGTAGAAACCAAAAACATTTTATTTAGAATTTTTGTCTGTCTGTCGGTTCCTGATACACGTGCTCGTATCACTCTGAAGGTGCTGAACAAATTTGAATGAAAGTTGATAACTAATATTATAAAGTAACATATAGGATAATTTTTGTACCATAAAACGCAAAAAATTGTAGTAAATGAAAATCTTGAGGGATTTTGATGAAATATGATTTGTGCTATAGAAGACAAAATGGCTAAAAATATATTCATATTTCAATTTAGCTACAGCAACTTGTTAACTATATATCTATTTATATTTGAATGGTGAAGGCGTTAGTTAGTGGAAATCCATTACAATAACTTGATTGAATGTTACTTTGGATTTACCTGGAAGTTTTTGATTGTGTGAAACCTGGAATCAATTCTAGGTAGAAGTGTAAATTAACATCCAATCCTTCTTATTTCTCTTAGTTACCGTTATTTTATTTTGTTTTGTATATTTAGTACACCAACATAAAGATTTACGTATAGTTAATTATAACATAAAATTACAGTGTAATCTTTACGATCACACATATGCATGGCATTTAGACATAATTATTTTGTAATGTGTTTAAATACAATAGGAAAAAACAATTTAATTCTAATTACATGCTATACAATCTTTATTTATATATAATCTTTTATATATATATAAAAGTGTACTTGTATGGACCGAATGCAATAAAAAATATTTTGATTTTGTTATTTGCCCATGATATTTCATTATATAATCTGGCCATGCGTATTAAAAGGCTATTATGTACAGTGTTGTAGTGAGATGTCAAAAACATGTGGATTATATCTATACTAAAATTATAACGCTGAAGAGTTTGTTTCCTTGAACGCCCTAATCTCAGAAACTACTGGTCCGATTTGAAAAATTCTTTCGGTGTTAGGTAGCTCAATAATTGAGAAAGGCTTTAGGTTATATGTCACGCTAATACCAATAGGTGCGCAGCATCAATTAAAAATGTTTCAAAATCGGGGTATTTTTTCCTTTTGAGAGCTTTCGCTGCGTGTTAACGTTAGCTCAAAATAATTATTCCACGAGGACAAAATCGCGGACAGAAGCTAGTTACATTATAAATAAGGAATAAAGGTTATTGATTTTTGAAGTGAAAACTTCTTTAGGCGCGTTGGACGGTTTTTTTGCAGGAAATATACTTTTCGTTTCCCATCACCGACATGCTAGCAAGCGAAACTGACAGTACTGCGCTTGCGCGGCTTGCGTTAAACTACCGACGCGTAGTATAGCGTCCTGTGTACGTCTGATATTGATGTTTTGTATTGAGATTCTGCAGTCCATCGTATGTTTGATTAATGAATAAACTGTATAAAAATGTATATAACTATTGTTCGGAGTACCAATAGATGCGAAACCCAGACCAGAATATGTAATTTCAATTTACAAATTATGAAGTTGAAATACTTCAAGACTGTGATTTATTTAAAAATTCAAAAGAGATAACAGTTATTCCATTGTTTTGAGATCTAACTTCTATTCTTATGACTGCCTCAACATTTTTTTATTACTCATATCCTTACACAATGAACTGTATTACCTTTATTTTGTGAAATATGAAGTTATGCAATTTTGTTTTATATAATATATAATTCTACTTGCCTCTTATTCACTTTATGTTTCAAAATAAAGTAAAAGTTATCTTAAAATAAAATTGCAACAGACGTGAGTCCTATTTATGACCCTTATGTGCCGAGTGCAAAATTGAGACGAGAAGTTCTCTTACATACGAGCACTTTGAGAATTTTCGATAAGCAATGGATAGCGCGTTAACTTTATCTACGTTTCGAAGTTCGGAACTGTGCAATTTGGCTCTTGTTAGTGTTTTATCGCCGACGCGGTAGCTATTCGTTCCAATACATAGCTTTTAGATTATATTCTCTGCACTATTTCCGAAGTTTGAAGTACTTATTTATTTATGATAGCTTTACATTGTAATGTATACATTTATCTGTAACGAAATTAAAAAAAAATTGAAAGTCAACGATAAATAATACAATTCAAAATTGTCGGTCAAAAATCAAAATCATAAGTACTTTATTCAATTTAAGCCCTAAGCGTGTACGTATGAACGTCAAAACTACCACCGGTTCGGAAAACCACCCAGTCATCGAGAAGAATTGGCAAGAAACTCGATCTGGTTTAGCATTATAACATATATATATCACTACATCTTATAAAACAAAGTCCTCTGCCACGTCTGTCTGTTCGCGATAAGCTCAAAAAATACTAAACGAATTTCACTACGGTTTTCACCATTAGGTAAAGTGATTCATGAGGATGGTTTAGGTATATAATTTGTCAAGGTTTTTTTTATTATCAGGGAGGTACAATATCCGCCGGGCACTCTAGTATATTTAAAATACATTACACGTTACAATCGTTTTTAGTGCACAGAGATGATTCAATTCCAAACATTATCAGCGTTCACATATTTATCCACTCTACAACAGCTTTTTAACACCAAAACCCACTTGAAATGGCGCTTAAACTCACAATCCGGCAAATAGGTAATATGCTTTGGGACGTTGTTGTAAAACCCAACACTGTTCCCTAAAAAACTGTTACTGGTTCTACCGAATGTGAAATGTAGACAATCAGTTAGTTAGTCACCGTTTCTGTAACTATATACTAATATTATAAATTTAGAGGTAAGGTTTTGGAATTTAGATGTTCGGAGTAATCTCCAATACTACTGCTCCGATTTTGAAATTTTTTACACTTAGAAAGGTATATTATAGTACTATAGACTTTTTATTTTGGTAAATATATATTTTCGTCATTAATCACAACAAAGATTGAAGTCGGCAAAAATTCTATAATATAGCGTGCGCTTCCTGAACAGTTTGAAATAAAGGAATGATATCTATAGCGAAAATATTCATTACTTTTAGCTTTAAAAAAAACTCCGCGACACCATACAAATATAACTTACGCGTCGCGGGGTTTATCTCAAGTAAACTCCGGAACGACTAACGTTTTATAAAGATCTTTCGCGTTTGAAAATATAATTAGTATTGGTAATAACCGATGCAGACGAAGTTGTACGGGTCAGCTAGTCTTAAAGAAGAGATTTTCGGTAATAAAATAATTATATTACTACGCTATACAAAAGATTTCGTTTACAACTTTGTATTGCCAATTATACCGTCCATTATAGAACTTAACAGCGTAGACACTGCTGTAATTGTGTTCTTGTAAGTAATTTTCGTTACCACAATTGTCTTTCAATTGTCAATCTTTCGCATATAATTATTGCTAATACAGTAGTCAAGAATATTAGTTTATTGATGCTAGAGTCAATAGGACTTGATTTGGTCTTTTATGGTTATCACTATTGATTCATTTTTTACAATGTTATAACTACCAGGTTCACGGCTTGCACACCCGTCGTTATTTGCAGAAAACAATAAATGCTATCCTGTTACAAACCTTACTTCATTTACCTACTTAACCTAACACTGACATGTAAGTGTAACTTTATATGTTTTGAAAAAAAAAATGTTACTAAGAGCAGTATTTCAATTCGAAGAGAAACAATTTCCACTTTTAATTAAGGAGCGATGTTTAGCTGTAGTGAAGGTCCTAAATATTTAATATTAGTTACAAACAAAATCACTGGCTGTGAACTCGATTGGAAGGTAACTCTACAAAGGGTAATCCAATTTAAATTTTAGCTCGATAAACTAAGAGTACATGGATTTACAACGTTATTAAATACTTTCGGTGTTCATTACAAAATACACTACTTTGGAACTGGAAATCGTGTGTTTTATTAATTAAAGGGTGTAAAAGTTATTGACGTTTGTTAAATTCGTTACTAGATTTGTTTTTATGTATTATTAGTTCTGTGTAAATAGTACTTTAGCATCTTTTATAAATCATACTTTATATTTTGTTGATAGGATGAGGAAACTCATATCTTTTTAAATGATCATTGATTTCAATAGTCCGTGTAATAATATAGTAGAGAAGACGACGGAAAAAATAAATGTAAGGGTTCCGCGGTTTGATGATATTATAAATCCACAAAATCATAGCATTGAAAAGTATTTAGAAAATCGCGTTGATCAATATATAACCTCGAATTTTACATTGAACCCGAGTCTTTGATGAAGTAAAATATCGTGACATAACTACAATATGGTAGTAAGGTATTTTATAAATGCCTGCCTAGCTATCATTCCTAAGTTGGAAATAGCTTGATGAACATAAATCTAGTATATGTCTCTGAGTGTGCTGCGTAAATATCTCAAATCAAATTAAATCAAAAATTGGTTTTTCAATTTAAGCTCCGTGAAGACACTAATGAACCTTAAACTACCGGTTCGCAGAACAACCCCGTCATAGAGAACAGCCATGAAACTCGATCTAGTTTATATTCTCATTATACATAATATAGCACAACATATTTGTATATACATATACATTCGTTTTTGGTGGATACACAAAGAGAGGCGTTATTTCCGGCATTCTGGCTGCGGCGGTAGGAGAGGATTTGCGAGGAGGTGATCACGCAAAAAGAGGTGGCGTAGAGGGCCTACGGAGAGGACTCACTTAGCAACCCTCTTCGCAAACGAAGGAGCGGCGAAAGGACAAGATTCTTCTCTCGCTTCCTTCCACCACCGTAATCAAACCTGGGGAGAAAGACCAGGCACAGGTTTGGTTGACAAGGTGGTGTATGCTCAGCGATCTTCTGATTAGACCGTAGTCCGGCTTCTTATACCGGATCGGACGGGAGCGCGGTCAAATGCGCAAGCGACCCCGTGTCTTTCCACAAAACGGCGGATGGTACACCTTAATGTTTTAGTGACTAGGAGTCTCACATAACCCTGCTGCTCGCCGGGCATGATGGGTTTTCTCAGGTTAATACAATGTTATGTCTTGGCAGTTGGGCGTTACAACCAATTTCTTAATTGACACCTTTTGACCGAGTTATATTGCGACCAGTTCAGAGCTTTACTCATGAGAAGATTTAAAACAAAGCGACCGACAGAGTCATTTTCACGTTTATAAAATTATTGTATAGATATCAGCTGAATATGGATTAAATTAATGTCTAGCAATTCATATCGTGGACAGCGGAAATTGTACATTGGATGAAGCCAGGACTTGACAGTATGTCCAAGCTCCTTTATTATTACGACTAATAACTATTATAGCTTTGTCATCCATAGTACAGGATATGTCTACTTCTGAATATTTAGGATGTTATATCTAATGTTCTCTCAGATAATATTTACTTTTTCGTTATTTATACAAATCTCAATATTATCTAACGTTTACTTAGTATTATTTCAAATGAAATATCAATATCATCTCCAGAGAATTTTATTTGAGATTTATTCCCACTTTTGTACTTTTATTATAATAAATGAACTGGATAAGTGCCTCTGAGAGGTTGCCCAACTTTACTGGACCTTTTCATTTCATATTCGGTAATAGAGTTTGCCGCTCGTAATACAATTGACAACGTATACCTTTTTCTCGACCGAATTAAATATAGATGGATTATCCTGAAATACTTTTTAAAGGCTATTGCGAAATTGATACTAATATTTGGAAATAGCTTATTTTGCGATTTTTCAAGTTTTCATATAATTATATGATTTGTTTAACTTTTGCTGTTAAGCAAAAACGTGTTTTAATATCATAGGAGGCAAACGAACAGGCGGGTCCACTAATGTGAAGTGATCACTGCCGTCCATAGACACTAGCAACACCAGGGGAGGCACAAGTGCGTTGCTAGCCTGTGTTTGAGGGAAGGGGTAGGGGGTGTGGGGTGGGGTGGTGAGAACAGAGGGAAGGGGAGGTGGGCCTACGGTGCTCTCACTGACCGAACGAAACGCAACAATGTAAGCATTGTTACTTCACGTGGGTGTTTCTGTGAGAGTGTGGTAGTACTCCAGGTGAGCCGACCCATTCATACTGAAACCAGTAATAGCTTCAGCGTGGCTCTACCACCTACATAATTATTTTTATTAGTATTTAAGTAAATTACTTGACCGTATTCGCGTAAAAAACTTCAGAAAAATTGATACTAGCGATTCATTACTCTGGATGCTAAAGGAGGAGGTAGGAATAAAAAAAGGATAAAACATTAGGTATGCAATCCACATGCTGTTTTTATTATTGGTACTAGATTTTAACGTTCAACCTCTGAATTCCACAAATTAGTTCTTACGTGTAACTGCTAGAATATACCTACAGGTGCTTTAGGACAGATATTCAATTTGATGGTGCTAGGAAGAGAGCATTAGAAAAAGCCCAATCACTATGTTAGGTGGCCACTGCGGTTTATGACTTTCTATATTGAAGTACAAAGAGTAACCTCTAGAATTATTTACATCTATGTTGCAACTACTAGGAATAAGTGAATTTTCTTGTCTACATTTAGGAAAACAAAATTGTAAAGCAGTTACGATAAAATGTACTGGTTAACATTATTATTTTTGTAATAAACCTTCCGAGTATTTGAATAGGTAAAATTCATTACATGTGTCTTGTGATAATTTCAATGTTCTAATAAAATGGTGGCCTCCTTGTTAAAACTTTCCAGAGAGTTTTTACGGAATCTCAGAAATCATGCTTCGTGGTGTTAGTTCCCATCCACTTCACTTAGGCGTAATAACCGAACTATATTACATAAAATATCACCAATATTACAGAATGTGGAATCGAATAACATAAGATTATAAATATAATATAAAATTCACTGCATAATAAAGATCCTGCCGACAACTCTGGTTAACATTTGACGACAATCTCCGGTAATGTTAAGTAACAATATGATCTAAGATAATGACACTATAAGTTCAAAGGACTTATTCTTTATATCGCAAATATAGAAACACACGTGAAAGAGCTTGAGGATAGATTTTCAATTTTAGGAAGCTAACGGTTAGAAAAGCATTTGAATATGCGTTATCATTATGTTGTGCTTTCATCATAATGTTTTCTTTTAACGAATATTCAAGTTCGTTGTATAAATCAAATATATATCGATTGGCAGTTCTCAAAACTTAGCCATCATCACTTCAAATCGCTTTATTTATATTTAAAGTATAAGCTATAACCATTGAAGTAGAAACAAATTAATAAGTTTTATTTAATTTACTCCGACGATGTTCTGGTTATGAGTTCTAACCAGAAAGCACTCTGCAAATACTCCATCACCGAATTATTAAACGTCTATATTGAAATTTTCATTTTGATCTCAAACTTTACCATTGTTCGCATTGTTTGAGTAACAATCAATCAATATCTCTTGGATCTGGGAGTTTGGAATCGTTAATGATTTTGTAGCGGCTTGAGATTGTTTCTAGACTTTTTGGCATCGGTCAATTGAAAATTTAAATCGTTCAATTTACCCTTTTAATTAATAGTGGCTTTTAGTTAATTAATTTTATTAATTTATGTGTTACGAAAGAATGTCTATTTTATCGATAAGCCATTAGTGAATTTCGATAGCATTTTATATCTATTATCTAAGTTCCTAGTAACATTGAATTTATGACCGTAATAATATATAGCATTGTTTCTATTTGATAAGTGCTAGATGATGCTCGCACTTCTTTTTGAGGAAAATGGCTTTATTGTTACATATTACATCTAATAAGAATGTACATTAAACGTTTCTGTACGATACACGTACGATTGCAAGTGACTAAAAAGAAGTCATAAAATACATCTTAGACATTTTTAGAAATGTTTGTCTGTCTGTCTGTGTGTCTGTACAGGCATCACTGCTAAAATACTACGTTTATGATAACACATTTTTAGGAAAATCATAAAGCATATCTTCCAGTAACATTTAGTTTTTTTTTTTTTTTATTAAAATCAACAGTGAGGCCTGATAAAATTCTCGATGTTGAATTTTATTACATCTCTTTAATAATCATATGATTTTATTAAGCACTGTCATTTTACATTTCATCCCACGCTGATATGGTCGCGGGCAGAACTAGTTTGTCTATAAATCGTCACAATCGGTATAGTCGATTCGAATATTAGGCCAGACAAACAAAAAGAATTTCAGTTTAATTTATATGTAAGTAGATTATTTTATATCTGTCAGAGCCGGTGACAATGAGTAATTTAAAACTATAATTATTTAGCGATGTAGCGATACAAAATTAATAACCTTTCCATACGATTTAAAGTTATCATAAGTATGTCTTCTTAATATTTATTTTCAATTGATTAATTTAACAGCGTTAACGGTTGTTAAGCATAGTATTGACAGCCATTATAAGATTTCTCAAATCATCATAACTATAGTTGATTTATTATTAAATCTGATATTAAGAGACGGTGTAGTCGAATATATATTAGTATTATGCTAAACCGATATTCACTCCAGAGTGCAGATACCGGAACACACTGATAAGTGCTCTATAACAATATAATGAAATTATTAATATTGCAGTCAAACATAATGATCCAAGCTGATAGTATAATAAATGCTATGATAATCCATCGGTTTGATAAATATTCGTTTTAAAAACCATTAGAATTGACAATTCTCTTTATGCATCCACTAACTACAATTGTTTCGCTAATGTAATTTAAATATATGTCTTTTCCAAACCGATGGTAATTTTAATGTCCATAAGCATCTACTTAGGGCTTAAATTGAATAAAAAATATTATGAAGAAAAAATCAAGTCAAAAATATTATAATACATATTGCAATAAAAAACTGACACGTTTAACCATTTCAGCAAGCTGGATATGATACAGTGATCAAATCAAATAATGTCTATTAAAGACATGCTGTGATATTGCCGGACATAAATTACGATACTAACAAGCAAGATTCACTAATGAGATTTTCTCAAAACTTTCTCTGGAATCGGACCCTAGCGGATAATTCCATTAGAGTAGATAATACGGGGTACTTTTGTGTTCAGTGATTATCTATTGTGATATTGTGATTGTGATAATATATTGTGATAAAAGCAACGTGGTGTTTTTTCATTATTTTGGCATTCATCATCCTCATCAACCGGTAAGAGATCCACTGCAGGGCCATAAGTCTCTTCTCTAAGGAAAGTATTGACATTATCACTACGCCTATTGACAGTCACAACATTTATGCCAAATATACTTAATGACAAGTAGCGACACTGCCGAAGATAGCATCATGCTAAGTTGAGAAAAAAGGGGATTCTTCTTCAAGACAACAGCTTGGCAACAGATTTTAAACGTGAAAAAATACTTATCTTCAGGAGTCATGACGATAATGTTAAAATCACACTCCATTGTTCTGTTTTACAGAAATTACAAGATTTTAGAATCAACGCCACCAATTATGATCAGCGTATGACCAGCTCGAGCGCATTATGACTTAACCATCAAATAAATTCAGTTGTTAATATATCTATCTTCAAAACAACACGATCTATACATTTAAAAAAAAACTTAAATCTCATAATCGCGCTCCGTTTTCAAACAATAAACTGCAGTGCAAACTTCCAACAGCGGGTTTCAAGCGATCTTGAGAAAATTAATAGTCCCAGATTTATGTACATTAGTACGAGGGGCGCCTGGTGTTCTTTATTAGTTGAATCTTTCCGATGTTATCTTACGTTTAGGGCTGCCAATTTTAATTTAACATACAATTAAATATTTTAGAAAAAATGTAATAGATTTACGACCTTCGACTCTAGTGAACGACAAAAGGGAATATATTCTCTTTTTAATTTTCGTAACAAATTAAAATTTAGTAGTAATTTAATATTGATTAATTAAACTAGATACACTGAGAACAGTTGTGAAGTCTAAAACCGATAGATAACAAAAAAAATCGTCAATTGTTATCTATGAAAACAACAGGTCATCTTGTTCCACTTGAAGGATGTGATAAGTACGTTTGAGAAGAATCGATTAAAGTCAAAGGGATATTAGATAAGTATTACCAAGATTCGGTCGTAGAAATATTGTGGATTCTTAATAACATAACGAGATTGTAAAGTCTTAGCGAAAAATACTATTATTCAAGCTTTGTATATCGACAGGTCTGCGTAGATTTTGAGTTTCTTACTTGGTATTAGATATAAATTAAAATGATGTTATTTTAGCGAACTAATATGAAAAAGAAAAACAAAGAAATCAATTGTTATTTGAAACAGCAGCAATGTTGGCTTCGTAGTTGCGTATTCGGACACCGCGTTATTCTATCTACGTCTGATTCCTTGCAAATAAGTCTGAGCTTTTAGTGAAGGAAATATTATGATATAACTATGGCATGATGGAAGAACTTTGTCTAAGCCTACCTGACTAGCTACCACTCTCAAGTTGAAGCTCTGTCGCCAACCACCTTTGCGTGTGTTCTGGCTGCACTTTATAGCCAGCCCCTCTAGATATAGCGTGTCTACAATCTTGGATCAGAGTGTCGTTTACCATCAGGTGAAGTTTGTGGTCAAATACCAATAATTATTATTTAAAAAAATGAATCCCAAGTGTATTAATATTTTATCTTTTTGTACTAAAAGTAATTTAGCTCGGTTTTATATAATAATCCCAGAAAATAAATCACCAACAACCCTGAAACATTAAAGAACGTTTTAATACTGATTTTTCCTGTAATGGATCCAAAAGCGCCAGATGGAGAGAAGTGGGTAAGGGATTTTTTTTAACTAATTAGAAAGGAAAACGGTCGCGCTGAATCTTGAATGCGATTTCTTTAAATCGAAACAAGGTTTAGGGGAGGAGTGAAGGATTGTGAAGGATATTGCAAAGGCTATTTTGAGTTAACGAGACTGTAGCTCAAAGAGCTGTCTTTAAAACAACAGACGTAACTTGCTGTTTTAATTAAAATTTCTTAGCTAATTATGAAACTACTATCAGACAATGTTCCTCTAAAGACGTGGATTTAATGACCACGTCAATTCACGTAGTTATCGATTTGAAAGACTGGTAATTCTATTGTTTTTATTTAACCATTTCATCCATCGAATGTTTCGAAATGTTTTATTTTACACTTTATTGAGTTTAGCATCTGACTACACTCTCATTTGATGTTGACTGACGACGTGGTCTGTGATGGTAAACACGCCAAACTTAGAGAGGACTGTCTCTCGAGTGCAGCTGTTGGAACACACCAACATGTTCTTGTCGACAGATTTTCAACTCGAGGGTGGTAGCTGGCCAGGCAGACTTAGAAAATACCCTACCACCGTATTATGGTTTTATTGCGATGTTTCTCTTCACCGCGCGCTCCGACACAGTTGCAAGGATTCGAAGCCTAGCGAAGCCACCATTGCTTCTTGTAATCTTCTTCTTCTTATTAATCATTGCTTTCTCTTCAAAAATATTCTTATAAGAAAAATGTAACGTTAATAAATTACAGATTACTTGCTAACATTTCGCTTTTGATTTGTTACTTAGTCTGTGTAAGCGTCACACCCGGTATGTGTTCAAAAGAGAATTAAACTAGTTCCTCGCCCCGGCTTGGCGGGGGTGTACTAACGAAATAAATATAGCCAAATCTTTCTTTTGCATTACAACTATATAAGAAAATAAAATGGATTCTGTATCCAACTGAAAATCAACTGGAATTGAAGACCGTTCTACTGTCTTTTGTCTTTTTTTTACTTGTCCGTATGAGTTTTTAAATATTTCCTTTCATACAAACCTTGTCCTGATAAGTACAAACAGAAAGAAAAATACAGTGATGCACTTACAAACGTTCGGGTTTTTTTCTTTGTTCTATCTACGCTATTGGTCTGCTAGGCCTTTATAGCTTTACCAGACTACACCTACGTTCGGCTATTGATTTTATTTATATACTAGTTGACGCGGCCACGCATCGCTGTGGCTCAGTTATTACATGTTGACTCGAAATTATGACAAAGTATTTAATATTATGGGGTAATGAGCCTAAAATAGATTAACAGAACACGTGCACAATATACCGGAGTTGAAAAAGAAATTCCTAATTAAAACCTCGCGTCATCTATGAGATATCTATAACAGTCTGCTCTACAGTTTTCTGTCAACAAACTAATTTAAAGCGCCATCTGTTCCACACCGACGAAATCTATAAATAATAACAATACTCAACATTGACAATTATTTAATTTGCAATTAAAATATTGAGGCCATCAATCGAAATATTAATTATCCTAATCAAGTTGGACCAAATTATACATAAACGTCAACTTTCATGAAAATCGCTTTTATATATTTCTATCAATTTGAGTTGTTATATATGTACGCTGTTAAATTATATATTCTTCAATGTTTCTATCAAACAATATTCCAAATAAGCCAATTATCGCCTCAAACGAATCGCGATAATTTAACGAAGTTAATAATAAACCTCTTATAATTGCTATCTATGACAAAGGGTACCGTCACAATTTTGCCGAGTGGCCTGTGAAATATTTCCACTGAAAGATGAAAGGTGACTCTGATAATTTCGATTCCGTTGGTGAGTTGAAAATTAACATTTTATTTTATTGTAAATTTAGATAGACCTCGGTTTCATTTTTGACGAGTTGAGGTTAACTCGTTTACTCATTTAATTGTGGTTTTGCTTTTTCGAGAAGATATTAGCAATTAGTGTTACTTTAATAATGGAAATTTGTGTCGTAAAGGCTATGTTTATTTTTTATACTTCTATTTACGTACATTATGTGCTTTTTTATACTTAATAGACTTCAGCGTTTGGCTATAATCTCATCTGATGTTAAATGGCGATGTGGTCCAAGTTGGTGACAGATTTTCAAGTCGAGAATGGTAACTAGTTAGGCGGGATTAGAAAAGGCTATGGATATAGCTACCACCTTGCTATGTGATCTTTTCCTCCGAAAGCTTTAACTCAGTTTATAGGATTCGAACCTACGTTCATCGATACGGTATCCGAACACGTATGAACTAAGCCATCATCACTTTAAGTTTAGGTTAGTCTTTATGTACAAAATATCTGAGTGTACCTAATGATAACAAAAGTATATAATCCATAAAGAACGACCACCGCTAGAAATCTTCTAAATCCGTCTGATACCAAAATTTGATAAGCTAAAAGAGAATCACTAAGATAAGTTTATCAATAAGCGTCTAATCGTTACCACCTAGTCACTATCCTTTTAAAACTATATTTAAAAGTCTCGAACGATTCCTCACGGTCTCAAATTCCATCAGTGTTATCTCGATGGTTGGAAGTCATCCACTGTGCAGTTCTCACGTTCGCTTTTTTCGCGTACGTCAGTTCTCTAGAATGAACTCCCAGCGGCAGCGTATCTGAACCATTACAACTTGCAGTCTTTCAAGAAACGAGCCTACTCCTTTCTCAAGGGCCGCAACGCATCTGTAACTCCCTCGTGTCGCAGGTGTCCAAGGGTGGCGGTGATCATTTATCATCAGGTGACCCGCATGTTCGTTTGCCACCAATGTTATGAAAAAAGAGTACATATTTTATCTTAAACAATCCAAATTCTACATAAATTACACATATTTACATTCTAGAAGAAAATCTCTAACTATTGGTGTAAATAATCTGTTACGTAATTTTGATGACCTAAGGAAAGGTATAGATCAAGGCAGATAGGCAATTCATTAATCAGCGGGTATAAATATTATACGATGTAAAAAAAATAGCAGTAACATCTATTTGCGATACGCTATTGCAGTTGCATTCGAGTATGATTGCTATAATTGAATATATATATGTATATAGATAAGCCAAACCGCTACATTTATGCAATTGACGTCATTTATTATTCACAACCACATAATGCGGTCATCTGTATATCCTGCATTATATTAACTATAATTTAAAACCCATATTCATATTAAAATAATGCAATTTTGGCAACACGGTTTAAAATCTCAGCTAATATTAACCACTGAACTGTGCAAAACCATAAAGGTCTAAGCTCGGTACAAATGAATGTAGACCTATGTGAGACACAGGTCAACAGACTGTTGACAGCATATGTTTAAAAAAAATACCGTTATCTATTACTAAATTTTAAAAACTTGGACCACAACTAATTGCGTAATGTAAAATTATAATTATAAAAAAATGGCTAGATATTTCATGATTAAAAAGGGTGAGTGGGTCTTAAAAAATTAGGGGTTGATAGACTATGTTGTCAAACTTGGTAACCCACTAAAACATTTTGCTATTAGGGCGCACCCCTTTGTAGAACATTTGTAATTGAAATCAGCTGTCCAGGCAAATATTAGAATGCTAATAGTTAATAATATTAATTAAAATAACACTGAAGATATATTAATATTTATCTTTATCGGAATCTAAAATTCAAGGACATTTAGGTATAAAATCTGTACTAAAAAAAATATGGAGTTTAAGAGTTTATGTATTTATTTTTTGAAGGCGTTTATCTGTAGAACTAAAAGTCACGCCTGCAAAACTATTTATAATAATAATAATAATAATAATATCATTTATTTCAGACTCATCGTTACATCCATATTTGTGGGTACAATTACAGGATTAAAAAATTAGTATTAGTAATAATAATAAAAGAGAAAAATAAATTATAAACAAAAACACAGAACACAGTATATAACATTAAGTGGCAAGTCCGAGTGAAACCTCCGGTGATGGTGGAAATTCACTGTATGACTGCATGTAGCCGTATCCAGCTAGCCAGCATCGGAGAGTCCCACCGGTCCACCAGCGCACGTAGTATGCTGTTGGGGCTGTCGCGCGAGCGACGCATGATAGAGGCGCACCGTTTGCGCATGATCGCCGCAAAGCCGTCCATTTATGCATTTCATAGGCCATTTATTAAGGAAGCGTGTAGGCTTTCTGATATCATGCCACCAACCTTAGGAGAACAGCAAATACCATACAAATTGGAGATCAGGATGTATGCTAAATGAGAACGAAGTAATAGTGTTGGAAGGCAGTTGGTGCGGCACAGGGTACTGTGGACAAAGAACAGATGGGCCGATTTTACTAAGAATAAACTAACTGTGAATACCTGATTCGTGCTTTATACAGAATTCGTTTAATTTAACCGTTACTGTCAGTTACTAGAATTTTAAAAGATAACAGGAGTGAAGTCACGGGCTTCAGTTAGTAGTCAAAAATGTCCGAATCAGAAGGGTGTTTATTATTTACTCGATTGCTTTTAAATGCTATGCCTATAAATTAATCTAATTAAAGGAGCTCCTAAGTAGAACGGTTTTGGTTGCCGTCATTTACGGCGATTATCGCGAGTCATTTACGGAATTTGCTTTGAGGTAACTATTTATAGTGTCCAATTGAAGCATCTAATTAAAAATAAATTATTTATAATTAATTATGTTTTCAGGTACTTTATCATTCGCAATTCAAAGAAGTTATTCATGGTAAGTGTGTTGTCTAAGACTAAGTTTTTTTACAATAGCTCAACAAAGCAACAGCAGTGTATCTAAAAGTAAGAATAATAGAGTTCTAAAAGAACTGACTACCAACTGAAGACTACCAAGAAATACGTTATCATACCAACCTACTAACGCTTTTACACCTAGATATAAATTGGATTATTTTGAAAAGTGACTAACGAACATAGAGTCACTATGACGGACTCAACTTGATTATTAGATATACACCTGTTGGTTCTGAAACACGTCATACTTAAGCATAGCGTTGCTGTATGTATTTTACTTGATACATGGTATTTACCTTCATACATAAAAGTGCACACTTTACAGTATATACAATTTGCTATATTGAAGACAATGTGTAAGCATCCTGCTAATATTTATAATATAAGTAAATATTTGGGTGAAACTGTAATATGTTCTGCTACAGTAAAAAATGTTTCTAAGTGTAATAATAATTTTGCAGCCTTCGTGGTATCCTATATTGTAGAAGATGTTTTCAAAATTACAAAACATGATATTTCAGAAGTTAATGTTTTAGATTTAACATTATTCGTAAAGCTATTGGAAATATTATATCGTATCATAAGTTTATTGCAAATCGGGCGTAACATCTGGTCGAATCTATGTGTGTGCGTATTTGATAAAATTTAATGCTACACGATCTCGTTTATCGTAACAGTATATGGGTTATAAAGTTTCATTAAAATAAATTGTACCATTGCAGCGTTTATATTCTGTATCATTTGAATGAACAAATTATATTCTATTTACTAATCTTCTTTGTTATAATACGTTTAATATATTTTTTTCTTCTTCTGTAATCTATTTATTTCGTCTCCGAAGTATAGCTCGTCCATTTCTTCTTTTGTTTTTGCCATACGCGTATAATAAATGCAGTTATATCCTTCACCGTTGTAAAAAATAATATCTGAAATACAGCGTCGCAAATACCATTAATATAGCCTTACTGTCGGTAGATTTAAACTATTCTCAAAATCACTGGCAATTAAATAAAATACTAGAAATTCCATCATTTGGTATTGTGTTGTTGTTCAAAACAGACGCCATTATTATATTATATTACTAACACAAGGCTTAAAGCAACGATGAACCGATTTTAAAAAGTCGGTCAAACAGTACTGTTATATTTTGTAATATGTTTTATATGTATATTACAGTGTATGTGCTGTTAATTTATGTGATATTTACTAGTTTTATTTTACTTGTACAGCCTAAATACCCCCGATTCTACTCCATGGAACATATCCATCCAGAGATTACCTGGAAGAATTTGTTATTAGCAATAAGGCTGCCCTTTGTACTAATCACGTAATTTGAAATGTTTTATATTATATAGAATCTGCCTGCGACTTCGTTCGCGTGGAATAGTTACTTTGAGCTAACATTAACACGCAGCGGAAGCTCTTAAAAGGAAAAAGATACCGATTTTGAAACATTCTTCATTGGTGCTCCGCTCCTATTGGTCTCAGCGTAATGGTATATAGTCTATAGTCTTTCTCGATAAATGATCCATTTAACATTAAAATATTTTTTTTTAATCGGACCAGTAGTGCCTATGATTAGCGCGTTTAACCAAACAAATAAGCTTCATAATCTTAATATATATATTTCTTGTGTGCGTGTGTATGTGACTGAACTCCTCCTAAACGACTGGACCGATTTTGATGAAATTTTTTGTGCGTGTTTCAGTGGATCCGAGAATGGTTTAGATTCACAATTGGACCCGGTAGGTGGCGCTGCGGTTGACTTTTGGGATTTATATTTTTTATTATCAAGGCAGGACAACGTCCGCCAGGTCTGCTAGTATTAGTATAGATTACTACTCTTCTCTCGTACTTACCTCGAGTCGTCATTCAAATTACAATAACTTTTGATAGAATGGACAGATTTTAAGAAAACAAAGACTAAGTTACTTCCGACGATATGCTTTAGGATTTATGATTTGAGGTTTTATTGTGAACCCTGTACTTTAGCAGTGATGCGTGTTCATACAAACAGATAGACAGACAGACATTTTTAAAAATGTATTAAATGTATGATTCTATTACTTATTCCTAAACACCTGCAACGTTTTTTTTCACAAAAATCAAAAAATTATCAGCATCATCATCAATCAGTCTGTGAGAAGCCCACTGCCGCTGCCGGCCTGTAGACCTCTTCCTGAAGGCAGGTATGGGCATAATCACTACGTCCACGCACGACGTATCGGCGATTTCAGACTCCAAGAAATCCACAGTTCTATGTTTTCCCAAATAATTTGGTACTATAAGAATATTTCTCAAGTTCAGGTTGTTTCCTCGCAATGTTATCATTCACCGTCTGCCAATAGTGCTACCAATTTAAATTAGGAAATGTACGCGAATTCTGAAAAATTCGTTGGTACATGCTGGCGTTTGAACCTGCGGATATCGGATTGATATTCCGCCGGTAAAAGTATTAGTCAGAGTATATTTTAATGTAGTTAATTGGTGTTTTGGGAGTACAGAATTTATTGTTCAAATCTGTAAATTTCCTATATAATTACAGAGAATAAATTGAAGGTCTTCATTATCTCACTACGATGCCCATACAACCCGAAGTTTATCGTAAGAGCAATACGTTTTGCATGCCAAATTGGATCGTAGAATGCAATAAAGATACCACATGCAGTACTTTTATAGTCGAACTCTGTATCATACGCTTTATATAAAGCAAAATTCTTGAAATCTATTTACTAGCAACTTTTAATATAATTTGTACCATTTTTATAATCTGTCCCGTACACTCCGAAGCCTTTTTTCATTCTGTGATAACAATTCTGCAAATCTATTTCGCACGGACCGTAATAATCGCTGTAAAAGCTATTCACTAAATTGTACCCACATACAGGAAAGTGATCCGTCCTGTAATAAAAATGAGAGCATTCGTTAGTGAATTCAAAGCAATATATTTGATTGATAGGGGCGTTACTTTGCGAAAATCCATCATAAATACTTGAGTGAACGTTACATTGCACTTCCGCCTGGAAATGATTGGCCACTATCACGTCTCAAAATTACACGCGTAGCGACCATAATAAATCGTACGTCTTGCAAGTTCGCATCGGAAGAATCAGCATCGATCTGAAGATGATCCGTGGAAGCGCGATATACGTGTAACCAATTGTGGTTATTATACATACAATCTTGACACATGATAGCGACAACTCTATTCCAGGTGCAAGTGCAAAGTAATGTCCACTCAAATAATAAAGAAATAGAGAGAGAGACGAATTTCTTAGCCTTCCATGGATTCCGGGTCCATCGTGTGGCAGAGGGAGAAACTCAGAGCAGTTCCCAGGACTTGCGAACCAGGTGTAGGTTTAAGGAGGCCCCCTTTGAGATGCGCACCTTCCACGCTCACCTTCACTGCTCGAGTTTCCCGCCCTGTCTAGCCAAATTTGATAGGAACCTGTTAGTGCAGCCTTTGATACTCGTTCTAAAATAGAACTTACTGCAGTTCTCGACAGGCCAAGGTCCTTCAGAAGGTAGGAAGGAAGGTAGCCCCTACGGATACGCGTAACGGTATGAAAATTATTCTATTTGCCAGTAAAGATCTCCTCAGAAGGTTCAACTGTTTTGGTGATTAGCTGAGACAAACAGTACTTCAATATTACTTAAATGGATAGATATCATAATCCTAGAATAACTTGCCGTTTATAAAACTCTATCCTATCAGAATAAATAAACGGAGCTCGACTATTCCAACAATGTTTTGTTAACCTTACCTATGCCTCACGCAACGTATGTGCTGCCCATAACAGTCGTGGTATTCATCTTTCAAAGTCTGGGGTATTTCTTCATAATCCACAGATTCGAAGATATATCTATCAAGCAAAGTTGTCTCTGGAGGCATCCCTGTCGTAGAAAGGAGGAAAGCCGGTGGGGTCTTTACTTTTCCTGTATGCATCGTGAATCCTGATGGTAAGGTGTAATCATGAGGCGGTGTATACCTTTCATCTCTTTCTATATCAGAGAAATCTGTAGTTTGAGTTGTGTTAATGGAACCTGTTGCATCAGTAACCTCTGGAGTGGTAGGCAATGTGGCTATATCTGAAACGATATTCTGAATTGTATATGTCGGTGCAAATGTCCGTTCGACCGTTTAAATATATTCGTCCTTACATAGATATTATGCCATATCCTTTAATAAGAAGCAAAACTATAAAAGGCGTAGGGAAATACGAGCGGCTATGATTCTCGCTCGGAGCACCGGAACTTTCATACCTCCAAAGATTATACTTAACCATATTCAGTAGTGCATCACTGTATTCGCTATTTAGGGTAGCCTTTTTATTAGTATTAATAAATAAAAAGTTTAAGCCCCATTTCAAGCGTGTTTTGGTGTCAAAAGGCTATTATAGCGTCGATGTGAACGATGGTGATGTCTGGAATTGACTCATCTCTGTACACCCACTAAAACCGATTGTGACGTGTAATGTATACAAATATTATAATATATATGTTAAGATGATAAATCAGATCGAGTTTCTTGCCGGTTCTTCTCGATGACTGGGTTGTTTTCCGTACCGGTGGTAGTTTCGACGTTTATAAGTACCGTCTTAGGGCCTAAATTGAACAAAGTATTTATTAATTTTAAAAAAAATATACGTGATTGGTCTTGAGTGACTGATCGGTTAAATAAGAAGGATGACGTCATCTGTGATTTACGTTATACATTTATAACTATCGCCCCCAACGTCCACCATGGCATATATATACAATTATTAACTTGTAGGTCCGTAACTTATTTGTATTTATTTATTAATTGCGTTAATAATAAATTCCATTGAGTTGTATCACATAGTACCAAAATAAAGAGGACGAGTGACATTGTCGTCCAAAATCTGAAATCTACAAAGTATTTATTAATTGATTATATGTAATTGAGATTGAAGAGGATTAAAATAACATAGTAACAGCTAACTGGTAGTGCATCCTCGTCTAAATGAATAGCTTCCATTGTTATGTGCAATCAAACTTCCGTCATTGCGACTCCCACCGGTGTTACGTGCTTCATAAACAGCTAAGTATGTTCGAGTTATGTAGTGGCTTTTGCTATAGTGATTTTATTTATAGTTACATACTTAAATATTACCACTGTAACCATTTTGTCCTGAACATATCTTGTACCTTTTGCACGCGCAGATTAAAACAAACACTCTTGTTTTAAATAAAAAAGAAATTATATGTACTTACATTTCAACATCAAAAATGGCCCCAAAAGTATCAATATTTTCATGACCACAAAACTAAATAAGTTACTATAAAATACTATCCAAATATAATCCAGTAAATGTACCAACACACTTCGTTATTTTGTGACGTAGCAATATTAATCCTTCAAGTTACACTAGACGGGAGTCAAGATCTTTGTGAGTCTCACAATATTGGTTCAGACGTTAATTAAGATTTATCAAGGTATAATGAGGTATTAGATATTACCTCGGTTGTAACTTTTAACGAGATTTCTTACGTCAATTGGTACTTTAATGTTCACGGTGTGGGATTAATTAAGATCTGTTATTTAGTCTTCATTGTGAATCGGTTAGGACAGGTAGAGGAACGTAACGATATCTCTTGTTTCCGACCTCGATGCATAGAAAAAATTCTTTCAAAGCACACATTCCTTCACTAAGTTAATACAAATACACTATCAACCAAAAATTAGAAACGGAAATGGCATCGTAGTAAGTTCTGTTGAATGGACCTTACTTAAGTAACGTAACTTACTTCAGAAAGAAGCATTTATCCCGTGCTACGATTTTTATTTTTGTTTACTGTCTAGTATTATTCCAACGCTTATCACAATAGAATCTAAGCAAATTGCAATAACAGTTGCTCTGCCGTTCAACACGGTCCTAAATCAGCCGTGCGAGCACTACAAAAATAAAAATTTACCGCTTGACTGATCTCGGTTGGGATTACAGTAGATTGTAGAATTATGCACGGTGACCAAAACTGCCGATACTCTAATTTTTTCTAATACTTTTGTTTACAACTTCAATAAGAAATCCGCTAAGAGTAAATACGATATAGACTTTTTTTAAACTGTAAGAACTTTTGATCTACGTGTCCTTTTTTTAAAACTACATATCTCTTACGCGGGCTCATGTGATAGTGATTATTGGTGATGGATTGTTAGATATATTTTTATCTACTGTTATTTTGATATTGTCTGTGTGTTTTGATACTCATATCAATATCAGATCGGTTCGACTCATTGCCACTGGGTCGGGACATCGCGTCTCTTTGCATTTTTTATAGCGGTTACCACAGCGAGTTGTTTGGACAGTTACCTGCCGCTGCATTCCACTATTGTACAACACACCTGAAACTGAAATTTCATCCACACCAGCTCGATGGGTGGAGGTCTTCCAAGATGAGGTTCTCAAGGTCATTTCTACCTCGTACTTCAACCCTATGGAATCGACTCCCAGCGGCGGCGTTTCCAAATCATTACGAGTTACAAGTCTTTAAAAAACGAGCGTACACTTCTTTATAAGTCCGGCAACACACTTGCGACTCCCCAGGTATTGCTAATGTCTATGGATGGAGGTGATCACTTACCATCAGGTGACCCACCTGTTCGTTGGCCCCATAGTATTTTCATCTTGCTTTATTGTCGTACAATGATGTAGATAATTATTCCTTTGCAAGACTGAGTTAAAGTATAGATTTTTTAATACAATGTTCTTTTTAATTGTATCGAAATTCCTTTCAACATTGTACACCTGTTTTTAGTAATATTTTCTTTTATTATAAAATAAATCTATTCTGTAAAATTCATACATTGATGAGCTCGTCATTACTTATATTTCTATATGTAAGGATAGGCTCTTGTGTTTACATTATATGAATACAATTGAAATACACGAACAAGCTACGAGTATTGTTATTTAAAATGAAGAATTATTACAAATTGTTATTTATTACACAGCGCTGTAACGGAATGAAAAGATTGAGCTACGAACGGAAGACTCGTAATTGGCATTCTGCACGGTTCTCTGATAACCATTGATGAATGATATACAATTTTATGGAGGTCTCTATTTATTCCATTTTCGTTTAGGTTTGTATTTCTTTTATAATTGGTTGGTACCCGCGACATCGTTCTCGTTAAAATGGTTTCATTAGACCTACGTACTTTATCTGGATTGATTAGAGTCTGTCTTTTGTTTCTAGCGTTAATTGTACCATTGCCGCTTATGTCATAAAATTCTTCTTCCGATATTAAGTTATCTTAGATAAATTTTATCAGTAATACTTTGCTTTTATATGTTATATATTTATATGTTCATAATATTTTCTATCTGGTAGTTCTATTGTTATCAAAATTGGTTCAACAAGAAAAATAACAGATAATATAATGTTATTAACATGTATCGATATTAATTGTGAAGATTCTAATAATAGAACTAAACATTCTAGCTGAAATATTCATTAACAGTTCGGGCTTTCTCTCTAATACTTGATTTCCATTAGATGGTGAATCCACCCTTAGCTGTCTATACCCCGCGGTGCGTCACACGAGCTTGCCGCTTTATTATTTCGTCCTCATATAACATACTTTCTTACATATCATTTGTAAGGTAAGCTTTGAGCAGAAGACAAGTAGCATTAACATAGCCTATAACCTTCTTCAACAAATAATAGAAAGCGTTTCTCATACCTGTCTAGTAGTTCAAGAAATAAGCGCATTCAATCAATCGCCTCATAATTTTAAGTATAGGAAGATTCACAATTAAGGCAAACACTCTAAGTTATATAGTATTTTAATTGAACTGATATGATTTGAGTGCAGACGGATATTTGTTAATATATGTCTCGTATAAAGATAAAGTATTTTGGACACTGTCCTATTTCTGTTTGAATTGAAATTAAGAGCATCCACTTTTATTTTCATTAAATGTTACATCAGTGAGATTAAAGTTTTTAGGTCAATTAAATAGTTTATCGTCGCCAATTAGAACAACAGTCAGATATTTTTCGCTTTTTGTCTTCTTTCAAGTCAATTAACCTGAAAGTTTGCGATTAATGAGCACTATTTCGCATTCCCGAACAAATTGCGATTAATAACTCGTAAAATCCAAGATAATATAAAGTATACGATTTAGTATTTATATGATAATATAAGCTTCAATATATCTAATGTCAATTATGCCGATTCTTCTCATTGACTGGATTGTTTTAGGCGCCTTCCTAGGGCCGAAATAGAATAAAATATTTTTAATTTTGTTGAAATCAACTAGTTTCGTCTGTCGGTAATGAAATTGCCGTTTTGCGTTAAAAAAATCGTATAGACAAACATGGAATAAACTCTGTGATCACAAATACACCAACTACTATCGTGTAGGTGTGTCGTCTACCTGTATATTTATTTAATTTGTATCTCTTTGCTTCGATATCCAGAGTAGTATTGAAGTCAATCATGGCAATTGGCTTTCTTATATACCTTTTAAAGCGGGGGGTGGAAATCTCTAGAAAGCTACTAGAATTTGTCAACAATATTTAAAAACCGCTGTGTTTAGAACTTCTGTGTGTGTTTTAGTAATCGGGGAGGTAAGGTTTTGGTGTGTGCGTATTTCCACGCATCTTGCTCAGTGACGGATCATCATGCTCACAACAATTTGTTACTTCGTGATTATTAATGATGTTTGAAGAAAGTTCTAGTATACTCTAGATATTTCTATAGTTTCTGGAAGTAGTCTATTTCATTACACTGCATTATTACTTTATTAATTCAATTCATCGAATAGGAAATATCGCTATTTATAATCATAATATACGTCCAAAATATCATTTTTTTGTAGGAGCCATTGTTTACATAAAGACGAAAACAAGAAATATATATCTCCATTTTTCATGATTGATGTAGTGTCTCGTTTATAAATCTATTTTCTGCAAGAAGGGCCTATTATCTGCATTGATATATACCATATCCAAGTACGTTCATAGCTCGTCACACCCATTGTGAACGTGGCCTACATAACTATGATTGTGCATTCATCTCGATGCACAAATACGATGGTTTTGAGTATTGTATGATTTAATAGCCGCTGTAAAATATATCTCTTCTATTTCTACATATATGAAACAAATTATGTATGTCTTTTTGTCTCCCTCTGTTTTATGTTTTATATCAACATAGTTACTACCGCTGGATTATGCGGTGAAAGTAGCCAAAAAACAGGAAACTATGATAGGTTTTCCATTGGGTGTATGGTGTTTTAATATTCTCCATAAACTAGTGTTGCAGATGTAATTTAAACTTAAGCTCCAATACAAACGGAGAGCGACATACATACAAACGAATATAATTCGTTAATGTTAGAAAGACAACTAATTCTCTCATATGTCTCACAAAACCTTTGATAGATTTGAAAGGTGTTTGGCGACAGATTTTTACGGTAACGCTATAAGCAGTTGAAGTACTTATTGTAAAAGACCCTATCACAATACTATAGTTTGAATGCAATATTTTCCTGCAACAAAAATTTCCAGAAGCCAAGCCATGTTGATCAAAATTACTGGACCGTCATACTTTTAATTGCGTCTAATAAGTACGTGATTATTGAAATAATGACACTTTATTATATGAAGAGGTCGAGGGCTTACTAATTCCACAAAGACGGTACTGTCATGCTTGAGATACTGGTCTATAATAATAATATTATAATCACACTAATATATAGTATGTCTGTAAGCTTTCTGTCGACTCCAGATGACTTGACAAAAAATCGTTAGTAAAAATTTTAAAAATGTATTTTCAAGCAAAGTTTAGAGTAAAAGTTAGTGGAGAATATACATTTGCCGTAAATATTCCTACTCTAAAAGATCCTCTTTGTTTTTGAGCCCGTGATATATTCCAATATATTTACGGCCAGGGTCATGTATAAATGTATTCATAGCTTTGATTATAGTTTCTTATGTTGTTTGCGTTTATGAATCTTCTCAGGCTAAGAGATTACCTTGTAGTTGCAAAGAGATGGATAATACAGTCTCATTGTTAAACTCGTGTAATATTTATTTTAACCGGAATTAAGAGAAATTGTGTTAACAAAGTGACAGTAAACGAACTAACTTCACCGAATTTAACTTTTGTATCTACACGATAATTGAATCAAAAATGTGTACGTATTCAATTTTGATTTCGAAAATGAACTCAAGAAGCAATTGTCCATCATTCGTTTATTCTTATTTTTAAAAGATATACTGAGATTGTAAATCTATAGGTTATGACATTACAACCTGCTTTACATGGCGTTTCAACTTAGTTTTTGGCAAATCGGTAACGTGTTTGAGGGTCTTATTTAGAATTTGATACTATTACCTAAAAAAAGCATAATAGCACAGGTTTAAAAGTATAGAAAGGTGTAAACATGAATAAACTAGTGTTATCACAAACTAAACGAAAAAATCAGACGGTATGTATTCATAGGCTTAAAGAAGTATAACAGAATATTTTAAGTAATATATTATTTTAATTAATATAATATGCATTAGAAATGTTTGTATTTTTGTAAAACATTCAACCTGTAGTCATTATGTTATTTCTTATTCATTTTTATGAAGTAATTAAGTTCTTATAAGAAGTATGGAAGTACGATAATTTCTGTAGAAATAAGATCCTTTCGCTCTTTTTGCAGCAAAGGTTTGGTAACAAATGGTTTAAAAAACGATGAGATGTTCTGAATGGATACTTTGCAATAGAATGGCATACCGAAACAACATTCTATGCTTCGTTAATTGACTAAAGAATAACATAGATAGAAAAGAGTATTAAATTGTACTCGTATAGATTAAATTTTAACGTTTTAGTACAAGTTTTGATATTTTTTATGCCAAGGGGCAGCAAACAGCAAACTGACGGAAACACGAAGGTCGTTTGATGGTAACTTGCTATCGTTGCCTATAGACAACTGCAACACCAAGAGCATCACTGTTGTGTTGCCGAAGTTGAAATTCAGTCACTTTTTGAAGAGCCCCATGTCGTAGACTTGAAAGGCAAATCGTGGTAAGGAACCCATTCCACAACGTTAGCGTAAGTGTAACAAAGGTCCTGGAGAAATTTATTACTATCGCAGTTTTGCAACGTCCTGAGGTGTAAGGATGAGTAGTCTATCAGAACCGAGAAGGAGGCCTGATATATTGTCTAACATAAAATTGCTAAAGTTAGGTACCCAAAGGAATCTAAAATTAGTAATTCGGAAATACAGAACCAAACACTAAACGGTATATTGAGCAAAGATTCTCTTCGAGGTTAGAAAAATCAAATCTCTTAATTTACTCTAGAAGAGACATGGTATAATGATATAAATAAAGATACATTAAAAGATATAGATTACATCACTACTATAACAGAACTAATGATATATCAAATATGACCTCCGTCAGTCAATCCCTTCTACGGCAGTCCCTAATCCAGGATTAATTTGAAACACGATACATGGATATTATCGGATAAACTTGCTTTTCATTAGACCAGCTCGTTAATATTAGATTAATTTAGGATTAATCAGTTATTCCGTACGAATTCGTTTCTGTAATATGTAATTTAGGAATAGTTTCAGTTCAATTAGATTTGGATAAAGGGATACTATGAAAGGAGTATGCTTAACTGATGTCACTAAAACCCAAATCGCTGATAATAATCAGTTTATTCATATGAAGTATAAATAATAACAATCAACTATTAATACACAAACGTTTATAGTAGCCTTAATTCCTTGAAATCAAGTTTAAATATCGTATTGAACGGTGTGTTTATGATTTTTAGAATGGACTCTCAATTTAAACATAATGAGGTCATAAATAGCTGGTGTTCCGTTTTTAACGCATTAACATTTATAGTGGCATTAATTCTCTGGACGTAAGTGTCAATCAATTTTTTACTGTAATCGATTCTAGTAAAGATTAATTCCTAATTCATACTGCAGATTTTTAGCAAAGTTATTTATGTCTCAGTCCATTAGTCAGTCGTTTTTCTCATGGCCAGCCTGCAAATCTCTGGACAACTCTATATACAGTTGATTTTAAAACGTGAAAAAACATTATGCATTATAGTAGCGATTCAGAGTGGTATAGACATCTTAACACCACGATTAATTACTAAATTTTTGTCAGCTGTTCCCAGTACAAATACAAAATTCATAATCCACTGCCCTCATCCTCGTTTGCCAACCAAGCTCTTATAACAACCAAAAGAGACATTACAAGTCTAAGAGTAAAATATTTGGTAAAGAATGTAATAATAGAGAAGGCAAAGAAAAATCTCAATCTTAATTTATATATCTTTTAACCATTCCATTGGGCTATATTGCCATCCTAAGAATAAGTGCCATAGCAGTAGTAAATTACTTAACCGCATATCTAAACTATGTGGATCGAAATTTATTTGCCTTATTTATGTATTTCCTAATATCTTATATGCTACCTAAAATTGTATTCCACTTTTACCAATTTCAACCTTATTTTTACCCACAAATGTAACTCATGTAAGCAATTTTCCTTGAGACAACAACACGTAAGAATTGTTGTTCAGAGTTTTATTTGTTTAGGATATATTACCAGAAATTAACTATCAATCTCCATTATCTAGAAAGCTAGTATTAGATGAAGAAAATTCATAAATAACCTAGATTCTTGTCGGCATGAAATGGAGGATAACGCTCGGGGGAAAACCAAAAATGGATTTAGTAAATAAATTTTCAGACGTGACGATACACAACGGTACATTTCAAAATAAGGCGGACCCGTTATTACCTAAGAGGGGTTTGTTCACGGTTCATCTCGCAAATAAGAGCGGAGGCTGGCAAATTTGATTTTATACGCCACGGAGTACTGTAAGATAAGTAACACAGGGTAACCAGATACAGTAAGACAATCTACAATCATGCTGTTTCAATCACATATAATTTCAATAATGTGAAAAATATAAAGGTAGTTACGCTGGTTTCTTTTTAAGATATTCAATTCTGCAGTGCTTTATTTTGATACATCTCATCAAGCTTACCTAGCTTTAGGATTATAAGCGTTCGAAAAATATTCTCTTGGAATTATTTTTACTTCCTATAAATATAATGTGTGCGTTGTACCTATGAACCTTCCAGAGGGTAAACAAATAATAGTAAAAAGTGCATTAAAATAGATAGCGAACTTTTAGATAACTAAGCGCTCACACGGACAGATAGTTAGCAGGTTTTTCACAATTTATTGGTTACAAATATATGGGTTTATATATATAGATATAAAGAAAGATATAGTTATATTGTTTAAACTACAGCAATACAATTAAATTTTAGATATACAGAGGAATAAAACATAAGTAACAACCTGCAACCCCATTCAGCAATATGTTATAGTACAAACAATACTGCAGTGCTGTTTTCCAATGGGAGTCCATACGATACACGGACATCTGTTTGGTGGACGGATATTTTTGTAATATAAATGAAAAGAAAAAAAATTTATATCTTTACAAGATACATCCAATAACTTTGTAGTTGCCTCACTTTCATATTTTTTACTGTGGTCATGAGCCGATTACACGATGAAATTTTCATAGGATGTATTATTATACGTTCCAGTAATTCTGTGGCGGGGAGAATAAATCTTGGGTGATTGATGTTTTACCCTCAGATTTTGAATTTATATTAAAGTGTCCAGCTGGATAGTGGCTACGAAGTTTTTAACCTTTTTTATAATTTTATTAAAGACTAGCCGACCCGTGCCCACTTCGTTGGGCGGTAACAGGCATTATCAAGCCACAACTTTTCTCTACAACTCAATCATATATATCTCATAATTAAGGCAGCGTTCGTAAGAAACGTTTTCGTTCGACCATTTTTCTCCGACTCTCCAGATATTACCCTCTACAACCTCACAAACTTTACCTCTTTACAATATTAGTATAGATTATAGATAGTATAATTAGTTAATAGCTTCTGCCCGTGACTTTGCACGCGTGGAATAGTTATTTTGGGCTAACACGCAGCGGAACTCTCAAAAGGAAAAAATACCCCGATTTTGAAACATTTTTCATTGTTGCTCCGCTCCTATTGGTTTTAGCGTGATGATATGTAGCCTATGACACTCATAAATAACGTGGCTTTATATTGGTAAAATTATTTTCAAAATCGGTTTAATAGTTCTTGAGATTACATCCTACAACGTCACAAACTCACAAACTTTACCTCTTTATAATATTAGTATACAGATTATAGCCCCTGCCCGCGACTTCGTCCGCGTAGTAATAGTTACTACTCTGGACTAACGCTGACACACAGCAGAAGCTCTCAAAAAGAAAAAAACATCTCGATTTTGAAACATTTTTCATCTGTGCTCCGCTCCTATTAGCCTTAGCGTGATGATATATAGCCTATAACCATTCTCGATGAATGAGCTATATAATGAAAGAATTATTCAAATCGGACCAGTAGTTCCTGAGATTACCCCTTACAACGCCACAACGTCACAACGTCACAAACTCACAACGTCACAAACTTTACCTCTTTATAATATTAGTATAGATATCAGAGCAAACAGTGGAGGAAATAGCCGAGAAAAAATTACTAAACTAACTTATATTTGCCCATTTAGATATAGATTAAGAAAATAACTTGGGAAACTCTAAAAGAACTGGATGAACACACTAATATGAGATTAAATAATCGAACTTTGCCGAATAGAAAATTGAAGTATGTTACCTTAGACTTCCTTGATCATAGTTTATTAAATCATGTATCCTAAGTTTATAAGTTAGGATACCGTACTGTGAAATTACCCTAAAATCGTAAAATAACTTTTTGAACGTAGTTTTAAAATCAGTTTCCAAGGTATAAATGCATTTCGTTTTAAAATACGTGCATAATTCCAAGGCAAATGTAAGTACGTATTTAAGCCCCGCATATATTTATGTTAATCTAAAGTATTAGCATTTTTTTTGTGTCAGTAATATACAGTGTCACTAGTGAAATGACTAAGTAACACGAAAATGTTGAATAATATATAATTATATCAACTTATTCATGGATACAAATCATGCAATGATTTACAATGTAAAGATTTTGCAAATATGAATTGCATATATAAAGCGAAGGGTATGCTTGCAAAATTCCTACACAACTTATGAAAAGGAACCATAAGATTCCTATTCGAAAGTATATCTAAATCAGACCTAGTACGATCTTATTAAATTTGGTAACTGAATGAGAGGAGTTTATATTCAGTAGGTGAATAATGATGCAAATCACCACTAGGTGCTCTTCAAACTTACACTTGTATTTTAAGGCCCAAGTATTATTCCGGACTCCATACTCTGTAATGCAATAAATTCCGCATGGCCTGGTGTATCCACGTAATTCTAAGAACTTAGTGTCTTTTATAAAGTTCTGTATATATGTATTTCCGATTTTAAACGTTTTTATTATTAATAAATTATAATATGCTGTATTTAACGTGTCAGAAAAAACATTGCAGCTTTCTTCCATGAACAATCTTAAGAGCATCCGTGATAAAGACTTGCATCTTTTATATAATTTTAATGGTCTAGGAATATTGGTATTTTAGGTAAATTAACTGCCCATACTCAATAATATCCATTAATAACCTATAATTAAAACCCGAACTTACTTTTTCGCATTGAACCGGGTAAATGATGAAGAGAAGCTAAACGAAGTACATTATTCAGAAACACACCAGAAACCAATTTTCCCAAACCAGAAATATAGATAGACCAGTAAACTGAAGCTCAGATCAGTAGAATAGTAAACGTATAAGCAGATGCGAGCAAGTAAGCTTAGTTTTGTATATACGCGATATAAAAGTTGTTAACTGAAAGGAAGAGAATAGTAGCTCACTAGCCCTTTCACAGTGCTGCCAGTATACAATATACGGAATCTTCCTATTGATGTTTAATTAAACTCGCAAAAAGCACTACCTAATTGACCGTATCGTTAGATGTAATACATTAAACGCTTGCTATGCAACAACTTTTATATCATCTGTATACGTATACTACCCTACTTTTGATTTGACACGTCGGAGAATAGAATGACATAGTGGGTTTTGTCTATCGCAATCATTGAACTGTGCGATAGATACAACGTTTCTCTTATCTCCCCAATGTGTCAAATTAAATACCAGTTACTTAATCTACAGTTTAAATGTTTACCTAAGACTCGCCCGTTTGGTCCAATCACTTAAAATAGAAATAAAAAACGAAGTAGCGTTTCTATCCTTTATACAATACAGGAAACGAAATTCAAATATACAAAGGCTCGAGGCACTAAGTGGTTGGAAAGTTTCAACTAATTTCCTGTAATTCTGAAGAGTGGACTACGGATTGTTGGACGAAATTGGAGATACGGATGCTCCCTGGAACTTCGAATAAATACTTCTGAATAACTTTAGCAAGATTACGGACAAAGGTTCTTAAAGGTCCTTTTTCTTTAGAACAATGCTAATTGAAACGGTATGGAAGTTGACTCGATTGATGTTTAGGATTGTGAATTCGTTTGTATTAATTTTGACACGGTCTTCTGAATACACATATTGATATCTGTATAGATGCTATAAAGCCTAAACGATTATTTGTTGGAACAAAGTCATCATATTCAAAACAATTATATCTATCTACTGCATGAAAATTTGTTTTATAACATACTAGCTTTTGCCCACGACTTCGTCCGCGTGGAATAGTTACCTTGGGCTAACGCTAACACGCAGCGGAAACTCTCAAAAGGAAAAAAGTCCCGATTTTGAAACATTCTTCATTGGTGCTCCAGAGCAGCCTGTTTACATGTAAATTTGATGTTTTGTACTGAGATTACCCAACCCATCATTTATTTGTTGAACTAATAAACTGTATAAAAATGTATGTAACTATTGTTCGGAGTGTGAATAGATGTTAATAATTTTAATACACAAATTATTAAATTTAGATTTAGACTATAATTAATTTCAAATTTCAAAAAAGAATACAGTTATTTTATTGTTTTGAGTTGTCACTTCTGTCGAAAGTCCTTATGACTGCCTCGACTATTTTTTTCTTTCTTTTTAGGACATCGCGTCGAAAGACCTATGGTTCGTATCCTTGCAAACGACCTGGAGTTTACAGTGAAGGAAAGCATCGTGATGAAACTATAGCATGTTTTTTTTTGCTTTTGCTAAGTCTGGTTGAATAGCTACAATCCTCAAGTTCATAATCTTCGATAGTTGCACTTGATAATTAGTCCTCGTCTACGCTTAGAGCGTTTACCATGTTAGACCAAATAATTTCATCTATCACGTGAGATTGTTGCGAAACGGTAAAGCCTATACTGTGTTATTACAAAAAAATTAAATACGTATTGAATACTTGCTTTAAAAAGGTTTCGAATTAAATGCACCGCGGTCGCTGAATGTTCGTCATCTTGCTCTTCTGTCTCGCTTTAGTTACGTTAGGTTAGACTTGCGAAAAAGGATAACGCGATCTTGGCTCAGGCGAGCGCGGTGCATTTAATTCGAAACATTTTTAAAGCAAGTATTTAACTTTTTTGTAATAACACCGATAGTGTTAAAGGAAACGCAAGCGGGGCCGAGTGCAAGGCTATGTATAACGCTTTACGCAGATATTTAGGCACGTTTTCGAATTCACCGGATTGTTACTGATTCCTGTTTAATGGATGTCTGTGAAACGACAGCTGTCGTCGAATTAAAACGACAGTTACTGATTTCCGCTTTATTTTTTAAATTTACGCAAGAGATTTTTCAATAAATTTTATGCCATTGAATATAAAATTAAAAAAAAAATGATTTAATAAAAGTTACTCTAAAAATGCACAAGAATATCATTGACCGTAGGTCTACTTGCGTATTGTAAATCGAATGTCAACAATTGAAAGATCTCTTCATTACATATTATTAAACAAAGTCCTCTGCCACGTCTGTCTGTTTGTTCGCGATAAACTCAAAAACTACTCAACTGATTTTCATGCGGTTTTCACCAGTAGATAAACTGATTCACGAGGAAGGTTTAGGTATATAATTTGTAAAGGTTTTGATATTATCAGGGCGGGATAACATATGTGGCCCGCTAGTCTGACAATAAAAACCATATATCCAGTCAAATATAAAACAATCTATTTTACGCACTCTGAATTTTATTATCACGCTCTTTGAACCAGTCTAGATTCGTACAACCTCATAGAGAGTATGTAATATTAGAAAATCATACTTTATAGGTCAAATGTGGGTGGTGAGAAGCCTCAACCGTAATATCGAAGTGCCGTCATTCGTTCGAGGTTTGTCAGTCGCAGGAATCCATCGCAGACGATGCTGCAAACCGACCGACGAACAATCAGGGTTTCCGGGACGATGCCGATTGACTATTACTATAGGGAACGTGTAGGGACGGGACACGACTATATAAATATTATCTACCGATATCGATAGAAATATGAAATATCTTATATAAAAGTCCAGTGTCATAATGTTTGTACACGATGGACTCCGAAAGTATTCAACCGATCTTCATGAAAGTTGGCATTTACGTTTAATTTGGTCCAACTTGAGAGATAGAATAATTTATATTTAGATTAATGGCATCAATATATTTTAAAATGATTGTCAATGTCGATTATTATTATTAATTGTGAGTTTTATCTATCTCGAACAGATGGCCCTTTAAATTTAGTTTGTTGACAGAAAACTGTAGGATCGACTATCATAGATATCTCATTAATGACGCTATACATTTACTTTATCATAATTTTAATAAAACATGTAATAACTAAGCCACAACAACGCGTGGCCGGGTCAGCTAGTATAAATATTGGCATATGAAAACTCAAGACGCATAGTAGAATAAAAGTAGTGCTTAAGGTACCGGCCGCAAAAACTCCCCAATATACATACGTCGTTATAGTTATGCGATAAACTTATGATTTTGCAAATTCAACCTTACCTGAATGATTTAAAGTTATTTTTCCAAGGGCACAAGTGACGCGAAACTATTTGAAATGACTCCATAATCCAAAATTATGCACTCATTTTTCTATGCCGGCTGTGAGACGTTAAGTGTACATCTTGGGTTTTTGTATATTAACGAATATAGATATATAAATGTCAATTTCAATTTTAACGTGAACTTTTTAGAATTAATTTTAATTGTGTACTATTAACTTACCATATTTAAAAACTATTAATATTATCAACCTAGATAAGGCCTCTTTTTTGTTACAGGATTCACTTGTTGCTCAATTTAAAAAATATAAATACTAATATTGTTTTTTTCCGAACGAATTTATTATTATGTCGTAATTATTACATTTATATTTGATATAAATTATTAGACATAAATATAACTAATTCACTGAATAGTAATACTGAAAATAAAACAAACATTTTATTGCCTTAGGTACAATAATTTTTATTTGTATAAGATGAAGCCTCTCATTGTATTTATAAGAGACATAATAATTTTAACTAGAGATACTAACAGTACATGAACGGATTAAGATAATCTATAATAAAAAATTTCAAGCAGGTATTTTCTTTTCACTATAAAGTTTTTATTTTTTATTAACTAATAATTTGCACTTTCAATGTTTATGGTTTACACATATGCATCGAATATGATAAAATAATGTTAAAAAATAAACTTACCATGTTATCATGGCAACGATTACCGTGCTAATGTTTACTATAGCAACAGTAAAGCGTAACGCGTACCGCAAAAGTACAAGAACTTTTCCTTACCGTGTCTTAAGAAATTTTACTTCAATTAATTGGTTAATATCCAATCAAGGAATTGACTATATGTAATTGTTTGATGTTTATGAAAGTACAATCTGCCACACGGGCAGTCTTTCGGTCGTGCTGTGACAGTTTAATGACAATTAAGTGTTGTCAGCTGTCTAGATTACAAAATGTATATGTGTGTCTCATACAATATACATATCAATAATTATCTAGACGGTACTAACCCTATTCTAAAACTAAGCAGTGCCTGTGACCTTGTTCTCGTGAAAATAATTTTATTTCTTTGGAAATATGTTTCATCACAATTAACTGTGGGCTGTATTCTTTAATAATAATTATATCGTACCTTCTTAACGCGTATAACTAGTTTAACCAACTGAATTTACTTCTAATTAATTCCTAACGAAAAAGCGTAATATATAATCTAAATAAAACTTTAAGGAGCTCTTCATCTGCCGGTAAAATATATTAAAATATATTTAGCTGTTTTGGATTAGCATTTAAAAACAAAATATACTTTAATTTTATTTAGATTCATAAATTATATAAGATGATTACGGCAAATAATTTATTAATTTCTTGTTTAAATACATTAAAATAAATGTAACTACTATATAATTAAAATTAAAGTAAATTTGTTAGTGATTGTCTATGAAAGGAATGTTAACTGTTACGAATAACGAAAATTATTGCCAAATATAAGTCCGTTAATGTCAGTTCTTAAATTGATATTTTGAATCCTTCGTTGTCATAATTATTTCTAATCATGTAAAAATTGAATTGTAGTACGCTCGTGCATTGTAACATCGCTTAATTTAATTACTAACTTATTGCATTATCAGATTTTTTATTGATGTAGTAAAATAATCATTAAAGAAACGAGTTCCTAAATAAAAGTTTCAGCTATATTAAATGTAATAGATACAACATAATAATTCGCGTACAAAAGTAAACATTGTTATCATCGTATTTTCTCAGTTAAATATTAAATTTATATAAAAATTTACATTTGATTCATTCCACTTAAATCTAACTTTTGTCTTCTGTAAACAATCGCTTCAAGCTTTTTTCTATTTTATACTATCAGTCACCTAATCGGATGTAAATCACCTTTAGTCGTTTATTGAGAACTCATATATAACAACATTTATACAATATTCCAATAATTAATCCTCACATATTTATAACCTACCCCTTCTATTTCTTCCAAGGCATATCTCAACTATGGCAATTTGCTATATACGTACAGAAGTATCTCTTTCGGTGCTAAAAGTATTGATTAAGTTGGCAATGTTATAATATTATACATAATTACATATGACAGTTTATTCGGTTTGTATTTCTGTCCATATTTAACATTAAATAAATTTCTGTTTTCTTATCATTTCTTCGACTGCCACTTAAGTTTACTCTCTTTTAGAGTTATATCGGCGACTTTTATTCTAGTGGACGACTACATTACAAAACGTATTCATCCATAATAAAATAAAAAATTGAAAAATAATGTTCAACAATTGATAAATTTTAAAAATGAATTTTTGTTATCGACAATTCCAACTAAACGTACTCTAGAAAGAACATCACTACGTCATGTTGGGCGTGCATCATAGACGTGAAACGGACGTTTGAATTGTCTGCCAGGTTTCAAGTGTTTGCCTACCCTTTAATTGACAATAGAGTATTCCTATCAATGCATGGTTCAATCATAATTTCATATAAACAGGTCAGTAAATTATAAAATCAATTATACGTGTGATAAATATATTGGAAATGAATTAAAATAAATTAGTTATACCTAGTTGGGTAAATTACAATTCGTTTCTGAATTATTATGGCCAGTGTAATATTGATCCGACATATCCAAGTTCAAGGCACGGCATGTTGCCAACTAGTCTATCCTAATATTATAAATATGGAGGAGGGTTTGTTTGTTTATTTGGTTGAACATGCTAATCTCAGGAACTACAGGTCCGATTTGAAAATTCTTTCATTGTTAGATAGCTCATTTATAGAGGAAGGTTATATATATCATTACACTAAGACCAATAAGAGCGGAGCACCAATGAAGAATGTTGACAAAACGAGGTGTTTTTTTCCTTTCGAGAGCTTCCGCTGCGTGTTAGCGTTAGCCCAAAGTAACTATTACACGTGGACGAAGTGGCGGACAGAAGCTACTATTTTATAAATTTTATAATACATTGACCCACTGTTTTACTCGCGTTTTATTATCTCAATTTCGAATAACTGTCTAAGTTCTAAATTAATTACGTATATGAATTAAATTTTGTATAAAGTGCCAATCAGATGACTGAGAATCGATATAGGCGGTAACAGCTTGTATCTTCTCGGTAACGCTAGTTTGTCGTCGAGTGGTTAAATTACTGTTGGCTGCTTGTATTCTACGCCACAAAACATTGTCGACACGCATTTTTGTAGAACGTCACAGGTCGAGTGGTTTGACCGGTAGAATATCAAGCCCATGTCCGCAGGTTTGAACCCCGGTAATGTACAAACGATTTTTTCCGAATTCGCATACATTTACTACTTAAAATATGTAACACTATCGGCTGACAGTGAAGGAAAACATCGTGAGGAAACCTGAACCTGAGAAATGTTCTTGTACGCCGTATGTGAGAAAATATCGAACTATGGATTTCTCGAAGTTTGAAATCGCCAATACACCGTGGACTGGCGTGGTGATATCTATCTATACCTTTCTTCGAGAGGAGGCTTATGGCCCTGCAGTAAGTCTTATACAGGCTGATGATATAGGGGTCACAATCATGTGAAATACAGATTCCTGCCAACCAACGAATATTAAAACACTTTTTAGTACAAAATTTATGATTAATGCGGGAGGCGTATTTAAGCTGTCACGGTCATCAGAATTTTTTTTCAAAGAAATCTCCATTACAGATTATCATAGCTGTTAAAATTTTGCGTACCTTACAGCCTTATTTAATATAACGCGGGAGGGTGGCCGAAATTAGTTGTTAATGTTGTAAAACTTTTGGGTTCGTTTAAAATAGCGCGTGTTGGTTTTTAAGGGAAAAGGTAGATTCATACTCTACGGTAATTAGGTCAAACAAAAAATGTAAATATTAAAAATTAATAACAGTTAATCTTTGGTTATTTTCAAAAAAAGCTTTTAAAAATAAGCTTTTAAAATAAAATTTATTTGAAGTTTAAAACGATGCCCTGTTTAATACTTGGTTCATTACTTTGATGGACGTAGGTTTAAATCTAGTAATAAGCTAGATCTTTAAGTGAAGGAAGAAATCGTAACGAAACTAACGTGATGGTAGTGTTCTTTTCTAATGGCCGTCTCATTTGATACCACCTTCAATTTAAAAACTTATCATTAAGCACATCGTACGTTCGGCTGAGTGCCTTGACCGCTTACCTTATTAGTCCGGTGAAACTATAAAAGGCCTGTCAGGAAAATAGCGTAGTTAGTTCGAAAAAAACGAGCACATCGTAGGTGTATTTTGGCAGATACAATTGAGACCAAGTGCACCTCTAGGTTCAGCGTGTTTACTATAATAAAGTAGTCACTGGTTGCTGAAATTGTTATCAAACGCTAAAACCTATACAAAAATAAAAAATAATTCTTTATAGGATGCTGAAGTAAATATAAAGAGAAGAAACATGACAACAATGATAAAAAAGGTGTTCCACGTTTTTTTTTCTGTCAATGTAAATAATATTTATTACACGAAAGTAATAATACCATACCGCGTAAGAAGAGAACGATTTTGTATTTCAAATAAACTATTCATATAATTTTGAGTTTTATTACGCGCTTGTAATATATTTCCACCACCCACTACTTCTCCGTAAAATGAACCTACACTAATATCGACGTACATTTTTTGGTGGCCAATACAAAAAAACATTGTATTAAAAAAATGTATTACCCACGCATTTTTTTTAGCAAATACAAAACAATAGCGTAGGATAAACATACCAAATTGGGAAAACGAATAAACTATAATATTAATAGCGGTTGCCCGCGATTTTATCTGCATTGGTATCTTTATAAATAAATAGCTTTTGCTCGCGGCTTCGCTTGCGTTATTGTAAGTGTGACCTATCCCTCGGAAATAGTATAGTTTTCAAGATGAAAGGTACCCATGCGCTTCATTGTACCTCTGACAATATCTATGTAAAATGTTAGGATAATCGGATTAGTCGTTGCGGCGTAAAACCGTAACAAACAAACATACTGACATAAGTTAGGTATACAACAATGTTACCACAACACATAACTTTCGTGTAACTGTAACCCCTTTATGCAGTATACCCCAGATAGCTCTGAAATGTCATTATTATTTCAAAGTTAGTTAACGTTTAGCGTCAAAATTTTGGACAAATGTAATAATGGTGTTTTTGGTGGGATATCTTGTCGTGTAGTGGATTTCATATATTATTCATAATCTTGTATTATTTGGCTCTATGTTTTAAAATTTTGGTGGTGTTTTACGTAATAATACCATGAAGCATGGATTCTGATTTGTCACAAACTCCCTGGAAAGTTCTAACAAGACGGCCATCATCTTGATACATTGAAACGATCGCAAGAAACTTGTAATTACCTACTCAGTAATGACAGTAATAATCTACTACAAGATTGGTTACTAAAAGTAAAATTAAAAAACATAACACTATCTTCATAGACATTAGTCTATGTATTATTTGATATATAAGTTATGTTGATGTAAACTTTAATCAAAACCCGCTTAGTTGTTTTTGCGTGAAATTCAAATAACCATCCACCCACCTCCACAAACATTCTCGTTTATAAAATTAAAGGTATGTTTTTGAAATTTAAACTAAGTTCTGTGAATCGTTATTCTACTAATTTCAGTGAGAGAAAGACCTATATAACTACTAAACCGAAGTTAAAATTACAAATGAAAACCAGATTTCATTTTGTATGTTGAAATACAAGTACGTTATAATTATTGGATTCGTCATTTAGAATTTGGAAATCAGTTTAAGTTAATTTATGTTGTTTGTTTTTGTCGTGTAATCTGAATCGACTTGCGCCAATTAGCGGCGCATAACAAAATTTACAGGCGCGACAAATTACAGAATTATTTAGGTTATTTTAAAACACGTTATATAGAAACTGAGTTATTTATTGATTTGACTACGAGTAACTTTGGTAAGTTATGTGTTTATTTAAAACTAGCCGTGTGCGCGGTTTATTTAATGCAGTGATGGTTACGTTCATAATGTGTTCGGACACCGTGTCGTTGAACGTAGGTTCGAATTATCGTGACTGAGTCCACCAAGCCTTCAGTGAACAAAAAAAGAATTATAAATGTGTCTTTGCTTTACAGTTGAACCAGTCGGCGCGGCGTTTAACACTGTTAGTGCGTAACTGTAAAATAAATAACAAAATATAATTAATTACACAATATATATGTGTTTCGCTCCGTGATGCATTTTAAATTCTTTTCGGTGTTTTAGTTATTAATATTTCGCTCTTCCTATTACTAGTTTCAGATTAAATGTTTTCATGTACATAAAATCAAACGTGTTTTGTCACACTGAGATGTGGTAGAGGTCAATAAATTTCAGGTGGAAGTGCAAAATAACGTCCACTATAATATTTATTGCTATTTTAAACCGTTGTTTATAAAATGTTCGCGAAAATACGTTGATACATACTTGCATATCTTTGTTGTTTCCCTTTAAGAAACAAAAATAACAATTACACCAAGATACATGAGCATGGAGCGTGTTGGTTTAGGTACTCGTTTCATTACTGCTACGTGTTGTGGGTGTAGAAATTTATAACGTATATTTACGTGATAAACATATTGTTCAACATTTGACTGGACTTTCCGTTGGTTAATTGTATGTGATAATTCCCGCAATATATAACATGATCCCTAGTACAGGAGTTGCCTCTTAAATGAAAATAATTTACTATATATATATATATATACATATATATATATATATATATATATATATATATATATATATATATATATATATATATATATATATATATATATATATATATATATATATATATATCATTACATAGTATAAAACAAAGTCCCCTACCGCGTCTGTCTGTCTGTCTGTTCGCGATAAACTCAAAAACTACTGAACGGATCTTTATGCGATTTTCACCAGTGGATAAAGTGATGCACGAGGAACGTTTTGGTATATAATTTGTCCAGTTTTTTTTTATAATCAGGGCGGGACAACGTCTGCCGGGCCCGCTAGTACTATATATATGTAAGGTTTGTATATCACGTATGTATATATTGAATTAATATTAAATTGATTCAAGTAAATATTACTAATCATTATCTTCTTACCCTTGCCCATTTTAGTATCTCGGCAACGCACTTGCAACTCCCCTGGTGTTGCTAGTGTCTATAGACGGCGGTGATTACTTACTATCAGGTGAACCACCTATTCGTTTGCCCCTATGCTATAAAAAAAAATTCACACTTATTGTACACATAACATTTTTTACATAATCCATCTATACCTTTTGCGATCTTCCTACTCCTATATCCGTCCACCATCATACTCAAAACTTTTCTAGTTACATGGTCTTCATCTCTCCTCATGACATGCCCATACCATGCTAACCTATTACTCCTCAACTTCTGTATCACTCGAGCTATTTTTAAATTGAAAGCTTGTTTAGGCGCGTTGAGCGGTATTTTTCTGGTAGGAGATAAATTTATAATTTTGCGTCATGACATGCTACGTAAGCATTGGCCGTCATTGCGCTTGCGCGGCTTGCGTCAGACTAGCAACACGTAGTATAAGAGTCTGTGTACATCTAAGAATGATATTTTGTATTGAGATTGTCCGGCCCATTATATGTTTGACTAGCTGAATCCGCAAATCCACACGCGTTTTTTTAAATTGTATTAAAGAAATATAAAATTAAATTTTTAAAACAATTGTAAGTACGACGCGCACGCCATCTTAGTAGGTTTATAAATACGACCAGTGTATCAAATGAGATTTGTCATCAGCAACATATTTGGAACCTTAACCCACCATATAAATACCTCAGTGCTCACTTACACTGTATAAGGAACTAATGAAACAATGACTTAAAGATATCATTATAATGATATAATGATATAATATACCCATATTGTCAATAAGTAATTCGTTTATGATTTAATGTCTCATTAGAAAGACCTATTCTATCTTCAAAATTACTATTAATGATTTTAATGTTCAATTGAAAACAATGAATGAGCTGACGTCTTGAAATCTTGCATAAATATAAATCAAGATATAAAACTTTATATCTGTCTAAGCAGATTTTAATATTTGACAATTTAAATAGTGCTCATTGAACTCGATATAATAGTCTTATATGTTACTATGGTTATTGAGTTATGTAGACGAAACCGCGATAAATAAAACAAAATGGCCGCTAAATTGACCAAAAAGACAATGTAATTCAACTTACATACATAGATACAGATATATAAATTTCAATTATGTTTATTCTTGGAGTCCAGTACAACGCAGGTCTTACGCACATGTTTACAGTGAACAACATATTTTTGCTAAATTTCATGCAGACGAAGTCGCGGGTAAAAGATAGTCTAAAATGGAATAACATAAATTACTTCTCATAAGGTCAGCTATCTGCCAGTGAAAGTCCCGTAAAAATCGGTCCAACCGTTTTGCAGATAGCATTGCGGGCGAAGTCGCGGTTAACAGCTAGTCTAATTTAGAGTAAGTAACCCGCTGTAATTTCAGCTATCTGCCAGTGAAATTCCTGTCAAAATCGGTCCAGCCCTTTCGGAGCTGCATTTTTGTTATCAGTAACGTGTATACTTTCATACCCAATTAGTAAATATTTTTTATTTTTATATTACATACAGACACTTCATTTTTATTATATGTATAGATTAATTAATAAACTGTATAAAAAAATATATAATTATTATTCGGATAGATATGAAAGAGAGACTAATGATAATACTTTCAATTTGCAAATTATGAAGTTTAAATAATTTACACTATAAAATATTTCAAAACTCAAAATAGAACACAGTTATTCTGTTGTATTGAGTTTTCACTTCAGTCGGCAGTCCTTATGACTGTCTCGATATTTTTTAAATATAAAATTACTAATATACGTCATATATCTTCCTGCGTATACAGGTGGAATAAGAACGTCTTCAAAAGATTTATAATATCAATATTCGCAAACGAGAAAAATATAATATCTCGCAAACAGCTTTTCGTGTCTGACCTCTAATTTTATTATTGTACAAATTTGTGTAATTTATGCAGTACTGTTACTTAACCGTGGCTTCATGTCAGAAATTCAGAGCTCTCTAATAAATATGATATGATAGATATTTTCTGGAAGGAATAATATAATAGTTGAAATAAATAAATAAGAGATGGCGTCACCGTCTAGATAGCTCACACTTATGTTTTTTTACATGTTTTAAAAGATATCATGTGTTAGTTTCGGAGTTCGCTAAACCCCGTGAATGTGTAGTATATTCAGTCAATAACTTTAGCCGGTTCGAAAAAAAGTAAAATACTGTAATGTTATCTATGTTTTTACCTGTATAAGTATGCTATGTATATTACTATGACACATATTTATATACTTACATATATAATTCGTCCGCGTGAAAGCTTATGTAAAAAACAGCGATTAATAAAGTCATCTGAATGATTTAAGTCCATTTACTTATCTACTTTTCTCCCATACTTAAGTCGCGTCGTCATTAAAAACACAATAACTTTTGATAGACCGAACCGATTTTAATGAAATAAAAGCTAAATGTTACTCGAATATATGCTTTATGATTTTCTTGATGAGTTTTTATCGTGAACGCAGTACTTTAACAGTGATGCATGTTCAAACAAACAGACACACAGACAGACATTTGTAATAATGATTGAAATGTATTTTATTAACTATTCCAAGACACCTGCAACAATGTTTTCATAAAAAATCTAAAAAGTACTTTTTCTATAATCTAACGTGTCTGTACAGACATTAGATTTACATTATTGTTATATGTATAGATATTAACGGCTTCTGTAATTCATGTATCGTGACTAAGGATGAAATGTATAGAGCGAACTTAGAGTTATTTCAGCCTTAAGTCCAGAATTTAAATTTATAGTCATACGCTTACTATTCAAAGCGTGTGCTGAGCTAAGTTTAAGTCATCAAATTCAACGACTTACGAAAAACTTGGGTATTACTTATGCGAATAAAAAAAAGTATGACAAAATAGTAATGTAACAGTGGCATCTCTAAATTTTTTAGATTATCATTATTACTTGATTGTCATTGGTTTGATCCTTCATTGCAGAAGTGTCGAAAGGGTTCCATCGTTTCATTCATTCTTGGTTGACTTGGTTCTATCATTGTTTTTCAGTATCCTTTCACCATGCATGGTTCAATTTATTTTTTACGATTAAAAACAGTTTGCAGATTCGATACAGTATTAAAACAAAGCTAACCACAAGCTTAGCGTAGTTAGATTAAAATATCGAAACCTAAGATTGCGCTGAGTAACGACTTAGCGAAGATTAAGCTGAGCTAAGGATAAGATGAGGCTGAGTGCGCTCTATAAATTTCATTCTAAGACCAAGACTGAGGGCGCGATACCAAAACCAGAAGTATTGATGCAAGATTAAGACCAAAACTTAACTAAGTCTCTTCTCGGTCTTGCGTTTGTGAAACACTATCAAATATATTGCCACAATTGACAGATGTGCCTTGTTTAGCTTCCATTTTACTACATTACATATTGTAAAGCACAGTGTTTACGGAAATTTTGTCAACCCGACATTTTGTTTTTGACTAAGACGACGAAACTAGGGATGGTGATCTAAGATCGAATAATCGATTTTTAGACATAGAAAAATTGATTAAATTCATCAACTTTAAACATCTGACACTATAACATCGTGATTGGACTTCTTTTTCTATGTAAATAAAAATAAAATCCGATACAATATTTTATAATTTAAAAAATATCTAAAAAGCTTATCAAAAATAGGAAAAAGTTAAGAGATCGATACTTCTCGATTCTCTAGTCCTCGATTTTTTATGAATCAAGTCCACACACCACGATTCGGATCGATTGCAAAGTAGATATTTTTGTGAAGAAGTGCCATCCCTAGACGAAACGATAACAAGACAACAACGAATAAACAGAAATAAACAACAAACAGATAAGAGGATAATCGATTATTTGGGACACCTGACTAATTGAATTACATCTGATCGAGGACCGCAAGAAGACAGCGACCATATGAAAGCTGGCTGTACTATGGCGCCATCTCTGAACAATAAACTAAATATTGTGTGATTCGATGTAATGCAGAGCTAGTTTTCACTCAAACAGAAAGATTTAGTCCCATTTTGTTCGTTAGTGTTCCTGTGCGAAGCTGGGACGCGTAGCTAGTAATATATAAAATACATTTTAAACTTTTACAGAGTACCTAAGCATTGAATCATTATTTATAATTCCAAGCGCTTCACTTTGACTGTGGTAAAGAAAACCTTGTGCTAAAAGTGTGTTCTATTTTTATGTTGTGAAAGCGGTAGGCTGTACCGAGAATCAGGTCAAGCGGTATATTTTTCTCTCTCAGATATACCGTATGCAGTATACGAGGGCTGCAGCGCCGCGTTGCGACCTAGAGAATCATATAGATTGAGATAATATGAATAGTAATGTTTTTTTTGAAGTGAAACTTCTAATGCGACTTCCAACAAGGTTGCGTTAAACGTTTAACGCTACGATGGAGGGGATATGAAAGCACTGTTGCGTTAAACGTTCGACGCTCCTGGGGAGGGGGAATAGAAAGAGACAGAGCGAGAAAAATAATCAAACATTTCGTATCTTACTTTAGTTATCATAATCCTATTGTAAATGTTATAGATTTGGATATCTCTCCACTCGAAAATGATAATAAAAGATGCGATCAATTGTGAATTGTAAGCAATGTTAATAAAGTTTGTCCTAAAGAAACAATATGATTTCACTAAAAATCAATTTCTACCTCTTCCTATTTTCATTGCCACATTACGAAGTTTCACTTCTTCCGCGCATAGGCACTCCACGCACTATTTTTTTTATATATATAAAATCGTTATATCAAAATAAACAGTACTTTATTTAATTTAGGCGCTGAGAAGGCGCTTATGGACGTCAAAGCTACTAATGATATGGGAAAACAATCCAGTCATCGAGAAGAACCGGCAAGAACCTCGATCTGGTTTATCTTATAATGATACATATTTTAAAAAACATAGATACTTACATTTTTGGTGGATGCACACAGAGAGGGGCGTCATTTTTAAACGTCACTATCGTTCACATATTATAGGGAGGATCCCTATAATAATGGCCTTTAGGAATTAAAACTCGTTTCCCATGGGGCTTAAACTCACTACTACCAACTACTACTACTACTATTACCTAAAAAAAAAACTGTTATCGGTCTTAGTGAGCCTGAAACATGGAATGACATTTTTTTAATTGTTTCTAGTATTCACTGTATGCAAAAAATGATCTTAGTGTATCATACAGTGATTTTTATATTTTATTTATAATCTTGTGTTATTTGACTCTATATTTTGTAACATTGGTGCCATTTTATGTAACATAATTCGGTTATTGTGCATAGGTGAAAGGAGATGGGAAGTAATACCACGGAGCATGAATTCTGAGATGCCACAAAAACTCCATGGAAGGCTGCTAACAAGGAACAGTTAGAACTCGCATAAGTTATATGCGTTTATTTATCACACGGGCATATGATTTCACATGATTAAATTATAATTTGCAGTAAACATATGCACTTGACTGCGTTATTATTCACAGTATTAACATATATTAATATGTGTGTAACTTTAAATATTGTATACACATTTTAAAAAGGCCTTTTGTGTGTGAGATCTTTTCATAAGTATCTTTTAGTATTTTATCGCAAGCAACCAGGTAAAAAAAGATCGTTCGTCTGGAAATACCTCAAATATAATATTTATATTCCCAGTGAGAGCCCTTAAAAGTTACTAAGAACATCTTTTTTACCAGAAAGCCGTGTAGCAGTTAATAAATGTATGCAATACAATCCAAATATCTGTAAATGTATGCAATGTAAATGCATTTACAATTTACAGTTTGTGAAATAGCAGTGATGGGAAAAAAACTATAATTTACATACCCAAATATAAACAACCTAAATAAAATCAAAAGGACTACGTGTTGTCAATAAAATGTGAACAAACAAAATTTCATATTAGATTTAAAAGAATATCAGCAGGAATGTAAAAACATACGAAATTTTTACTGAAAATAGTTAATAATTTACTGTGTTTATTTGATCAAAGTAAGTGGTTACACCCTCTTGTATTAATGTCTACGGCATACGACTGAAAGTCGACTGAAAATATGTCCTAAACTAAAATACAAGGGCTATTCAAAGCTCAAAACCTCGTATAAATTGTCCCCTGGAACAACTTATGTTGATGCCGTACATTTTATGTACAGACACGGACAAGTTAAGAGTCCTTACCGTGAACGTTAGTCAATTCATAAGAGGTAGCGTTTACACAGTTTCGGAAGTGAAAGTTATGGCATGGTAGGGAAAAATTAGCGTTACTCGTTACGCGTTAAAAGTAAGGTAGGTGTGTATTTCTGTATGTGTAAGTATTTATGTCTGTCCGGGTCTAGTAGTATACCAAAATCAGTAAATGAATAATAAAGTATTTATACTACGAGACTTCGTAGAGTATATTAGTTTCTCTCTCTCAAATATATATAATTCAATACAAGTTTCACTTCCTTAGCGTATACACACTGATACACGCACTGTTTTTATCCACTCTACTGGACTCAATATTGATCAGAAGTGATGGTGCTTTAATTTTTTATTGTACTTTCCGAACAATACTACGTACACTTATGGCACATCAGTATATTGCGCTTAAGCAAAGCCGAAGAGGGTCGGTAGTAATTGTAATGTGATACAAAAGAATAGAATAACTGACAACAGAAAATATTGTAACTTTTAAGAATTATTAACTGACTGACATATCAACTCAGAGCCCAAACAACTGCGGTCAGGGCCGTGATAATTTACACGCTGCTCCCTTTTATTTTGTACAGGACTACTAAGGAAGAATTTTAGGCAATTCAATCCCTAAGGTGGTGAAGACGGGCATGAGTATTTGTATGAAACTTCGTCATTGTTCCGTTAGTCAGTTAGTCAAGGATTGTTCTATATCTTTATGTATATGTCGTGCCCGTTCTACCGTTAAAAAGTATTTGTACTGATATAAATATCAGATGCTACCCTCTAATATGAAGTAAGCCTATAGAAGGCGTAACGTAGTAGTAGCGTGATTAACTGCCGGACAGTCCACATCTCTGAGTATAATACGTAACTGTATTCAGTATTGTATTACTGAATCTGCTGATTAAGGTAAGGGCTTTAATTATTAATACTTGATTGGTCTTGAGTGACTAATCGATTAAATAACAAGGAAGACGTCATCTATGATTGATGTCATACCTTTATAACTAATGCCCTCAACGTATATATCATGCACAGCCGCGTCATATATAATTATTCTATAGGTGTGTATGTGACCGATTTTGATGTTTTTTTTTGTGCGTTTGAGAAGGTGCCTGAATTATTTTAATTTATTATTGTAACCGGTAGGCGGCGCTGCGATCTAATTTGAGGATTTTTTTATTTTCACGGCAGGACAACGTCTACCGTGGTCGGCTAGTATAAGATAAAGAGTCGAAAATATTTATATCACAAATTGATATTTATAGCTATATAGAGAACATTGTCATATATATATGACAGTATATTTCGTATGTAATAAAATCCGCTTACGCTTATCTCTTGTGCCGTGAATATAAAACCGTTTCGGTTTAGTTTTGCGGTCAAAGATTTCTCGTGCTCATTTATATGTCCGGCTGTTCGTTTTGTATTGCTCTCGGGCGCTCCCGTACAAGTGAATAGCTAAATCATTTTTACGAGAATTCAATCCGTTCGTAGGTATGTTGGAAGCGAACGAAATAAATAAAAAATGTCGACAAACATACTGGCTTTAAATTTTCAACACATTTTTCTGCGAAAAGAATTTATGAAACGAGTGATATTTCCTTTACGTGTGGCGGGATTACTTATTGTGTACCTATTCTAGCTGCACTAGTATTGGAAAGCTCAAAAGACTGTTTGTTTGAAAATGTCGACTTTTGGAACTACGGGTAAGATTAGAAAAAAAAATTGTGTTTTTATTTCAATTTATATTTGGCAACCAATCTTCTAATAGATTTTTACTACCATTGTCGAGTAAGTAATGATAGTACAAGTTTCTTGCTATCATTTCAATGAACTAACAAGATGGTGGTCGTCTTGTTAGAACTTTCCAGGGAGTTTTTGTGACAAGTCAGAATCCATGCTCTAAGGTATTATTTCCCATTCACTTATTTTGTGCACAATAACCAAGCTATATTACGTAAAACACCACGAATATTACAAAATATATAATGAAAAAGAAAGAGAAAGATAGAAAGTTGCATGGAAAGAGCGTCACGTTTTTTCCTTACGTGATGATTTTCACCAGTTTGCTTCTACCACAAGACGCGTTAAATAAATCCGTTCAATGAAGAAGAAACAATTTAGATTTTTAACTTCTTTTTCTTTATATAATATTTTTATTATCCCTCTTTTTGTAATTTATATAAATAATATTACACACACATACTTGATTGTTCCTACAAAATGACATAATAATATAGACAACATTCATTATAGCAATATTTTCGTCAGTGCATATGAAGCCAATCAACGAATGCGTACACACATAAATTCCATAGTGACAGCCGTGACTGTAATCCTAATAAATGCGCACTAACTTAGACGTAAATACTATATATCTTACCTGAATCTGGTAACAAGGGCAAACAACAAAGTTTTATAAGTTACAGAGAAGATAAACGTATTCTGACGAAAACATTCATTCATAATGCAATAAACCTACCCACACTTTTCAATATTTATAATGATTGGAATCATTATAATATCATGTTATTAATTAAGAAATTAAACAGAGTACCGAAATATATAAAGTTATTCTAGTCAGTGTTATTGTAAAATGTATTTGTCAGATTTACACGGATGCTCACTCGTTATCGAGATTATTTGTGATCCAAACAATGTGAGATTGGAGATACAATTCTATTACATACCTGTGAAGAAAATGTTTAGAAGTAATTGTAAAACTATCAGAGACAACTAATCTTGTAAAACATATGACAATCGAAACATGTATGAAAACAAAACTGGCAAATTAAGTTATATATCGTCGTTCAGCTCACCTAATCACTTTTTCAAACTTTCACTAGCCTCAGTCTGTGACTTCGTCTGCATGTTTGTGTTTACATGATTATTTTATACATTATCTTATTGTAATTCTGAAATTTTTTGCAGCATAAGTCGAGATGAGTCTCACATGATAAGATTTTTTCCTACTTTTTTACTATCTTACTTTTATTATCGGTATATTGTTATCAATTTAGGTAATAGCTGTATTATGTTATGTATAAGCTAAGTTCATGTTTAGGTCATTAAATTCCGTCGAATAGTTTTTGTAACAAACGTCCATCCATCTTCACAAAGTTTCTCGTTTATAATATTAATAGAACTGATCGTTCAGACAGTCTTATACATATTGTATATAAATTACATTTATTATTTACGAAATGATAATGATGATGATAATAGTAGTAATATAAATTAAGTTAAAAATCTTTACTTCGACATGTCAGTTGTTCCTCAATATAATTGATATAATTATTTTTTAATACCTTTTCTGCTTTCATGACATTTTTTCTCAAGCTGATTTAATCCCATACTGAATTATGGTTAAAATAACATTGCAAATGGAGTCATCGAAGATATTTGCTGTCTGATATGCTTATTTTTATCTGTACTCCATGAGTTATTGTTGATTAATGATAATTAATAATGAATGTTACAGAGTGTAATGTGCATTTGATATACATAATCATTATTATAACACAGTTAAATCCAAGGTATGTTCGATCAAACAAGCAGAGATGGTCAAATACATTTGAAGAATATATTATCAGTCACTGATAATAATTCATACATTAGTTTTTAGATATAACATTTATGAAATGATACGACATGCGATATTATATAACGTCCATTTATATTTCTTCCACAGTAGAAGAACTTTAACTCAAAATTAGGTAGTAAAAACTTATAGGAACTATTATAGGAACTTCTATAAAAAAATATTTATATTGAGTACCGTGCAGTAACTCAACATTAATTCAAATTACCAACAACTGGAACTCAGAATGAAATAAATCTGGTAGATCGCGCCAACAATCCGATCTATCATTCTTCCTCTACGATGTGAATACATTAGACTGATTAAATAAACTTAAACTCAGTGATTCTATTCTCACAGTGAATCACAAAGGATTGAACGTTATTCAAACAGTAAAGTGATTGATACAACCGTTCCTAGTTTATTCATAGTGTTGCGGTTTTGTGGGCAGATTGCTTAATGTAGTGTTATTTATTTGTTGATATTGCGGATATTATGAGATGATATAATCCATCGTTCATGGTCAACTCAGTTGAAGTACATTTGGACGTAATAAAAGCGGTAAACGAAATATTTATCTAGGCTTCTGTGCCTACATACTGGTCTCAAACAAGATTGACATGTGGGTAACATTTGGTAAAATTACCTATAAACCCAAAAATTGTGCTATTAGACGAAATTGTTATAGTTATAGTACTTCCTAAGTCTAACCTTTCGTTGATTCTCCTACCTAAAAAAATCCGCTAATGTTACCAACATTATTAATTCGTTTAATCCATTTAAATATTGTCAAATTCACCATCCATTACTATACCATACAACTATTTTGCGTTACCTTTGTAAACTTCTCGGCTCGGGACGGACCTCAATCACACATCGGACCTATTCAGTAGCGGGTAAAAATCAAACAACACTCTAGTAGGTATTCAAGTCTGAAGTATAAGTAATGTAAACATAAAAAAACAGAATCTCAATATAAATGTTGCCCAGAAACGTACAGAAAAAGTAGAAATAGATTTTTACTTCGCACCAACATTTGTTCCCTTAGTCAGATTCCATTCAAATCTTATTTACACAAGACGTTCTGACAATCCTTATAAAATGTCTCTGTCACGTTTACTATCTTACGGTTTTCTTGCAACATTGAAGCGAATATCAGCTTTATTTTTTGAGCCATAAAATCGTTTTCCATCTGTTGTTTCGTGGAAGGGAAAACTATTGGCAGTGAGCCACGTCGTGGCTTTATTGGCGGGGACACTTACTATTTCGGGATCTTTTTACCGTGAGATAAGTTCACACTACAAGGTCGGTCAGTAAGGTCGATAATCGGGCAAACTTTTTGCAAACCCCAACGAGGGACTCGTGCTGCATTATTCGGAAACATTTAGATTAATATGGCTATCATGCAGAATGAAACCATACAAATGATGGTATTAATTTATCAGTATAATTTAGAGAATCAATATATGAATGTATATATTTAGATACGTGTATATAACAGATGTATATCACATATATATATAAAACTAACTGACACCCTTTGTCTGGGTCATTCATTATCTTAATTATTTTCTTATATTTCAAAGAGATTAGGTAGCGTTTTCAACGAAAGCTACCAGGCGGTTCGACTTTATTCGACACTTACAACAATTATCGTTATATTTCAACCAAGTTACACAAAGTATTGACAAATTATATACCTTTCTCGTGAATCAATCTATCTATTTATGAAAATCGCGTGGATATCCGTTCAGTAGTTTGAGTTTATCGCGAACAGACAGACGCGGCGGAGGACTTCGTTTTATAATATGTTAGACAAAAGTCGACGTATCCCGATAAATTCGTAAGAAACAATTTTAGGCGCTTACATTGATAACGCTGGCTAAGTCTTATGTGGTACATAAAAATAATGTACTACAAAATTAATCATCCCAAAAATGCCTACAGAAAAGTATAAAGTGTTACATGTCTACTTCCTACGAATAACTCGGAGTAATTATTTTTATATTTTATATGTCCTTAAAAATAATTGGTTATTTGCGATGCCATTTTGACAAATATAAAATGTATTCTTATGCGATTAAATATTTTAGTTACATTGGGCACATAATATAGATTAAAACTGTCTTTCACAGTATCTTATTTAAATAACGAGCTTAGAAAATATCAAAGATTTAAAGTTATTCTTACGTGGCTTCTAAGTCATTCGATGAAGCGTAAACATCAAAGCGGCAAATAATTGATCTAAACACTTTAGATATATAAGTATATTGATAAAACTACGGTAAGACACTAAAACGTCATATTGGTACACGCGCCCATGAAGCATGGTTGGATTGCTAGTAAGCAATAGAATAACTTGCAGAATAAACAGAGGTTTTCTGCGGGATCTTCATCCGCCATGTAGAAATATTTTGTAATATCAGCGGCATTTTACATAATATAGTTCGGTTATTGTGCACGAGTGAAGTGGATGTATAATACCACGGAGCATGAACACTGAGATGTTACAAAAACTCTTTGGAAAGTTCTAACAAGAGGGCCAGCATGTTGTCAGAACATTGAAATTATCACAAGATACTTGCAACCTACTAGACAATGCCAGTAATAATCTAGAAGATTGGTTGCCAAAATTAAAAAAAACTAGTTAACTGCGGGAGCGCTTCAAGCCACTTTTTTTAAAACTACTAGTTGATTTCAGATATTTTATTTTAAGAGGGTTGATATTAGACTTGTATCCTATGTCTTAAACCTAAGACAGCCGATGCTAGACCATCTGTTTTACGTGTATATCGTGCAAGAATCGATTCTGGACTCACTAATTTCTTATTTTACATATCCTAAAGGCTTATCGCCAGATAAGCATAACTTAATTTTCACATATATAATGAGTCTATGGGAATATAAGTGGCTAGTAAGCAATCCATAAAAGTTAAAACATTCGCCTAAAATATGTTAAGCATAGACAAATCGATCCATAGACTTACGAAAGACAAGGTTGGAGATAAATTTAATATCAGAAACAATGGTTTTATCTTGAAACCATTCGAAATCTATCATAATTATTTATATATTTTTGTATCCCTTGATCGCCTTTTAAACACTGGCCGTGTATTACAAATGATCATATAATAACAAATAATGACTCTAGGAAAACAAACTAACGTTGTATTTGAATGATTTATGTTACAATATTTTAAGAATTTATATATTCATTCTAATAATACGTTTTTACATTGTAACTTCTAATGAAATATGTATTATCTTTGAGTATAATTGACAAAATTATTTCATGTGTATGTATCAAATGTTCATTACGATAATTAAAAAACTTATATACGACTAGCAGTGCCCGCGACTCCGTGCGCGTGGAACCTAATTTTTGAAAACAGTGACTAATAAAATCATGTGAATATATTAAGTCCATTTACTTATCTACTTTTCTGTCGTACTTAAGTCGCGTCATCATTAAAATTACAATAACTTTTGATTGAGTGAACCAATTTTAATGAAATCAAGACCAAATGTTACTCGACGATATGGTTTATAATTTTCTTGTTTTTATCGTGAACGTACTACTTTAGCAGTGGTGCGTGTAAAACAAACAAACAGACATTTCTAAAAATGATTGAAATGTATTTTGTTACTTATTCCAAGACACCTGCAATAATTTTTTTCACAAAAATCTAAAAAGTACAGACACCTTAGATGTACATTCTTATTATATGTATAGAAGATAATTAGGTTAAACTAATTTAAAGTCCTTATTGATATTATTAATCCGATAGTAAGTTTGTTTGTTTGTAACTCTATCAGGCCTTGGCTACTCAACGATCGTCATGAAATTTTTCATATACATTGCCAAAGGATCGGAAAAAAACATATGGTATATTTTAGTCAAATCTACATTAACGCGAACAAAGCCGCGAGTAAAAGCTAGTACTACTATAAAACTTAAGAGATTGTTTATGTTTCTTTTTGTTTAAATCCGTTGACTTCTGAAATTGTAAGTCTGATTTGAAAATTTTTTTTTTTTTTTTTTATATCATAGGAGGCAAACAAACAGGTGGGTCACCTGATGTAAGTGATCACCACCGTCCATAGACACTTGCAACACCAGGGGAGTCGCAAGTGCGTTGCCAGCCTGTGTAGGGAGGGGGGGGGGGAGGAAGGGAAGAGGAAAGTGGAAGGGGAGGGGAGGTGGGTCTCCGGCGCTCTCACTGACCGAACGAAACGCAACAATGCAAGCACTGTTACTTCACGTCGGTTTTCTGTGAGAGGGTGGTACTACCCCGGGCGAGCCGACCCATTTATGCTGAATCCAGTAATAGTTTCAGCGTGGCTCTACCACCTAGTAATAGTTTCAGCGTGGCTCTACCACCTAGTAATAGTTTCAGCGTGGCTCTACCACCTATAAATTTTATACATTACGTGACTTATTTATTGCGGAAAGTTATAGACTATTTAACATTACACTACGACCTTTAGGAGCGGAGCAATCACCATACAAAATATAGATTATAAAGCACATTAAGTTGGAATGAAGTGTCAGTGTGAGCGGTAATAATATGCTACTAGTTAAACCATGGAGATTAAACTAACTAACTACCGTTAAACTACTGGAGAACGATAAAAGTTGATTTTGCTACAGTTTTTATTAAATAAATGTAGGTAGACTAAATTTAACAGCGGGAATAGCGTAACGTGTTTAATATTGGGTAAGAGAAGCAGTCATCTATACTATAATAAAACTGTAACAAAGCCAAATCTGTACATTAAATATTTTTTGAAAATTTTGATCGTATTCGTAAACAATGAAAAATAAAGATAAACGTAGATATATGACTTGGGACTGACACCACCTTGAATACATGCGTCTATAACAGGCGCTTCCACAATTATCGCTATCTTTATCATACAGCCAGTGTTGCGCTATAGCTAAGTTATTCTATACATATTGTTTTTAATTTACCCTCTTTTATGTCTAAATAAAATAATATTAAAATTACAGCTATCTTAACATGGTTCGAACATACTTTTTTATTTACAAAAAATAGCATCGGACACATTAATCTTAATAGCAAATATATCTGGCAATAACAATTTCATGTTTTAGTAGCGTTTCAAGTTTAGCATTAGTGAAAAACAAAACATTTTAAAATTATATGAAAATCAATATTTTTGCCCGTAAAGGTGCGATATGCACTAATAAACGCAATGTTTACCGGCAGCCAGGTAGCCCGCACGCTGTTCGGAAGAAGATAAAGATATATAAAAAACTGGCTTATTCAAATTCGTTGTCGAAACCATTGCTAGCTCTTAGACGAATAGTTACAGGCAAGTGACAGTTGACGCGTTGTGCTCATATCTTTTTAGTATTTATATTTTTTTTCAATAAAATGGAGTGTGAACAAGTTTGAATACAAGTTGAAAATAGTTATGATATCATTCAGTGTTTAATTTATCATTATTTATTTTATGAATATATTTTATCGTTTAATTTACAATTTAACTCTATCAACTTGATATTTTATAATGTAAACTATACTGACTGTATAGTAAACGTCTACAAAAAAGGGAAAAGAACTTCGTTCCAACTGGGGTCCATAGACCTCTAAAGCTTACATTACCGCCAATATATGTAGGTTAATTTTTATTTTAATTGAACCCGGTAGATGATGCTACGACGAGTTGTAGGCTTATTTTAAAGGATTTTTCACATACCATCTGGGTATATGTTTGAGTGAGTCCCTTGATAGTTTGGATTCACAATTGAAAACGGTGGGTGTGGCTGCAATCGGGTTTTAGGTTTATTAAAATTTTTCGCGTTTAAAAATACAATTGAAACCAGTGATAACCGACTTGGTGCAGACGAAGTTGCACGGTTCAGCTAGTTACATATAAAATCCTTGCAGAGAGCGGACGCGTTGTTACATTTCTATTTTATTTCGATTGCATATTTCGACATAAAAAATATGACATACACATATGTACAGTAATAAATAAATTAATATACTCTAATAATTTATGCAGTATAAATAAACACGAATTATACTAAACCAGAAAGAATTTTCGTAACGTTTTTATATGTGACATAAGAGAGTGGGAGGTTATAAAAGAATATTATTTTGTTTTCTGTGTTATATAGTATCGTGGAGATTTATGAATGTGAAAATAATATTTTATAAGATACGAAGATGTGTTTGCGTTTGAGATAGCTGTGTTCTGATATCTGTTGCTTCGTTGATTCTTTGCAACATAATGGGAATACATTAGATGCGTTACGTAATTTCACACGCGTTCTTATTTATAAATTATCAATGATCTATGTATGGTAATTTCTCCACTCCTAAAGGCCTTAGCGTGATGTTTTATACCTTATAATTGTGCTTAATAGATAAACTATAAAACGAAAGAATAAACTCTAAAATCTGGTAATTGGTGTATTTAAACAAACGTAAAACGATATTTGATGTTTGTAATATTAGTACAGATGTAATCCTTGTGAACAATACTTAGGAGAGTTATTCCTCTATCTCATAAACCGTAATAGCTTCTATTAGGTTTTTTGATTATAAATTCTGATGCTGATTAAAAATACTCGTGTGATCAGATATCGCACATGAATCGCAATCGGCCAGTTCTGTTAGGCTTTAATAGAAAACGCCAGTCAATTTCCTATATTAATCGATATATTATAAAAAAATACGATCTGCGTTGCGGTTCGATGATAACAATAAGCCAAAGCTCCAGGTGAAGCTCAGCAAAAAGATATCTATGACAAAAGGCCTGATGCCAGCGTACTGCTGCCTATAACGTTAGTCGCAAAACGGCACCGATTTTCTCTCAGACCCCAAGTTTTTACGGCATGTGTTAAGTATGTAATAATAATGCAACGTTCAGTAATCAGTTTAGTTTATTTTTAAGTTCTATCCTTTATATTCTTTAGGCCTAGTCGAAGGTTTTACTATCTACAATAACAAGCTTGCAACTATACAACACTCAATTCGCACTCCAAAGTCTCTAGCTTAAAAATCTTAAAATATATCTTTAGGTGGTAGAGGCACGCTGAAGCTATTAGAGGTTTCAGCATGAATGGGTCGGCTCGCCCGGGGTACTACCACCCGACCCATAGAAACAGCGACGTCAGGTAACAGTGCTTGCATTGTTGCGTTTCGTTCGGTCAGTGAGAGCGCCGGATAAAAAATCCCTAAAAATATAAATGAAACCCAATTAAAAATAATGAGAAACGAAGACGTAGTCATGTCATATCATACTATGTCGCTTAGGCATTAAATCCATGGACGTGAATAAAATTCGTTATCGATTTTTTTCTAATTTTTGTTGTTCTAAAATTTGTAGTTTTAACAGCATTTTAAATATAAATTTGTTTATTTGAAGTCCGTCTGGTTAGTTACCAACACTTTTAAGTTAAAATTCTTACGCCATGCACATATAGTAGATGTGTTTCAAAATACTCTCGCCTCTGGGTTTCACTAATTAGGTTCCATCGTACCTCGAGATTCCATATTAGTTGAGATTGTGGGCATACGTTAAAATTTATATCGTTAAAAATAAACAATGTGAATGCCATCGAATGGGAATTTTACAATAGAAAAAAAAACGTTATTTTTCTTTACATAATAATGAATACATTTGTTCACACTACCGACAGGCGTACTGACACGCTGTCAGTCTTGAAACATAACAGTAATTAACAGGCCTAGTAATTGACAGATCTTTATAAATCGCAAATCATCTTACAAACGCTACTGAAATAGAGACTACGATATATCATTTAGTTGTTGCTCGAAATTGATGGATTTGTCGGATAGTGAGTTCAAGCATCATGTCAAGCGGGTTTTGATGTCTAAAGACTATTATAGGGTGGATCAGTATGTGAATGATGGTGACTTCTGGAAATGTCACCAACGTTTGTGCGTCTACCAAAAACGAATGTAACTATGTATGCTTGTAAAAATGTGTATCATTAAAAGATAAGCCAAATCGAGTTTCTTGCCGGTTCTTCTCGATGACTGGGATGTTTTCCGAACCGGTGGTAGCTTTGACGTTCATAAGCGACTTCCTATTGCCTCATTTGAAAAAGTATTATTGAGTACGATAAGATGAAATAGTATATACATTTTATTACATTTGTAATGAAATTAACCGAGATTCTAATTACATAGATCGAAGACGACAGATATTTGGTTTTGTGCTATCATCTATTATCTTATATTGTATACTTTAATACTGTAGGTCTTTGTAAAGTTATGTCTCCTTGTTACATGTCTATTGTTTAAAATGTTTCCGGCGGTGAGCGTTAGTGCATGCAACACAGTTATTAACTACAGCAGTTACTAGCGTTTATGTAATTATAATTATCTTTTTAACAATAACAATTATTTAAGGAGAATTATAATATCTTTTCCCTTTAATTTTTTTTTTTAACCTAAAATGTTTGCAACGGAATATTGTCACGGCAGCATTGCGTGGGCGGTATAAAAGGAGAGGAAGGGATCAAGGATCTCTTGTAATAAATTATCTTCAAAGACGCAGCACAAAACCCAATTAATCTATAACTTAGTGGACGTCGGTATGAGGGCAAGAGAATGATTGCAAGTTTACTGTTTTGAATTATTTTGCTGTTCCATTCTTTTGTAAGACATGTTGTATAGATGACGGTGCCGTATTTTTATTGAACAAAGTCTCGGTAAAAATAAAGAGAAAATAAAGTATATACTAGATCAATCATTCTTAGTTTGTTATAAATTACAAACGTCAAGTATGTTTAAGATTGCAATCTTAAACATACTTGATATATCGTTCCTATTTAACATTCCAATAGCCATCATTTTTTATTGAAGTGCTTATATATCTGAGTATCTCGAGGCTGCGGTCGCTTTCTTCAAACGCAGACTAACGCTCAATCATCTATTGAATTGGCATTAAATATAACAATACTAGCTATTGCTCGTGAAATCAGTCGCATTAATTGACACTCGACATATCCGCTGCCCGTATTTTCTTTCCTATGAAAAGTACCTTATGTCCTTTTCAATATTCCTGAAAACGTGTGCGCAAAATGTTATAGTTAACAGTTCAATTGTTAACGCGTGAAAGCGTAACAAACAAACAAAATAACTTTCTCATTTACATTATTATAGTAATCATTCAATTTAAATTGCAAATCAAATCATAACACTGTTATCAACATTATAACCCAGTCATCAAGAAGAGCTGACAAGAAACTCAATCCGGTTTATATTTTTTCTTTGTTTTGTATATTTTTTATGACAACTATATACAGTGCTACTTTAGTGGATTTACTGAGAGAGGTGTCACTATCAGACATCTCTATCGTTACCGTAATGATCCCTCCTATAATAACCTTTTGAAAATAAAATCTACTTGACTTGGCGCTTCAACTTATTGTTCGGCACATCGGTACTATATACTTAGGGATCATATTATAGAACCAAATATCATTACTTAAAGATCTTTATTTTTTACTAAGCCTAAAACGTGTGATGACGGATTTCTGATTATTTTCAGTGTTAAAATCACACAGGTCTTATACAAAATCTAGCTTACTTAAGTTTTAGCGGTAACATATTGATCTATAAGTAATAAGGCATCATGAATTAAAAAATCATTGTCGAAGAGGATTGACTATATAAGCTACATGAAATTTTGTAGGTAGTAGAGCCACGCTGAAGCTATTGCTAGTTTCAGCATGAATGTTTCGGCTCGCCCGAGGTACTACCCGATACAGAAAACTGAAGTGAAATAACAGTGCTCGCATTGTTGCGTTTCGTTCGGTCAGTGAGAGCGCCGGAGACCCACCTGCCCTCCCCTTCCCTAGAAACACAGAATGGCGACGCATTTGCATCTCTCCTGGTGTTGGACGGCAGGTGATCACTTAACATCAAGTGACCCACGTGTTCGATACCCTCCTATGATATAAAAAAATGAGAGCACACCAACGTTCAAGCTAAAAAATTGCTATAATCGAAATCATTCAGAAGTGTCATCATAATAATGTAATGCTTTATTCCTAAGTAATGGATAACAAATTATTGAAGATATTTCTATTAAATTATAGAAGAGAATTAGGCAAATAGATGCAACCGTTCTAAACTAATGCGGGTACATATGTTCGGCAATTGATTTTTGTTTATTTAAATTAATTGCTTAGAAATAATGAATTTCATTATCAGTTGTTGTGACAATTACAAACTGATTTCACAGCTCTTTGACAACTACTTAATTTAAATCACTCTTTGAAGAAATCGTTTCGAAGAATACACACACGTAAGCGCTTGTCCAATATGTGGGTGACAATATTAACGTCGCCCCACTATATTTATAGTTATGAGTGTTAAACATTATTACGAAGTTTGTAGATATTTTTATTTATACTCACACAGCGAGTTGCTGTGGGCGTAGTGGCGCTTGTAATCTTTAGGTTACTTCACACGAATTCTTTTCTTTTCCCCTATTTTCGCATATTTCATATATGTGTTACCAAGTCGTGATGGTAGCATAGTTTGGTTGGAATATAAATCCGATGTACACAAGTTCGAATCTCGGCATGTACCAAATAATTTTTTCGGTATTCGCGTATATTTACTAACACTATAGGCTGACGGTGAAAGAAAACATGGCGAATTTATCTAAACCTACCAAGCTAGCTAAAATATGTGTTATGCGTTAGTGAAACACATATGTGATTCAGCATGTATGTGTTACTAACGTACATGTATTTCGAATCTGACAACTGGGCTAAAACTAACTATTTTGTATGTATATATATTTATTTTATATTTTAGGAGGAAAACGAACAGGCGAGTCACCTCGTGGTAAGTGATCACCGTCAACCATAGACACTACGGAAACCAGGGTAGTCGCAAGTGCGTTGCCAGCCTGTGTTAGGGGGGAGGTGGGCCCCCGGCGCTCTCACTGACAGAACGAAACGCAACAATGCAAGCACTATTACTTCACGTGAGTGTTTCTGTGGGTCGGGTGGTAGTACCCCGGGCGAGCCGACCCATTCATGCTGAAACCAGCAATAGCTTCAGCGTGGCTCTACCACCTACTAAAACTACTACTAATCAAAATCTTAACAATAAACTGAATTTATATAAATACTGCATTGTTTGTTTTCGCCTATTTATATGTACATATGCAGATTCCGAAAGCCTTATAGACCTGCATGACATTGAGAACAGTCGATGTACTTTAAATCTTCCAATAGTCTCAGTAGATACTGTCACTACATCTACTTACAAGATGTGTACAGTGAGTTTGTTCTAAAAAAAGAAGAGTATGAGTTCACACGCGGTAGAAGTGAGAAAAAGAGAATGATATGAACGAACTATAGAGGCGGTAAACATTTTTGTAATATTTCAATATATATTAACGACGTTAACAGTACACAACATACATATTTTTTTTAAAGTGCGCGATCACTACGATCCAACAGAAAATAATGGACTATATATTTCAACGTTTCTCACTTTCTCTCCCTCTTTTTGTACATATTTCGAATACATTGAGAATCTACTATCTCATTCTCTCACGGCTTAAAGCCTATAAATACATTTATAGCTATCTCTATTTCGTTACACATATTCACTTAAAAAAACCAATTCGCACCGTCCCAAAAGAATATCAAATCAAATAAAATCAAAAATACATTATTCAGTTTAGGCCCTAATAAGGCACTTATGAACGCCAAAACTACCACCGGTTCGGAAAACAACCCAGTCATCGAGAAGAATCGGCAAGACATTCAATCGGGTGCATCTTTTTAACATATACTTAGGTATATGGTTACGGTATGTGGTATTAGGTATATTTCCAATACATCATACAATCGTTTTAGTGGACATACAGAAAGGAGTCAATTCCAGATATCACCATCGTTCACATATTTATCCACTCTATAATAGCCTTTTGCAGTTTTACATACATAAGAGTATATTAAATTATCAAGAATGTATAGGGGGGGGTAGAGTTAAGATATCGAATTCCCGGAACTTCATCTTTAATGATTCGCGAGCTCCCGTATTATATATTTCTCGAACTGCCCGTTTTTATAATAAAAATATGGTGTCTACCTCAGCAGCCGTCCCCCATAGCAGAATATCATAAGACATATGGAAGTGAGCGAAGTAGACTATCCTAGCAGTGGCAATATCTGTAAGCTGGCGAATCTTACTTATTGCGAATGCAGCAGAATTTAATCTGCTCGCCAATTTTTTAATGTGTATAATAACACATTTTTTTTTAATTAGAGGTTTCATCGTTTGAACACATTCTCACGTGATGTTAAAATTCGATGCGATTTAAGATGGTAACACGCTAAACCTAGGGGGACTGGCTCTCAAGAGCGTGTGCCGGAACACACCAACAGGTGCTTGGCGACAGATTCTCAACCTGAGGGTGGTAGCTAGCCAGACGGACTTAGAAAAAACCCTACTAGATGGTTTCATCACGATGGTCTCTTTCACCGGAAGCTACGACACAGTTGCAAGAATTCGAACCTACGTCCATCGACGCTGTGTCAGAACACGATATCAACTAAGCCGTCGTCGCTTCAAAACCTATATAATTACCTACTGTCGATCTTTTCTCCAAACTTGACGGTCGCCGTCAACATAATATCTCTTACACTTAAAACAGAGTGTATTTTTACTATCGAATCGTTTCATATTACGAAAGCTCAGTGGAAGTGTCGTCGACGTCATCCATACAAATCTTATTTTTATTTAATATCAAGGCGTGACAGGCGACAGAATTCTATGCGGTAACTTGGAATGATTCCAAAGTATTATATCTGAAATAGATTGGCATGGGTTTCGGTTAATTATAATAAAAAAAAAACATACTTAGTCGATTGACGACCTCTTTGCAGCGTCGTGTTTTTTTCTGCACACGAATAGATTACTCTCGAATGTCTTTCGATATTGCATCAAATTTTCTTTCCACGATTTGCTTGAACATTTATTAATTTTAATTTAACAACTAGGGCTGGAACGATAAATTCCTGAACAGATATAATATCGATTAAAAGTCGTGGTACTCTACTAGTTTGACCGGTGAAATATCAATCCGATGTGTCCGAACCTCAGAATGTATAATACTAACAAATTTTTCGGCATTAATACATTTACTAATTTAAATTGATGACAATATCTGCTGACGGTGAAGAAAAACATCGTGAGGAAATCTGAACTTGAGAAATGTTCTTATAGTACCACCATATGTGGGAAAAATATATAACTGTGGTTTTCTCGGACTTTGAAATATTGAATACGTCGTGGGCTGGCGTGGTGATTATGCCCATACCTACTACCTTCGGGATGAGCCCTACGGTCCTACAGTGAGCCTCTTACGTGCTGATTATGATGATGATCGATAAAACATCATTGGCATAGGATATTACAAAAAATTATAATAGTATAACTATAGTTTACAAGCGACTGACGCAGGCTCCGTAAAGGAGCAATACGCTAATGCGATGTTAAACACGCTTAACTAAGGCAGGCGGACTAGGGAATATGGGTTGGGGGGTCATCTGCCCATTACACAGATCCGGCGGACGGAGAAAACAGCCGGTATGTACTTGGCTGTCTCCTAACAAGATGGGGCGTTTTTCCTGCTGGGCCAACCGCTGGGGCGACACGATGAAGTCTATCTAGATCTCGTATCGCCTCAACTGTAGCGGCAGACGTACACCTTGGGATTTTAGTTCGTGCGAGTCATACACTACCCACCCTCTCCCCCGAGAAGGTGGCGTATTCATAAGGGATTTCCCCATGTAAAAAAGAGAGGGAAAGGCTCTCAACTACTTCCGCCTGAATATACCAATACCTTGGTGACAGATTTTCACCGTGAGGGTGGTAGCTACCCGATCGGATTTAGAAAAAGTCCTACCACCCTGCTATGGTTTCATTACGATTTACGATATTTTCTTTGACCAAAAGTTCCAACGCAAAAAACTAGGTCAAAAACAAGGGAAGTGACTAAATAAATATATTTTAGAATCTATTATAAAATATTAATATCATAATTAAAGCATGTTAATATCCGGATGAGCTATTAATTAATGCGGTATAAGTACACACGGTCACAATGTATAGTCAACAACGATTAAGCACCATATATACAAACAATGCTCAATTAGTTATGCGTCGTTTGCCTCTGTGTATTGTCGCTTGCACATTCAGTTGTACATTAAACAGTAATGAACACCGTGCTCTATTGTTGTATTATAATAGATTGGGATACATACTGATGGTTTGTTTGACAAACATATTCGGCAACATGATAGAAGTATTATAAATATGGGAAATTTTATGTCATAGAAATCTAGCGTTTTCTCGCGCTCCCTCTCTATGTATATATTTCGAGTACATTAAGAATATACTACCTCATTCTCTCACAGCCTAAAGTCTATATATACATTTACAGCTATCCCTTTATAGTTATATATTTTCGTTTCATAAAATCCAATTCACACCGTCCGAAATTATGTTTCACTTAGTTATTTTTTTAAGTTACAGTAAAGAATACTGCCTTTTCCTCGCTGCTTCGTCTGTGTTAATGTAAGTTTATTTTACGTCTCAGAAACGGTACATGTCTAGTGAAAAAAGTTCCTTTTGACCTATTTTTTCTATACTTTATAGGTTTCATATAGGTTTCGGGATTTTTTTCTGGATAAAAGGAACCCCAACGGACTTCAATTTCATAAACATATTTGCACCATTTACTGTATTTTGATCTACTCTAAAAAGAGTAATACATACACTTATTTAACTTGTTGTAATTGTAGAGCTACCGTCAAAGTAAAATAACGAATAATAAAAACTAACTTTAGTGAGCTGTATTTCGCGTTGTATTAATGTAACTAAGCTGCAGATAGCTTTAGAAAGATAATATTTCGTACCAAAAAAAAATTTGCGACATCTTTTTCATAGACTAACTCAGTTTTTAGTAATGAAATCTTTTTTCGATAATTACATTATGAAATTACCTACAAAATAACAACAGTTAACTGACCGTAACCTAAATTTTGCAAAAATAATGAATCTGTTTTTACTAAAACTAATATATATAATTATGGCTATTTCATTCTCTCGTAACGATAAGCAATCTATATTACAAACGAAGCAAGCTTTACAATTAAACTAGAATAGACCCAAGTTTTATCGTTTTCATTACGGTGAATGAATTCCGAAATTCCGAAAACATGTATAACCTTGTCCTAAGAACTCTGTTATATTAAAGAATCACGTGAGATAGTATACGTAGCTATACTATAGCACCCATGTTAATAAGAACAAAGAGGTTTGCAAATCTTTATTTTTGGCCGTATTGTGATGACGAGGAGTTACGACGTGGTCAGTGTATTTTGTCTCTAAATAATCGATCCTACAAACATTGAGGAGACATTTTTCACATCGGAGAATGAAATTTTAGATAATACTTTCCAGCAGGTACTGTGCAGTAAGAATACATAAGTGTATAGCATGATGAAACAGAACCATCGGTGTTCGAATCTGTAAATATGTGATGCATATCTCTGACTTTATTATATTTTTCACATTTAACTGTACACTGTTTAATCCACACTTTTTCATTATGCAGGAAAACTTTCTCTATTTATTTAAATATTCATATTTTCGAAAAAAAATATGTTATTTATATTTTTTTAATACGACAATATATGAAATGTCCTTTAACATTCGTTAATGTAACATATATTTTACTTCTAGGCCGATACAATAATAATTTTAAACACAAAATATGATTACAATTACAATTATTCAAGCAAGTTAGTATATTTGGCTCGGAGACAAATTCGCCCATCGTTATGTCCGTGTGTAACGTCCATAATTCTAAATTAATGTGACGAATACAGTTTTATATAGAACGTGAGCTAATTTTTTTAACATAACAAAGTGTTTGCGCGGTATCCGAATGTAAAGCACAGCATAATCTTTATGATGTATCTGTATTACACTCCCTATCCTATCTTCTCCTTTCCACCACAGATTTAAGCAGGCGGGTACGCGGCTCAACAAATACACGGTAGCAACCATCTCACCATAAACAAAGAAGTTCAAAATTTCTTATCTCTGCCATAGTCTGGAGACGTGGACGCGTCTTGGGCAGCGTGTTTCCTTCCTCCTATCATATCGAGTCCTTGAAACGTAATGTGAGGTACTTCTGCAGGTTAATATGGTGGCGACGACTTCCGTTAGCATTTATCAAAAACAGTAGCAGTTGTGTTTGGACTCTACCGTACTTTCGATGAGGTATTGTGCGGTAATTTTTATGAACTACTATACAAAAATAGTATAGAAATGATAGCGACTAGCGAGGAATTTATACATCGACCTTATTGTCTAAACGGGATAAAAAATATAAAGGTAAAAGCTCTACAAGATTTTCATCTGACGGTCACAGTAATAAATTAGTTAGTGTCTTAGTCAATATTTACAAATAATTACATGCACGTAATTCTAGTTGAAAATCTGTTGCCACGAACCTATCAGTGTGTTCCGGCAGACTCACTTGAGAGCCAGTCCTCTAAGTTTAGCGTGTTTAGCTTCTTAGAATATCTCGTTATTTAATATGATCTTAAAGCCTCTTGAAATATAGTTATAGTTTTTGATAGTCTTAGTGTTCCTTTTATGTAATTGGGTATTTGAATGAAGTTACAACTTCTTTAGGCGCTTGAACGGTTTTTTTGGCATGATATAAATGTATAATTTCACGTCATGACATACTACGTAAGTATGACCGGCCGTATTGCGCTTGCGCGGCTTACGTCAAACTAGCGACGCGTAGTATAGGGGTCTGTATACATGTAATATTGATATCTGGAGCTCATCATACGTTTGATTGATTAATAGACTTTATAAAAATGTATATAATTATTGCTCCGAATGTCAACAGATATGAAAACCACGCTAATGTTAATAATTTCGATAAACAAATTCTGAAATTTAAATATTGTAATTCACACTATAATGAATATGAAAGTTCAATAGAGAAACACTTTTATTTCTTTGTTTTGAGTTTTCACTTCTGTTGGTAGTCCTTATGACTGCTTCGACTTTAAAGTAAAATTTTAGTTTCAATAATGTAAGCTGTGTTTAGGTCCAGAACGTTTTAATTTTAAGTATACATACAGAATATATAATATCGAATTGTCAAATTGCTGTATAATTTTCCGTAGTTGCTTTTGGGTTTTAAAAGTTTTTGGGGGTTTTTGAAATCCCCCCAATTCCCCCCTTTCCCCAAATTTTTTTTTTTTTTTTTTTATTAAAAAAAAATATTTTTTTTATTTTAAAAAAATAAACCAAATCATTTTTTTCCTTTTTTCCCTTTTGGTTTTTTTCCCCCCCCTGTTTTTTTTTTCTTTTTTATTCCTTCTCGCCCTAAATTATTAAAAGTTTTTTTTTTTTAAATATTTAAAAAAAACATGAAATGAGATCGTGGTCAAAACATATAAAGTATAAACAAATTAATTTCACACAGTTGACACAGCTGATACTGTCGTGTAAATAATATACGAGATATTTTCCCACAGGGACTTTCATTTAATTCCATGAGTGTGAACCCTGAATTTAATATCGCCAAATTAAAAGCAGGAAAAACCATATTTTCTCATACATAGCGCCGTCCCGTTCATTTCGCGTATAAGAGGAAATTTTTATTCAGTTCTCGCGCGCTGAATACTTTAATAATCCTCTTTGAGGTGGGGTCGTAGTGATAGCGATTCCGTCGAAACGATTGGCCGTGGTTTGATTTCATTCTATTTGATACTGCTGATCTTTCGAGTAAGACAGTGACTCCACCCAATTTGATGATTCTCTCAGTACAGGCCAAAAACAACAGAGACATTTATTTAATTATTACTCTTGATATAGGGAGTATACGTAAAGCTGAGAAAAAGTACGCAAGGTAATGAATTCGCTTGAAAACTGTTGTATTTTAAAAATCCTTTCATAATATTTCTCAAACATAGGTGAAATCTACGAAAAATATGATAGGATACCAGTCAAATTAAAAAAAAACCGCAACTTATATTCATTGTGTTGCTTGTTCGTCGCTTGTTAGTTATTTCTGCTTTCATAGAAAAATTTCGCGTTGTAAATCGGCACTGTTAGTTAAGTTTGAAGTTTTAAATGTCTTACATAGTACATTACATACTTTATTTGATGTCGTATAATGTAAATTATGCTTATGATTATTTAATCATTTTAAAACGCCTACAGTTGGACCACATATTATATAGTTCGTTGTATATTTGAGGTATTCCGTTCGTCTGGATGCCTCGATGAATGAAACCGTCTGAAATTTGTCGAAGCTAGCCATAAATAATTTCCGATATTCACTATCGCTATTTAACGTTTATTTCTAAATATATAATATGTACTTTTCTACAAAAGAAAGTATATCCAAAATGTATAATATAATATGGAATTAATCACTAATCAATATATAAAAAAATATGTATGTATATGAGATTGATAAACCTCAACATCGTTTTACTAATCACCATGACAATTTATTATCTGAGTGTTTTATGCTATTCCTAGTATTAGAACTCACACTAGATGGCACTAAAACTATCGCCGCGCGCCGTGAAAAATTTTTTTTGGCCACTAATCGTCTAGTAGTTTGTTACTGCCATTGTCGAGTAGGTAAATGATATTACATGTTTCTTAATTCTTCAAATCTGTTCAGCCGTTAAGGCGGAATTCAATCACATGAACACGCACAGAAAAATCATGTATATAAAGATAATTATGACAAATAATAACAAATGCGTGCAGATTCACAGGAACAGCTAGGATTAAGTAATGAAAAGAAACTTACTAAAATAAATAAAAAAAATACTTTGGAGCGAAAGTCTAGTAAAAAATAATACGCTTTGCGATACTTGCACAGTGATCCAGAAATACACAAAGACTGAACATAATTTCGGCCAGAATAAAACCGTTCCACCTATTATTCTTGACCCTTAATAAATGGATTTTTATCGCAGCGAAACGAAAAGAACGTTGGAAGCAACAATACGATAAATTAAAAAGAACGACCGGTAAATGAATATTTTTTTCTCGAAACAAAAGAATTGGCTGAATGTTCGAATGCCTTCGCCCAAGCGTGTTGTGTATAGAAACAACAGCGCGCGCAAAATGGCGGCGCGTGACAATGTAGCACACGTTACTCTTGAAAAGACATTGTATTTTGTTAGTTTTGTTACTGCAATCTTGTCCGTATTGTAAATTAAACCTGAATTTTCTTTTATTTATGTATTCTTAATTAGTATAATAAATGTACAAACATATTTTCTATTTAAAACTTGGCTGCATAAAAAAGTTAACACAGAGCTGCGCATTGCAACTGAAAAATCCCATAGGAAGATAAAAAGGTAACAGAGAAACGGCTGCACGCTTGACTACCATGAGTAAGTTTTAATAAAATTTATAATTCTGATATATTATGCTGTGTTGCATCCTAAATTGCTACAAAACAAATCTCAATTGAAAAATGGTCTCTAAAGCAAATAATACAATTATTTCTCAAACTTTTGTTTAGTTTCACAAACATTCGTCTAATGTTGCACGTCAAAAGCAAAGACAAACTATTACCTGTCCAGATAAGTTTTTGAAAGTTAGGGGTATGTTATTAACCGACTTCAAAAATAAAGAAATTTCCGAAAAAAATTAAATCATATCAATCTACATAAGGTACAAAGTTTAAGTCGTCTCTGTAATACATTTTGCTTTCTACCTGGAACAAGATTTGAAATTTCGGTTGGCACCGACTTCCAATACATTTCTAGGTAGCACACATATTCATATGTTTTATTTAATTTGGTTAATTTGATAAACTATTTATTTTCCGCTTTTTAGTGCCTTATGGGTTTTTGATTGATATTGAAGTCGGTTAATACTTTTTTTTGAAAATTTACTTTTTTTGTATTATTTTCAGAACTGATCTGATGATTGTTTTGCGTCTTTAATTTATAGAGACATACAATAAAAACCGCGGTATTTTGTTTAAGTTCTCCTATATTGATATAAAATCTATTATCGCAACAACATATTGTAAATATCTGACCCGGCCACACGTTGCTGTGGCTTAGTTATTATATCATTACATATTGATTAGAATTCATAATTGTTGTTGATAATATGACCAATAAACATTACTTAACGATTTAAATTATTTTTTTAAATATGAAAAATTACTTTTCGTGTCTTAAATATAAAAGTTAGACATATGCTGTCGCTGACTTTTTTGTACGCATTATCAAGTTCTACAACTATTCTGTAGAACTCAATTATATATTTCTCATCGTTAAGGTAGCGTTCGTAAGAAACGTTTTCGATCGACCGTTTTTTCTCCGACTTATTTTCGAAGTCTTTAAATTTTTCTTTATATTTTCATTAGTCTGAGGCAAGCCGTGCCTGCGCAATACGGCCGGTAATGCAAACGTAGGATGTCATGACGTGAGATTACAAATTTACCTTTTGCCAAAAATAGCGCTCATACAAGTTTTTGCTTCAAGAAACTGTTTTACAATATTTGTATACATACCATTGACATATAAAAATTCAAGACACACAATCTCGAATAAAAGTAGCGCTCAAAACCGGCCACAAAACTCCCCAATATACATACGTTATTATAGTTATGTCATAGACTTATAATTTTGTAAATTCAACCTTACCTGAGTGATGTTAAAGTTAAAGCTGTTTTTACAAGGACGCAAGCGACGCGAGACTATTTGTAATGACTGCATAATCCAAAATTATGCACTCATTTTTGTGTGTCGTCTGTGAGACCTTAAGTGTGCATCTTGGGTTTTTGTATATCAATAATACATACGCATATAAAATAAAAATTTCACGTCGGTATCTTGTACTATGGCGTCGAGGCGATGTTATCAAAATGGACGGGACGTCCGAAGGGTCGTGACATATGAGTTAAATCGTTATTTTTAATTCCGCAACATTTGCGACGATTGATCATACAAGCCACGTCCACACCGCGTCCCGGGACGACTTAGCGTTTATTGTTTTTCACCGTGAATGCGTCCCGGGGGACGAGAACGGTTATAATGCTATATGGCTTAAAGTAGACGCGACCGCGAGTTAAAAAAACATATTTGAAAAACAATCGCGTTCATGGCTGTCTCGTTTCGTTACTGAGGCGCGGTTTGTATATTTGCCAGTGTTAGAATTTTATTAACATGGTTGCCCAACATTTAAAATTATTCTTCAAAATTCGTACCCTATTTATCTAAACTATTTTATCGATGTGCTTAAAACTTATAATCCTCTTATGTTAAAGAGAGATTTATTTGTTTATAATGATCATCGCGTTCTGTTTGATTATTTAAAACGCTTTTGCACAAGATTATATAAGATAAAATACATTATTATGAGCTAACTAGAAGAATTCTTAATAAACAAATAATATTAGGAATAAAAAAAACAAATACATTTGTTTGGGGCTATGTGTGTGGTGATAAATAATGCACTTCTTATTTCGGATATATTTATTATATTTTTTACCTAATAACGGTCCGGACATGACAGTGTAATGTAAACGACTAACGTTGTAGCGGGCACCCGGGCCGCGTTACTAAATGTGCGTCGTCACAAGTAAGATACTTTTAATAAGTCAGTTGTTCATTAAATTTATTATTGCTTGTTCTTATAAACTGTTATCAATTATTCTGCTGTTTCGTATCTTATTAGTATTTCTAGATAATGATGACAATGACACACAAATGAATATTCGTTGTTTGGTACAGTGATTTTGAGTATGAGTAATATGAGCGACTCTTTCACAACTACTGGTTATTGTATATTGCTTCCTTTTTTGCATGCGTGATAACACCGATAGACTGTTGTCATTAACAATAATTATAACGGAGATCGGATAAATTATCGGCAGCAGAATAATAATCGTTTGCAATAGTTTGTAATGCATTACATGGGAATAATGTATTTTATTAGTGATGCTATTGGTGATCAACTTTGGACTGGAACATAACTTGTTTATTCCCAAATACGTTATTAGAAGGCTGAACCTACGAGTCACTAAATGAAACCACAAAAAAAAAGAACAATAACATATTACGACCGAAGTTTTACGCTGTCATTTTATAACTCGGACTACATTTTTCATGTTTTCAAATTTATTACCGCCACGAGTATTCATTAAATGATATTACGCTATTAGTAACATAAATTGTGTCTGCGGACGTTTTGCGGTTGTGTTTATAATTTTGTCCGTACAGATTTAAATATTATAAACCGAGTAACTTTGTGATAACGGGAAGATATTTGTTACTCATACACGCAAAAACTACTGAAAGGATATTTGATGAAATTAAACCATAATATAGCTTATACATCAGATTAACATATAAACTATCTATACATGTAATACGAATGTAAATCTAACGTGTATGTACTTTTTAGATGATTGTGCAAAAAAAATGTTACAGGTGTCTAGGAATAAATAATAAAATACATTTCAATCCTTTTTAAAAATATCTGTTTGTCTGTCTGTCTGTTTGTTTGGGCACGCATCACTGCTAAAGTACTGCGTTTACGAGAAAATCATAAAGCATATCTTCGAGTAAGATTTAGTCTTCATTTCACTAAAATCAGTTTGGTTTTTTAAAAGTTATTGTAATTTTAATAACGACGCGAATTAAGTACGAGAGAAAAGTAGATAAGTAAATGGACTTAATACATTCAGATGATTATAATAATCACTGTTTTTTACATAAGATTCTACGCGGATGAAGTCGCGGTATCAGCTAATAATTCGTAACATGACAGCGGTGACCGTCGATCGATAGTTTGTCTCTTGGTGGTCGCCATTGTTTTTGGATTGCGCTGTGCTTACTATCAGGAATAGTGCAGTCACTTTGTCGTGCTACGATAAAAAATGCATTGTTTACATTACTTGACATTCAGTTTCAAGTAAGGTGTACAGACCGATAATGATATAAAATGACATGATGTGGTCTACATTGAGTGCCTCAATCGTCTACAGATTATATAAGGTCGGATGATTTTATTTTTAATCTGAGTACGAGAAAGTAATTTCACTGTATCTAAAAGCAATTATAATGCAATCTAAAAAACAAACAACGGTGACCATAGTGATATATAAGTCTCAAGGCAGTCGTCACTGTCAAACCGGCCTGCAAGTCTATCTAGGGTTATAAATATATTGACCGATCCATAAATATAATAGACAAATAAAGTATAATGATTTAGTCAGATGTAGCCACTGACAAATTTCTTGATACAGCGTCCAAGAAAGAATCTCTTAATTTATAATGTACAGTTTAATTCATTAAAAATTTAAAACACATAGTAAGGGTTCAAAATATTAGCAATGTAGTGTGTAAATTGGAAACGAATAATTGAAGTTGTCATTTATAATCATTGCCTACACCGTAAGTTTATAGACTGATGATAATAAACCACAGAAACTATTAAACTTTAATCATGTACCAGAAACACATGTTTTCAACTGATTTAAGAGTCATTTATTACACAAACTTTCGGCTGTTACACAAAAAGGCTCGGTTCACGCGACCACCCCATCGCGTGATACGAACTTTCTTTGGAAGCATATCGTACTAAACTCTGTATTATATTTTGTAATTACAATATATTGCGTTGAACCAAACGAAGGAAACAAATATATTGTTCCCAAGGTAATAATACTTATTGCGTTTAGTTGAAATACATTGACAAGAGATGGCACCACCGTCAAAATAGATCACGCTTACGTTGTATTTCTGGAATTTTGAAAGTGATATCTAATTTCGCAGTTTCGTGAAATGTTGCATGTAATTTCGTAAATAATAGATTGTAATAGACAATACTGGGTTACATTGTAGTATGCATGTGCCAATATTAATTTGAAAATGTAGTGTAAGTACATTCGTGTGTTTGAAATTTCATCCAAGTTTTTGTAGTAAGGCTGGTCTTGTCTGAAAATTAGCGCTGCAAAGCTTGCACTTGCAAACCTGCAGCTTATGCTGAGACAAAGACCTTTTCGCTCCTTGCAACACTTATCTCACGTGAAATATTTTATGGATAAACTTGTAAATATGTGTTGTATGTGCTGAATAAATGTATCTTTCTTTCTAATAGTTAAATAACGTAGTTACATTCATACACTATGTCCGAAACCTCGGATGGAGTCCTCGAGCCCTCTGCTCGTGTATTACAGTGAGACCACTTTCATCACTAGCTAAGAAATCAGATGACACTGTACTTCATACCGCACGTAACAGATACATAGGTATTGTAGTGAAATTGTCACAATGGGTGGTTTTGGCGGGATTTTAATCTGTCATGTAGTGGATTTTATATTTTACTAGCTGTTACCCGCGACTCCGTACAAGCTTTTTTAAAATGTATTAAAGAAATGTAAAATTGTGAGTGGGTGTGTACATTACAGAAATGCTTTTTCAAAAACATTTGTAACTACGACACGCACGCCATCTGGTGTAACGTGTAACGTGTACATTAGATATATCAATACTAATAGTATATCGAATGGGATGGGATTTATCATCAGCAACATACCTGGATCTTCAACCTACTATATACCACAGTCAGTGCTCACTAACACTTTATAAGAAAGTAATGAAAATTTTAAGCTATACATTATCGAACAATATGTCTTAAATCTTTTATATATAGATATAATATGCCCATATTGTCGATATACTTAAGTTATTCTTATACGTTGCTATAATCGCTGAATTATGTAGATGCAACCGCGGTAAATAAATAAATATGGCCGCCAAATCGACCAAAAATATGATATAATTCATATTACATACAAATATATGACTTTCAACTATGTATATTTATTCTTGGAGTCCAGTAAAGCACACGTCTCACGCGGTTGTAACATATTTTTAATCAATTTCACACGGACGAATGCACAGGTAGCAGTTCATCACTACATAGTGTACCAATTCAAATAAAAAAAGAATCATTAAAATCGGTTCACAATTGATGAAAATATCGATTAACATACATAAAAAAAAATACATACAACCGAACATAGTAACCTCCTCCTTTTTCCAAGTCGGTTAAAAACAAAGTCCTCTAGTCTGTCTGTTTATCTATTCGTGATAAATCTTAGCGTAATGATATAACCTAAAGCCTTCCTCGATAAATGAGCTATCTAAAACCGAAACATTTTCTCAAATCGGACAGGTAGTTCCTGAGATTAGCGCGTTCAACCAAACAAACAAACTCTTCAGCTTTATATATTAGTATAGATTCATAATGTTGACTCTATATTGTGTGAAATTGGTGGTATTTTATGTAATAAAATTTGTTTATTGTGCATAAGTGAAGTGAATGGAAAATAATACCACGGAGCATGAATTCTGAGATGCCACAAAAATTCCCTGGAAAGTTGTAACAAGGGAGCCACCATCTTGTTGGAACATAAACATTGACATTGAAATGATCGCACGACACTAACTTGTAATACTACTAACTACTCGACAATGGCAGTAATAATCTAAAAGATTGATTGCCAAAAATAAAGTAAAAAAAAAATTGTCACATTCTAAATACATACTCTCATTTATACAGCGTGTATTCAGTATGTACGTATGACAAGTTAGTTTGCATATTTTTAGTTAGATGCAATTCGCGGAATTTTGTGGCAGGCAAAAGCCCGAGTCAAGTTTCGACAACTTTAGTATCCTTCCGCTTGCCGCCATATCGACGAGGGCCTGGTAAATAGGTAAAGGCTTCTAGGTTAGCAGCGATTAGTCAATTCGAGAAAAAAATGGAGATCACACAAAAAAATCTTCTTATAAATGAAATAATCATTCAATTTCGTCTCTTCGCCCTGTTGTGTCGTCGTCCAGATCGTGTCTTTGTTCGTTGATTGGTGTTTTTGGCAACGAGCGAGCAAGCAAGTATCATGCAGAAACCAATAGGCGTGAAAAGGAAAGCATTTCACAGTAGCTCTCAAAGTCATATTCATTACATTATCATGTCATTACTACAATTTATAGTACCACATAAAAAATCGAAATACCCAACGGAAATAACTGACAATATTAAAAAAAAAATTGGTTATCTGTATCTCTGAGTATAATATGGAAAAAAATCTAACTATATTCATTTGTTTCTCAAAACCGTTATAAGTCTGTTGATAAGCAACTGTGAATAGAACAAAATGTTCGGAAGAGACAACAATATTGAGTCCAAAATGTTACTAAAATTCTGTCGATGAATTATTAAGGAGTAAGCTTTTTATTTTGTCATTTTATTTAGGGAATATTGACGGCTTTTAAGCTTAACAGCGCCGGGAGTTGAGCGTTAATGCAATTTCGTGAGATGTAGTCTATTCAATGTTTACCTACACCAATGGCTCCCCGTTCACATCCCTTAATTGGAATTTCTATATTTCCATAATATATATATATGTATAAAAATTGATATTACTAAGAACGATAGAAATAAGATCATCAACACTATGAATCACTATGAAATTTAGTACACTTAAGTGCTTTCATATAATCACATCAGTCTGCAAGAACGCACTGCCGGGCCATATGCCTCTTCCTGGAGGAAAGTATGAGCATAATCACCACACTAGCTCACAACGTATTGGTATTTCAAACATCGAAAAATCCATAGTTTCATATCTTCCCACATGCTATAAGTACTTCAAGCACATTTCTCAATTTTAGGTTTCCTTCGCCGTCAGCCGATAGTATTACCAATTTAAATTAGTAAATTTACGCGAATTGTGATGAAATCTATTGTACATGTCGGGGTTCGAACTTGTGGACATTGAATTGGCTTTCCACTGGTCAGCCCACTCGATTACCACGATTTCTATGTCTACTCCTTTTACTATTAGTTAAGTGACGCTAGTCTGTACTTCATTGTTGTTAAGTTTTACATTATAATTTAACTGGGACAAAGTCACCAGTGATTGCTAGTAATATGTAACATTACACCTTTATTTACACTGTATAGGGTATATCTAATTTCTATAGTAAACGTTTGTATTTTAGCATCATAGGATTTTAATCTACTTACATTAAATCACAATGCCCAAAATATTATTTAATCTACACGCACGATCCGAGAAACGCGGCTGCAATTAACCATAAAGAAGTAATATTTGTAATTATAATTTTTTGACACAGGAATTACCAGAGAATAGGTTTCACGCTCTTTGAGCACGCTAGATGCTAGAACGCCGTTTCTTCTTGTGGTCTTTGAAATATTAGCATCAGTGGGATACTCATCGAGAGTATTCACCAATAAACTCGAATAGATCAAGTTTTTAAATGAAGTACTATGTAAAAAAAAGAGAAACGCTTTGGAGGCTGAACATTTGAAATTGAATTGATTTTAACATAGAAAATACAGAAAATAATTGATCGGTAACAGCTTTGATTAATTACAAAAGAAAAATAAATCATAGAGATTGCTAAAAACAGTTTAAAAGGAGACAAATTATGAACATTGCACGAGAATATTATATATAAAGATACAAATAATTGTTCATTATTATACTAGTAATACATTCATTCATACTAAGAAAAAAATAATTATTTCAAACAGTTTTCAAACAACAGGATACAATGTTACGATTTGCCGTTAAGGTCTATCAGAGCAGCTGACATTGTTAACTGACTGAGTTTTTGATAGCGACAGGTTTTCGTGAAGCTACTGAAACACCCTGGTAGGTTGTAGATAAGATTTTAAAATAACTTATAGCAAAGTAATGGTGCTAACGTTATGATGACGCAGACCATAGTTAATCTCTTGGAAATTAATCGATTTAATGTAAATTTAATTAATCTCATCATAATCAGTCCATCAAAGGTCCAAACATTTTATAACTTGGATACGGGAAATGAATGAAATCCAAATCCGAAAGCAGCGACAACCGTGAATGCAAAATAACAAAGTCTATCTAATATTAAAACTAAATATGCCTGTGAAACACGGAATAGAGGTAATGCAGTGGATTCACAGTTAGTTTAGGAACCGTCGTCCGCATTTAACCGGGTTTAGTGAGGGGTTCCGCACTGCAGTCTGCTGGCACTAGTTAATTGCTTTATAAATCTATGTGGAAATGGGATAATCAGACTATTCCGTTGTGCTGGTTAAATGGATTCATTTTAAATAAATCTGCGATAAATGTGTTCTCTTATGAGTAATTTCAAATAAGAAATCAAGTAAGTATAGTTCCACTGCAGACACACTGCAGGGGCATAGACCGCCTTCCGAATGAAGATAAAGGGCATAACACCACGCCAGCGCACGACATATTGGCGATTACAAACTCAGAAGTCCACAATTCCATGTTTTCCCACATACAGTAGTACTACAAGAATATTTCTCAGGCTTGGACTTCCCCACGATGTTTTCATGCACCGTCAGTCGATAGTGTTACAAATTTAAATTACGCGAAAAAGTACGCGAATTGCGAAACATTTGTTGGTACATGTCGAGGTTCGAACCTCCAGAGATGGGAATGATATTCCACCGTTAAAACCATTATTTTTACCATTACCAAAACAAAGCAGCATTGCAACTTTGTGGTACAAATGATCTTAGTTTTTTGTTATAAAGTAGCAAATTAGCACGCAGTACACTTGTGGTCATTATAGACTATGGCTGCGACAATTAATGTCGAATGATCCACATCTTGAAGCTAATCATCATAGGCAGTAAGCTTTTGAAGACTGAGTTGGAAGTCTTTTGTGGCATTATATGTTGCCAAGCACACTCTTTAAGCAAGAACATAACAGCATAGGTATTGCTGCATTATGGTAGTAATAAGTGTAAGCACACTTGTGTCATAAGTCAGATCTTGTTTTATCACCCGTATAAATGACACGCGTTAAAAAAATCACACAAGGGTTTAATTTTGCTCTGATTTATAATTCTACCTCTTAGAAATTTATTTTCATAGCTCTGTAATTACTGATAACGTTAATTTTGAAAACTAAAAAACATTTATTGTACTGGTATAATTAATTCATTATCGCTTAATAAAGTGCACATATGAGTTATTAGGATACAACGATTGATCAAATACAGGTGTGTAGATCCATCGGTCTGTGTTTAATTTAGTATAGTCTGGCGCTACGTAATACAGGTGCGAGTTGATAAAATCATAAATGTATGTAAAATATTTAATTTGGATCAGATTTGTTTAGCAATAAAATGTTAACTGAATTAGTTATCTAATATTATAAAGGCAAAATTGTATTTGTTTGTTACGCTTTCACGCCTTAAAATTACTGAAATAATACTGTCAATAATACACAAAAGGACATAAAGTACCTACCTTCTAAAGGTTCTGTTTCTGAGGAATAGTTCAATTCTATACCAACATGAGCGAATCCTCGAGCAAAAGTTAGTTTAAACATAAATGAAGTAAAGAATTATTATTGAACTAGAAAATTTTCTATTGGCATTATGTTTTTTTTTTGTCATACACAATTCTTTTATTAGTCATTTTTCTTTTGTGTATATTTATCGTATTGTACCACAATGTACTTATTAACACATACAAAATATATTTTAGCATTTTCTCATCTTTTGTCTTCATAAAAACTTATCCTTTCAATAACAGAGACACGGTAAATAAAATCAAAGCAAAAGATAAATGCAACGTTAGATTAAGCTGACTATTCGATCTCAAATAATGTCCTATAAAATGTATTTGCTCCTACCATTCCAACTTGAAGATTTATATAGCTGAAAATACATATTCTAAAAGTACCCATCTTTTTACCTTTTGACAGGAACATTTCCTTATTCATGGGAATCTTTTATGTCGATTCCGTGCATATCATATGGAATATCTTATTTCGAAAGGGTTTTCAGCTAAGTATGATGTATCTGATGTGATGTTTTGAATATTAATGTCACGCTTATTTATTTTATATATTTAGTATTTACTTCGTCCAAAACACTGCAGATAGGATTAGATTGGATAATTAATTCAAATCACATTAATATTATTCAGATTAGGGGGTTTAAAAAGCGTCACGAGAGGTTTTTCTAACGCTTGATAATCTTGAAACTGAGATGCTATTCCATGCTTGTAAAGCAGATTGTTAGTAAGAATATAGTGTAGTTGTGGTTCAATATTTATTTATAACAATATAGAATTTACCAGAATGCTTCCCTACGATCGGTCTAAGTGTTTGGAAAAGAAACACTTTAGATATAATAAAAATTTGGAGAAACGCGAAAATACGGAAGAAAAATAAAAAATTGATTAGTAGTGATTAATGAGTCATTTAAGACCCATTCTTAATATTAGCGAGTATGCTCAAACGATCATTATTGGTGACCTACTTTATTTATAGCATTGTGTTTATATATATAGCTCTAACATAAGGAACTCAGTAAAATTTATTTAGCTAACTCTAAAAGGAGAACAATAAGATAATGTTAACGAAAGATATAATCGACTCTATTATAATAGAATGTATTAGAACATATTTGACTGTGGTTATATACTTATTTAGTCCAGGATTGTCATAAACCTACCAGTACCAGTGCTAATGTTGTGAAAACGGAGCTCCTTCGAAAATAATCCCTTTTCAACAGGGAAATAATTTTGCAAAACGCTTCATAAATGAGTAAATTCTGAATGTAACAAACAAAATAAACACACGGGAATTGAGAACCTCCTTTGTGAAGTCAGTTAAAAAATCATAGCATATCAATGCAGAAATATTATATTAAAATTACGCGTATTTAACTATAGCATTTTACGATTTATTTTCATTGTAATCCTAATTATTGAACAGCATTCATTCGATACATGTATATTGTAGTTTTTTTAAATAATTAAGAAAGTAAATATTAATTCCAAGTTGTAGAATTAGTTAAACTACATATATTTTTTGTGTTATTTAATTTATACTGCAGTGTTTTTAAATTCGCAAATACAAACTGAAATGTTGCGAATAAAGTATTCATGATTGCTTGTGAATTCAAATAAAGCCCCGAGCAGTTAACAATTACTTCGCTATAAACATTCACAATATTCGTAGAAAACATTGTTTTCGTTATGTGAGAGGTCGTCGAAATTATTGGTTTATAACCGTAGGGCAACATGGTAGTATGATCCAATGACAAATTTGGCAATCATAGAAAATGGATTCAAATTATTGGTAACATTTATTTACAACTAGTTGTGCCTGCAACTCCGTCCTTATTGAATCTAATGTAAAAAGATAGTGACTAATAAAATCATCTCAATATATTAAGTTCATTTACTAACCTACTTTTCTCTCGTACTTAGTCGCGTCGTCATTAAAATTATAATAAATTTTGATAGAGTGAACCGATTTTAATGAAACTAAGACTAAATGTTATTCGAGGATATGCTTTATGATTTTCTTTGTGAGGTTTTATCGTAAACGCAGTAATGCCTGTCCAAACAAACCGACAGACAGACATTTCTAAATATGATTGATATGTATTTTATTACTTATTCCAAGGACACATGCAACAATTTTCTTCCCATAAATTTAAAAAGGACAGACATGTTAGATTTACGTTCTTATTATATGTATAAATATATGTCCTGAAACCAGCCTATAAATTTACAATTCCCTTAGATATTTACCTTTTAAGTCATTAACAATTGCGATTTAATAATCAGGTAATAAATACAGTCTTATGTTTTCTAATAGTATGATGTTAGCATTGAATATTTTCTACATTAGATTCCTCATGAAGACGCACTATTGCCCATGGCAATAAATTCGTAAGATTTACTAACAAATTATTAGCTCCTGCGGAAACCTATCGGATCTTAAGTGCTTTAACAAAGTAAACGCTACACTGTTTTTGGTACCACACTACGTCCGTACTGTGCTATGGCCTCTGATTGAAAAGCGATGTAGTATCTATCACTTAATTGTACTGTACTGTGTAACGGATTGGAGGTGTTTTTGTTGAGTATTTTTAATGACGCATATTTTTTTAAATTTATCTTTTAACCGTGATGACTTCCGACGATAAAAGCTTTTTCTTTCTTCTCAGTTTAACTTTACAGAATTTTGATTCTTCTGATTTTTAACCGACTTCAAAAAAAGGAGGAGTTTATATTATCTAGAGAAATCTATACAAAAACAAATATCTATCCGAATGCTCAAGATTACACTCAATCTTCAGCTATCCGTATAGCTGATATACGGATATAATAGTAAGAAGAAACTCAATTTGTCCAACAGAGCATTTACGGTATAACGTAAAGAATTTTGATTCTTCTGATTTTTAACCGACTTCAAAAAAAGGAGGAGTTTATATTATCTAGAGAAATCTATACAAAAACAAATATCTATCCGAATGCTCAAGATTACACTCAATCTTCAGCTATCCGTATAGCTGATATACGGATATAATAGTAAGAAGAAACTCAATTTGTCCAACAGAGCATTTACGGTATAACGTAAACCATTATGGTTTATGGACGCCTATTGCGCTTTATCGCTGTGTGAACAGCTTTGTAATAGTCATCTCTACACACCGATGTGTAACAAGATATGTTTCTTTCTAATTACATTAAAAGTAAGAACTTATGTACGGTGATCGAAACTTTTTTTACCTTGAAAAACTGAATACTATAATACAACTGAAACTAGTGTAGAGTACTCTAGTAGTACTCAATGAATGAAACAACGACACAGTTAGAACGAGGTGGTAAGATTTGTGTTTAAACATATCACGACTAAAGTCCATACACATATTAAGTTAAGATATATCTATTGCATGGCCTTAGGCTTCACCAAAAGATTACCACAACAATGGGTTTTGCGTTGCTCGGATCTACCTTTCTTCAATCATATGACGACTACAGTCCATCCGCTTATTCAGCAAAAATATATCTACTACGGGGCATAGACTTTACCGAAAGACTGCCACAACAATCGATTTTGCGGTGCTCGAAACTAAAATACATTCTCTTCAACCATATCACGGGTAAAGTTCAGTCATTCGTTCAGCTAAAAGATATATACTACATAGCGTAGGCTTCATCTAAACAAAGCCACAACAACCAAACTTGCGCTGCTCGCATCTATCACATTCCTGTAACTTTTGCCAATCCATCGATATACCTTTACAATTGTTCACGATTGCAACAAATGTCGTAAAAATCTAGTCACAGTTAATTTTTTCAATTAATAATATTTGAAATCAATAATTTAATATCTACATATATAGTTGTGTGTCGTATTCGTTTTAGTAACTTAATACACCGCAATGATAACTGAAATTGTTGATAGATTATAGATATCTATAGTATAGTTATCTATAGATACTATAGATATCTATAGTTGATAGACATATTTTATTCGTCATAACTATATTCATAATTTAGAGTAATATAATGAGAATGTAAATCTAACGTGTTTGTACTTTCAGATTGTGAAAAAAATTATTGCACGTGTCTTGGAATAATTAATAAAATACATTTCAATCATTTTTAGCAAATCCATCTGTCTGTCTATCTCTCTGTCTATTGGTTTAAACACGCATCACTGTTAAATTACTACGTTGACGATAAAATCTCGATTAATAACGATAAAAGAAAATCATAAAGCACATCCTCGAGTAGCATTTAGTCTTAGTTTTATAAAAATCGGTTCACTCTATCAAAAGTTATTGTAATTTTAATGATGACGCGACTTAAGTACGAGATCAAAGTAGATAAATAAATGGACTTAATACGTTCAGATGATTTTATTAGTCATTGTTTTTTTACATTAGCATAGACAGCTAGCATAGAAAAAAGTTTTTTTTTTAATTTAAATAAATATCGCCGTATGTCTAAAGTAAAATACAACACGCTCTATTAACAAAGGCAGTTCCTGTTTTATCGATATTGCAACAGTGACCATGTTCACACCGATATGCAAATATTATGTTGGCGATTACAATATAGGGGAATGGATAACACGGCAAAATCAGCTTCCAAATGAACCTACTCCCACGTAGTTCTATCTGATTTTATGGTTTTTTAAATGATATATGATTAAATTTTTAAATATAAGTCACTTTCTAATTTACTTTAACCAGTCATACGACGTATGAAGTCTAGTGGGATTACAGTTCAGAAGCGTCTTGAAAAAATCGTATTGCATAAGGGAAGAAAGATACTTTCTATTTCGGTTTTTTTATTTTCGCAACCAGTCTTCGAAATTATTACTGCGATTATCTAGTGGGTAATAATGTTACAAGTATCTTGTGATAATTTCAAAGATCTAACAAGATGATGGCTGCCTTGTTAAAATTTTTCCATGGAGTTTTTATGACACTTCAGAACTCATGTTCCGTAGTATAATTTTTCATCCATATGTGTATAATAATATAACTATATTACGTAAAACACCACCAATATTACAGAATATAAAGTCACATAACACAATATTACAAATAAAATATAAAATCCACTACATGATAGACTAAGGACCCTGTAAAAAACTCCTTCTATTAGAACTAGTAATATACATTTTCACTTTTTAATTGTAATCACTACTACTACTTACTAATATAATAAATACGAAAATTTGTTTGCTTGTCACGCTTTCACGTCTTAACTATTCAACCGATCATCAAGAAATTTTGCGTACATGTTGCCAAGGAAATAGAAAAGGACATACGGTCATCTTTTATTCAGCAAAAAAGTACTGCATCCAAGTGAATTATAGATTAACGCTAGCAGAGCAGTGGGCTAAAACTTGTGTTATATAAATTAACTTTTCAACGTTGTTAGCAGTGTAAGCTTTGTCAATTTGTAAACATATAGTTCGGTTTCAGTATAGCGTTATTTTTCATTGTTTGTTTTCATCTGACTGTTAATTGTTTTGTTTTCCGTAGATATATATCTATACTAATATAATAAATATATAAAGTTTGTGAGTTTGGATGTTTGGTGTAATCTCCGGAACTACTGATACGATTTTGAAAATTCTTTGTCTTTAAAAAAATTTATTCTATCTATCAGTACTTATAGACTACTTATTTTTGTAAATATTTATATTCAATCATTAATCACAATTCATGTAATTAAAATTAGCAAAAATCCTATATTATGACGTGCGCTAATTGAGTGGTTTGAAATAAAGAAATAAAATCTATAGCAAAGATATTAATTACTTTTAGTTTTCCAAAAAACTCCACGACACCATATATGTAAGTTCAATATCTCAGCCAAAACATACACTTCAAATAATATAACGGTGTAAATGGTGACCACTTTTATACCTGACCGGATTTACGGGCGATGAATTACATGAAGCCCGTTGGCGAGCTCGGGAATCTGAATTTATTGCCGGTGGAAAAAAATATTTGACTATAGTTTTTTTATTGAATTCACAAAATCAAATAATAATAACAAATATCAACAAATACGACTATTTTATTTCAATATATGTATAGTAGAATTACTAAACAACTAAGCAGCATTTTACATTATATATATTGAACTAGCTAACCCGTCCACGTGTTGCTGTGAATGGTATAAAACACGTAAATAAGTCGAAAAAGAAATCAAAAATTAAAACGTAGCGCCATCTATGAGATATCTATAACAGTCGGTCCTACAGTTTTCTGTCAACAAACTAATTTAAAACGCCATCTGTTTGAGACTGATAAACATACAATTAATAACAATGATTAACATCGACAATCCTTTGATTTGTAATTAAAAATGTTGAGGCCATTAATCGAAATATAAACTATCCTATGTCTCAAGTTGGACCAAGTTATAGATAAATGCCAACTTTCATGAAGATCGTTGGGTAGTTTCAGAGTTTATCGTGTACAAACATCATGACACTGGATTTTTATATATTTATATAACTAAAAACTAAGCAGTACTGTACGTGATATATATTAGGTCTTTACCTATGAAATTGCCGTTTTGTATGAAAAAATTGAAACGAATTTTTTTCATGTATTTTTTATTTGTATTAATCGAAGTAATCACACATGCAATCAATGCATCTTTGCCAACGCAGTGGCAGTTTATTGACGCCCTTCTTAAAGAAATCAGCTGGACGGGAGGCAACAAATTCTTCAAAGGCATGTTGTACTGCCTCTCGGGTATTGAATTTTTTTCCCGCCAGGGAGTTTTCCAAATTCTGGCAAAAGTAGTAGTTTGTAGGCGCAAGGTCTGGTGAGTAGGGCGGATGACGGAGAACTTCCAACCCCAGTTCTTGCAACTTGGAGACCACCTGCTGTGCAGTATGAGGTCGCGCGTTGTCGTGCAGAAGCAGCGGAGACGAGCGATACCCGACCGCCCCCCCCCCCCCGCCCCCCCGAGCGCGGCACTTTTGGAGTTCTTGCAACTTGGAGCCAACCACCTGCTGTGCCAACCTTCCCAAAAAACTTCAAAATTCCTTCTTTTTTTGCATCCCCTCCCCCCCTCCCCTTCCATTCAATCATTTTTCCACTCACTCTCTAATTCCTATTTATCATCACTCCCATCCCTTTAATCCATTTCACCAAATCTTCACCCCATTCATTTTTCAGTTGAAATTCCCAAACAACACAAACAATATTTTTTTAGTATGAGGTCGCGCGTTGTCGTGTTGATGTTGCGTGCCGCTTGTGCCGCGTTGCTGGCACGACGGTACTCATATTCCATAATTACTCGAATTTTTAACGTATCCATTATGACAAAAAAGATTGAAATGCGATGAAAATGTAACACTAATCAATAAACAAATGACTACTTTTGGAAAAAGAATTCCATGTTTTTAAAATAAAATTAATTTGAAATTAGAATTCTTAGCCAAACAAAAATTATTTTGATTTGAAATGGCCAGTACTGCAGAACGGCAATTTCATAGGTAAATACCTATCTATACTAATATATAAAGCTGAAGAGTTTGTTTGTTTGGTTGAACGCGATAATCTCGGGAACTATTGGACCGATTTGAATAAATCTTTCGGTTTTAGATAGCTCATTTACCGAGGAAGGCTTTAGGCTATATATCATCACGCTAAGACCAATAGGAGTGGGCGTGAGCACGCTCTGTTTGGAGAGACAGGCTGGTACTGATCGTTCACTGCCGTTATTTCATCGGGAGGGTCAGTAAAAATATATCGCGGACGTCTTTTACAACGCGCAGCGTTCGGTACGGGTTCGTATTTTGCAGCGGATACCACTAACGGACTAGGATAACTCAGTGATTATAGCAACGTATAAGACTAACTTAATTATATCGACAATACGGGTATATTAGATCTATATAATAAAAGATTTAACACGTATTGTTCGATAATGTATAGCTTAAAATTTTAATTACTTTCTTATATAGGCTAAGTGAGCACTGAGGGTGATATATTGTAAGTTAAAGTTCCAGGCATGTTGCTGATGATAAATCCCATTCCATTCGATACACTGTTATTATTCACATTTCTAATGTACACGTTACATTTTACAGTAGATGGCGTGCGTGTCGTACTTACAAATGTTTTTAAAAAAGCATCTCTATAATGTACAATATCTACTCATAATTTTACATTTTTAATACATTTTAGAAAAACGCGTGCGGAGCCGCGGGTAACAGCTAGTTATTAAATATTAAAACAAATACAACAAATGTTCCAACTTTTTATAAACTTAAAACACAGCCTCACAACACACCAGTTGAGTTATTATATAATAGCAGCACGCTGTGATGGCCGTTTTGACCCATTACAATTGTAACGTGAAATGTCAATTTATTTTCGACAAATATATAATGAAATGCTGCTTTGTTTTGCACTAAGCATTGATACGAGTTTGCTGGAGATGATAGTTGTGCAGGCCAGCGAATCATATGTAGGGTATAAATACATAATATCGAATTTGAAAAATATATATAATGTAGAAATCAATGTACTAAAGTAATTTTCCTAAAATTCGAAAAATTTTAAGATTAACTGTATCTCGCTATTGGCAATAAAGAACAACAATTTGCTCCTTCACACGTAGATTCTTTTTTAACTTTATTTTTGGCATTCAATCTTTTAGATTATTACTCCCATTGTCGAGTAGTTAATAGTATTACAAGTTCTTCTTCCATTCCATTTTAGGCAACCAGTCTTCTAGTAGACTATTACTGCCATTATTAAGTGATTATCGATATTACAAGTTTATTGATATAATCTCAATGAACTAACAAGATGGTGGTCATCTTGTTAGAACTTTCTATGGAGTTTTTGTGGCATCTCAGAATTCATGGTCCGTGGTATTATTTTCCATTCACTTCATTTATGCACAATAAACAAACTATATTACAAAAACACCACCAATTTTACACAATATAGAGTCAAGTAACACAAGATTATGAATAAAAAATAAAATCCACTACACAACAGACCAAAATCCCGCCAAAAACTCCTCACACGTAGTTATTCCTTTGTATAAAACTTCATAAGCAGACAAACGTCAAAACGGCCATGATAACGTGCCGCTGTTATAATTATATGTGACCTATAAAACCGATCTCTTCTTTTATTTTAAGGGTAATGTGGTAGGACAATAAACAAGCCCTTCGAGCGTAACATGACGAGATAATTATGTATACCGACATAATTAGCGACAGCTATGCTGCAACGTATTGTCTTTACCACAGACAGACAGACGAAACATAAGTAGAATTAAAGAAACTATCAAACGACAATAATTATATTAAGCTAATGAAAAAGAGAATTCTAGATTAACCTTTCAATTTATACACAACATATTTTATAGGTGGGAAAGCCATGCTGAAGCTATTACTGGTTTCAGCATGAGTGGGTCGGCTCGCCCGGGGTACTATCACCCTCTCATAGAAAACCGACGTGAAGTACCAGTGCTTGCATTGTTGCGTTTCGTTCGGTCAGTGAGAGCGCCGGAAGACCACCTCCCCTCCCCCTCCCCCACTCCCCCTTCATCAAACGCAGGCTGGCAACGCACTTGCGACTCCTCTGGTGTTGCAAGTGTCTATCGACGGTGGTGATCACTTAACATCAGGTGACCCATCCTATGATATAAAAAAATATAATATCATCATTACATAGTATAAAGCAAAGTTCCCTACCGCGTCTGTCTGTCTGTCTGTTCGCGATATACTCAAAAACTACTGAACGGATTTTCAAGCGGTTTTCACCAGTGGATAGAGTGATTCATGAGGAATGTTTTGATATATAATTTGGATTTTTTTTATAATCAGGGCGGGACAACGTCTGCCGGGCCCGCTAGTATATAATATACTACAGCAATACTATACATACAAAACACTGCAATGAAAATATAGTTCTGAAAACTACTAAATGTAGTATTAGCATACCAATAGTCCTAGGTCATAAGACCATTCAATGCAGAATTTTTCTTTGATGGTCTTAGGTTACTTATTTTTTCGATTCGTTTGAGTCTTTGTCTTGTTTTTAATGCCCAAAGATGTGGTCTAGGAATATCTAGTTTTTTAGGAACAGAAGTGCATATTGCGGTTTACATCAAATCGGTAACTTTTATGTAATATTCGTAATAAACGTATCTCTCTATATCTTCTTCTATACATATAATAAGAATGTAAATCTGGCGTGTCTGTGCTTTTTAGATTTTTGTAAAATACATTACAATCAATTTTAGAAATGTCTGTCTGTTTGTATGAACACGCATCACTGCTAAAATACTGCGTTCATGATAAAACCTCTTCAAAAAAATAAAACATATCTTTCTTTCTTGTTTTTGTTTCATTAAAATCTGTTTGGTCTATCAAAAGTTATTTTAATGTAATGTAATGTAATGGTGACGCGACTTAAGTACGAGAAAAAAGTAGATAAGTAAATGAATTTAATACATTTAGATGACTTTATTACTCGCTTTTTTTACATAAGGTTTCATGCAGACGAAGTCGCGGGCACAGCTAGTACATAATATTTTCCAAAAGCACTGATGTCCTCTGTTAATGCATTATGAAAGTAGGTTTGAATTAAGCCAAATAATTTAAATATAATAATAGAAATTCAGATAATTGCTTTTTAATAGATCCGGGAGTTAAAAGTTTTTGCGGCCGAATGGTAAAATTTAAAACCACATTGTCACGAACGGCCTGAAATGTATTTAATGGGTGTTCGAAAGTAAAACATAAACCATTTATTTTTGTTTATATTAAATCGACTAGAGAAATATTAGGAAATTAACATGAAAACAACTTAGCCCTTAATTCAAACTCAAGCTTGGATTCATTTCTATTTGATATCAGTCACGCAAGTGTTGACTCGTGTGCACTGTTACTTGTCTATCAAGTTTATAAAGTTCATGAGTTTCAGCCGTCATGTATGACAGTAATATTTTATCAATGTAATCGTTTGGGTGCAGCAAGTGGTCGTCCAATAGTCAAAAGTCGATCATACTAAGGGGTATAAAATTTTAAGTTCAGGTTTTGATATTGACATATGTGTTTGAGAAATTTATAACATTTGGTCTCACGAATCATTAAAGACTAAGTTTCAAGAATTCGGTATCTTAAATGTGCCTTCATTATATATTCTTTTGTATGTAATGTATGTCTGCAAAAACTTAGATAAGTTAAATTTAGTAAAATACCGACATTACTTAAATACTAGAGATAAAAAGGTCATCCCATGTTATAGACTCACTAAGACCAGTAATAGTTATTTAGGTAATAGTGTTAGCTTTTAAAACAAAGTTCCAAAGCACATTACTGATTAACCGGATTGCTGTATTTTTTTTTTATATCATAGTTGGCAAACGAATAGATGGGTCACCTGCTGTTAAGTGATCACCACCGTCCATAGACACTTGCAATCGGGAATCGCAAGTGCGTTACCTGTGAGAGGGTGGTACTACCCCGGGCGAGCCGACCCATTCATGCTGAAAACAGTAATAGCTTCAGCGTGGCTCTACCACCTACAAAAGTAAACCTGGTAAGTTCAAGGACCATGTAAAGCAGGTATTAATGGCTAAAGGGTGGATCAATATGTTAACGACAGTGACGTCTGGAAATGACGCACCTTTCTGTGCATCCGCCGAAAACGAATGTAACTATATATACTTTATTTTGGGCAACCAATCTTTTAGATTATTACTGCCATTGTCGAGTAGTTAATAGTATTACAAGTTCTTCTTCCATTCCATTTTTGGCAACCAGTCTTCTAGTAGACTATTACTGCCATTGTCGTATCATCGTCACATCGTCGTCGTGAGAATCGATATTACAAGTTTCTTGATATAATTTCAATGAACTTACAAGATGGTGGCCATCTTGTTAGAACTTTCCATGGAGTTTTTGTGGCATCTCAGAATTCATGGTCCGTGGTATCATTTTACATTCACTTCACTTATGCACAATAAACAAATTATATTACATAAAACACCACCAATTTTACACAATATAGAGTCAAGTAACACAAGATTATGAATAAAATATAAAATCCACTACATGACAGACCAAAATCCCGCCAAAAACTCCTATATGCTTTTTGTAATTATATATGATGTGAAGATAAACCTCATCGAATTTCTTGCCGGTTCTTCTCGATGTTTTCCGAATTTTGTAATTTTGTAGTTTTGACGTTCCTAAGCGCCTTCTTAGGGTCTAAACTGAACAAAGTATTTTTGATTTTGATATTCAGAAATATAGACTGCCTTGTTGAGAACTGTAGCAGCTGGATATTCATTTTCAAACTACCCACTACACTTTATAAATTAAAACGACAGGCAGAAACTTGCAAAGAAACGCTATAGGGTAAAACTTGCGACCGTGACCTGAAGATCGATACCTCATCAGTCGCCAACAGAACTGTGGTTCGTATAATAGCCATGAAACTATATAACGGTGTGAGATGATGTATGCATTGTCAGTGAACCGTGCAGGTGTCTCTGGATCAATAACACAGCGCTTTTAATAATCGATTGGTACTTATGTTGCTACAGTTTATTAAATATCATTTTTCCTTTTACGTTTAAAGCATTATTGATCAAGAGGAAACGCGGGCCGTGTATTTCATACATACGTTTCTGTTTTATTGAACTTAGAATGCAATTTAGTTATAACACTGCCATGTACTTATATTTTGATTTTCCCATGAACTATATATCTTATAACCTAGGAGCTTTCTAAAATTACTAAAATTTCCCAATTATATCAATGTTTTTATTTCAGAAAGAAATTTAATAATTGCAATAAATAAATAAAACATAGATACAGCCAAATTCTTTCTATATTAATTCTCAAAAAAAAAAATTAGATTCGGTTAACTTTTGGAAGAGGAAACTGAGGAATATGATAACATAATTACGTCATTGTTTATAGCTAGTTGTCACTCTTGCGCTCTATGTTTGCGGAAATAAATTATCAGGATTGTATTCGGTATTCTATGAAAGAACTAACATAATGATAAAATTAATTTCACTGATAGCAATTTACTTTCAGTGTGATGCTTACAGGCTATGATTTATTCAACAAAGCCCTTTATCAAATGTCCTTAGATTGTTTTACACTCTGTAATATTTTATTAACAATTCTTGTATTTCATCAAAAGACGAGTGATATAAACTTTCGATGTAGGTACATCATTTCATAAATATTTGGTGCGACTTATAAACACGAACACTTCAAAACTACATCGTCTTCAAAAACAAAATATAACTACATTAACGATACCATAACATGTCCCTTTTGTGCTCATAAATTTACAGCTACAATTGGGTAACTCAACGATCTACGAGCTAAATATACCAGCCACTGAGTTTGGTCGCTGTAGTCGAAATCGTTTAGGAAGATTTATATATTTAATAAAAAACATTTCAAGCTATTTTTGATTTAAATCCGGACAATAAAACAAACAGGCAAAGGTTTTTGAAGTCTCATTACTGATTAATAGCTTTTATAATATTAGGTCTTTACCTATGAAATTGCCGTTTTGTATGAAAAAATTTAAACGAATTTTTTTCATGTATTTTTTATTTGTATTAATCGAAGTAATCACCCATGCAATCAATGCATCTTTGCCAACGCAGTGGCAGTTTATTGATGTCCTTCTTAAAGAAATCAGCTGGACGGGAGGCAACAAATTCTTCAAAGGCATTTTGTACTGACTCTCGGGTATTGAATTTTTTTCCCGCCAAGGAGTTATCCAAATTCTGGAAAAAGTAGTAGTCTGTAGGCGCAAGGTCTGGTGAGTAGGGCGGGTGACGGAGAACATCCAACCCCAGTTCTTGCAACTTGGAGACCGTCTGCTGTGCAGTATGAGGTCGCGCGTTGTCGTGCAGGAGCAGCGGAGACGAGCGATTGACCAATGCTGGTTGGAGATGTGCCAGCTTCTCCATCATTGTGTTCAGTTCTTCACAGTACACATCTGCAGTAATGCTCACCCCGTTTGGTAAGAAGCTGTGATGAATCACACCGGCGCTAGACCACCAAACAGTGACCATCACTTTTCTAGGGGTAAGTTTTCGTTTAGGGCATTGTTTAGGTGCTGAACCAGGATCCAACCAACTTGCTGAGCGCTTGCGGTTATCAAACAGAATCCATTTTTCATCGCAGGTAACAATGCGGTTCAAAATTCCTTCATTTGTGTGTCTGTTGAGCAGTGCAAGGCACGTCTCGACGCGTACTTCGCGCTGGCGATCATTGAGTTCGTGGGGCACCCATTTGTCAAGCTTTTTTACCTTGCCAATTTGACGCAAATGGACCAATATTGTTTTGACGCTAACGTCGAAAGCTGCTGCTAATTCAGCCGTAGATTGTGTATCATCAGCTTCCTTTCGCCTTTAATTCGTCATTGTCGATCAAAGTATTCGGACGACCGCAAGGTTCATTTTTCAGGTCGAAATTCCCAGAATGGAAGCGAGCAAACCAATAACAGGTGGTGCGTTGGTTTGTAGTGTTAGCTCCGTAAACGTCGTTGATGTTGCGTGCCGCTTGTGCCGCGTTCCTGCCACGACGGTACTCATATTCCATAATTACTCGAATTTTTAACGTATCCATGATGACAAAAAAGCTTGAAATGCGATGAAAATGTAACACTAATCAATAAACAAATGACTACTTTTGGAATAGAATTCCATGTTTTTAAAATAAAATTAATTTGAAATTAGAATTCTTAGCCAAACAAAAATTATTTTGATTTGAAATGGCCAGTACTGCAGAACGGCAATTTCATAGGTAAAGACCTATTATATACATCAATCGTAATGAGAAATAAATTAAACGTATAAATAAAAACTACAAATGTATTTATATAGGAATCGTGTGATAAATCGTCATGAGAATTGCTACGTCTAAGTATTATAATATTTTACGATAACTCACCATTAGGTGGCGCTGTACGCATTACGATTTCTGTATCGTTGAACTGATTATTACTAAATACGTGAGTTTGTTTTTGTATTTATTTATTAAGATTTTCACGTATTAACTACTCAATCGATCGTTCTAAAATATACCGACATGTTGTGTTCAAATTGTATGAAAATATCTTTGTAGTACTTCAACTATACCAGTAACGCCATCTAGTTATAGCGTATTGTACCTATTGTATTGTTGTATTCAACGATATAACTATATAGATACCTTATAAGCGCTTCGACAGCGCCTTGTTAAAACTTGGCTAGTTAGCTTATTTTTGACGACTGCCCCGCCAATCCGCCCGTATTTAAGCAACATATAACAATTTATTTTTCACCACCGATATTGAGAATATATCATCATACTTCCACATTTTATCTAAAACAGTGTGGCGTTACAATACTACTTTATGTATGTGTGCATTATTTTACCATTTGTTTTGTCAAAATATAATGTTGGTAACATATCTTTAGTTATAATATCATTGGTTGTATCTATGTTTTTTAAATAAAATAGTTAGTTTTTGGCAAGCACACTGTCGTTTTTGTTATGTTGTTATCGGTACAGAAAAGGACATAGGATATCTAGAAACACAATACAGTTTTAGAGGAATAGGTCCAATGTATATTAACGCGAGAGAAAAAACTAGTTTGTTATAAAAATAATATAAAATGCTTCCGAAGCCACGTATACAGCTAGTGTTTAACACCATTAGAGGAATAATAACTATGATTATTCAAGTTTTAGATCAAATACTCGTAAATAGATCATAGGCCTGGACCGTCGCGTCGACCTCGGGTCTTCCACATAATAAATTTTAATGCCCCATTACATGAAAACCATAAATTCTCAAATGAACTATAAATCTATTTTCTATCTGCAATAAACGAATTAAATATAACCTTCCTTTTGAAGTTCATTGACGTGATGACAGATCACCCTGTATTTATACGTTCTTTGGCGTGGACCTTAATCTGGCCGATATTTCAATAGGCCAGACAAGCAATTTATAGCTGAAACTCTCTCACATTATTTCTAAGGATTTAGCTGAGTTTCGGGTTACGCAGTACGAAGACCTCGTAACTTAGAGTAATAATATAAATTGATTTTTATAGGAAAATATAAAAATTACTCACTCATAGGCTGATATAGAAATATATACCGCAATGAAATACCACAAAAGAAATATATCTCTAGAGCCACGCAGAAGCTATTTATTACTGGTTTCAGCATGAATAGGTCGGCTCGCCCGCGGAACTACCACCCTCTCACAGAAACGCCCACGTGAAATAACAGTGCTTGTATTATTGCGTTTCTTTCGGTCAGTGAGAGCGCCGGAGACCCATCTCCCCTCCACTCCCCATCCCATCCCCTCCTCCCAAACACATGATGGCAACGCACTTGCGACTCCCCTGGTGTTGCTTATCTATGGACGACGATGATCACTTACCATCAGATGACCCAGCCAGTTTCTTTGCCTCCTATGATATAAAAAACATGTTTACATACATCACATGATAAATGCAAGAAGGGCGTACCGCTGGAGTAATATAAGGTTTTACGGCAATTTGTAAAGGCATTTGTAAGACTAGTAATAACCATCAAGTAAAATTCTATCGCTGTAAGTGTATTCTGTTTAAAGATTTAGCTTCTATGGATTTTTTCCAGAAATAAACCAATCTTGAAGACATTTATGTCTTTCGTGTTGATTTCGAAAACACTTCAATAACCTCTTCTGGTGTTGAAAATCATACTATAAAAAAATTTCACGAGTTCAATTCATGGTAACCAGAAAAGCGATACTTAAAATAGCGCCCAAAGTGTAAAAACAAGTGACAAATGACACAAAAACTGGATTTTAAAGCCAAAAAGTTCCATTTTTGAATCCCGTAATTAGTTTTTAAATATATTTTATGAATTTTTTGGTTGGATCTTAGTCTACCATGTAGTGGATTTTATATTTTATTTATAATCTTGTGTTATTTGACTCTATATTTTGTAACATTGGTGCCATTCATGTAATATAATTCGGTTATTGTGCATAAGTGAAAGGAGATGGAAAATAATACCACGGAGCATGAATTCTGAGATGTCATAAGAACTCTCTGGAATGTTCTAACAAAGGGGCCGCCATCTTGTTAGAACAGTGAAATTATTATAAGGCACTTGTACTATTACCTACGCGATAATGGCAGTAATAATCTAGAAGATAAGTTGGCAATAGTATATAGTTAAATATACTTAAATAGCGGGCACGGCGGACGTTGGCCCGCCTTGATAATACAAAAAAAAACCTTGACAAATTATATATACTTAAACCTGCCTCGTGAATCACTCTATCTTCTGGTGCAAACCGCATGAAAATACGTGCAATACTTTTTGAGTTTAATGCAAACAGACAGATATTCAGACGTGGCAGAAGATTTTACTTTATAATATCTTATGATGTAAGTTCCAGGTTTGGAGATTTTTCATACGCCATATGGACATACTATGACTAAGAAAATGTAAAATTGACACTGGTAGATCCGCAAATCGTGCCCCAGCAAAGGGGAAGAAATAAACTGATATTTGAATTTTTTTTAATCTGGTCGTACATGCGTTTCGCTCGGAATAAATGTTACGAAACTGCCTTCGTAAATTCTGAATTTTCCAGCAGTTTTTCCATTATTTCCCGGAGTTTGCGTGTTAACGTATTCATTAAACTATCAGAACAACAAGCGTACCGTTTCAGAGGTATTTGTATTGGAACCTGGAATAAATCCAAATTGAAAAAGTTCTTCTTTCAATTCCACTTACGGAATATAAAAAGCAGTATATGAAATACGCCTTTTCAACTACAAAATGCTTACCATAGTTGCGTGCTAGGATGTTGAATAAATATTATTTTGCTTAATTCTGTAAAATTCGTAGCGTGATTCTGTGAGTTTTTGCTACATTTTATTATACAGAATTTAAAAAATGAGTTTAAGAAATATAATCCTAACCTTTTTATTAGCGAATCATAAGCATTCATCTAACCTACGGCACAGCTTTAACACGTAACAATAATTGTGTTTAAATCATGTTTTATACAGCATAACAGACGAATACAAAAAAAAAGAAAAAAAAAAAAAAAAAAAAAATTTTTTTTTTTTTTTTTTTAAAATTTTTTTTTTTAAATTTTTTTTTTTTTTTTTTCAAATTTTTTTTTTTTTTTTTTTTTTTTTTAAAATTTTATATTTTAAAAAAAAATTAATTTAATTTTTTTTTCCATAAAATATATTTTTTAAAAAATATACCAAATTTTTTAAAATTATGTTTTTTTTTTTTATAGGGAAAGTGGGTTTATAATATCCCCTTCTAATTACCCGGATTTTACTATTGGGGAGGAGGAAGGGAGAAGGGGAAGAGGAGGGGAGGTGGCCCTCCGGCGCTCTCACTAACCGAACGAATCACAACCACGCAAGCACTGTTACTTCACGTCGGTGTTTCTGCGGGTCGGGTGGTGCTACCCCGGACGAGCCAACCCATTCATTCTGAAACCAGTAATAGCTTCAGCGTGGCTCTACCAGCTACAAAAATTTAACCTAGGTTGTAATTTACTCGGACATAATTGGAGAATACTACAAGACGAACTGTTATTACTAGGAAATAAAAATTACTTGTTAACCTTAATCTTAGAAATAATAATTGCCATGATTAATTATAAAAAAAAATATCAGCGAAAATAAAAGAAAACAATTAATTTTTTTTTTCATATAGTAGGTTGGCGTTGAGAACGCTAGGGAACTGGAACTTTCGATGAAGAATATTGTGATGGTACCATTGGTTAATTGAAAGCCTTTTCCAAATCTGGTCTAGCTAGCTACCACCCTTTTGTTGCATCTGTATGTTCCTGCAGCTGCATTTGAGAGCAAGTCCTTCTCTAAGTTTGTTTGCCATCTTAAACCATATCGTCGCTTAACATCAAGTGAGATTGTGTTGAAATATTAAACTTACAAACTTAAATTATATTAAAAATAGATGCCAATATATGACAGTCTAAGATCCTGCCAAATACTCCCATTTTATATACTCTAATCAAATTACACGTGTAATGACCTCACTCACTCGCAATCACACAGTCGCATTTACAAAGTGATCTGTGATTATTACCAGATGGCAGCACAATCATATTTCCTGCCAAGAGATACATTGCGGTCGCTTTCGGCCGCAGAATACGTTCGCGTGAAAATGCTGCACGACAACTGATATATCTTTGAAACGAGTGGTGTTATTTAGTGCCTATATAATACACACGAATAAAAAAATATCTAAATCAGTCAATCGATTCTCGAGATATAATCAAAAATACCTTACAAAATATATGAGAAAATGAATTTTCGCCATAATTTTTCCCTCGAGAATTTTACTGAATTTTTTATAGTTATTTTGCCATTCAAGGCAGAGATAGATTCAACAAACAAAAAAGCGAGTTTTTGGCGGGATGTTGAAATGCCGTGTAGTGGATTTTATATTTTATTCATAATCTTGTGTTATTTGATTCTATATTTTGTAACATTGTTGGTGTTTACGTAATATAGTTTAGTTATTGTTCATTATTATTTATTATTATTTTATTATTATTATTATTCATTATTATTATTATTATTATTATTATTCATTATAGTTTATTTATTGCGGGGTGGTAGGGTGTCTGTACCCGACTGGATCGCGACCTCCGTACACCAGGTGGAACACCCGCCATAGTGACACGTTTGGGCGTGTCGCGTTCCCGGATCAGCCGGTGTTATCCAGCAACCGGGGGGGGGGGGGGGGGGGGGGGGGGGGCTGGCGACGGCAAATAGTAGTCTTTCGGTGGCCCATTGTTTTTTACTGTCTTACCATCAGGCACAGTACAGTCACTTTGTCAAGCTACAATAAAAAAAAAAAAAAAAAAGTGAAGATGGATTGGAAATAATACCATGGATTCTGATTTGCCACAAAAACTCCCTGGAAAGTTCTGACAAGACGGCCACTATCTAGTTATTTCATTGAAATGATCGCAAGAAACTTGTAACGTCATTACTTACTCGTTAATGGCAGTAATAACCTTTAGAAGATTGGTTGCCAAAAACAAAAGTATAAAAATTGGTGCAACCGTTCTTGAGTTATAAATGGTGTAGCTAAACCGATTTGGTTGTATGTATATTTTTCATATAAAAATGCATTTATTTTAAGATAATAGCAAAATTTAATAGTTTCATAATTATCATAAACTTTTTTATTGTCATTTCCAGCAAACATTATAATAAAAGATATTTAGCGTGAACTGTATAATATCACGCCCCATAAAGATAGTTTGAATCGTCCGGTCAAATAAGTCGTGAATTTAGTTCACAGAGGTGAGAATATTCATTAAATATATATCAATAAATGTGTGGCTCTGTCTGTACTTTATCTTTATTTATTCTATAATTATAAAGAACATTGCTCATGAATATGATCTTAGAATAATGTTTGAAATAATACGAGGTGAAAATAGTTACTAGATAAAAAACAGGATGTGTCGTAAAGATTTGCTTACAAAACTTCTTTAGTCATTTGTAGTGATTGTTTACAAAAATCATAGTTTCTTAATATTTTCTTAATACAGGATTTTGTGTTTTTTTTTTAAATAAGGACCAAGAGTCTAAGAAATAAAACATTGATCGAAATCTATCCCATAGTTTTTGCGTGATGGGCTACAACAACAGACCTTCATTTTATTTATGTATATAGATTCATAACCTTGTATTTTTATTTCCATATTGCATGATATTTGTAGTATCTTCAGTAATATAACTCGGTTATTGTACACATGTGAAATGGATTGGAATGATTTATTTGTGATACGATAAAAAATTCCTGGAAAGTTCTAACAAGAGGACCGCCATCTTGTTGCAACAATAAAGTCATGAAACAACTCACAATATTAAATAGATTAATACTGGTAGTATTATTTTTCCTTGGATAGGAATGGTGCCCCGAGTAAGAAAGATAAATAGAAGAATAAAACATAATGGAGAGTTTTTGCCGGAATCTTGGTCTGTCATGTAGTGGATTTTATTTTTTATTCATAATCTTGTGTTACTTGACTCTATATTGTGTAAAATTGGTGGTGTTTTATGTGATATAGTTTGTTTATTGTGCATAAGTGAAGTGAATGGAAAATAATGCCACGAACAATGAATTCTGAGATGCCACAAAAATTCCATGGAAGGTTCTAACAAGATGGCCACCATCTTGTTAGTTCATTGAAATTATATTAAGAAACTTGTAATATAACCCCGCAAAACACAAATATAAAATATAAAGAAGAACTAAAACAAAACCACAATGGCACATTGAAAAACAAGAAACTTGTAATATCGATACTCACTTGACAATGGCAGTAATGATCTACTAGAAGACTGGTTGCCGAAAATTGAATAGAAGAAGAACTTGTAATACTATTAACTACTCGACAATGGCAGTAATAATCTAAAAGATTGGTTGCCAAAAATAAAGTTAAAAAAAAAACATAATGATTTATAAAGTAAATTTTCATTTAAGGTTTTGATAGAGCACGATAAAATAACGTTAATGTAGCAGTGGGGTCACCATCTTAGAACAATGAATTATTTTAAGGCTTTTTAAACAAAGCACATATACGAAGTTCATAACAAAGCACTTGTAGGCGATGGTAATTAATTTTAAGGGTCAGAATATGTTGCTAAAGAAGAAATAGATGAAGCAAAATGCTTGATAGCGGTCGATGTCAAACTAATTCAAGTAGTTTAGATGCATTTACCCACCACGTTCTCCGATTTGTGATGGGTATTTGGCACAAGAAGTGTAAAAAAAAATCAATCAGTTTGTCTGTTTGAAATGTGTATTAATCTCCGAGACTGATATACGTATTTTATGGAGTTTAGATAATAAAATGGAGCATAGCCTTAGCGTAACATGGCTTTATTTTACAAAATCTGTTCCAGACGGAAGATAGCTTCATCTAAACTTTCTTGTGTTTTTCTGCTTAGTACATTGCGTAGAAAATTCGAAAAAGGTACTAAATGTACCACTTCCCAAGTTATTTTGTGCCACTTCTCAAGTGTAGTAATCTAGCTGACTTTTCCCAACATAGACACGTTTCTATACTTCTTTTTTATCTAAAGTATTAGAACGACTTATTCATCAACAACTCTCATCATTTCTGCTTATTAATGATATTTTAAATCCGTTTCAATCAGGTTTTCGTTCCGGTCATAGTACTACAACGGCGCTAGTAAAAGTCTCTGATGACATATGCCAGGGCATGGAAAAGGTGACGATACTTACTCTTCTTGATTTTAGTAATGCTTTTAATGCTGTTGATTTCGACGTCCTTATAGCATTACTTGACTCTATAAATTTATTACCTTCTGTTGTAGGTTGGTTTCTTAGTTTTTTGAAAGGCCGTCGTCAGCGTATCCGGATCGACGACAAATATTCACAGTGGTGCGAAATTACCACTGGTGTTCCACAAGTAGGTGTACACTCTCATCTGCTTTTCTTAATTTTCATTAATTCTATAACTAATTCTCTCTCCTTTTCTTTTCACTTATATATGGACGATCTGCAGATTTATTACAAAACACCAGTGATTGATTTATTTGATGCAATAGACGTCATGAATTCGATTTACATAAGGTAGGACACTGGGCTGAATCCCACGGACTGTCTCTTAATCTCAACAAATCCCAATCCTTACTCATTGGTAGTGCTAGGCAACTGCACAAGATAGACTGGAACTCTTTAGCACCCATCTGTTTGAATAATGTTACAATTCTCTATTCCACCACAGTCAAAATTCTAGATGTAATCTTTGATAACAATCTATCTTGGAAAAATAGTGCGAGTGAAGTACCAGTAGAAAAATATTTGCTTCTATGATTTCATTGAGAAGAATGCGCAATTTATCACCCACATCTACTAAAGTCATTCTTGCAGAGTCATTACTTTTGCCTATCCTTGATTATGCTGATGTCTGCTACCTAGACGCTAATGAGGAATTGATTAATAAATTGGAGCGGCTACAGAAAGCATGCATTCGCTTTATTTATGGACTTAAAAAATTTGATCATGTGTCTGAATACCGCTCAAAGCTTATATGGCTATCCATTCGGCACCTATGAAACAGCCATATCCTATCTCTCCTGTATAATGTTTTTCATAATCCCAATTCTCTTTCCTACCTAAAGAATAACTTTAATATGTTAGGTTGCAGAGATTCTTCATCACGCCGTCTATGCTCTCAACGTTTACTCAAACTTCCTATCTGTCACACTAAATTTTATAAAAAATCATTTGCGGTTCAAACCGTACGCCTATGGAACACACTCCCTCGTGACATTATTCAGGCAAGATCCGTGACATTATTAAAGAAAATGTACCTCTCGCCGTCATAATAGAACTGTTTTATTGCGTTATTTCTTTTTTATTGTTATCTATAGTTTTTGTAATTCTTTGTATGTATTTATATTGCCACCCGGTATTTTAGAAAATTAATTTTTTCCTTAGTTTTGCCTGGAAGAGATCGCTCTAAGCGATCAGGCCTCCTAACTGTACACATATTGTAGACTGATGTCTAATTTTGTATATTTTCAACGTGTGTGCAATAAAGAGTTTTATTATTATTAAATGTCGACCGTAGTTTGTATGGCCAACTCAACGTGGCTGTTTCCAAAATAAGTGAAGTAGATAAACTCTGTGTTCATAGCATCAATTATAATTCTTCAAACGTTTTATAAACGTATACTAAAGTTTTTAATGTAATTATATTTACCAAAAAAGAGCAAAATATTTTTGTAGGTGATTCTTTAGGAACATCCCATCCAGTTCCTAGTAGGTATGTTAACATAGTCCGTTCAATTCCTGATCAGTTTCAAAGTAACTATCAAAACCCGAAAACACAATACGAAGGTGCGTGACTCCATTCATTTGCAGGTCACGCTACCGTCACAATGAGGAATTTAACTTTTTTTCGTGCCGATCGAAACCGATTCCTTACAATTATACGTTTCTGATAGCCGCCTACTATATTGGAGATTAATTAATCCGATTTGTTTACGAGTAGAAATGCATTAATTCACAATTGAAATATATTCGAATCATGCCATCACCTGGGGCTTTTGATAAAGAAAAGCATCATGATGAACATGGCACAATTATAGCTATTTACTCTAATATATCTCTTTCTCACTTATAATTACCATCTATCACTATATATCAAGCTGACATCTGTTCACAAGCACTTATAGGCGTATTCTATCGACTGCACTTAATTCCTCTAGATTTGACTTGTTAACATCTCAGGCCATGCCGTAGCAATATCATGCTAAAACTTATAAATAATAATAAAAGTATTTATGCCATGTTCATATATTTTTTGGATTATTAATGTTTTGTTGCCCCGGAGAATAGTATAAAATGGATATCTGTTCTACAAAAACCAATGGTGTTTCTATAATCCTCCCATCATCGCATGCATATTTCACTGAATCAGAATAAAAATAGGTAGCAGTACTGTCTTTTAATTATATTGTATTCGATATAATAATTTACATTTGATCTGATAAGTTGGAAATTTTAGACCTTTTCCACCTCGGCTGTAGCTGTTAAGATGAAATTGAAAAGGCTTAATTAAACCGGTCGCTTCCGAAGCCGATAGAATCAGCCCACCGTTGTCGTAGAAACAGGGTCGAGCTATTTCGAATTTTCGTACCTATCGTATAGCCCTGACATCGTTATACCATTTTCAGATAGTAACATCAGAACACATTGAAACCTTGCCCGTTAAATTGTACAGAATTTTGGTGGTTGCGATACTTTCTATGGAAATGTAGTTTTAAATGAATTTTTTAATTAATTAATAATAGTGGAATGTTTAAGTTTTTTATGCCAAGGAAGAGCAAATAAGGAGATTACCCAACTAGCGTTAAACTGTTACCTTCCTATGACAACTCAAACCAGTTCCCTTTCTTTTTCCCTCCCTTTCTTCATTTTTCTTTCCTTTTTTTTTTACCCCCTTTTTTTTTTCTTTTTTAAACCCCCTCTCCCTTACCCCTCCCCCCCACAATACCTTATTATTATTGAATTTTTTAAAGACAATTTTTTCTTTCCTTTTTTATTTTTTGGAAAAATTAAAAAAAGGTAGTTAGATTTTTAAATTAAGGATTTTTTTTTTTTTTTTTTTTTTTTTATTTTTTTTTTTTTTTTAATTAGGAACCCATATTTTTTTTTTTTTTGGACACCATTTCATTTTTCCACCCCTTAATTTTTTTGTTTTTAAGAAGGGCGTAGTAATAAATATTGCGCTTTAATTAACTCCGGCAACTCCGGCTACCAGCGATTACACCGAACAAGCAGTTTCTTTGTTTTAATAATTAATCAAATATTATTTAAAGTAATACCACGACAACAATACAACAACAAGGAATAACATGACTGAAAAGCAGAGGAATACAAAAATCATTAGCAATCTAAAATTTCATATTAAGCACAATCTGTATGTACTTCGTCTTTCACAATTCTCTGAAATGAATAATTCTAGGTTACTCATAACTCCACACACAGTTGAAAGGTTCCAGTAAAAAAATGTAATGTCGTCCATTCAAAAGTAATAGGCGTTAAGATAGAGATATTTCTCCCCAAGGAATAACCTAGCTTTGTGCTTGAGTTCTGGCCATCTTTTATAATACTGTTCGTTTGACAAAGCGACACCTCATCCCCCTCTTTTATGTCTCGAAAGAGTTTTCATTTAGTCTGATTCGTTTTTTATTTCCTCTCAAGAGTGGTATTTGCGGACCCTCCGTATTAAGATAAGGAAAAATGTATCAACGTTTCTTAAGATTTGAATTTTTTTATACACATTTTCCCTTTTATTATAAAAAGACGACGGCTTCTTTAATTTTGCTGAGGATGTGCCTTTTTAGAATATCGCAAAGTTGTATGTAAATGAGAAATTACAATTTCGCAATTGTATTTGCTTTTGTCACAAAATTAGTTGGTAATTGGTAGACGGACCGTCATAACTTCATCGGACTACTAAGGCGAACGCTTAAGCCATTTCGCCGATTGGCAACAAGCTCAACGGTGTTAGTGTGGCTGAATCTTTATTGCCTTGGATGCAACTTCGCAATTCTGTCTAAGCTAAACTAAGCTAGCTATGCATACATATAAGAGTTCCTGCGATACATATGTTTACCGGCATGTGAGCCGCACGAATTCAAACGTATATTTCGTGTCTGATAACTAGGCTAATCTAAACAAACCCAATACGAAATTAGGGGAAAAAATAAAAACCCTTCCGCCATATGTGTACCTGTGTTCACTCGCTGTACTGTTCACTAGGTTGTATATTTGCTGATTCTGAAATGCAAGAAACTAAAAGAAAGTTAGTGTGACTAATTTATCATCATGTGTGTCGTGATCTCGACCCAGTTATGTATAGATATCTACCTCCCGCTTAATTATTACATATACGTCTGCTGATTCCGAATCACGGAAGACCTAAATGTGCTAGCATGATGTGTGTGGTGGTAGAATGCCTTAAGCACTGTTCATGTGAGCAGCAGCATGCAGCTTCATTTGAGAGCCAGTTGCCTTCTCTAGGTTTAGCATGTTTAAGATCTTAAGCCATATCGTCTCTTAACATCACATGAAATTGTGGCCAAACGCCAAAACTTATAAAATGTTTTTAAACAAACTTTATATATGATCGCGATACAGTGGAGCATATCCTTTTTATAATTATTTTTTAATTGCTGATTATTACGTATTTTATTTTGAAAAGTAACAGCAGTAAACAGTCTTTAGTTTTATTTTAGTTTATGTTACAACAATCCAAACCCATTCATAACCAATCTTAAACAGAATTACAATGTTATTGCAAGTAATTCGCAAAGTGATTACTGTTATTATTGACTAGCTCTACCCGCAGATCCGCACCCGTTTTTTTTAAATCGTATTAAAAAAATATAAAATTGTGAGAATATATACAATTATAGAAATGCTCTTTAAAAGCAACTGTAAGTATGACATGGACGCCACTTACAGTAACATGTAACGTGTACATTAGATATATAAATACTAACAGCGTTCCAAATGAGGTTTGTCATCAGCAACGTATTTGGAACCTTAACCCACAATATAACTACCTCAGTGCTCACTTACACGGTATAAAGAACTAATGAAACAATAACTTAAAATATTATTATAAAGATTTACATTACATTTAATATACATTGCCATTATAATTAAGATTCTGTGACTATACAAAAAATAAACGCTTGTCTGTTCCGCAAGAAATTGAATTATGGAATTCTTTACGTAATACGTTTATATTCTAAGATCCTATTGGGAAGACCTCTATATTATTAAAATTATTAATAATTATGATGTCGAATTGTAAACAAGAAGCTGATAACTATTTCTCTTATTAAAAATAAAGAATGACTTGAAATGTTACTAAATTTATGCAGACAAAGTCGCGGGTAACAACTAGTCTAAAATATAATAACCTCAATTACTTCTTATAAGGCTCGCTATCTACCAGTGAAAGTCAGGTAAAAATAGGTCTAACCGTTTTAATGATAGCATAGTGGGAGAAGCCACGGTTAACAACGAGTATAAAATAAAATTGTCTAAATTACTTTTTGTAAAGTCAGCTATCTGCCAGTGAAAGTCTCGTGAAAACCGGTCTAACCGTTTTTGAGATAGCACTGCCGGCGAAGCCACGGTTAACAGCTAGAATAAACTAAAATTGCTTGAATTACTTTTTATAAGATCAGCTATCTGCCAGTGAAAGTTTCGTGAAGATCGGTCGAACCGTTTTTGAGATAGCACTGCGGGCGAAGCCACGGTTAACAGCTAGTATAAACTAAAATTGCTTAAATTACTTTTTATAAGATCAGCTATCTGCCAGTGAAAGTTTCGTGAATATCGGCCGAACCGTTTTTGAGATAGCACTGCAGGCGAAACCATGGTTAACAGCTAGTATAAACTAAAATTGCTTGAATTACTTTTTATAAGGTCAGATATCTGTCAATGAAAGTTTCCTGAAGATCAGAATAACCGTTTTGAATATAGTACTGCTGGCGAAACCACGATTAACAGCTAGTCTAAATTAAAATAAACTAAATTACTTTTTATAATTTCAGCTATCTGCGAGTGAAATTCCCGGCAAAATCGGTCCAGCCGTTCCGGAGATTAGCCGGAACAAACAGACACAGAACTACAAAAATTTTAAAAATTGCATTCTTGTTATCAGTAGCGTGTATACTTTCGTTCTCTATCAGTAAAAAAAAATTATTTTGATATTACATACAGACACTTCATTTTTATTATATGTATAGAAGATATAGATTACACAGTTGATCGCAGTCATTTTATAGCGGAAAAATTAGCTCTAATTTTGGAGAAGGTTTCAGTGCTATATATGATTTAATTATTTTTTTCTGAGATTGAGATATATTATAGATTTCTTAATTCTGGCCATTTATGTATTTAACGGTCCCTTGTGCGAAAGAACTATATTTAATATCAATACTAGTTTTGTAGGCAGATTTAAGTATCTTATTAGCTCTTAGGATTTTTGTGACTTATGGAACAAGTTATAACTTATTATTGAAGTTATAAATTTCCTTGCGTATTTCAATAAAGTTTGCTCACCAAATGTCTTTATATGAAAACCATGTCAACAAGGCTGATATTAATTAGCAGTGGCCGCATGCGACTTCATCTGCATTTGTATCAAATAATTATACCATACATTGCAGTATATGCATACCGAGGTAGTTCTCAAATGGAAGTATTTCTTCTAACTTACTTGACAATAATTCTCATATTTTGGGCAATTTACATTATGCCTTTATAGATTATATTAAGTTATTCTAATGTATAAGTTTTGTTAATGTAATATTTTATCGGATTTCGTTTAGCAAGTTTTATGAGAAAATGTAACAAACAACCATCTATCCTCACAAACTTCGTTTATAATATTAACATATTTGTTGTTAGCAAATTTGGTAGATCGGTAGGGTCATCATACCTTATAGGATTACATATGAATGAACGTGGCAACGTATCTAGTTATATTTCGGGGGGAGACAAAGCTGCAATAAAAACATAACCCCTGTCATTGAACAAAAGGAGGTCAGTTTCACGTCCCCGGTCTCCTCTCGTTGACAACCTCCTAGGCCGGTAGCATAACTCATAAATCGCCGAGCGCACCCGGCATAACAATGGGACATTCCACCCTTGAGGGGAAGGTCGTCTCAAATGGGCAGCTCCGTTTTATTAAGGTCACAACGATAGTTTCGATATGATGTTTGTTTGTAGGTATTCCTCTGAGACGGGAATAATTCAGTGCAAAATTGTCAACAAGATATGACGCAGAATGTAATAAAATTGCGAACGTTGCCAAAATATGTTTAATCTTTCCATATAATACAATATGTGTGTCTCTGATGGGGGAGAATGAATACGGCGTCATTTCTCGTTATTTTTATAACCTCATTCGCTACTTTCACATTGATTAATCTCTTCACGTATACAGCATGTTCATCTACTTCATTTTCCTTATGTACAGTGTTGTTATCATAGTATGCTTTGCTGTATTTAATTTCATGTATATTTGGATTTTATTTATCGAAACCATATTGTTATTTGACAGATATTTCTTTGTTGATATTTTAATAAGACGTAGGAGATGATTATCCAAGGCTAATGTAATAAGATATAACCAACATTGCCAGATTCACGTAAGAATACTTTGAATCTCTCTGTACAGAAATATGAATGTTGGTATGCTTGAGATCGACAAACTCCATCACGAGTAATCTAGTATAACTATTCCTTTATAGAGAAATTTTTCAATATAAGTCACCAGTAGGTGGCTCTAGTCCGTGTTTTATCGGATTTCGATGACACTTTTAATAGAAGATGAAGAACTTTTTAAAGTATTATCTACACTACAAATTATTCTCATTTTTCGGAGGGGTTAAGTAGTAATGATATATTTTAAGAAAATAATTATAAGTGAAATCGGTAAGAGGTTTAATGAAATAAATAGAATTACAGACAAACCGGATAATGCAGCTCATGTACGTAGTTTCCATAAATAAAAATATACTGAAACTTAAATTCTTTACAAAAATTCTTGCAGTATCACCAAGTAAATATTAAGAGTTTTCCCTTTTACCCATTCCTTGCTGTATCTCCCATTGGCCTTTGTTTAGGAAGATTCACAGACAATTATTATATGCCATTGTTATTTAACAACTGAACAGTATGTTTATAATATTAGGTCTTTACCTATGAAATTGCCGTTTTGTATGACAAAATTTAAACGAATTTTTTTCATGTATTTTTTATTTGTATTAATCGAAGTAATCACCCATGCAATCAATGCATCTTTGCCAACGCAGTGGTAGTTTATTGACGCCCTTCTTAAAGAAATCAGCTGGACGGGAGGCAACAAATTCTTCAAAGGCATGTTGTACTGCCTCTCGGGTATTGAATTTTTTTCCCGCCAAGGAGTTATCCAAATTCTGGAAAAATTAGTAGTCTGTAGGCGCAAGGTCTGGTGAGTAGGGTGGATGACGGAGAACTTCCAACCCCAGTTCTTGCAACTTGGAGACCGTCTATTGTGCAGTATGAGGCCGCGCGTTGTCGTGCAGGAGCAGCGGAGACGAGCGATTGACCAATGCTGGTTGGAGATGTGCCAACTTCTCCATCATTGTGTTCAGTTCTTCACAGTACACATCTGCAGTAATGCTCACCCCGTTTGGTAAGAAGCTGTGATGAATCACACCGGCGCTAGACCACCAAACAGTGACCATCACTTTTCTAGGGGTAAGTTTTCGTTTAGAGTATTGTTTAGGTGCTGAACCATGATCCAACCAACTTGCTGAGCGCTTGCGGTTATCAAACAGAATCCATTTTTCATCGCAGGTAACAATGCGGTTCAAAATTCCTTCATTTGTGTGTCTGTTGAGCAGTGCAAGGCACGTCTCGACGCGTACTTCGCGCTGGCGATCATTTAGTTCGTGGGGCACCCATTTGTCAAGCTTTTTTACCTTGCCAATTTGACGCAAATGGACCAATATTGTTTTGACGCTAACGTCGAAAGCTGCTGCTAATTCAGCCGTAGATTGTGTATCATTAGCTTCCACAATCGCCTTTAATTCGTCGTTGTCGACCAAAGTCTTCGGACGACCGCGAGGTTCATTTTTCAGGTCGAAATTCCCAGAACGGAAGCGAGCAAACCAGTAACAGGTGGTGCGTTGGTTTGTAGTGTGAGCTCCGTAAACGTCGTTGATGTTGCGTGCCGCTTGTGCCGCGTTGCTGCCACGACGGTACTCATATTCTATAATTACTCGAATTTTTAACGTATCCATGATGACAAAAAAGATTGAAATGCGATGAAAATGTAACACTAATCAATAAACAAATGACTACTTTTGGATAAAGAATTCCATGTTTTTAAAATAAAATTAATTTGAAATTAGAATTCTTAGCCAAAGAAAAATTATTTTGAATTGAAATGGCCAGTACTGCAGAACGGCAGTTTCATAGGTAAAGACCTATTATAACGCTTCATTCATAGTTCTGTGACAAAGTCGCTCTATATACAGAATGAATAATTACGACTCATTTGTTAAACAACCGTGCAACACGTTAATTAATACAACCGTTCCTATTACGAGACTATAATTCTTGATTTAGCCAATTTACGACGGTGACGCGTCCCGTCATATTGCTGCGGGAATTTCAATATACGAATCCATTCTTATTAAACAAGCAGTGATCGTTGGACGAGATGTGGGTGTGGCTGCAGTAGATATGATGTAAGTTAATCAATTCGTTCATAGTTTGTGGGACATTAATTTGGTTTTTTAAAAATGGAAACTTCTTTAGGCGCATTGAGCGTTGTTTGTAAGCAGGAGATAAACCTATGGTTTCGTATCATAACATGCTAGTAAGTGTGATCGACCGTACTGCGCTTGCGTGTCTTTCGTCAGACTAGCGACGCGTAATAGCGGCCTGTGTACATGTAATATTCATATTTTGCAGCTCATCATGGGTCTGATTGATTAATAAACTTTATAAGAATATATATAATTATTGGTCCATGTGCCAGTAGATATGAAAACGAGACTAATGTTTATACTTTCAAAATACAAATTATGAAATTGCAATAATTCACACTACAATTAATTTAAGAATTCAAAAGAAAACACATTCCCTTGTTTTGAGTTTTTACTTCTCTCGACAGTTCTTATGACTGCCTCAACTTTTTTTTAAGTGATAACTTCTTTAGCTGCGTTGAGCGATTTTGTAGGTAAAATTTATTTGGGCAAAAATTATGGATTCGCGTTACCGATGACCTCGACATGCTCGTGCCGCACTTGTGCCAGACATTGTATATACTCGACTGCAACAAATGCGTACTTGAATTTTTGGTTGGATAATTTCTTGTAATTTCGCGTCACCGACCGTCACTGATGACTGCGACATAGTCTTGACGTATTGCGCTTATGTCAAACTAGGGACGCATGTTATAACATCCTGCGTACGTGTAATATTGATATTTTGTAACAGGTGACGCACGCGGCACGACATGCGTTTTTTAAAATTTTATTAAAGAAATATAACATTTTGAGAAAATGTACCGTTAAAGAAATTCTGTTTTAAACAAATTTGTAAGTACGCACACACACCACCTTCTGTAACATGTACATTAGCCATGTAAATACTAACAGTATATCGAATTTACCATTAGCAGCATATTTGGATTTTTAACCCACTATATAACCCGCCCAGTGCTCACTTACAAAAAATAAAAAAGTAATGAAATTTTTAAGCCACACATTAGCTATAGATATAATAATAATGAAAATGGTACATGTCTATACTTTTAGATTTTTGTGAAAAAAAATGTTCCAGGTGTCTTCAAATAAGTAATAAAGTACATTTCAATAAGTTTTTGAATTGTCTGTCTGTTTGTTTGTTTGTTTGAACACGCGTCACTGCTAAAGTACTACGTTCAGGGTAAAACTTCATGAAGCAAATCATAAAGGATATCCTCGAGTAATATTTAGTCTTGGTTTTATAAAATCGGTTCACTTTATCAAAAGTTATTGTGATTTTAAAGACGACGCGAGTTAAGTACGAGAGAAAAGTATATAAGTAAATGGACTTAATACATTCAGATAATTTTATTAGTCTCTGATTGTTTCCATTAGGTTCCACGCGGACGGAGTCACAGGCACAGCTAGTCTGACATTATATCTTAAAATGTTATTATCTATATAGCTAGTCAAATCTAATAAGATTGTGGTTAAAAACGAAAACAAATAAACTATACAAAAAAAAAATCTTGCAAAGAATTAATGCAATCGGGAAGGAAAACATAGTGCTGAAGCTATAACATGGCAGTAGGATTTCTTCTAAAGACCATTTAGTTAGCTACTACTCTCAAGATAGAAATTTGTCAACAAACACATATACTGTCATCCCAAAAAGGAATGGGTGTATCTGGTGTTTTTATTTTTTATTAAAATTTGGTTTTATTCATATTCGGAATCGGGAAAAGAACATTTATTTAAGAGTTTTCTATTTTTTTTTAATTAATTTATATTCTCAAAATAGACTTAATAGAAAAAGACTTAGACATATTTCGTAAAAGGCTTTTGACTTTTCTGCGATTTGTGTTTTAGTTAAATGTGCCCGTATCCTCTGAGGCGGCTGTGTAACCTTGTTACGGCAGCTGCAATTGACAGACAGTTCTTCTATATTTAGCTTATCTAGATACGTGTCAATCCAAGTTCAAGTTAATAGAATGGCGAGCGCTACCGTGTGTATATTACACGAACCATTTGGAACCACTTTTGGCCCCCTTGTAACTCATAAACTATTTCACATAAACATGTCAAATTTGGCTCATATATTGAGACTTGAGAGATAAGTCAAAACTTAGGCTTCAATATATTATCCTAAGTTATAAGAAGAAATGATATTTTAAGATGTTATAAAATATATTTCAGGATTGACCACTGAACTTGACACCATTTAGTTCTCACTTCTTTTGTCGTTGAAGTTAACAACTAAGGCATATGTCATAATATTGAACTTGGCTGTCATTTCACATTTATATTTTTAATGGGATAACCATATTATTTAAATCGCATACGTTCATATAAGTACAATTCCAGTACAAATATATATCGGTGTGAGGCGATGCGGTCTCCCGAGCAAGTTTAATAAGCACTTCCCGTCCAAAGTCCTCCATTATTAACAGTAAATTTTATTCTATAGCTATGTATTGTAGTTCGCTGACCGCCTGACTGACCTCACAATAAACGACTACCTTAGTACTATAAAGACCTAAGTTAGATGCAAGTCCTTTCGATTTACGTCCTTATGGTTTATGTGAAGCAGAAGTGGTTTGAACTAAAACATAGTTCGTGAGTTTGTTTCCTGCAAGAATTTTCAAAGTTTATGTTGCTTTACTTCGAGTTTTAGTAGTATATAGTCTTAGAGAATTTAACGTACAGATACAATTTTCACGGTGTTTATATTGATGAATATAGTTCTGTCTATGTATATTATTTTTTACAAATTTTGTAACAGACGAATATTGTATAATAAATTAGCGGGACCGGCAGATTTTTTTTCTGCTTTGATAATAAAAAACATCCTAAAATACAACCGCATCGTCGCTTACCGGGTTTAATTGTTTATTGTAGGAGTTTCGACTCACTACTAGAACATTCCAGACTAACACGGACAGCGTAATAATAACACTTGGAGAGCGTAAAATAGACTGTTTATTAAAATGATCATAAAAGGTATTTATACAGACATGCGACATTTCATTTATTTGTTCAATTGTTTGAACGATATTCTATTTACAATATTTACAAAAGTTTCAGCCAGTCTGCCAGAGAGGATGACATTCTCGGTAGCTACAATATCTAAACCATTCTTGATTCCACCTGAACACTCACAATAAAAATCATTAAAATCTGTTCAGCCGTTTAGGAGTTCAGCCACATACACACGGACCGAAGAAATATATATAAAGAATATTTGTGTTTGTTTTCTATATTTCTATCTAGGTTTATTCAAAAGAAGTATACTTGATTCTTATGAAATTTTTTGTCACATTCCACTAGGGTTAATCGTCAAGAAGGAAACAATATTCAAAAAGATCGTTAATAAAGTAAATTTTCAAAAAAAAGTATTAACCGACTTCAATATCAACAAAAACCCAAACACAAAAAGCGGAAAAAAAGACAAATAACAAAAAAAAAAATATGATGGTGCCACGTTGAGATATTAGAAGCCCCTTTTTTATTATTAATTATAGAATGCATATAACTGAAGAAAGTTGTAATAAAAAAATGTGTATTTTTGAAGTAGGATCTATCGGTATGGTATGCGATATGGTTTCAATTGGTTGTACAATAAGTAACGTTTGGTACAACGAAACCTTCATAATGCGACAGTTCCAACACCAACTCGGCTACCATCGCGTACACATAATACACCTTAAGTAATGTAATTACAATTTCGTATGTTCAACGCAACCATAAGGCTCCAGTGATGGGCAAACGCATGGGTACCAGAAGGACACGCCCCCATGACACCACACAGATGAAAGCACTGTTGCGTTCGCCTTTAATTTTCTTCTTTTCACGACCCTATCAAACCTAACCAAACGTTCAATGCTCCTGAGGAGGGCATCCTTTCCAATAAAAAATGAATCATCGAACGGAGCGTAAGACCTGCCAAATAAATTTAAAACTAACTTTTCACTGGATGCCGTGTCGGAGGACCAAATTTAAATTGGACCCCCCCGGAAGCACTACTTTCAAATAAAAAAAAAATTCTCCAAATCCGGTTTCCCCATCCCAAATTTATAGAACAAACAAAAAAAAAAAAATAACCAAACATTTCGTACCTCTTACTTTAGTTATCATATCATAATCCCATTGTAAATGTTATTTATAGATTTGGATATTTCTTCAGACGTTCGATAAAAAAATGAGAATTTTTTTTTTTTCTCTTTTTCCTATAAAAACAAAAAACAAAATTCCTTCGACCACCCAAAATATTTTATATTTCTCCATTCGATAATGATAATTGAATGATGCGATAAATTGTGAATTGTAAGCAATGTTAATAAAGTTTGTCTTAAAGAAACAATATGATTTCACTAAAAATCAATTTCTACCCCTTCCTATTTTCATTTCTACATTACGAAGTTTCACTTCTTCCGCGTGGAGGGACTCCACGCACTATTTTTTTTTATAATGTACAGGTTTTAAAGCGTAATCTCATCTTTTGTTAAAGGACGACCTGGTCGAAGATGGTTAATACGCCAAACCTAGAAGGAACAGATTCTTAAGTCCAGCTGATGGAACTAATATAGGTGCTTGGTGGTAGCCAGCCAGACAAGCTTAGAAGAATTGTTACCATCATGCTATGGTTTTATCACGATGCTTTCCATTACCGAAGGTTCTATTTTTCTAGGTGGTAGAGCCATGCTGAAGCTATTACTGGATTGAACATGAATGGGTTGGCTCGCCCAGGTTCTCACGGAAAACCGACGTGAAGTAACAGTGCTTGCATCGTTGGGTTTCGTTCGGTCAGTGACAGCGCCGGAGGCCCACCTACCCTCCCCCTTCCCCTCTTCCCCCCTTCCCCCAAACACAGGCTGGCAACGCACTTGCGACACTGAATACAAGAATTGTAACCTAGACTATGCAAATAAAGATTGACAAAAATTGTAAACTTCAGAAATAAATTATTAAACAAGATAGCGATAATATTAAGGTTACTAGTATAGTGATAAGATTGAAAAAATGTAAACGAAAGTAAAGAATAAATGAAAGGAAGAATTCGAATAAAAATGACATAAAAGACTAATATATACTAAGAAAACAAATATAAATTACAACGCTGTAATTCCAGGAAAACTAAAAAAGTTTAATAGGATAGTGATAACACTAAGACATATATATAGATGAGACTTCATAAATTTACACATAAGGCACAGGAAAAGAAAATAAGAATAATAAAACATTAAACGCAAAAAAGTCTCGGATCACGTAGAGGAAAGAAAGGGGACTAATAAAAAAAACATCAGATGGCCCACCTGTTCGTTTGACTCCTATGATATAAAAAAAGGTATTCCAGAATTAGAACCTTCATTGCATCAATGCGAGGCATTATTATATTAACAGGATTAAACCTTTTTTTAATTTAAACTTGCTTCTCTTATTGTGTTGTATTATTTTCTTTTTTCAAATTAATATGCGCCATAAACTATTCCATATGTATGCATACGGACTATTGTAATATGTAAGGTCTCCAAGTTACAACCTCTGCCTTATTTGGGGCCATTAGTTATGGCTAGTTTCTTGTAAGGTTTAAAAATAAAAACATTCGTATATTTTTATTTGTATACAAAAGCAAGACGAAAAGGTTTAGGTAAACTGCGCGCGTGCCATTTCGGTGGACTTGTCCCTAGGGGTTACTAATAAACCCCTCGTGTTATTTGGGCCTCTTGAAACTTGAGGACGGGCGTTCGGTTCGTTTGTATTTGTCAGAACTCTTACTTACTCCCGATCACTCTCGATCTTGGAATTACCCTATAATTTACTAGCTGATCTGTCCACGCGATGCTTTACATTACATGTTGAATTAAACTTATGATTAAGTATTTGATATTATGGGGTAATGAGTCTGCCTAAAAACTTAATACAGACAAAGTAAGCTTACATAGTAAATAGACTAATACAAGACGTGCACCACAAAATAAACGGGAGTTGAAAGAGAAATTCAAAATTAAAAAGTGGCGCCATCTGTGAGATATCTGTAACAGTCGATTCTATAGTTTTCTGTGTTTAACAATAATCAATATTGACAATGATTTATTTTGTAATTAAAAAATATTGAGGTCATTAATTGAAATATAAATTATCCTATTTCTCAGATTGCACCAAATTATACATAAATGCTAACTTTCATGAAGATCGGTTGAATAGTTTAGGACTTTGTCGTAGACAAACATCGTGACACTGGGTTTTTATATATATAGATTGTATACTGACAGTCGTCCGCTATTTCTTCTACATATATATCTTTGTAAATGAGGACGTCATCCATTATCTTTTAATAATAGTAATCGTTAAGGCAGCGCTCGCCGAAATAGCTCTCAGATCTCATGATTTTTCCGTTTAGTACTTTTTGCATGACAGAGTAACACACAACCATCGATTCTCACAAACTTTCTTCTCTATAATATTAATAGGTTGACGATAAAAATATAATATATATATATATATAATAAAAATATTCCAATGTTCGACAAAGGCCACGTCCCAAGGGCTGGTTCGAACTTAACCGTCACGCTAGCTTATAGCGTTTTACCAAAGTATCTATCCCATGAGGTCATAACGAATTATTCGTTCAGCGTTCAGATTTGTACGAGTTGTTTTCTTTTTCAGTCAGAATTAGTATAACTGAGTCGTTACGTTTCAAAATAAGCCAAATCCGATTTTAGCCGCTCCAATAATTAAAAAAAAAAATTAAAAACCTTATGAACGGGAAAATTTGAACATCATTCTCGGTGCATAAAAACTGGAAATTAAAAAAATAAATTAAACATGTTATATGAACGATTCAAATTAGATTTAACTCGTTCTGCAATTTAAGGACACTTTTTACAATTATTTTAACTCGAATCATTAACGAGATGTGAACCAGTCGATTACAAATCGATATTCAATCTGGACGAGAAGTTTGATTGATTCAATGTCCATTCTGCACAAATGATAAGACTTATTGGTTGACAGTTAGGGAAAACTGATTGATTAGAGTAGCACACGAGCTATAATTTACGAACATTTGTTGTTTAAACTTGCCAAAATATAGCGATAAGTGTAAGTAACTATCCTATCATTGGAGGACTTTTGGAGTTACTTGAAGATAATGTATCATCTATACTAATATATAAAGCTAAAGAGTTTGTTTGTTTGGTTGAACGCTAGGATCTCAAGAACTACCAGTCCGATTTGAGAAAACCCTTCGGTTTTAGATAGCTCATTTATCGAGGAAGGCTTTAGGCTATATATCATCACGCAAAGATCAATAGGAGCAGAGCGCCAATGAAGAATGTTTCAAAATCGGGCACTTTTTTCCTTTTGAGAGATATCGTTAGCGTTAATATTATATACGTTGCCATGGTAACGTGGTAAGTTTCTATCGCAAACATTTTCAAAGTTTATTTTGTTTTCCTATTCAAAATTTGTTATCTATTACGTATTATAAAAATAAAGTTTGTGTATGTACAATTAAAATAATAATTTTTTGATGAATGGATATGGCTACAAATGACCAAAAATTTATTTTTATTATTATTATATTTTGTCCGTTTGTTTGTTTGTTCCGGGTAATCTCCAAAACGGCTGGACCTATTTTAACGGGAATTTTACTGGCAGATAGCCGAAATTATAGCGGTTGACATATTGTACTTTATTTGTCCGCGGCTTCGTCCGCAGTGCAATATCCGTAATGCTTGAACTGATTTTCACGGGGCTTTCACTGGCAGATAACTCACCTTATAAGAAGTAACTTAGACTATTTTATTTTGTTACTCAAGACTTCGTCTGCAATATTCTACTATCTTCTAATCGGTTGGACCGACTTTCACGGGACTTTTACGGGCAGATAACTAGCGAGCTCGGAAGTCGTTATCCCGCCTTAAAGAAAACCTTGAAAAATTATACTTAAACCTTCCCCATGAATCATTCTATCTACTGGTGGAAACGGCATGAAAATCGGATATGTAGTTTTTGACTTTATCGCGAACAGACAAACAGACAGACCAGAGGATTTTGTTTCACACTATGAAGTGATGAACTATTACCTGTGCATTCGTTCGTGTGAATTTATTAAAAATAGTTTGTTTACTGTAAACAAGTGCGTGAGACGTGCGCTGTACTGGACTCCAAGAATAAATGTATATAATTTGAAATATATTATCATTTTGGTCAATTTGGCGGCCATTTTGTTTTATTTACCGCGTTTGCATCTACATAACTCAGTGATTATAGCAACGTATAAGAATAATATAATTATATCGACATTATGAGCATGTTATGTCTATATAATAAAAAATTTAACACAAATTGTTCGATAATGTATAGTTTAAAATTTTCATTACTTTTTTATATAGTGTTAATGAGCACTGAGGGTGGTACATAGTAGGTTAAAGATCCAGGTATGTTGCTGATGATAAATCCCATCCCATTCGATATACTATTCGTATTCACATATCTAATGTAAACGTTACATGTTAGATGTACTACATGTAGATGGCGTAATGTAAAATTGTAAGTAGGTATGTACATTACAGAAATGCTTTTTCAAAAACATTTGTAACTATCACACCATAGTTATTTAATACATTTAAAAAAACGCGTGTGGAGCCGCGGGGGACATCTAGTTATATATAAAGTTCCAATAATAAATGAAGTCGTGGGCGGCTTCTAGTCGTCTATAATATTAGTAAAGATTTTTCCTTGACCCTGTGGGTCATAACCCAAAGTAAAACTATATACTACGCAGTTAACCCTCCGACAGAGAACTACAGTTAATAATTCTCTACAACGCCCATAACTATTGTTATAAAAGGCGATAAAACATTATTTATTATCTTTTTTCGGGTAAATTAGGCAATAAAGTGTCGTAGATGTTCTAGGGTCCGATTTAATTGTGTTCTGTTATTTTTAGACTGCAGAATATAATAATTTATCGTTGGAAATAAATTTGAGTGAATTTATGTTTTCAAATTGTTTTTGATATATTGCGAAATTGTGAACAGGCGTCCAGTTCACCTGATATTAAGTCTGCCGACTAATTAAGGATTGTGGTCCTAATTTATAACCATAATATTAGGTCCTGAGACCTGATTTGGAACTAAGCGTGGAATATTTCAAACAGCACTACTCTTTCAGAAAATTAATTTATTACAGGATACTATAAATTCAAAATATATATATCAGGGAGCTTACTATTGACCTCCGTCTATACTATTGATTACTGTTTAACCGTACTAATGACTGCCTGCTATTTACCCCATTCTGAGAAACCATTGGTCGGAATTAACGGTTGTTCGTGCAACTTGATTCACTACGGATGACGTCATACTCTCACATGAACGCCATTTTATCCTCGCCCTGACATATAGAACTATATATATGAGAATTGTTATTTTATTTTGAAGTACTTGTATCTCTTTAAACAAATCTTTTTACTATTTTATTAATATTATAACGAGAAAAAGTTTATAAATATGAGTGCATTTTTGTTAGTCTTTCGAGCAAAAACTATTGAACAGATTTTAATGAAACTTACTATTAATATAATTGCTACATCAAAATAGATACAGGCTATAACTTATAATGATATTGTTTAAACTGGCAAGAGTTCAGTAAGTTGGTCGAAATCCTTATTGTTTACATTTACACTTAATCTGTTAAATGAAGATTGACTTAAACAGAACACGTTAAGTATAGAACTAACTGGAAAGAGTAGCTGATGAAACACTTTCATGACGGTAGATAGTCAATTTGTAAATAACAGCTACCGAGCTTAAGTTTTTTCTTCGTTTTGGTATATCAGTCAGTAACATTTGGAATTAAAAAAAAATCGTTAACGTAAAAAATCTCAAACCGTCGTTCACTTAATTGGAAACGTAAATTACAAAAACTCTTTTTTCACTTCTTTGTAAAATCACATCTGTTACCATTGAAGCTTAAACTGAGTAATTGTTAGAGAGCGCCTACGCGGTCATTAATTTTGAAGAAAAACCTCGCGGCTCATTAAAGTAAAACGTAGCTTTACGGTTATAATATTAATGACTGTATTAATTTAAGTCTAGACTTTGGTATTCTTCTCTGACTTAATTAATATTGATATACGGGCAAAGTAGAAAGATATTCATAGAATATAGATCGACAAATATTAGAGATATCTTTTATATTTATTACATATTTTATCGGCCATGGTAAATAACTTGAACATTTAGGAAATGTGACCTACTTTAATATTTTCTATCCAATGTGTTAATTAATTAACAATGTGTTTTAGTAAAATTAATTTATTACCCGTTTAGGAAATGAAACAAATTTGGCAAGTGCAATTCCGTTGCATCACAACTGATTTATTATTCTATGAAAACTTGTATAACCCCCGTTAAACCTCCCAGGTACAATCTGTATCACGAGCAGTGGCATAGCTATGGGCTGGTAGATCTGGCAAAATGCCACAGGCCCACTGCCCCATGGAGCCCCCGCGCCGGTTCGAGAGATCGTAAACTCAGAAGTAAACTAACATGTTAAATGGAATTAGCTATAAATCATAAATTATATTAAAAATTCAATTACAACGTGACATTTTTTACCAGGGTTCTATCCAATAAATTAGCTCGGGGTTCAGATTGTATAGTTATGCCACTGATCACGGCTGTTATTTTGAGTAGTTCTAATAACGCAAGATACTGCAATGTTAATAATCGACATAAAAGTTTGAAAAATGTCAGAGACCCAGCTGTAAATCTTAAATCATACCTAAAAGTATTTTCTTTTGTTTCAGATAATAATATCAATATTGAAGTATTCGACACAATGGTGATTGTAACAAACGAAGATGTGTGTTAAATTATTAAAAGAAAAACTTAAAACTGAGACAGTGAAGAAGAAAATGACTCGTATGAATCCTTTATGCGTTGTAATATATACATTTGCTCTGTAAACATCAATGCGGTAATGATGATCTCGGAACCAGAGTTACAAAGGGTATCCGGACGCCAGGAGTTTGGAGGAATCACTACACAATTTAAAATAAAACAAACGAGATAAAAGGTAAATTAAAAATTAGAAAGCCTTTATGAAAATTTAGATTTCGCGAATTCAATACATAATAGAGAAATGGAATTATATAAACTTTTATACACTTGTATTTGTGAAAAAGGAAACAGATTTTAATATATTTATTAAATCTGAAAGATATTTTTGCTACAGCTAAAGATTTTGTATATAGTCTCTTGTTTTATTTTATCATATCTTGTGGCAAACGCTGCAAATAATATAAACTGAGTTACATGCTAAGATTTCTTCAATCTTCTGGTTTACGACAGCCATTGTCGAGTAGGTATATTATAAGTTTCTTGCGATAATTTCAATGAACTAACTAATACTTTTCCCCTTTTTTCCCCCCCCTCCTCCAAAAAAATATAAACCCCCCATTTTTAAAAAAAAAAAAAAATTCTTTTTTTATAAATCACATAATAAATTCCCTTCCCCCAAAGTTTAAAAATTACATTTATTTTTTTATATTAATACCTAACCCTAATATATATAATTATAATGTTTAGGTCAAATTAGAGTTATCATAAGCTACACAGAGACGAAAGAGCTGAGGAAAAACAATGTTAAATTAAATGTATTTATCATAACGTATTTTATTAGGCTGCCCCATATGGATTTCGAAAACTTTACACACCTGGCAGCCAACGCGACTGTAAATCCGACGGTGAATGGCACGATCGATGAGAAGGATGATCCCACGCAGGGGGTGTTCTTCAAGCTACGGATGTCAATACTGCTGCTTATCGTTATCATGGCGGTGTTGGGAAACATGCTGGTCATCGTCAGTGTTATGAGGCATAGGTGAGAGAAATTAGGATACTGATAAAAATAGAAAGCAATATTATAACAATACCATAGATTCATGATCAGTCATAAAGAAATTGGAACTGCTGACGGCCAAGCTTCAATACCTCTAGTGAGTGTAAAAGTGGAGAAATGTGTGGTCGATGGTGATGTCTGCAATTGACTCCTCTTTGTGCGTCCACTAAAAACGATTATAACGTGTTTTAAATATAAATATATTTATTAAAAAGATAAACCCAATCGAGGATCTTCTCGATGACTGAGTTTATTTCCGAACCGTTAGTAGTTTTGACGTTAATAAGCTCCTTGTTAGGGACTAAATTAAATATATTTTTCATTGAATGCTACTGTATTTTTTCGAGCAACTCATCAATTTGAAACATAATAGAGCAAAAATACTACTTTTCTTGTAAAAAAGTTGTAGCGGTAGTGCCCTTACTTGAACAGTTACCAGTAACTTGTCATTCTGGTTATCTCGGATAAGTAATTTAGTTTATATCGTTAATAAAAATGATAACTGTTAATAATTCGCTATCTTATCAGTTTAGTTTGTGTTTAGTAAAGGCAATATTGTTTCATCCTATTCATATACATGAAACTAGCACTTTTATTTATCACTAGCCGTGCCCGCGACTACGTCCACGTGAGGCCTCATGTGAAAAACAGTGATTAATAAAGTCATGCGTATGATATATTAAGTCCATTTACTTATCTACTTTTGTCTCGTACTAACGCCGCATCGTCATTAAAATTACGATAACTTTTGATAGAGTGGACCGATTTAAATGAAACAAAGACTAAGTTATTTTCGAAAATGTGCGTTACGATTTCCTTGGTGTGGTTTTATTGTAAACTCAGTACATTAGTAGTGATACGTGTTCATACATACAGACAAATAGACAGACAGACATTTTAAAAAATGATTGAGGTGTATCTTATTACTTATTCCTAGACACCTGCAAAAAATGTTTTCACATTAATCGAAAAAGTATAAACATGTTAGATTTACATTCTTATTATATGTGTAGATAATTAAACTTGTTTAAAAACGATTACAGTGCAGTTTTTAGTATGAATGTTGCTTTTTGCATTTTTGTTACAATATCGATAACACAAAATCATATTGTTTACAAAGAAATATCTTCCACAGGAAATTACGAGTCATTACAAACTACTTCGTAGTGTCGCTCGCCTTCGCTGACATCTTGGTAGCAATGGTTGTAATGCCGTTCAACTTTAGCGTCCAGTTTTACAACAAATGGGTATTCGGTCCGACCATTTGTGACCTGTGGAACTCGTCGGACGTCTATTTCACATCCACATCAATACTACATCTATGTTGTATATCCGTTGATAGATATTACGCTATTGTAAAGCCACTAAAGTACCCGACCAAGATGACAAAAAAGGTATATGTAACAAATTGAATAATTCACTTTATTATTTTTTTTTTAATTGCTTATTATTTAATGCGAGAAGATCTTGCGAGGTAAGTTAAACTCACATAGCATCACATCACTAAGTTTTTATTATGGTATACATGTTGCTCCCAAAGAGGACAAGAGGAACGTTTGAATAAATAGATTTGACTTTTCTGTATCAATTAAATGGTATACTAGAATATGATGATTATAAAATTAAATTTCTTTATATATTAAAATACATATGTTTTTGAAAGATATTAAATAGAATATATTAAATGATACTATTTAATACATGTAGTGCTTAAAGATATTTTAAAGCTGTTTATATTATGTTATGTAGTGATATAATATATACATTTTTATATAACTAATATTTATTTCAGATGGCATACGTAATGTTAGCAGCGACGTGGCTCAGCCCCATTTCCATATCTTACGTTCCAATATTTATGGGATGGTACACGACTACCGATTTTTTGAGAACACAAGAACAAGACCAGTGCGAGTTTAAAGTAAACAAACCATACGCAGTTATATCCAGTTCAATCTCATTCTGGATACCGTGTACGATTATGATATTCACGTATCTAGCGATTTTCCGAGAGGCCAATCGCCAGGAGAAAGCATTGCATGCAAGAGCTGGAAACGCAATGCTAATGCATAGGCATTCAAGGGATGTCGGAGACAAAAACGGTGCACTCCACATCAATGCCACGACACCAACAAAAGACAGAAATTTACTCAAAATGAAACGAGAACACAAAGCGGCTAGAACACTTGGCATCATAATGGGAGCGTTCATTTTATGCTGGCTTCCGTTCTTTCTCTACTACGTATCGACGTCGCTCTGTGACACGTGTGTTTGCCCTGAAGTAGTGACGGTCATAATGTTCTGGACCGGTTACTTCAACTCGGCGTTAAATCCTATCATATACGCATATTTCAACAGAGATTTTCGCAATGCATTCAAGAATACGTTGGCCTGTGCGTTTTGCAGCTTCTGTAGAAGAAACGCATCTGATTTGGACGCCATGGAACGGCTTGAAAGAAGAGGATCAGCGCAATTGAGAGTACCTATTCCCTCTCGTAGGGCATCGGATTTAGCTTCACTTTGAACACCGCCGTCGTGTACGGTAACAGCCGTGTGAGAGGCCTATATTTGTCTCAACGAAGTATTTTAGACTTTGTACTTATTCCCAATGTCGATGTAACCACTGTCTTAATGTATATAAGTATGAGAAACCTATTATTTATTCATCGTGAATGTTGTAAATAATAATTTTATAGCACAAATGGTTTATTTTCCTTCGTTACGATCACATATATGTAATTAATTTGAATGCAAATTTAATGTAAATAATAATTAATGTAGAGGATGTAGCAATGATTGGATTTAAGCACCGCGTTCTATCAAATTGTATTGTACAAGCATGTATGAAATCATTATATTATAGTCACTAGTTTAAACATGTATACTAGGTATTTGTTAATTTACTTGAAAAAATGTAGTCAAATTAGCTTTATAAATAAAATGTACTTTCGCTCATAGTCTTTAAGTTGTATATTTAAATTATGGATGATTTTATCATCATAGCATATATTCTGCAAATCGCGATTATGAAATGTCTAGTTAATGTAAATTAAAAAACTCGTTTTCATAATATCATTCCATAAATAATATTATTGTACCGGCGTTCAGTAGTGTAATATACCAACAGAATTCATTATGGAAAAGCTTCTTAGGTAAATTGTAAAGGCCTAAAAATTTAGGTAAGGTCGATTGCCAAAATTGATGTACATAATTTCATAATTATTCAATAATATTCATAGTATTAATAATTATTTATAAAATACGTAGTTTATAATTAAAATTATTTTAGAATTTTAAGCATTATAAGTCTTTTAGTAACATAAGATATTTTACAGAATCTCTCAATACTTAAGACATTTGTAAAATATTAATGGAGATATTTATTAATTAACCAATTCATATTTTCGAAATTCTTTATATCATATTAATTTTATAGAACACTTATGTTTTAGTTAAATCTGATGACTCGGTTTTATTAATTAAAAATTGAAATAAATTTAAATATACGTAATATTATTTATATAGGAATAGCAGTCAATATAAGACAATGATAGTCGAAGTAATTATAAGAAAATAATATAAATAGTATTAAATTAGCATAATTTAAATTTGAATAGGAAGATACGATAATATGGGGACAAATAACGCTTCAATAGAGAAAAAAAATTATAAAGTAATTATTGATGTTCTAATTGTATAATATTAACTAATAACAAACCCGTAAGATTTGGTGTGTCAGTGTTGTGTCGAATTAAAAAAAAAACGTTTTTAACATATATAGTCGTCATAGAGATTAACGTGTCTAATGTATGTAATGTGACAATATTTAGCTACAACTACAATATACCTTCCTCTTTTTACTATTAAGATATAATTTGGCAAATAATCAGTGATTTCATGTATTCTACTAGACTTATAGTTTATAGTAAAAATATCTGGAACATTCAAAGGCGATAACTGTAGCAATAACGTACACTTGTGAAGGTACCACTCTTTCTTATGCAACTTTACTAAAGAGTAAGTATCACAAGTATTTCTCCAGTAGCTCCATGATTTATTCAACTTTTAGGATTGCATTACTTAAAACTTCATTCACGTGAATTCTTGTGGTTTTTTTTAGTTAGGACATATTTAACGAAATATGTAGATTTATTTCTATTTAATCTGCAGCAAACTTTTCGACCGATCTAAATATAGCTTCTCAGAAACATACTTTTGAGTATGAAATATTTCAGTTTCAATTATATGTCAGATATCGAGACAACTTAAGGTTAGATAAATGCAAATTTTATATTCCTATAATAGTATTTTAACTTTGTTTCGTATTAGACTCTTGACTACATTACGTGCAAGCCCGAACATATTGCTATATTCAGAGCAGCTAAAAAGATTGCCGAGGACTGTACGCGTAAGTTACTTTTAGGAATTAAAATATTTACCTCGGACTTAGTACTTTTTTCTGATCTGAACTATATGATTAATTGAATACATGTAAGTCACTGAAAATAATCAACAAAACCAGCAATGCAAGAAATAAATCACATTTAATTTTTAACAACACAGATGTTGGTTAACTATTGGACAACCATTTTGAAGGTTTATTGGTGATATCGCATTCACAATGTTATAGGTAATCTCTATTCATAAGGTATTCATTAATATTCATAGACCAAGTATCAGTTCACGTTATAGTACTGTAATAGTCTGTCTCTTCTTTATCGTCGTATGATTAAACTTGTGCATTGAAAATAAATAAGAAACTATTGAATATAATGTTCTACTTGATTTTAATTTGCGATAAAGTCTTCTTATTTAATTTTAATAAAGTATTATAATTTAACGACTTTTCTAACCAGACACTCACCAGTGATTACATGTATTTTCCATGCAAGATACCGATGCAAGATACCGATTCAGTTAAACGTTGATTGCTTATAAAACACTGATTAAAAGTATTAATGTTCCCATTATGTTTCATCCCATTATTAAGCAAATTTCTTGCATTGTTGCTTTGATATGCTTTTCCTTCGATTCCATTTTGACGTATAATCATTGGTAAACTATAATGATAAATGTATACATATTTATCGAATTGAAATATTGCCATATTCTAAATAGACTCTCTTGTATTTATTCAATCAATAATATTGAAATGATTTATATAAATAAATAATATATTATACTATAACAAACATTATTGCAATACATGTAGACATTTCCTTCAAGTGACCTATTTAACGACATTGCTATTGTAAATTCAATGTGTCTTCCTTTTGATCGAGAATTTAGGCTCAAAATTATAAAATGTAAAAACGATGTTTAGAATGTATAAAATTTTAACAATTTTAATGTCTATTTAGATTGTTTCATATTGGATATGATTAAATTAAAGCGATTGTCTTTGGACGAGGTTTGGAAACGCATAATTTAATCACGTCCAAAATTTAATTGTGCCCGGTATAGTGTGCACATCTGGCTGTAAATGTTTAAAATGAGTAATAATAAATGGTTGTGACTTCTCTAGATATTACAACTTCATCTTCATGGTTCGATGAGTTTCTTCAAAGTATTGCATGTTATCCAAAGAACTCTATATTTCTAGATGTTTTATACTATAATCATGTCTAAAGAACATTTGGTTATTCATCCTGAATGGTTTCCATTGAATTCGCTTTTTAAATATGTCTGCATAATTATTTGATTTCGTTTCTAACACTGATTCGATTTCTTATGAAAGAACCTTCTAAAATTTTACTCTTTTATCATATTGTCTAAAACTGTTTCATTTATAATCCGTCCATTATGTTTCGTTATTTCACTTTGTAATCTCGTTATATTATTCTTCTATATGTGTTAGAGTTGCTACGTGATTGAATAATATGTAAATAAATACAGTATTGATTTTTTTTATTAAATAAAATATCGTAGGCGTGGTTCCAGCATTTCATGGTCTTATTGTGATGTGACAATTTTTGGCTAAACTATGACATTCGTATGTGAAACTTCTATGTCATTGTGAAACTAAATTTGATAATCTTATTTAATATACTATTAGAAATATTAATAAAATTCATTTTCGAGGTATCACTTTCAAGTATTTTAAAATCAGTAACGACATCTTTTTCTGCTTTAAGATATACACAATGATAAATCAGACGATGGGTAGCAACTTTGTAGTATTATATTAGTTCTATCCGTAAAATAAAGCAATCGAAATGCAACATTTATTAATATACTATTAATTATAAAAAAATCATTAATAATTTTCTTTGAATCATAAATAATAAATATCAATAACAATCATAAACGCATCGTTAATGGTATCGATTCGAATCGATATTTAGTGATGGATTAAATGGAATTGTCTCCAATCCACATAATCCTTCCTATCAGCAATTCTGCAAATCTGTTTGTCTAAACATTATCGCGAGTGATTTAATGAATTGTATCCAGTTTGAACATATTTACTGAATACACTCGTATTTTATTATTTTGTATATTTATGAACACAGAAACAAAGCTGTTCCATATTTATTACATTTTCCATTTCTTCATTTCTTAGATTATTTGCTGAATCTAAGTCTGCACCATTTTTTACATTAATAACTTTATTTATATTTTTACAATTGTTTAAAAAATAATGGACATACTTATAGTTAAGTATTGACTAGGAGCCAATCTATGGTTACTGTAAACTGATTTAAATATTTTGCTGATTTTATAACTGATCTCTTTTTAATTCATATAACCAATTATATCATTAAAACAGGTATACAGAAAGGAGTTATCTATTTTACACATATTTTCTTTCCATTTTTCTTTTCTATACTTTCCAACGTCATAGAATTTCACATACCGCATTCGTATCCTCAAGAGGTCCTCTGTAGCCTGGTCTGTAGCTTTTCACTAGCTTAAATCAATTAGCATCAATTCGTAAGTGTAATTAATATATAATAATTAAAACAGCAATACATAATTAAAGAGATTTCAACATAATATATAAGTGTTCACAAAGCATCATTTTAAATTGTTTATGTTTCATTTAGCTCAATCTTTTTCTTTATGAAAACATCACCAAAAAATATAGTTACCAATTTTGTTAAAATTAAGAATTTTAAATAATTGTTTACATTGTTTTTGGACTGTGATTTTGTTTGTTAATTAATTATGTTAAAGATAAAATTGGAACGCAGTTGTTGTGTCATGTTATATACAGTTGAATAACAAATAAATAAAAAAATCATTAAAGATTGCTCCAGATTTCCAAGATTCGAATGTAGGATATATACATAATTATATCACTTATAGTCTTCAATACTCGTCACTTAAAAAAAAATCTGAATTACATTATAAAACAATGAAGCAAAAGGTTCTAAAGAAAAACTATGTATCACTCACATAATTAGCATGAGTTATATGATATTAATTTCTTTAATTTACTGAGTGTACCAAACTAGACATACACACAGTACGCGCCAAACTTCTTGTCCGCTGAATATAATGTGTGCTGTTAATCTGTAGTTATTACGTTTTATGGTTGTAATTGAATGTGAATTCTCGTGATTTAATAGTAAAGTATAAAAAAGACACCTTTGTCTAAGTAAAATAAACCAACCACCGGAGTGACTTCTATCAGAAAATTATTTTTAAAATTTTCTTATTTCTTATCTTTCGAGATTTTAACACAATACAATGTTCTCTTTGAAGCCACATTCGAAGGTAACTTTTCTAAATAAGCCCGATGTCGTGACAATTGCGTTCCAATTTATTTAGAATATAGACAACAAAAGCTAGCTCGTCGGATAAGAATTTGCTCATATTTTGTTTTCTATTCACAAAACATGTTTGTAATATAATTTTAATAACGGATGTAAATATTATTTATTATAATATATCATACGTAATAAATATAGCGACATTTAATTAAATTATTAATGTATTTATTAATTATTTTATTATTACCGTGTGATGTATAAGAATATAGGGTTCAACATTTTTAATTAACGATTTTGGTTATTTAAATTCAAAATATAGAATATTTTCATTATTGAATATTAAATTACGGTCTTCATTGTTTAGAATTCATTGCATTAAAAATTAAAAAGAATGTATGAATATTTTGGAATAAATATCTTAAAAACTATTGCATATGTAGTGCTTAAAATTTAAGATGTAATGGAAAAAGCAAGTAATAAGTAATCGTACTCTATTATGATAATGCCAGAATTTAGGATCCCACTGGTGGACTAATAGCTTTTCCGTGAGAATAAACGGTCATGATCTCCACGCCAACTCACGACGTTGAGGCAATTTCTGAATTTTAGTAGAAGAACATTTTTCAGATGCGGGTTTCTTCTCTACGTTTTCCTTCACCGTCAGCTGATGGGGTTACCCATCTAAATTGATAAACATACACGAATAAAAAAAAAACTCGATGACATACGTTAGGTTGGAATCAGCAGATGATTACTTGGCCATAATATATATCTTAATAAGGCAATTCAGCGAATAGTGTACAATAACTTATGGACATAATTTCACAATGAACTAAGAAAGTAATTCATTTTGAAAGGTCAAAAAGTTAGATCCCGTGTCTGATTTTGTGCTTTGAAAATTTGCATATATTAACAAATACGAGAATGAATTAAAAAGAGACATATCATACCAGTACAAATGGGGGTAGAAATAAAGTGATCAGCATATAAAAGCTTAATCATCGTTCAAAAAAAGGAATAAATGCCTTTTGTTAATTCTGTAATAATGAAAGTAGATTATGGCATCGGGCAGGTATATTACCTCGGTCCGAAATATGTGGTTTTATGGTTTTATAAACTTATGTTAATATTAATCCTGTTTCACTTGTTTTTCGCTCAAAACAAATTGGAATCTGTGAACAAAATAAAAATTGGACTGTTAACATTTTATAACGCATTAAAATGACATTATTCGCTTTTCATATATTTTTTTACTTTTTATTTTACACTCCAGAAGTCTACACTTGATATAAAATTATTTATTTTTACGAGTATGTATCATAGGATTTACTTTAACATCAACTTGAAGACTTTCGTTAGTTCAATGACAGCGTAATCAGATACAGCATCAATCAAAGCACGATTTAATTCTGTCATAGCCTGAACATTTGGTGAAGGAAAACATTATTGTGAACGCATTTTGGCGAAGCCTAGTGGAGAAGCTTTCCTTAACGCTCACTAGGCAAGCTACAGCGCTTAGGTTGAACATGTGACACGAAGCATCTAACTTGTGCCAACAGCTATATTTGAGAGTCAGTTCATCTTTACATTTAGCGTGCTTACCATTTTCACTATATTGTCATATAACATAAGGTGAGATACTGGTCAAGAGCTAAATTCAATAAAGTTATATTCTCCTTATAATTCCAGAAATACGGTAGGTGTATTATCCAATTTTGGAAACAAAATTATGAGTTAATGATAAAACAATATTGCCCATAAAATTGCGTATTAACAAAGTGTTTACTATTAGAGAAAACTATAACCTGGACATCGTTAGGTTTGTCTGCAATTAGTGGATGTTCTCAGATCTGACCGCAATACTATGAAGACTTCTTTCGATAATTGTGCTAAAAATGTCATTTTTATCGAAACTTTAAGATGCTTTTAATTTAAGGTAGATAAATAAAATTAACAATGTTGAACCCTATACAAGTTTATTGATTTCAAAATACGATGCATGACGAAATTTTAACCTTTAGGAGTTGAAAAATCTGATATGTGCGTGTAATCAAATATGCTTTTTGCAAAATAATAAACGAAAAATATTTCGTAAAATAATGAGAGTTTTATTTCCCCTGCGTAGTAAATAATAGGTAATTTAATTACTTCAATTTTTTAAGAGACATTAATGAACTTGACTAACTTACCTGACAGACAAAATACATTACATGTCAACTACCGAGATTTCCTGATCGTTGACGATAGAGAGGAGAAGACAATAAACTGAAATAAAAAAAAAATGTATTCTAATATTATATGAATTTGAGGGATGTAATACTGTGCTGTAGCATTTTGAAACTTTGTGACATCAAGGACCTTTTGTAAATCAGATCATTTATTAGATTTTAGCATTGTTACTAAGAGTTTCTGTAGACAATACTTTTGGAGCCCAAAACCATTACTTCGTATCTGCAGGAAGATATTATTTCACTTTTTTGTTTTTTTTTTTAAATAAAACTACTCATGTAATATGGGAAAAAGTACAGTGTTACAGATGTTACAGTGATGAATGTTGTTTTTAAGTCTCATAAAACTCATAAGAGAAGGAAATATAAACATCATCCCTATGAAATCTACTTCGAGAAGTTACAATCTTACTTTATAAAATAATACATAATAAATGCGAAGTGTCTGATATTGCATGGCTACTAAATTCAATAATTCGTAAACAGAACTACAGTTTCCTCCGTGATTGGGCCTAGATGTGCTACTATTGTAAATTGAGATAAAAATTTTGGTGTACCCGTTTATGACGCTAACACTTTGAGATTGGAAGAAAGTATCATCGCTATGTTACACCAAAAATGTAGTGATTAAGATGCTTCAACAATCTGGACCTTTTTAGATTTTATCGGCTTCTTCTACTAGCTAAGCAGCCTATAGATATGTTTCAGTAACTGTACTTAAGAATCAGCTTTCATGTAGGCATAGAATGTCACCATCTTAGGCTTCATGGACACAGCACGAAATGAAATTTTAAATTTCAGAAACAAGCTAACAAAAAACTATCAAAGTTGCTATAAAACGTAAAGTATAGATAAGAATAATAAAATTTACTGTGCAACCAGATTTCCAATTCAGATTATCTGAAGTTTGACCTATAAATACGATCATAAAGTGTCTGATATCATTGTTCAGTAATCCACTGGGTTACGTCGTATCTATTCCTATTGATTTTTTCCGAGTGGGCTGTTTCAATGCGTTTTTATGTATTACATAGATAAGATTGTAAAACTTACTCACTTTATAAACTAAGGGATTGCTTTAAATAGTACAGAATTCAAAGAGATATAATTTTTAGATTTGATATTCATATTTCCCAAATTTGTGCAGATATAGTGAGCTAGTCATGGTGAAACTGAGAGAATGCGGGCTGATCTTATCCCTGAGCTCAACCAGTCCTTGGAACTCATATCTCTACGGGGAGCAAGTAACTTGGTTAAGTTTAATGCTAAGAAAACACAGGTTTGCGTGTTCTGCTGTAAAAAATCACCCTTTCCCCCTCTTCTCACTCTTCAGAGTGACTTGCTTGCAAAACGTAGCAACCTAAGTATCCTTGGGATCAATATCCGCTGCGACCTAAGCCTCAGGGACCACATAAGGAGTGTTATCTCTGCAACATCTAAGAGATTGGGAATCCTGAATAGAGTACGACGGTTTTTCACGCCCGGTCAGCTATAGCCTCTCCATAAGGCACAAATCAGGCCATGCATGGAATACTGTTCACATCTCTGAGGTGGTTCCGCCCAATCCTTGTTACATTAGGTTGCAGCGACGGGTTGTCTGTATTGTGAATAATGCAGACATTACTAACAACCTTGAACCGCTTCAGTTGCGAATAGACATTGCCTCACTGAGCGTGTTTTATCGTCTATATCATGGCGAGTGTTCTGAAGAGCTGCTTAACCTCATTCCATCTTTTTCTTTCCACTAAAGAATAACACGGGCGGGTACGCGGTACCCTACAGTTTTACAGAAGCAACCATCCCGGCAAGAACGAAGAAGTTCGAAAGCTCTTATTATTATCGTACTGTGAAGATGTGGGATCGCCTCCCAGCCAGTGTGTTTTTTTCCTCTTATGACATGGGGTCCTTCAAATGAGGCGTGAAGAAGCACTTCTGCAGGTTGGCATGATAGCGATGACTGCTATTGCTATTTAACAGTGACAGTCGCCGTTATTTATGGATTGTACTGTACTTCCCCCATCAAGTGACGTGTAATCATTTTGCCGAAGCAATTAAAAAAAATGTTTTTTCTTGAACTGTAACCTGATAAATAGAATTTGTTTTGAGTGTTCAATTGTCGAAAATTATGTTGAATGAAAATAAAATGGTGCATTTTAAAATATCAGTTTTTGGCAAAATAACTTATCAAATAATTGGCAAACTAGAGAGTATAACATTCAAATCATATATATGAGTATCTAGCTCTACTTTAGTATCAATTTCTACTTTATGGCTATTTTATTACGGTGTAATATTCTGTAATATTGCTGAGTTAACTCTTTCTACGAAATCGAGTTGGAATATTCATAATTTATAGCTAAGTGAGTGTCGCTCGTAGATTCTGAATAGATCCATAATATATGGACCGCCATTTTAGTTTTAAGAAAAGAGTACTAATAATTGAATAATATCTAATCAACATACTCTCTTTTCATAATAGTTACGTCTACAGTCTGCACTTTGTTTTGTGTATTAGCCCCAAAAATCTGAAAAGCTAATCTATTCAGTCAAGATGCAATCAGGCCTAGTCATTTGTGTAAAGAACCACAGCAGAACTAAACCTTGCATTGCTTCTCACTATTGAATGACAATCGGCTGATATAAAGAAGATTATATTGTTATTGAAGTTATACTTCTTTTGGCGCGTTGGGGAAAAATGATGAGAGTAAATTTTTACGATGCGCGCGCACACTATCACGAAAAACCGACACCCTGAAGTTATTACGATGCGCACGCACACCGTTACGAAAAACCGATACCCTGAAGTTAACAAAATGTTTCTTTGTATTTGTTGTTTGCATTTCTTTGTATTAAAACTTTCAATGTATTAAATACCTTTTTTCTATTGTTAGTGTCGTTTTTTCTACAAACGTAGAATAAGGCGAAAGATAACATTTTTGTAAAGATTTTTATCTTGTTACGCCAAAGAAGTATAACTTCTAACGCGTATACATAAGTACACACACACTTTTTTTTCTATACTAGTACTATAATGCGATGTCATTACGTTGGAGGTAAGAGCAAGGAACTCCAAGTCTGCAGTGAAATCAAAAAAGAAATCGTCCATCAAGACTTGGATGATCCATCACTGGTTTATTGCATCCGTACGGGCCTGAAGGATCTTGATTGTTAAGTATACACTGGCTGGTTTGGAGACGTAATATACTAAAAAAGCATCGCTGTGTCGGATTTACCATCGAATGTATGATGATCTCAATCCAGTCTCTTACAGATACTTATGCCTCCACTTGATCATCGGACATACACCAGATGATCTCGAACTGTGACAAGATTAAGCGTGTCACTATGGTAGGTATAGGATAGTTTAGGCATGTTATGAGAATCGGGCCTAGGGAAGATGGGCCGGTCGGGGGGGCCTATCTTCCCCTTGCACAGGTCCGGCGGATGAAGGAGACGGCTGGTAATCACAGAGCCATCTCCTTCCACAGAGGAGGCCTGGCGGCGCCTGTTTGACGCTGGGCCGTCCGCTTGGGGCGACACGATGAAGTCCAATGAGATCTCGTGTCGCCCCAAACATAGCGGAAGGTAGGAAAAAAAAAAAAAAAAAAGCATGTTATGAGAAAAGATGAAAATCATGTAACTAGAAAAGTTTTAAGCATAATTGTGGACGAATATAGGAGTAGAGGAAGAGCGAAAAAAGTTTGGATGAATTGTATGAAAAATTATATGTGTATAAAAGGTGTGAATATTGGGATTACATTTAATAAAGGAGAGTGGAAGAAGAAAATAGGTTGTGTTGACCCTACTTAGGTGGGATAAGGGTTAGAAGATGATGAATATGGTGTGTTATAGTTGATGTTTGACACAGTTAAATCTTGAGGAAATAAAATAGGGTTATACTCATTCCTTACGCCCATACATCAATTCAAGACGATACGACGCGGTCATCCCTACGCTTACTGGCAAGCATAAATCTGTGACAACGACAAAGTTATTACATTTTCCAAAAATATTCCAAACAATCTTATTACCACTTGCAGAAAGCTCATATATTTTAAGTCCGTGTGAAAATAGAATGTTGGGAGGATCCTGACCCTATTTTACCCATATATCTCTTGCTTCGGAATGTACACAAACTTGTAAAATGTAAATATCGTACGATTTTTCGCATTTATGTCAGTGGGAAAGTCTAGATCAAAGTTTTCATACCCATCTAGTTTAATCTTACTCGTCGCATGCCTACTTATATTTATATTATAATTTACATAAATACAATTCAGGATTCTTGAAATGATTTAACAAATAGGGCACGAGTGAATGAGCCGCAGCTTATGGTGAAGGGAAGTATCGTTATAAAAGCGTAGCATGATGGTAGCGGTTGTTTCAAATACTTGTCAGAGTTATTACCACCCGCAATTTGCAATTCTACCACTTAGCACATATATATGTGTTTCGTCGGTTGCTCTTAAAAATCAGTTCTACTCTAAGTTGAGCTTCTTCTCCCTTGTGATTATTTAATTTTGAATGAGACTGGTTGAACGCTAAAATTTATGAAGCAATAAAAAACAAACTATTTCTACTGTTTAATTTTTTTTTGTCCTCGTTAATATGTTTTTTTAATATTATATCTTATTTATGAGTGAGTATAGTTTTATATCTCGAAGAAGATACCAGAATATACACCTCCTTTAATTGCACATAAAAACCAAGTATCTTCCGTAGTTCTTCAACTATATCATAATTCAATAAAGGATTATTATAAACATTAATCTACGAAGTACCTATAGATGCAATTGATTACAAACCCGAGGTTCAGTTCTAATGAAATTAAAATGGGTAATTTTGAAAATATTCCCTTTTCAAGGAAAAATAACTTTACAAATTTATTTACAAATTACGAAGTTCTAGAATAACAAACATAAAAAAAAAATCATATTGTGAACCTTTTCCTTCTTGATGTCGGCCTAGAAAAGAATACTTGACCATTTTGAACTACTATTATGTGAATCATTTAACTTTGGAAGATTTTTTTAACGTACGTTACGAACTCGCTATAAATATAGAAATCAGACTAGATTTCCATTTGAACGGCTTCCTTTCCACCCGCATCCGCTTTTGACCAGAGAATTTGATCAGACATTTAGATCTTAGATTACGTGCACGTAAAATCAAGTTAAAATAGGCTCATCCAGTTTCATGAAATTAATCATCTTATTGAAATTAGGCTATACGACGTAAAAGTACATTTAGTGCGTAGATTTAAAACTTGGATAGGTTTTCTGTATTAAAATATTTTATTAACCGTACAAAAACGAAAACTGCCAAACTAAATCTTAAATCAAATCTTATATTATATTATATTGTTTCGGTTACTATGACGTAGTTTATAATTATTTCGTTTATATTATTAACCGATTTCAAAAAGGTGTGAGTATTCAATTAATTTATGGACAAGCTTTATCCTCTCCGTCCTCTTCATCCATTTCCATTGAGTCAAGTGGAGCTAGTGAAACCTGTAAAAAAACTGCCACGGTTCTAAATAACGTTTGCAGTGGTGCGCGAATGTATATATGTACAAACTATAGCTATAACGTACTTAGATAAAATCTTAAATTATCTCCTCGTGAAAATGAGCAAATTTAAAAATGTTCAAAAGTTAACAAACAAGAAAGTGAAAACCTACGAGATAAGCTGTTTGTATTAAAAAAAACATAATAAAATAAAATAAGATACGAAAATTGAATGTGGAATATTAAAAGCGTTTTGACATGAAAGAAGTAAGTACTTGCTAATATCTAAGAAATATAAATAGTAACATAGTCTGATATTTCCCAATATTATATTTTTTTTTATATGAAAAAACATATGACTGGCCATAATTGATAACTTCTTAAAGCTATATTTATTGCAGTGAAACTTCGTATGTGGAGGCTTTGAAACTCTGATCAACATTATTTTTATGTGAAGAAAAGTGGTGGGGGTAAACACTGTGTCGGGTAAAGAATTTAAAACACCGGTTTTCGTGCGATCACCGAAGTTAAGCATCGTCGGGTGTAGTTGATATTTGGATGGGTGACCGCCGAGAAAAACCGTGTGACGTTCGCTTTTTGTTTTTTTTTTTACTAAAATATTTCCCTGTAATATAAATAGATCATTTCTATATTGTGTCTTTACAACATAGGCTTTTTGCTTTTACAGAACAACTTTTGTAATTTATGGATTTCTCCAGATCAATTTGTGATATTTAAAAAAGATTCTAGTTGAATATAATAACTTTGCGATTATTAAAATACTATATAATACAATACAGTTATACAATTGCCTCCATAAAGTTATCTTCGTAAACATCCGATAAGTGACTCGCTGAATTTTGTCAGGAAGTGAATTATATTTAGGCGACATTGGTGCGCTTCATTGAACCATTGGACACAATCCAAACACATTAGATACAGTTGCTGCTGTACATTTAATAGAGATATAAATAGGTTATCATCTTGTAGTGTATTTTAATATCGTGACGTCGCTGTTAAGTACTTTTGTAAAATTTTGACATCGATTCAACGAATTGTTACATTAGCAAATTCATCAAACACATTTTATACAGACATACTTATTTTTAATATCAAATTCGTGAAGTTGTCGTCATTTAAAATATACATTAATCACAAAATATAAAAAGCTACATGTTTTTGATCAAATAATTAAATCAAGAATATCGATTTGATAAATAAATCCCAGTTGATATTTACTCTGATTTAATGCTATCGATTACCTTTCTCTATATTTCAACAGCTCTATTTGAAAGTCAGCGCTCTTTACTTGTCCAACGTGTACTATATTCCGAATCAATTGTCACTTCATACCATTTTTTACCCTTATTTACCCTTTATTACCCTCCAAAGGAAACCTATCTCCCTAAAAGAACGTAAATATATATTATTACTAGCTGCGTTGTGATACATCTTTATTTTTTAACAAAATGGATATTATTTAAAGAAAATTCTATGTGAATCTATTTTTACGGCGATCAATTGACTTGAATTGAATTGCCAACTAGCTGATTGAATGGATACTATAAAAAAATTTATATGACAAAACATTTAGATGTACCTACTAGAATGATGATTGGTCAAACGATATTAGAGTTTAGAAAAGAAAGAAAAAAAAAATGTCATAAAGGGTACAAAAAATTAAAAAACTTTTAAACATAAAAAGTAAATCTTTTGACAAAGAGACCCGGTGTCAACGTGCCATCTGTAACGTCAGCTATATAATAGCGATGGTTTTCAGCCAGACCTCAAATTTTCCCGTCAAGCATCGTCATATAATTTAGATATTTGTATTAACATGCATTTTTACGTACATAGGTAGCTGATGATTTTAATTCTAATCGCATAACAAGTGAAGCGTATTCCAGGTAAATGTCATTTTGACGGACTCCACCATCTGTAGAATGAAAAATGAATTTCCAGCACTAATATCCTGGAAAAGGGGTTTGACAGTGACAAAGGGACAATTACTAAGACGCACGTGTCCCTGACGCTTCACGTACTGGGGACGTTTCAACGTTCATATTTACATATCGAGCGATCTGAGTTTACGTTGATAATGTAATATGTTTCTGATGTGAAACGTCTAATGGCGTAGTCGGGGTAAGGTCGATTATACATGCCGTGACTTTACCTTCAGAACGGTTTTAAACGCTATCTATTCGCTCATTATTTGTACTAAATTGTCAGTTGTGCAATTCTGAAATATTTGGTAGTTTTGTAAGATCAAAAATAGTCACGGATGAACCGATATATATATAGTAATCAAACTGGGTGTAAGGAAGGGAATCCATCGTAGTGGGCACAATCGGCATGCACATAAATTTAACAGACTTATGACGTCACACTTTCTAACTTACTAGTGTTTGCTCCACAAACTATCTCACGTGAAATTGTACATTCTACAAAATCTTCGTCAGGCCGTTATATATCTTATAAACATCTCCTTTGTAGCAATGCACTACTGATCATGAGCAAATTCAAACGCTGGCTCGCGATTTGCCGATTTTTAGATTGCTGTGACCACAACCGTTTTAGAGAGTTGTATCTGTATGCTGTATGTATGGTCTGGTGGTAGGGTGTCTATTCCCAACTGAATCATTATCATCACATACATGGTGATAAATCAGTAAAAATCTCGTTTTCGTTTGTTGCGTCTCAGGATTAGTTACTATATTCCTAGTTTGCATGGCGGTATAATAACGATGGTTACCTATGCATTACAAATCGTTTAATGGCTACCGTTGTTATTGAATCATTCTGTGCACTACTAAATACAGTATCATGATCTTGTCTTATGACATTAAAAAAAGATTTAACATTATCTAAAATGAAATTTGTTGTGTGATTAATTTTATATAATGAATGCGCGTTATTCGAAATCTCTCCTGAAAGTAGATTTTATTATTTATATAAGTCAGAACGTCGGAGCACGTAACGTCGACGTAACGGGACCGTAACGTAAATTATCCCTTAAGGGCGACTTTTACTAATTTCGTGAGCTCGCTAAATTATTAAGGCGAAGTTTTATGATCAATTTTGTTTAAAAAATATTTTATACAATAATAAATTATTTTCAACTAAAGACATATTTTTTTATAAAACATGAGGGAGTCCAGTGCAATTCTAAGGGAAAATGTTTGAAACCAATAAAATATAGGTCCAACAAGAGAGTAACGACAATTTTGGAAGTCACGTATATTGATTTATTTTAACAAACGGTCATCCAATGCTCGAAATTCCACCATAACAAAAGTTATAATTTTTTTTCTTTACCTTGACGTCTAAGACAATAAACACACAAAACCTTATAGGTCTAGTTCTCAAGAATCGCGTCTGAAACACGACAACAAGTGATTGGTGACAGATTTTCAACTAGAGCTAGCCAGACGGGCTCAGAAAAAATCTTACCAACATGATATGGTTTCGTCATGGTGTTTTTCTTCACAGAAAGCTCCCACTTATTCGAAAGATTTCAAAACTACATCAATCGACGCGATGTCTGAAGATTCTATCAATTAAGTAATCATTGCTTCAAATCAAGTCAAATCACTTGATAACACTAAAGCTCGTCAATAGCATTAAAACGAAAAAAAATAAAATCGTATGATGATCAAGGGAGAATAACGCACTGAACTGAATAACTGTCAGTTGATACTAAAGAAGCAAGTTATCAGGAACTAGAGCACTGGATAAATTTTCTCGCAAACATTTAAAACCATACAATTTTTAACGTTTCAAATCACAAATTCTTTACTCTTATGCCGGATTTGGGAGAATTATAAACTCATATGAATATCACTATTAATGGAAATAGTTCGTAAGAAACCATCACTATGCAATCAAAAGATTATAAAACGACTAGCTATACTCATGGCTGCACTCACGTTGACCTCATTATTAAAATTAATGAAGATAAACACCAATATTGGCCCAATGGATATTTATTTTAAGCAGCTACAACAAAAGCATAATTTTATTATTCGAAATTAATATATCATTAAGGCTTTAGTAAATGTAAACACGACCTAAATAAATATTAGTGATTATCTTTGTAGCTTGAAAACAGACAATGTGACCTAAATCAGAGACAGACATTACTTTTTTATTTGTACTAAAATTGCAAAGCTCAATGAATTGTCTTTATTTGTTTGAACGCGCTACTGATTAGATTACAAAAAATATAATATTTTTGGCGTTACGTAGATATATTCACTGATAAAGATAAAATAATATAACAACCTTTAGGAGTAAAGCAATTGCTATAAAAAGAATACCTACCTAAGTAAGCCTAAGTAGGCTGCCTTCAATTATCGAGAAGAGCCGTAGTGTACCTAAGTACGTTTACAGTAGTTCAAAATAGTAAAAACTAGCTTTTACTATCGGTTTCACTTGCGTTAATTTACCATTCATCCATACTTTGGGAACAATACCTTTTTCAAAGTGAAAGTCTTATGTCCTTTCTTATATCCTTGACAGCATGCGAGTCGTTACATTTCAAAGTGTGCTAAATCCAATTTTAGCCGTTCCTAATATTTTACGTTATTATTCAAGTTCTTCAAATTTTGTACGTGTAAAATATGAACATCATAAAACAAAAGTAAACACCTTATGGACGGCAAAATTTAAACTTCGTTCTCAGTGTTTAAAAACTGGAAATCTTAGTAATATTAAACATGTTTATGAACGATTAAAATTGGATTTAACTCATTTTGAAATGTAACGAGATATGTATGCAAAATTTCACGATGATCAGCTGTATAGTCAAAAATTGACAGCATTACAAACAAAGTCACTTTTGCATTTAACAATATCAGTTATATTCCAGGTACAGTTTACATGAATAAACATAATATTCCTGTGTGTATGTGCCTTAAATCCTTCAACGTTGTACGAGACGACAAGAACCAAAATTAAACGAGATATGCTCACGTTTCTAATTAATAATCAACTATAGAGATAAACGCTTGTGGCTTATTGATGTTCATGGGGTACAGAACTATAATGCCTTGAACGACTTAAAGCTATTACGTGGATATTACTTAATAACCTCGTGTATTAAAGCACAATGGTTCTGAATGTAAACGAAGGAATGAGGCGAAAAATATTGCTTCCTATAAAATAATTTTCGCAGTAGAATAGATTATGGATATTTTCTATATAACCATGGTGCCAATACTGGTGTTTTTAAGCTGAACAAAATCAACACTACGGATTATAGACGGCTTTATTAAAAGTACACCTATACATATAATGCAGTAGCAATATCTGTGTTTCAAAGTCTGAGCGATAAGACTCAAAACTGGCTTTGGGCAAATAAAAGGATATCTATTCTTATGACAGCATATATCAATACTCGAAATGAAGATATGTATTCATCAGAATTTTTAGGTATATTCAACTTAAAAATATGAGTGTATAACATAAATGTAAAAGACGTTATATTTTTAAACTTAAATATCATTACACGACATGAAAACTTTTATAACAATGATGTTAATTACATAATATTCTAGAAGAACTTCATAAAAAATACAAGAATTGGTATAATTTATATATACACAGATAGAGCTAAAAGTATTGATGGTATGGGTGCTGCATTTTACGATCCGACTCAAAATAAACCAAATGTTTCAAACCGCAAATCGCAAACCAGTTTCATTACCGCAAACATATTCATTATATCTGTGGAACACATTGCAATTTTTAGAGCAATATTTTGTGCTAGTTCGTAGGATTGTAAACAGTTGGTTATTTTTGCGAATAGTAAAAGTGTATTACTGCATTTAGCTCGGTGCGCCTTTGGAAGCAGAGGTGTATCAACAGCTTATGCTATATTACGTGAAGTTCTCAACTTAGAGGAAAAAGGGGTAGCCCTGAAATTGCAATGGATTGGAGTAAAAGGTAATGAGAAGGTAGACCATTTAGCAAGACAATCTATTTCAAAGGGGTCAAATGTTTCCATTAAACCAGATCATAAAGAACTGTTTGCAAAATTCAAATGCAAGTATCGTTTAAAGTGGAAAGAATAGTCTGACGAACGTTCAAAAGATAAAGGCCTCTATTAGAAAACCCTACAACGTGAGCCACCTCATATATCATGGTTTACTAACAGTATTTTAAATAGCTCTCTCATTTTTAACGCTAACAGAGTAAGTTCCAGACATATGCCTCTCAACAATTTTTCTTTTCTTATGAGAAAAACTGTATCACCCAATTGCGTAGCGTGTAGATCGATCGAAGTTTTGCAACACTTATTGATGGAATGTGACCAAAATCAAGCTCAAGGAAAAGCTGTTATAGATTAGTTAAAGCTTAATGCATTAGATCAGGGCATTTTCCATAGAATCTTATAGGTATAAGTGAAGAAGCCAAGATTTTATGTAAGTTTGTGATTCACTCTATGAAATGTTTGTGAATATGCTAAGGGTACGATGAGACTATTATGTTATGTGTGGACCTAAGTCCCTGAACGAAATAAAGATAAAAGAAAAACGATATTATGTAATACTAACTATGCCCGCGACTCCATCCGCATAGACCGCGCCATCTAAAAAAATAGTGACTAATAAAATCATCTGAGTATTTAAGTCCGTTGACTTATTTACTTTACTCTCGTACTTTAATCGCGTCGTCATTACAACTACAAAAACTTTTGATAGAGTGAACTAATTTTAATGAAACCAAGACTAAATGTTACTGAAGGATATGCTTGATGATTTTCGTGGTGAATTTTTATCGTAAAAGCAGTACTTTAGTAGTGATGCTTCTTCAAAAAAACAGACAGACATACAAACAGATAGATAGACAGATATTTGTAAAATTGCTTGAAATGTATTTTATTGTTTATTGCAAGACACAATTAACAATCTTTTATTTTCATAAAAATCTAAAAAGTACAGACACTAGATTTGCATTCTTATTGTATGTATAGATAGATATAGACAAATTACAAACTGTGCCTGAGATTTTGCACGGGTTTGTTGTTATTCATTGCTATTCAACATTTATAATTGAATTATACCACAATGGATACTGTTTAAATATTCTCAATATTCAGACACATTTTTGCAATGACTGGTTGAATAATATATAGATTGATGTATGCAGAGCATTCTAGTAAAGCGTTATAGTAAAATTGATAATTTGAAAATATTTTGTGTTCAAATATGTATGTATTAATCTTTATAAAGAATGATTGAACGTCACATAAGTTATTGTGCTCTAGCGCCATCTAGTAGCGAAATTATATACAATCTTATAGAATAACAACCATTCCCGTAAAAATATTTAGATGTACAACTTTCATTGCAACTGGTCGAATGTTTTTGGACTCCTTATGTCAGGTATACAAGCATCCATAGATCGATAACAAATACTAATAGTCTGTAGGTGAACAAAGTTTTGTAATTGCATCAAAAGATGTCACTCTATGCAAGTTACCTCACGTTGTAAAAATGTCAGCCGAAATAATTAGTTCAGTTCATTTTATTCGTCAATATATGGGCAGTTAGAAGAGCACAGATGTTATAGTTTTGTTTTAAAAAACACCTGCGTCTTTTCTCATAGCGTTTTATGTATTTTCAGATTAATTTAGGTATTGATTTTAGAATTGATCACAAACTCATCGTATATCAAATAACGTTTCAGCCAAAGATGGTAACACTCTAAATCTAATAGAGGACTAGCTTTTAGGTGTAGGTGCTTTAGTTGAGCGTTTCACGTGGTTTGATTTGCAAAAGTGACTATCAGTCTGTCTGTTTATTACTATTTCACGATGAAACATATTGTTCTAAAATCCGTAAATATAAAGTATACAGGAGTTATATTAATTTTTACAAGCCTTGATAAAAATCCTCTAAATTCCTTAACATTTAAAATCTTCAATAAGAAGTAGTCTTGTGTGGCGATTAAACCCGTATCTTTCTTCGAAGACAGGTTTTACGCAGTTACAAACAAACGCAGCTCGGATTATTACATCATCTCGAAAACAAACCGAGCAGTTAAAATGTTTAGCGATTTGCAAACCAAAGCGGTTAATTTCAGGTAACACTCTCGTACAAATAATTCTCAAAGTGAAATGAAAACTTTTCACATAAATTAGGACGACATCGTAGTGAGATACGAGTAGACTTATGGCTATGGTTCGTAATATGCGTTCGTCGATATAATGCACGACATAAGCGGTATCACTTAAAAGAGAGACAAATAATTGACGACTTTTTCTTGACCGATTACTACTAGTCGAAACGAGTTCTTGTTAAGTCAGATTATGGAGAAATAAGTCGCGTGGTGTCATAATCTGCTAGTACCCATTCATGTTCTTGAATCGTATTTTTTTTACGCAAGTCTCGTCCGCTCGTATCGGAAGATACTCCGTGACAGAGCTAAAGCTATAATCGATTGCGGTCGTGACACGTTAATATAGAAGATTCTGTAACTAATTATACCTTTTATATTGTATAGCAACAACAGAGGGACAGGTATATGAAAATAAAATAAGAGAAATGATATTATATGGATCCGAATGATGGACCACGAAGGAGATGGAAGAGAAAAAAATACATGTGGCAGACATGTGAATGTTAAGGTGAATGTGTGGTGTAATTAGAATATATAACATTATGAATAAGTATCTCAGAGGAAGTTTAAAAATAGCACCAATGACAGAGAAGTTGAGGAGAGATAGTACGGTAAAGTCATGAAGCTAGAAAATTATTGAGTATGAAGGTGGATGAATATAGGAGTAGAGGAAGATCGAAAAAAGTATCGGTAGATTGTGTGAAAAATGATATGTGAAGGTGTGAATACTCAGATGACATCTGACAGAGGAGAGTGGAAAAGCAAAACATGTGGCGACCATACTTAGGTAGGGTAAGGTATAAGAAGAAAAAGGTACATACCAACAGCGTCAATCGATTGCAAATTCAACGTTTGAACGTACATAGATCGATGCAGTGTCCAAACACAATAACCACCGAGCCACCATTTTATGTAAATCAAATACTAATAACAAAAATATCATGTACTAAGGACTAGTACTCCAAAAAAGAAATCCACAATTTTTTTAAATAAAAACCTCTTTGGTCGCCTTTTTTTGTAGACGAAAAACTTATGGGTTCACGTCACTGATAACCTCGATATGCTCGTGACACATTACCTTTGCGTCAGACTAGCAACGCATAGTATATAATAGGTCTTTACCTATGAAATTGCCGTTCTGCAGAACTGGCCATTTCAAATCAAAATAAATTTTGTTTGCCTAAGAATCCTAATTTCAAATTAATTTTATTTTAGAAACATGGAATTCTTTTTCCAAAAGTAGTCATTTGTTTATTGATTAGTGTTACATTTTCATCGCATGTCAATCTTTTTTGTCATCATGGATACGTTACAAATTCGAGTAATTATGGAATATGAGTACCGTCATGGCAGCAACGCGGCACAAGCGGCACGCAACATCAACGATGTTTACGGAGCTAACACTACAAACCAACGCACCACCTGTTATTAGTTTGCTCGCTTACATTCTGGGAATTTCGACCTGAAAAGTGAACCTCGCGGTCGTCCGAAGACTTTGGTCGACAATGACGATTTAAAGGCGATTGTGGAAGCTGATGATACACAATCTACGGCTAAATTAGCAGCAGCTTTCGACGTTAGCGTCAAAACAACCAATACTAATAACCAAGGTAAAAAAGCTTGACAAATGGGTGCCCCACGAACTCAATGATCGCCAGCACGAAGGACGCGTCGAGACGTGCCTTGCACTGCTCAATAGACACACAAATGAAGGAATTTTGAACCGCATTGTTACCTGCGATGAAAAATGGATTCTGTTTGATAACTGCAAGCGCTCAGCAAGTTAGTTGGATCCTGGTTCAGCACCTAAACAATGCCCTAAACGAAAACTTACCTCTAGAAAAGTGATGGTCACTGTTTGGTGGTCTAGCGCCGGTGTGATTCATCACAGCTTCTTACCAAACGGGGTGAGCATTACTGCAGATGTGTACTGTGAAGAACTGAACACAATCATGGAGAAGCTAGCACATCTCCAACCAGCATTGGTCAATCGCTCGTCTCCGCTGCTCCTGCACGACAATGCGCGACCTCATACTGCACAGCAGACGGTCTCCAAGTTGCAAGAACTGGGGTTGGAAGTTCTCCGTCATCCGCCCTACTCACCAGACCTTGCGCCTACAGGCTACTACTTTTTCCAGAATTTGGATAACTCCTTGGCGGGAAAAAAATTCAATACCCGAGAGGCAGTACAAAATGCCTTTGAAGAATTTATTGCCTCCCGTCCAGCTGATTTCTTTAAGAAGGGCATCAATAAACTGCCACTGCGTTGGCAAAGATGCATTGATTGCATGGGTGATTACTTCGATTAATACAAATACAAAATACATGAAAAAAATTCGTTTCAATTTTTTCATACAAAACGGCAATTTCATAGGTAAAGACCTAATACCTGTGTACATGAACATTAATATTTTATATTGAGCTTGTGCAGTCCACCATATGTTTGATTAATTATTAAACTGTTCAAAAGTGTATATAATTATTGTTCGGAGTACCAATAGATGTGAAAATCAGACTAATGTTAATCACTTTAATTTACAAATTATGAGATTTAAATAATTCAGATTTTAATTGAACTAAAATTTCTAAAAAGAACACAGTTATATTATTATTTTGAATTTTCACTTCTGTCCTTCTGTCCTTCATAAGACTGTCTCGACTTTTTAAAATACTTTTTAATATTATCGTTCGACCACAACCTCATTTGATGTCAAATGACGATGTTGTCTAAGATAATAAGCACGCTAAGCCTAGAGGACTGTCGTTTAAGTGCGGCTACCGGAACACTCCAACAAGTATACACACCAGAACAAGTTTTCCAGTGAAATCAAAATATGTCGACATCACTAAAATAACAACCCCTAATACCCGTGTAACTTAATAACTCGAATCCAGTTGTTAAGATAAGAGAAATTGAGTTCAGTGGGAATTTCAAAGGTAATGTCGCGAATATGTCTTTTTGAAAGTTGTCGACGCTATATAGAACTTTGATATTCACTTCTCAAGGTCACACAGTTATTAAAATGAAACTTCTTACGGCATGGTAGGGAAAATTTTCCGTTACATGTTATGCGTTAAACGTAAGATATGTATGTATTTGTGTGTATGTGTGTATGTATAAGAGTTTGTCTGTGTTTAGTAATATACCAAAATGAGTAAATGTATAGTTAAGTATTTATACTATGGGATTTCGTATAATATATATAGGGCATTCTACGTCGAATCCGACGGTTTTAAAATATATTTTTTATATCTTTAATCTTGTGTTACTATCCCTTAAATTAGCCTTTCTGGTAAACTATGACATTTATTTTATTAGTCGTTTAAAAGATAGTCTTTTTTTGTTTTTTTTGGACATCACTTACTTAAAAATGATCCGAATTTGTTTTTTTTTATATGGTCAATTTACACGAAACAAATAAAGATATTCCAATTTGTGTTATAAAAATCTTTCAATTCTTTAAATTGTGTTTGATTTTTATTTCAAACTTCTATCCATTGCTAAACTTGTAAGTCGGGTCTGGTAATGGAACTCCTTTAATTATTGTTTGTGTTGCGATTTTGAAAAAAATGAATTCCATCAATTTTCAAATCTCTTGTTGATTCCAAATTTTCAAATATATATATAATTTAATACATATAAGTCAAAGTACTTTCAAATCTTTCGCGTGTACACAATGATACAAACAATGTTTTTTTTTATATATAAAACATCTTTAGTTATAACATGTGATTTATAATGATTTATCGACGAGTTGATATTTAATTGCATTCATAGAAACAAAATACTGTTTGGAAATTGATTTAGAAACAGTTAATATACTCAATTATGTTCGTCGTTAGATTAGGTTTAATAACCTGACTAGAATGTATTATTACCTGTTTTTATATGTATACTAGCCACCCGCCCTGGGTTTGCACGGGGGTATCAATAAAGAATTAAGTATCAAATCTTCCATTTATATTTCGATGTGATAATGAAATAAAATTGGCAAAATAAATGAACGCGTAACAAACAAATATAATTATAAATTCACATGCTGATTCGCAATAATATTATGTTATATATCGGGTGATTCGAAAGCTACAAAAACCAATCTTTGTTTTATCTTTCTCATAATCCGATTTAAACATTTTGTTATACTTGAAGTATTCACGTAACAATGCCAGTCCATACCTACTGTTTTGTATTTTACGACAGTAGTTTAACGAGTCTCTGTAGAGGCTGCAATAGCATCAACTAAGTCAAAGTAGACAACTTTTGATACCCAATTTAGAGAGAACTTTTTCTTGTTACTGAACCATATCCAGTTATCGGGCCATGAAATGAGAGTTTTTATTAAATATTTTTCTATTTTTTTACAAAGATTGTTTATCTTCACTTTGTTCAATATTTGTCTACAGATGGTTGATAAATATATAACATGATTTCTATCCATATATTTTTTTAAAGTGATCTTTCAAATCCTCTCTAGTGTTATAAATGCGAAAATAAGTTTGTTTCTTTGTTATGTATTCACGTCTTAATTACTCAATCAATCATGACATTCTGCAAACACATTACTCTTTAATCCAGAAAAAAGAATGTTTCCTCAGTATCGATCAAATATACATATACAACCGAAACTGCAAGTAAAAGTATTAATTAATACTAGAAATTAAAAATTTAGTGACAACAAATACATGTTTCTTACTTTTTTACGCAAAAACTACTGAGCGGATTTTGATTAAACTTTACTTTAGTATAGCATATATATTACGATAACACATAGGCCATAATTCATATAGATATTGTTAAAATTAGTCAAAATATAACGATATGTGTTACACAAGTCGGAGAAAATTCTGCCATGTGAGTACTAATCGTGTGTAACATTCAAACGCATTTAAGTCGGGGATGACCGCTAGTTCTATATAAGTAAAGCTTAATCTATTTATTATTTTATTGTGATACTAATAAAGTTATATAAATCAGTCAACTATCGCTTAATTCTATGTTAACGCTGTTTCTGTGGCCCCGGAAAAGAGACAGCAAACACTTCTCCATTCATTCAGCTATTCGTTTCAGTAATTTACATTTTTATAAGTTATATCTTATGAAAAACAAATACGATGCAATATAACAACTTTCTATATATTATAATGAACAACGTTTAATTGTGGCCATTACACGTTAATCTGTAGCATATTTTAATTAATTATTAAGGCCAATCATATTATAGCTAAAAAGCTGTAGTTACGTCATAAGCGCTTCGACAGCGCCTTGTTAAAACTTAGCTATTTAGCTTATTTTTGACGACTGCCTTGTCAATCCGCCTGTATCTAAGCAACATATAACTATTTTCACCACCGATACTGAGAATATGCCATCTTGCTTCCACATTTTATCTAAGACAGTGTGGCGTTACAAGATTACTTTATGTATATGTGCGTTTTTGAGCCATTTGTTTTTTTCGTTTTATCATGTAGGTAACGTATCAACAGCGTTTTAGTTATGATATCATTGACTGAGGTCATATATCAAACCCAGATATCTGAATTAAAAAAGCATTTCAAAACCTTTACGGTTTCAGGACGTATACCTTCCCATTTTTATAGGATCCAGTCAAAATGTCGGTTTTCCATCAGTATATGGAAAAAGACAAGCCAATTTCACGCGTACCTGAACCGATTTACCTAACACCCGAGAGCGCTGGAAGGATTTATGCATATTACATATAAGTTCGAGGAAATACATACATAATACTGTATGGGGGAATGAGATAACCTTACCTAATATATGTAAAGTCAATGTATTTACTTTTCTTTCACTGTTGCGGTTTTAAAACATTTATGGAAAAGGTATTTGACTTGAAAAACTAAAGTGGAGTGACTTTGAATTCTCTACACGTTTTTGGAATGTATAAATTATAATACAAGGAAAAGAATAGAACAGCACAAAGAAAAGAATAGGCTCAGTCACAAATATACATGTGGGGAAACTCGTTACCCTTCGGCTGATTTTTAAGACTCAGATCTCAAAAAGGCAGATCATGTTTTAAATATCTAGCAGTTTTTTTAGATTATAATTTTACATTATATAATTTGTTATTGTTCAAGTTTTTAAATTTTGTATTAATAGGGTTTTTTTTTTAAACTTATGTCGTCAGCAGTCATTACATTACATCATTACATATACACTTTGTAGTTCTTACAGGATTTTTTTATATCGGAGGCAAACGAACAAGTGGGTCATCTGATGTTAAGTGATCATCGCCGTCTATAGACACTAGCAACACCAGGGGAGTCGCAAGTGCGTTGCCAGCCTGTGTTTTGGGGAGGGGGAGAGAGTAGGGATAGGAAGGTGGTCCTCCGGCGCTATCGCTGACCAAACGAAACGCAACAATGCAAGCACTGTTACTTGATGTCGGTGTTTATGTGAGAGAGTGGTACTACTCCGAGCTAGCCGACCCATTCATGCTGAAATCAGTAATAGCTTCAGCGTGGCTCTACCACCTACAAATTACCTTCACAACTTTACACATTCTGTCGCCATGTTATATTTTACTCCTACAGATAATGCAATAACCATTGTTCTTTTTACAATTATAATCTTACTCGGACATTGGCCACCCTATATACATTACACAATTTGTATATTTAACTAGCTTTTTTACGACGTTTTTTCCGCGTCCTCAGATGTCAGTGTCAGGTCCAAAGTAACTTTGTCAAATCTCATACGATCGATTCCGTTTTTAAGACAAAATCTTGCTAGAACTAGGGTCATAAATCATACTTTGCATAGTCATTTATACGTGCAAGCGACATACTGTCGATAACAAACCAGTCGGAAATGGTGATTTACGCGCTGCGTAGACCGTACTCTCTTATTTGGAAATCTGGTAACGTGTATTTTTTTTTATTATTATATTATTTTTACCAACCAATCATCCACATTATTACTGCCATTGTCGAGTAGGTAAAAAATAAGTCTCTTGCAATAATTTCAATCTTCGAACAAGATTTTGGCTCCCTTGTAAGATTTTTCGAGGGAGTTTTTGTGTCATCTCAGAATTCATGCTTCGTAATGTTATTTTCCATCCACTTCACTTGTACACAATAACATTACTATATTACGCAAAACGCCACCAATATTACAAAATATGAAGTCAAATAACACAACGGTACAAATCTATACTTTATTATTATAAAGCTGAAGAATTTGATAGTTTGAACGCGGTAATCTTAGGACCTACTGGTCCGGTAAAAAAATCTTTTTGTGTTTAAATAGCTCATTTATTGAGGAAAGCTATAGGCTATATAATCACGCTAAGACCAATAGGAGCGGAGCGCCAATGAAGAATGCTTTAAAATCTTTTATTATTTAAAAATATTTTCACGTAGTCGCGAGTTAAAGTTAGCGTTAGCCCAAAGTAACTGTTACCTTAAACTTAAATATAAAATCCACTAGATTACAGATTAAGATTCCACCAAAAACTTTAATGTATAACTTCTGGATATTTAACAAGATGAAGGCTTATTGATGTGAGTGCTGTACGCCAATAACATGTTACCATAGTAACTGTAAGTACAAGGAAGTATAACCGGTTTTATTCACACATTTTACTGCCGAACCTGTAACAAGATTTGCTCCTTATTAAGTCGTGTAAAAGTAACAAACAGACTGATATATAGAGTAATTTAACATTTAAGTGCCAATTTCACTTAATATGCTATACAATGAATGAAATGTCGCATAGACATTTTCAGTAGTACAGGGCAGGTCACGTAAGTTACCTTTATCCAGAAAAAATATTTATATAATCTATATCAGAGGTGCCCAGACATTTTTCTCATAGACCACTTTCAAAATTTAGCTGGTTCCGGTGTACCACCTGCAGTTCCCAAGTTGTTACATGTCGGTGAGCTTCTTAAAATATTGTCTGCGTACATTGATAAGTGAAATCAAGCCAACATTTTAGGTCTTCACTATCGAAAGTAGATACATTTTCGTGGACCCTCGCTTTCGAAATTTAGACCATCGTCGAGTCTCCCGTGTACCTCTGGACCACTTTGGGAACTAAGGATCTATATTAACGCAAATGGAAGGTAAAAAAAGTGACTAGGTTATAAAGGAATTGTTCAAATTGTCCAAAAAAAATGATAAGTATCAAATAAGTTGGAAAAATCCTGCGAGCTCGTAAACATTGCTAGATTATAAAGGAATTGTTTGAATTGGCCAGTAAATAATGGTAAACGTCAAGTAAGTTAGAAAAAAATCTGCGAGCTATTTCAACTTACGCTGTGTAAACCCATAAGGGTTACACTTACTATTTCTAGAGATACAGATGCAGACAAAGTCGCGGGTAACTGCTAGTCCAATATACTTATGCTTGTATACCTGGAGGTCAAATAATGACCACAAATTTAGTAGTGAAATCTGAGTATGTTAGAAATTGTGTGCTACAGATCGGGAGCAATATTAACCGTTGAAAAATATTTATAACTATTGAATCTATTGACGTACTGTCAACCAAATGACCAACAAGGGTCATGTACCATACTTGAGACTCGTTATGATCAAACAGTTTTTAGGTAATAATGTAAGGTTTTATAACAAAGTCCCAAAGAGCATTACCAATTTTCCGGATAGTGAGTTCAAGAACCATGTCAAGTGAGTTTTAATGTCTAAAGACTATTATAGGGTGAATCAATATGTGAACGATTGCTACGTCTGGATACGCCTCTCTCTGTGCATCCATTAAAAACGAATGTAACTATTTATGTTTTGTAAAAATATACAACATGAAGAGATCAACCAGATCGAGTTTCTTGCCGGTTCTTCTCGATGACTGGATTGTTTTCCGAACCGGTGATAGCTTTGACACTCATAAACACCTTCTCAGAGCCTAAGTTGAATAAAGTAGTTTTTGATTCTTGGATACTGTAAATGCCTGTTGTTCATGTATGTATGAAACAGATAAATGGTGTTCACTATCCACTCCGGCAATATTTGTGTAACACCCTAAACATTAAGTTCATTATACCAAAAAAGATACAATGCGAACTGAGATAAAGATAAAACAATAGACTTAGCACACAATACAAACAATCCCTTTGTTCATGCTTGTGGTATTAATTCCCAAGTTTCGCTGGTTAGACACGCATGAGAGAATTGATAACTTATTGACGGGAACGCTTGGCGATCCTCCAGAAAGTTGACTGGCGATGTTATAATTCTTATAGCGGTTTCAGTCAGAAATAGACCTTCAATATTAGGACACAAAGTTAATTTTTATAAATGAATATAGTAGAGTCCACTACGAGGGTGAAACGGTAACGTCGTGAAAATTGATTTTATGGCCGATACTTCGATTGTTTGAGTTTGATGGCTTTATTATAACCTTTCCTTCTAATAACGGTTACATTATAAAATATATATACTCATTGCGAGGGTCTATTACTGTATATAAGTATATTTCCCACAGAAAACATATTAATTATACTAAAATTGCGCATTAATAATCATAGCTTCTTATTAAAGTTGGGCACAAAATTTTAATATTTTCTTTCTCTTCTTCTTACCCTTATGTCACCTAAGTAGGATTGGCACAACATGTTTTCCTTCTCCACTCTCCCCAGTCACATGTCATCTCAGTGTCCACACACATAATTTTTCACACAATCCATCCATACCTTTTCGGTCTTCCTTTACTCTTATATCCGTCCACCTTCACACTCTAGACTTTTCTAGTGACATGACTTTCATCTCTTCTTATGACATACCCGCAGCATGCTAACCTATTACTCTTCAACTTCTCAATCACTGGTGCTGGTGCTATTTTCAAACTTATCTTTCTTACTCTTATCCATTCTGGTTACACCACACATCGATGTAAACATTCGCATCTCTGTCATATGTTATTTTTCTCATCCGTCTCTTTCGTGGCCTAGTATTGATATCTATATAACATGCTTGGTCCTATTAAAATTTTATAAAATTATATAAAAAATTTAAAAAACCTATTACTAGATACTAGATACAAAACAACTGAGTATATTAAAAAAAATGTTATTGAGATCATTGAAATTCTGTGAATTCTGTAAAATATATCCAAACCCCTTGAATTATTATTATATGCTCTGCACATTCTATATAACGGATTATAATATGAGACATTCTTTTAGCAATGTGGCATTTGAAGGATACTTTGATTGCGATTGAAACGTTTGATTACTAATAGTTGGTTTAGCAACTGGTTCAGTTGATAGTGTGTTCAGACACAGCTTCAATGGACGTAGGTTGGAATCCTTGCAATCGGAGCTGAAGGAAAATATCGTGCTGAAGCCATAGCATGGTAGTAAGGCTTTTTCTATGTCCGCCTGGCTAACTGACTCGAGTTGAAATTCTGTCGCCAAGCATCAGTTGGTTTGTTCCGGCAGCTGCATTTGAGAGCCAGTCCCTCTCTAGGTTTTGCGTTTTTACCATCACAGATCAGATTGTCATTTATCATCAGATGAGACTGTAGTCAAAAAGTTAAAACCTATACAGTACAAAAAAATGTTATTAATAAAATGATATGTTTTTCCGTGATCATATTTTCGTCTCAGAAGGAAATATATGACCATTATAAAGCTCGACAGAGCGTCAGGTTGTAATGACTCCACCTCGTTATAATACCTGAGGTGTAATTCAACTTAAGTATACTTAAGTGTAGTGCCAACTCGTGTTTTACTACATGAGGGCTAAGTTAATTGACACTGGTTCTCGTGTAACGTGTTGTGGTTTATAAATTAATATTTTTACGTTTCAATTAGGGGTTCATAGTTACCTGTTTGGAATTAACCACGGTATACTATTATTTCCTCTAGTTGTTCATCTATACCAGCGGTTCCAAGACTTTCTTTTTTTTTCAGTGTATAAAAGAAAAACAAAAGTTGTATATTTTAGTGTTGTATTTGTTCAAATATGTAATTATTATTTTTATTATATTATCATTACATATTACAACGACACGTTGTAATGAATATGGAAACTACATGTTTTAACAAATAATATTTGCTGATCTTCGTAAAATATTTTCTGCCTACATTGATAGGTGAAGTCAAGCCAACATTTTAGTTCTTTACTATCGCAAGCAGATAAATTTACTTGGATCCCCCTTAACGAATTGTTGAACCCCCATGTTTTTGTCACGCTAACGTAGACCCCCGTCGAGTCTCTCGTGGACTCCTAGGAGTCCTAGGACTACTTTGGGAACTAAGGATCTATAACAGGAACATGTTTATACTGAATAACATGTTTGTTTGTTACATTCCACGCGGATGAAGTCACGGGTAACTGCTAGTTATTTCATAAAAAGGGAGTTTTTGTGTATAGTATTATGAAATTTGGTACAACTGTCTTTTACGCTATCTGTTGTAATGTAACTCACCATTAGGTGGCGCCCAATAACGTATGTAGCATTCAATCGATCTCTCTGAAAAAATATTGTATAATATACACACAATTACAAAATATGCACTTGTCTAAAACACAACTACAGTGTAAATAAATTCTACATAACCATAACTAAGTAACTGCGCCTTTTACAGCGTTATTGAGAGGTTTTGTTAAATTAAGAGAAGAAAATCAATAATATCCGTCGGGAAGTCAGTAATATGCTGTTTTTATTTATCTTACTGAGCCTAAAACTTGGAACGGATAAGTTGTGATTATATTTAGTATTAAATACATGCCTGTACTTCACAAAATTTTGCTAACATAATTCTTCGGTAAAATATATGGTTTACTGAGAGATTATTCAAGCGAAAACTGCCAGCAATAATGTCAGATAAGCTAAATCTTCGTTGAATCCGGGGCATTGGGGACACCGCTGATTGCTGCACAAGGGCCCTGTTTGCGCTACAAACATGACAATAAAACCATTAACATACGTTTACGAACGGAATTCGAATTATAATTGATATAAATAAGTCATGTATTATAACTAGTAAAGTTTTATTTAATGAGTTTGTGCATTGAAAACCACTGTGTGGCTTATTTATTAATTTTATGAGCTTCCTCACGTAGATGTCTCTAAGTTTATTTAATACTAGCTGTGCCCGCGACTTCGTCCCCGTGGAATCTTATGTAATAAACAGTAATTAATAAAGTCATCTGAATGTATCATTCACTGATCTACTTTTGTCTCGTACTTACGCCGCGTCGTCATTAAAATTACAATAACTTTTGATAGAGTGGACCGATAAAGGACTAAGTTACTCTCGATTGTTGATATGGTTTATGATTTACTTGGTGTGGTTTTACTGTGAACCCAGTACTTTAGTAGTGATGCGTGTTCATACAAACATACAGACAGACAGACATTTCTAAACATGATTGAAATGTATTTTATTACTTATTCCTAGACACCTGCAACAATTTTTTTCACGAAAATCGACAAAGTACAGACACGTTACATACGTGAAGCCAAAACTTTTTACCCCTTTTTAAGAGAATTACGTGAACGGATGAACGTGAAATTTGGCATAGTTAAAGTTTATATGGAGGAGAAGTACAGAAAGATATTTATTTTATATAAAATGCATTAGAAGTACATTAAATTAATTAAAATATAAATTACTCACACTACTGCTTCAATTTTACACAACATATACACACATGTAAATAAAAAAGACATTTTCACATACGTCAATAACGGACTTCAAAAAAGGTTGCGAAGGAGGTTGGAATGCTCGAATGAATGTATTTTTTTTTTACTCTTACGTTCCAATTACCCTTTTTATTCTACATTCAACAATGATATTATAACATATCTTATATATTAATACGAAAAGCCAATACTTGGTACCCCTTTTTAAGCGAATAGCGCGAACGGATGAACTTGAAATTTACCATAATTAAAGTTTATATGGCAGAGAAGTGCACATAGCTATTTTTTTTATGTAAAATGCATTAAAAGCATATTAAATTAATTAAAATATACATTACCCACACTATTACTTGAATTTTACACAACATATACACACATGTAAATGAAAAAGACGTTTCAAACATCCTTCATTCTTCTTACGTTCCAATTTCCTTTTAAATATTTTTAACATGACTGACATTGCATGCCTTACAATATGCCCTTTGAAATCAACTGGTCAAATTGTAGGTTAATTTTAGAATAATATAATATGTAAATTCATAATATACATTAATATTAATTGATAAATAATTTAGCTTAATAAATTTATGGAACCACCGAAATAATTATTATTCTCTTTGGTTCTATTGAATGTCAAAATTTTTAGGTGACAGGACTGCTTTCACTTCATGTCACTTTGCTTCATGTTCAAGAGTAAAGCAATATTTCCAAAGTCAATGTCAATATTTTAATGTTTAGTATTTCTTTATGGTGAACCCACTTCAAATGATGATTCAATAAAAAAATGAGCGAAAAAATACTTTGTAAAAACAAAATAAGAAAATTTGTTTGGTCATGAAAGTAATCCATGACTTAGATCTCCGCGGTTACAATGATGCAGTTCAACTTGATGTAGCAGTAGTAGCAGTTGATGATGAATTATGAACAAAAATGAATTCATTTTCAAAAGTTAATGGTAGTATTAAAACATCTTTGGTTGCGCCGCTTTATGTATGTTTGAAAATTCCCGCATTATGGATTAAATTATGCCACTTTGAAGCCCGACCAATTAATTGCGATCAGGTCACGCCACCTTTCTAAACTTGCCCAATCACCTTTTCCTGGCATATGCTAGTTCGGTATCGCGACGCTCGCGCCGCTAGTTTCGATTGCGGCCGCCAGTGTTCGACTGTTGCCGCCATTGTACTAGTTCGACTGCTATCGTCGTGTAGTTTGTGCGCCGCACAGTGTGTCCGTGCCGAGCCGCGCCGCATGCTAACATTTTGAGTTTTTGCATGGTCGAGTGAGAAATAAACGCATCGCTACATACGTGCCGACATATATTATAAACAATAAGTGTTGTGAGGGAGGAAACCCAGTGGGGAGAAACGAGAATCACCTAGCCAGCTAGCCACGTGGAGACTGCATCGCCGCGAGGTATGTGCCAAGTTTCCTTCCTACCCTTGATTCCCTAGTCGTAACTGATCGCAATAGTTGAATATCAAATATTAGCAACCCCGCATATACAGTCCACTTAAATTATCATAGAAACCCCCGCACGCATCGCACCCCCACGGTGACATCGACATCGCCGCGGCGTCACCAATCTTTGTTTTGGATTCATCATTTAATTCTATTGTGTATTAATTACTTTTCCAAATGATGATACTGGGCATATCACTATTCCTCATAATGTTCAGACTATATTTAATTCAATATCACCCAGTAATACCACGCACCCATGGTGTCGTGTAAAATTAATTGAAAATTTTGTCATGAGTTGCGATAAATTTCTTTATTTTCGTACTTAGTATTTGAGAGCGTTACCACCTTATGTAACCGCCTGTTCTTTGTTTCAAATTTATAATTAATTTCAATTTTCATTGAGACATCGATTTTTTTAAATGTTTATATAATTAAAAAAAAAGTGCCAAATAAGTGAGTAGGCATAATGAAAGCCTTTGATTATAGAAGTTATTATACCCTTTGATAAAAGAACCCAAATAAAGTTCAAACTATAAAAATTCAATGAACTATGGTCGAATGTCGACCACTGGGCGTTCACTAGTATGTATAGATAGGTAATCATTATTGCATTAGCCTGTAAGATACCCACTACAGGGTTATAAGCCTCTGCGATATTCATTAATTAATAAATAATTAATACGAATATTAATTATATTTTCACATACAACAGCTATTTTAACTTTGTACGCTACATTCACAGTTCTCTTTGATTGACCCTTTTCGTGATTTTTATATATTAAACTCTTATTTGCATAGGCACTATTGTTTTAAGTAGTCTTATATGTAATTTGTGAATACCCTTTAAAAGGGTTTCAAACGTATTACCATAAGTTGATATTTTGTAGTTTTATATTAAGCTGGTAAAAAATAAACATAACATTCGTATAGGGTTGTATAATACTTTATATTTACATAGAGTTACGCTTATCCACAGAGGTATTAGTACCGAAATAATAAATCGCACGAGAAGGCATGAATCATTGTCACGCTCCGCCTGAGCCGAGCGTGCAGGCGTGAGCACGGAACAAGCGATAGAGAGCCACGATCGGCCTAAGCGTTCGGCTTGTGATGCAGCTATTTCTTTTCCACGCCATTGGCCGATGCGTCCGAGCCGTTATCAGATAAAATTATCGTCCGTAAACCGACTTTATAGACAAACATTTTTTTTTTCTACTTAACCGTTTATTAAGAAATGTTGTCTGCACATTGTGACTACAGTAAAGAACATAGAATAGTAATAGTACGCCATAAAGAAAGTAATTAATAATGGCAATATTATGACATAAAAAATATTAAAAATCAGCCCAACTTTATTCATCATAAAATATATTATAACATACCTCACGAATGTATATTATAATATTATAACATACTATTGCATTGTAGTCTCAGGCAAATAGTCGCCCTCTTTGGCTTCACAAGGTTGTTCTAACGATCTCTTTTTTTTACAGTGCGGCCATGTAAATGAATAAAACTACTACACGTCAATCTGTCATTTCTGGTAATATTTTTAACGATGTCCCTTCCATTTACTGTTTCGCCCTTACATTACCTTTTTTATATGGCGATTTCTTAACCCATTTTTTTTTTAATTTTAGGTATACTATGTTTCAAACATTTTCTTTCACGCAAACTTTGTTCTATTAATTGCAAACAAAACAAGAAAAGAGTTAGCCAGATAGGTGCAACCGTTCTCAAGTGATGTGCTTACGTACATTCGATAATTATTCTTCTATTTATATAGCTTCAAATCTTATCTATACTAATATTATAAAGAGGTAAAGTTTGTGACGTTGTGACGTTGTAGGGGGTAATCTCAGGAACTACTAAACCGATTTTGAAAGTTCTTTTACCAATGTAAAGCCATGTTATTTATAAGTGTCACATCATCACGCTAAGACCAATAGGAGCGGGGCAACAATGAAAAATGTTTTAAAATCGGGGTATTTTTTCCTTTTGAGAGCTTCCGCTGCGTCTTAGCCCAAAATAACTATTCCACGCGTGCGAAGTCGCGGGCAGAAGCTATTAACTAATTATATTATCTATAATCTATACTAATATTATAAAGAGGTATAGTTTGTGAGGTTGTAAGGGGTAATATCTGGGGAGTCGGAGAAAAATGGTCGAACGAAAACGTTTCTTACGAACGCTGCCTTAATTATGAGATATATATGATTGAGTTCTAGAGAAAAGTTGTAGCTTGATAATGCCTATTACCGCCCAACGAAGTGGGCACGGGTCGGCTAGTATCTTATATAGAGCCATGCTGAAGCTTTTACTGGTTTCAGCATGAATAGGTCGGCTCACCCGGGGTAGTACCACCCTCTCGGAGAAAACCGACGTGAAGTAACAGTGCGACTCTTCTGGTGTTGCAAGAGTCTGCGGACGGTGGTGATCACTTATTAGGTGACTCACCTGTTCGTTTGCCTCCTATGATATAAAAAAGGAGTTGTAAAAAGGAATATAATTATTATACTTCCAAGGAAAATTAATTATACATACATTATTTTTTATACGATCGTTTGTCGAGTTTCTAGATATGTTGACAATAAACTTGACTGAGTTTAATATGAAGTTTAAAACGAATTATAATTAACCGATTTCAAATCGAGAAACTCGAGTAGGGGCTACAAAGTCAACGCAGCGCCGCGCCGAGTCGAAACGTTGCAAAGCAAACGTTTATTGTACCGGCAGCTTTGTCACAAAAGCGCTAGTGGAATGCAAATTGCGTAAACGAATATACTTGTATATGATTTCCCATGTGCCTTCAACACTTTGTTACTTAGCTTTTAGATTAATCCTAGGAATTCTATTTTCTTATACACTAGTCTAAATTTACTTCTTCGCTTTCATTTTATTTGTCGCCACGTTCTCAGAAACCTACTTTTTATTCAGAATAAAATGTACTGTTCTCGATGGATAGACCAAATCTATATTCGAGCGAGCAAAGCTACGAGCAAAAGCTAGTACCTTATAAAACTGGTTGCTCAATCCGCTTAAAGAATTCATCCATTTGTTTCTCTTCGTATATACTACAATGTTAACAATAGAACTCCATTCGGATGCACCATGACGCGCTTGTGTACCTTACAGTAAAGTAGGGTGGCAAACTCTGGAAGGCTGTCGTCATTATTCGAATTAGTCGACAAAGTACGGGCTATATTTAATCCCATTATTTTTGTTTCCCACGGTCGATTAGTCATTCGTTGTTTATTTGTAACAACGAGTTCGCATACAAGAATTAACAATGCCATAACTAGCTTCAGGCGTCATCAACCTTTCGAGGTTGACTGTATATAGTTATAGACTACATTGACCACTTAACTTTACGTATATTACACACTTGTTTTGTTTATATATAAAAATAATGCTTAATGATAATAATGCTTGATTTGTTTGTAGTTATCTATTTACATCTTTTTACATTTATCTATTTAGCTACATACATAAACTATCGGTATCTATGTGAACTACAAAAAAAAGTTTACAATTTGATATTTGGAGTCAATTTTACATATATTTCTCAAATCCTTCTAAAAGTAGCAACGACGTGGTAACGCTTCCACATGCTGCTAAATATCCAATTTAATAGGTGACATCTCTTTCGAAATTTACGTGTAATATAACTTCAACATAAATCATCTGTGCGCTTCAATAATTAATCATGGAATTTCTTAAATATTATCCTAAGAAATACATGGAAAATGTCAAGATGTCGCGTCGACGTCCAGCGGCGTTGGAATTCTGTTAATTAAAATTAAAATAACCCATAAATTACGGATTAAACTGCTCGGTGAGATACGCCTTTGTAAAATTTATAGAAATACGCAGTACAATGTTATTGCTATTATATCTCAACAGGCGTTTTATTATTTAATACTGTTTTATTACATTTTGAGAATGTTTTTTAATTACCCGTCGTGTATAATTAATTCATTTTATTCCATATTATCACGACTAAGTGATGCACTATACCTGAAGTTGCATACGTTACAATTCGACAACAATGATGATTACCACTGTCATCAAAAATGTACATTGGCTGATCTCACAAACGCGAGAAGCCAAAAGAGATTCAGTATAACCCGTTCTCTCCATATTTCTGGTGGTATATTAAGTCAGTACAGGCAACTTATCCTTGACTACTGGATTTAATCGGATGTTTCAGGAACGTGACATGTCTAAAGGTCCTAATATGGCAGATATATTTAAAAATACGCAGAAAACAGAAGGTTAACTTTGATATAAATAACAATGCAGAAAATGTACCTAATTACTTATGCACTTGTGACAGTTTATAAAATTGTATTCGTATGAAGCCAGGGACTACCACTAGTCTTTTATAAGTTGTATACTGTTGCTTCTTATAAACTTTTTTAAATTAAATCGTGCATAAATTTGATACGTTGTAATTAATTTAATTCTTTTATTAAATTTTATCTTCTCAAATTTACAAAATAGAATCTTGTTCATTAAAAATAATAAACCCATTAATTTTAGATTAAATGCTTCGTTTGCGATACGCCTCGGGCAGAGTTTAAAAATTCATCGTGGACTGGTTATTGCTATAAGAAATGTACCAGGCGTTTTTAAAATTTAATACATGATAATTTTTATGTTGATTTTTATTCCAAGAAAAATTTATGTAAAGGGATAACGATGAGGAGACAGTTACTAAAGTATGATTTCATCTTTATTATCTAGTCCATCACGCAATCATGGCCACTCGAATATTAATAATTTAACTATAATAAAATCAACAGCTGTTGATTCTACTTTAGAAACATAGTTAGATATGTAATGTAAGGCCGCAATATATGCCGTCAATAAAGGTGCTTAAAGGACTTGTATTTAGTGGCCTTAATAAATGTAAACGCACGTTCTACCTAGAAAACTGTCACTTGAGTTTTTGGCGGGATCTTGGAATGTCATGTAATGGATTTTATATTTTATTCATAACCTAGTGTTACTTGACTCTATATTTTGTAAAATTGGTGGTGTTCTACGTGATATAGTTTAGTTATTATGCACAAGTGAAATGGATGGTAAATATAATAATACCACGGAGCATTGATTCTGAGATGCCACAAAAATTCCCTGAAAAGTTCTAATAGGCGAGCCACCATCTTGTTAGAACATTGAACTGATCGCAAGAAACTTGTAATATTATTACCTCCTGAAGCATGGTTTCAGCCTGAATGGGTCGGCTCGCCCGGGGTAGTACCAACCCCTCACAGAAAATCGACGTGAAGTAACAGTACTTGCATTGTTACGTTTCGTTTGGTCAGTGAGAACGCCGGAAGCGCACTTCCCCTCCTCTCCCCTCCACAGGCTGGCAACGCACTTGCGACTCCCCTGGTGTTGTTAGTGTCTATTGACGGTGGTCATCACTTAACATCAGATGATGCGTCTGTTCGTTTGCCTTCTATGACAAAAAAAAACTCGACAATGATATTAATAATCTGCTAGAAGATTGGTTCTCAAAATATATAAATAGAAAAAAAAACTGTCGGACGCGTAGGGACGCTAGAACAAAAATCTAGGTTTTTTATTCTCGAACTGACTATGCTATTGACCTGGCAAGGTCTTTACAGCTTCACCGGACTACAAAGGCGAGCACTTAAGGCACTCAGCCGATTTTATTTTTAGGTAACACGCCCAAGGGTGCATGGCACACCTCGGCTTGGGCTGTTACCTGGAAAATCTAGGTGCAATAACATTGTAACCTCATAGTGTAACGCATGGAAGCCGCTGTCATTGACACATATTAGATGTTTTTATACCACTCCTCCGTGGACAAACGACGTAAAACCTACGGGCTACAAATCACCAAAAATTATAAGATCGACAACAGATTATAAAATAAAGAAGCAATATAAAAAACTTAGGTATGGGCGGACACACACACACTTTTGTAGTATGCTTGTGTGTGAACGTACGTGTGTATATTAGTTTGAATTTATGAGTGTCAATTACATATATTTAACATCATAATTTTTTTACCCTTATCCCACCTAAATAGGGTCGGCACAACATGTTTTATTTTTCCCCTTTCCCCTACAAGATGTCATCTCATTATTCACACCTTTTACACACATATCAGTTTTATACAATCCATCCAAACCGTTTTCAGTCTTCCTCTACTCCTGTATCCAGCATCATACACAAAACTTTTCTAGTAACATGGTTTTCGTCTCTCCTCATGATATGCCCGTACCTTGCTAAGCTATTACTCCTCGCCTTCTCTGTCACTACTTGTTTATCTTGTTTTTTCGAAAAGACATGAATTTTCTTTAACTTTGATGAACTGTCAAATTTTATTGACCTAAATAAATTAATAGTATTGTGTGTGTGTGTATTACCTTGATACTTATGATCTACTAGCGGGCCCGACAGACGTTGTCCCGCTCTGATTATAAAAAAATCCTGGACAAATTATATACCAAAACGTTCCCCGTAAATCACTTTATCCATTGGTGAAAACCGCATAAAGATCCGTTCATTAATTTTTGAGTTTATCGCGAACAGACAGACAGACAGACGCGGTAAGAGACTTTGTTTTATACTATGTAATGATGTGAAGCCGAGGCGCGTAGCTAGTATATCGTTGAAAACTTTCAGGAAACATCTTTCTAGAAATACATTTAATTTGTGCAATATTTGAAAACCGATTTGTAAGAAGCCTGCATCGGAGCGAGCTCCATCTGGCGACGAATATCGATTTAATTCTCGAACACGATTTATTGGCACAGAGGCGCAGCGCGGTATGCTTATATCTCTTGCACAAGTTTTAGTATTTGTTTAGACGTATACACTGATATACTCTGTTTTTTTCTTTGAACTCTCGACTAATATTATTTTAAGTTCAATTTATAGGTACGATAGAAGTAATTATTACAAACGGGACCAAGTCAAGTAGACGACTGCTGAATGTGACGTCACTCTTTAGGGTACAGGTTGCAAAAAAACGTTTTTCATGTAAATAAGTGTTAATTTAGTGTTTTCAAAAGATCTACTATACTTATAGAAAACATCTATGTCTGATGATTTCTTTTAACTAGTGACTGTAACTTCATCCTTATGAAAACGATTTTATGGTTTCAAGGATACTTATATTTTTTCTGGAAGAATTTTGGAATGTTTTTCTTGTGATTTTATAACTAGTTTAACCCCCCCCCCCTATAATCCTTTTACTAATTTTAAGTTATCTCTGTAAAATTTTATCATTACTGCTTAGTTACATATGAAAAAGCTTGATTATATACGCGAAGCCTGAAAGCATAATATTTTTAGAAAATTTTTGTTTGTAAATAATACTCAGAACTGAACAGAACAGAAACATAAGGTTTTAATAAAATCAAAATTAAAAATACTATTTTCGATTTAGGCCCTGAGAAGGCGCTTATGAAAGTTAAAGCTACCACAGGTTGGAAGAACAACCCAATAATCGAGAAGAACTGGCAAATAACTCGATATGGTTTATCTTGTCATTATGCGTATTTTCACAAACATAGATAGTTACATTCGTTATTAGTTGATGCACAGAGCGGGGCGTCATTTCCAGACGTCACCATCGATCACATATTGATTTACCATATAATAAATAATAATGTTTAGACGTTAAAACCTGCTTGACATTGTGTTTTAGTTTCAGCACATCGATGAGTCACTAGGCCACAGTATGTAAGAGACAGTATGGAAACTACCTATAAACGCTCGTACCGGCACACTCACACAAACACGCGCATCGACGAGACCCCTAAGGGGTTTTCGCGGTGCTGTCCATAGAATACCTTTTAAAATCTGTCGTCAATGCGCATGCTTGTGTGAGTGTGCCGTTTTCGAGCGTTTGTATATAGTTTCCGTACTGTATCTCATAGTTATACTGTGACTAGGCCGCCTTATCTGTTATTATAAGTTTCTCCGCGACGTTTGTAGATAATTCAAGATTGTTCCAGATAATTCAGTATTTGAAATGAATGCGTTTTCTGTACAGGATAGTAATATTATAAAAATATTGTAAGGTAAGATACGTTTTAAAAAGTCAAATGACTTCGTTTAATTTGATTTGAATCTACGTTAAAAATTAACAATTCGCGGGTGCGGCCGAATAACCAAAATGAGAGCGCCGTCGGTCGCAGGTAAGCCGTAATTTTATTCAGGGCTTAAATAATTCATAAGGTAAACCATTTGCTGGGGTTCCGTACATTTTCTATTTACATTTTTATACGCTAAAAGTGCTCTTGGATGAGGCGGGTGGAGCACAAAATGATGCCAGTTTTATTCTTAGCCAATGTACCTGAGAGATCTGACTGTATAAGGTAGAGACGTGTTAGTAATGTTTAATGTATGTTTTTTTTTCGAAATTCTGATCAATGTAATAATAATTTATTTAACACAAGCTGTGCCTGCGACTCCGTTCGCTTGAATTCTAATTTAAAAAAAGTGTGTGTGTACTTATGTAAACGCGTTAGAAGTTATACTTCTTTGGCATAACAAAATATAAATCTTTTCAAAAATTTTATCTTTCGCCTTATTCTACGTCTGTAGAAAAAACGACACTAACAATAGAAAAAAGGTATTTAATACATTAAAAGTTTTAATCAAAGAAATATAAAAAACAAATACAAAGAAACAAAATGTTGACTATAGCTAACTTCAGGCTGTCGGTTTTTCGTGACGGTGTGTGCGTGCATCGTAATAACTTCAGGGTGTCGGTTTTTCGTTACGGTGTGCGCGCATCGTAATAACTTCAGGGTGTCAGCTTTTCGTGACGGTGTGTGCGCGCATCGTAATAACTTCAGGGTGTCGGCTTTTCGTGACGGTGTGTGCGCGCATCGTAATAACTACAGGGTATCGGCTTTTCGTGACGGTGTGCGCTCGCATCGTAAAAATTTACTCTCATCATTTTTCCTTAACGCGCCAAAAGAAGTAGGTATAACTTCAGAAACAAATTAAATCATCTGAATGTATCTACTTTTCTCTCCTATATAAGTTGCGTCATTAAAATTACAATAAATTTTGATAGAGTGAACCGATTTTAATGAAACCAGGACTAAATGTTGCGCTGCACTTTAGCAGTGATGCGTGTTCACACGAACATGCAGATCGACATTCCTAAAAATGATAGAAATGTATTCTATTACTTTCTATCAGGCCCGCCGGACGGTGCCATATTCATTTCATTTTCTTTATAAGTTCACTCGTGCATAGTCGCGGTGGATAGCTAGTTGCTTATACAGCTCTTTGATTATACATTTCCTAGTGTAGTCAAAAAATAAATGTCTCATCTTCCCGACGATAATCTTCGTCCATCCAAATGTAAAATATGTCTCGGATTCGAATTTTTATTTCCCCGAAAAGTTTCTCTGAGGTGCGATAACTGACGCTATATCTCTTGAGTATACGTACTAGCTTTAAATGAGTCGACGGTTAAACGCCATTGAAAATCGACGTTATTTAATTCGAGACATTTTCAAATATTACTGTCACTAAGGCAATCAAATTTATAACGAAGCTTTTACACTCACAACGACTCTTTTATTATTTCTATATTATATACCATATAAAATTATATCATAAATGCGTATGTGAGTTTGTTTGTTACGCTTTCACGTCGTAAATACTCAACTTATTCGACCTAAGAACAGAATACTTAATTTTTAGCAGACTGCTGAGTTTTGTTCAGTTCGTGAAAAGTGCAAAGAGGGCACTTCATTATTTGATCTCTAGATGCTGTGTATTGCCTATAAGATCCTTAGTGGCTTACCTTTCTGTAAAATTTATGTAATCAAAATCAAAAACACTTTATTCAATTTAGACCCAAGGGCCTCTTTGGTCCTTGGAGTTCATAAGTACCTACTTATAAACGTCAAAGTTACCGCCGTTTTAGAAAACAACCCAGTCATTGAGAAGAGACGGCAAGAAACTCGATTAGGTTTATCTTATTAACATACGTATGTTCAAAATACATAACGATACAATTATTTTTAGTGGATGTACAGAGAGAGGTGTCAATTCCAGACATCACCATCGTTCACATATTGATCCAGTCTACAATAGCCTTTTGACACCACAATCTCTTGACATGGCCCTTACACTTACAGTTCGGTAAATCGGTAATATGCTTTGGGACTTTGTTGTAATACCTAACATTGTTACCTAAATATTGTTACTGGTTTTAATAAGTCTGAAACATGGCACGACCAATTTGACATGTAGGACCTATGATTAGTAAATAATAGTTGATTGTTATAACTTAATTTTTATACGTGGTAGACCCACGCTAAAGTTATTACATCCATACAGTACATCCATCATTACAGTTAGCATAAACGGGTCGGCTAGGCCGGGGTAATACCACCCTCTCGCACAAAACCGACGTGAAGTAACAGTGCTTACATTGTTGCGTTTCGTTCAGCAGTAAGAGCACTGGGTTAACCCCTCCCCCACCCCCCTTTCTAACTCCCTCTCCCCCAAACACAGGGTAGCAACGCACTTGCGACTCTTCTGGTGTTGCAAGTGTCTATGGACGGTGGAGATCACTTATTAGGTGACCCACCTGTTCGTTTGCCTCCTATGATATAAAAAAAATAATATTAGTCCCATGATAAGAACAGTAACAAGAGATTGTTCTGAATAAGAAATAAATCAAATATTTAGCATATTTGATCGAGCATAAAACCGCGTGCGTTATCGTAACCCAGTGCATATTTAAATAAATGACACAGAGTTTCGTACTGGTATCCCGACTTATCATAAGTCGCTTTGGGGAACATACTATAGACAACACGAAATAGCCGACAATAAGACAATGACCATTCTGATTAATCCTCTATACGTATAATAAGAATGTAAATCTAACGTGTCTGTAGTTTTTCGATTTTCGTGAAAAAAGTTGTTGCAGGTGTCTTGGAATAAGTAGTAAAATACATTTCAATCATTTTTGAAAATGTCTGTCTGTTTGTATGAACACGCATCGCTGCTAAAGTACTGGGTTTATTATAAAACCACAGCAAGAGAATCATAAAGCACACCTTCGAGAACAACTTAGTCTTTGTTTCATTAAAGTCGGTCCACTCTATCAAAAGTTATTGTAATTTTAATGACCACGCGGCGTGAATACGAGAGAAAAGTAGATAAGTAACTGGACTTAATATATTCAGATCACTGTTTCTTAGATAAGATTCCACGCAGACAAAGTCGTGGCCACAGCTAGTTCATAATATAATGGTGGATAGATTTTTTCTAATGTCAATATCGCCCTTCTGAAATAACGTACATACATTGGACAATTGATTTTTATATATATAAAATATAATGTCATTTAAAGCGGACAGTATCACGAGCGGTGGCCAGTATACTACAAAATGAGAGGTAAATTTGCAATTTTTATATTATTCGGGAAAGAAAATACCTTGTAAAAGCGAAGTGTATTTTAAGAGGATATCCATTATCTCACTAAAATAATACATTTACGGTTAAAAAGCTTTTTTCTGCAGTAATATTTGAAGCCCATTAAAATCTGTGATTTAATATACATATACTATATTATAAATAGATGTAATAAACTAACTTATTATAATTTTTTATTGTATTACATATTTGTATTAATATGTTGCAGTATTATGTGGCTGGTTATAGTACGAAATCGACTCCGTGAAAAAAAGTCGAACCAGTCAGAAGGACTGCCGACAGGAGTGAAAACTCAAAACAATGTAATAACTGTGTTCTCTTTAGAAATTTTATACATTTTGTACATTGAAATTATTAACATTATCTATTAGCACTCTGAGCAATAATTATTTATATTTTTATACAGTTTATTTATTAATCAGATGCATGATGGGCTGCACAAGTTCAATACAAAATATCAATACGAGTATAACATACAGGCCGTTATACTACGCGTTGCTAGTTTGCCGCAAACACAATACATTACGAGCATATCGGTCACGCTTTACTAGCATGTCGTTGACGCGAAACCGTAAGTTTTTCTCCTGCCAAATACCGCTCAACGAGCCTAAGAAAGTTTTCAGTTTAAAAAAATTCAAACTGATCAGTTATCGTTTCAATTTTAACAGATTTCAATATCGATTAAACGGTATTATCTACATTTTTTCATATCATGTCGCCTATATATCAATAATTGGTGTATGCTATAGTATATACGGATATAGTACATATAGGTAAAATTGATATATCTGTTATTTGTCTGCTGTGTTTGAGCGGTCAACTTCGCCCTCGCACATCGTCGTGGCCCACTTCAGCAGCATCTCAAGCCTAGGTCTGATACTCTGGAGTGGAGCCCTTTAGCACGAAGCTATCGCGATACATGACATCTCATTCACCAATACTTTGCACACATCACACTGCACCACATATACGTATACACAATACGTTATGTGAGAGGCTTCTTTTTGGTTAGTTAGTCTTATCCAAAATTGTCAAACTCGGAATACAGGCTCTTGGTACGACACAAAGTTTCTTCAGAATGTTTCCCTTCACCATCAGATAGTGCTACCAATTTAAATTTATAAATGTATGCGAATTTCGAAAATAATGGGTGTAAATGAATATACTTTTCTAAAGTTCCTACGTCTAAATAGATACAGGCTTGTCGTTTTGCAATTTTTGTTGAAGCTATTGTGATCCCATGCATTAAGGTCAAACAAAGATTTGTAAACAATTTATAGATAATATATAACTAAACTATTCCATTTGGTTCTCCTTTGATTTAATATTCGGTTTGTGTGCGACATAACCGTATATTGATTTCATTTGATTTGAACCGTGATTTGTGCTTTCATAGTTACATCCAAATATATTTTACAAGATTCTAGCATGAGGTATTAAAAAAGAATATAGAGAAAGGCTGGAGCATTATTTTTGGGTATTCTTACAAATTTTTAGACTTTGTTGGGAGTAAAATATTTTATGCATGATTTAATGTAATTATCAGCATTATTTTAAACGCCATCTATCCACCTTTTTTTGTACTATATTGTTATCCGTCAAATGAGTCAGGTGAAGCAAAATCAACAATATTTCATTCGATTTAGACTCTAAGAAGGTGCATGGACAATATAACAAGAATGTAAATCAAACATGTCTGCACTTTTTCGATTTTCGTGAAAAAAATTATTATAGGTGTCTAGGAATAAGTGATAAAATACATTTCAATCATTTTTAGAAATGTCTGTCTGGCTGTTTGTATGAACATGCATCACTCCTAAAGTACTGGGTTCATAATAAAACCTCATCAAAGAATTCATAACGCATAACCTAAGAGTAACTTAGTCTTCGTTTCATTATATCGGTCCACTCTATCATAAGTTATTATAATTTGAGTGACGGCTCGAGTACGAGAACGAGAGAAGAGTAGTAATATTATAAAGTTGGAAGGTTTGTTTGTGTAGTTAGTTGAACGCGCTAATCTTTTTTCTTCAGTGTTAAAATTCTTTCAGTGTTAGATAGCTCATTTATCGAGGAAGGCTCACTATATCATCACGCTAAGACAAATAGGAGCCGAGCACCAATGAAGAATGTTTCAAAATCGAGGTTTATATTGTCCTTTTGAGAGCTTCTGCTGCGTGTTAGCGTTAATCCAAAGTAACTATTCCACGCGGGCGAAGTCGCGAGCAGAAGCTAGTGAACAATAAAACTTTACTATCGTTTTGGTAACAAGCCATCCAAGAATAAAATTTTGAAAATACGCCTCTTAAATGTTTATGTAATGTTTATGTAAGGGGCCTCCTTAAACCTACACCTGGGTCGCAAGTCCTGGGAACTGCTTGGAGTTTCTCCCTCTGCCACATGATGGACCCGGCACCCGCACGGTGAATCCATGGAAGGCTAAGAAGTTCGTCTCTCTCGTTAATTGTGTTACAAATTTTAATGCCATCTACATTCATCTACGTAATTTTTACTTTATGTTTATTTCTGACGAGTTTTGCAAGATATTACTTATGCTGCTCGTCTGTTTATAAAACCTACTACAACTATTTACATACCAGTTTTATTATAAGCATGACAAAGTGTCTGCACTTTGCCTGATATTAAGCACAGTGTAATCATAAGCAAAGGTGACAACTGAGAGATTGTATCCGATCGCTGGTCATCGTTGTCATAAACGCTTGCCAGCCACTCTGTCGCTGGGTTAGACTGGGTATATATAAGACACTTAATTATAATTTGGTTTTAAGAGGTAAAATAAAACTTATTTGTTTCTCTAAAAAATGAAGTATGAAATTTTTATTTATCAAGTACTTTACATACTCATGTAATATTTACATAATAACACTATCTTACCTGAAAAATGAAGAAAGGACAATAAAAGTTTATTGTTCAAAATAAATTCAGCATGCGTTCTTCGTCTTAGACAAAAATGACAGACCGTTTGACAAACGTTGAACAAACAGTACGCGCGCATATTCACTTTAATTAATAAAAATAATTTTCTTTACATATTTATATATATTGTTATGTTTGTCCCTTCATATTCTACTTCACTGTGATAGCTAATCAAGTGAATTTTAGAAAACACCCCGTGACCAAAGGTATACGACAGGCTTCGTTAATTTATTATTTATCTACAAAAGCGAATATCTCAGTGGATCTATCCGCAAAGTTTTATTAATCATGTCTAATGTCCGTCTGTCACGAAACTCTTTTGTCTGCCGCCACGGAGAACCAGCCTATGAGTAATCCGTTCCGTGACTTGAAGCAGTTATATTTGAAGTAAAAATAATCACAATTCGCTGTTTTTACATAGAATGATATACACAGAAGCGACATATCGGCTTAATCATTCGGAACACGCTGTATTGTCCATTGAACAGTCATATGTACAAGTTTGATACAGATTTTTTTCCAGCCCACATGCTGTGTGTATTGTAACAATTTCAACCGGCTACAAAGGAAGAACGAACAAATTAGATTTAGCATAACCAAACTTTTAGTAGATTATTACTGCCATTGTCGAGTAGGTAATAATATTACAAGTTTCTTGGGACCGTTTCAATGTTCTAACAAGATGGTGGCTTTCTTGTTGGAACTCTCCAGGAAGTTTTGTGCACAATAACCGAACTATGTTACGTAAAACACCACCAATATTACGAAATATAGAGTTAACGGAAGATTATGAATAAAATATAAAATCCACTACATGACATTACAAGATCCCGCCAGAAACTCCAGCGTGGACATTGACTACGCCTTGGTCTTATTTTAATTTATCACGTTTTAAGACCAGTCAATGGTCTGATTATGTCCGTTACCCTTTCTATTATATGCTTACTGTCGATCAATGTGTCGTAATTATACTATTATATCATAAAAAAATGTAGTATCAGTAGTAAAATCAGTAAAAGGTAAGGGAGAAAGGGTGATACTATACTCGGTTTATCAGATTAGGTTTAGTTTAAGTGTGACCTCGGTTGTATCAATAAATAGATAAAAGTAAATTTTCATATAAATTTATTGTCTGTATTGTTAAACCACAGTTACTCATTACATTAAATATCTTAATCAATTAAACTATTGAAATACCGATACGTAATACTTATAATGTACGTATGTTTGTTCTCACGTCTACAACGTCTACAACTATAGAACACTTTTATGGAACGTAAAGACGATGCGTGACCTTTGACCCCTACATATTCATAGCGCGCAACTCTATAGATATGCGTCCTCTACAATCGGTATAGTTCAACCAAAAGTCACAAGTGTAGAGAATTGAGATAAAATGTCTAATAAAAGTCTTTAACGATCAGCAACGGTGGAATTGCCGCCATTTCACTAATGGCCGGATATACTCTGACATGGGAAACAATCCCCACTTGCTAATGGCAATAATAATCTTCAACCGAGGGCATTTGTTGCCAATGAGGAAAAAATTCAAACGGAACATTGTAACATGTAAATTGCTGAACATAGATATTAAATGACTAGTGATCGTCTAGTGGTCGAAATTTGGGTATATTTAATTGATTTTTCAAGTTTCAATATTGTGGCAAAAAAGTAAACTTTTTAGAATGTTTTTTATTCCTAACACTAAAACTCTGCAAGAGCTACTAAATAAGAAAGGAATAAAGAAAATCGGCAGAGAAACAGAGAAGGCAGATGTTCTTAAGTAAAATTCTCTCTAGGCTAAGGCTCCTATATAAATAGGCACTTATATATACGAGCGCTCGGCCAGTGGCCGAACTTTGGCTATAGCGAAAAAAATCGATTTCCAATATTTTGATATTGATACCACTAAAGCTCGTCAATAGCTACTAAATAAAGAAGAAATGCAGAAATCGGTTGAAAACGGCGGGGAGAGATGTTCTTAACTGTTTGCCCGATGTCGATTTATATACCTATAGATAAGACATAGATTGAAGATGCTCTGCACAATTTGTACTCTTTGAAATTTATTAAACAAAAATACAATATGAATTCTAATTCAAAATGCATAGTGAAATGTGAAGCGAGCCGCCGGTTTTGTTGACAACTTTGTTGGTGCGCTGTACACGAATTTACTGAAACTAATTCTGAAGCGTGACATGTATTGTTTAACATGCAACAACTGAGTCATTGTGTCGGAAGTATGTTTTCATGCTATTATACGATTGTTCGTGATAGTATTTTTTTTTTCTGCAGACTCTCGGTCCGCACCATTTTTTTGCTATCGCTTTTTAAGTGTAAGTTAAAAATCGTATCTGTAAGCATCTATTGGGTGTTTTTTTTTAAATATATTTATGTTTATTATTATTGTTTTTTTTTATTTATATATGTTTATTTCTTTGTTTTTATGATTTCAGTTAAATATTTTATGACGGATTTTTTTTTTTTTTTAAAGACGTTATTGCCTTTATGGCGGTTTCATTCCGGTCCTCTATCTATCGGTATTTAATTATATTACATAGTGATGTAAAACATAATAGAATATGATTATACCCGACTGTAACTATATCTATATCTGTAAAAATATGTATGACCAGATCGAGTTTCTTGCCGGTTCTTCTCGATGCCTGTGTTTGTCCGAACCGGTGGTAATGTTGATGTTCATAAGCGCTTTCTCGGGGCCTAAATTGAATAAAGATTTTTTGCTTTGATTTGACTGGATCGTATAATAAGAACGTTTGTGTGTATCGCCTTGCTCATTCTGTATATATCAATTAATTAGTGGCTATGTCACTTTTTAGTCACTCTTTCGCTTTTCCAAGTTTCAAGATCAACCAGTGTAGTCCATCTGCGGAATAGCTTGCAGCATATCAACAGCAATATTTAAAGGATCGCAAATTTCTCGGTAATAGTTATTCTTTTTGAATTCTTTTATGTTTCCTATCGGTTACAATTCAGTTTGTAGTGCTCGGATAAAAAAAGTTTAGAAAGACCCTTCCATGCGTAACCGCTATTATTATCTAGAGTGCAAAGAGTACCTTGCTCCCGGGTGCCCAGTCCTGGGAAGCACCGAAGGATATACAAGATGATCAGCTCTCGGTCAGGGATAAATTCATCTAATTCTAATTTGAAGCAAACGTTATTAGGAGTTTCCCATGTTTTATTTTCCTTTACTTTTAACAGCGGAGGCTGTATCATGTTCTATATCCATTATATGAAAGAAAGTGGTTCGGTCTGGCAAAGAAAAGCAAATGATAGAACAAGTTGGAAACAGCTGGAAGTGGTCTACGTGTTAGACGGCATGCTGACCACTAAAACAGAAAACCCGATGTGTTAAACATATGTAAAAAAATGTATACATTCGGTATCAGCAATAAATACTATAATTACTATAATAAAATGGCTAATTCAATCTTTTATTCGGGACTTACAATAAGGATAAGAGGTCTCAGGACAATACTTATGCCAGAGTGCTCCATAAGATACAGGCGACTCTCGAAGCACTTTTAGGTTATTTATTCATTTAGGTTAGCAAGAGAGTCAACATCAATACATTGTTATTAGAATAAAGTGTACAATTCAACGTTTCTGCTAAATATGATCTTATTTGCAGACAACAACAGCATACATTTCAAATATTATTACTGTAATATCATTTAAATAATTAAGGTGTTAAAATAAAAATACGAAATAAAATAATTACCTACAAACGAATGCGTAAAATATTGAGAAGTAATATATATATATACATATTAAATTGTTAAAAATTATGAAGAAAAGTGAAAAAAAAATTATATTGAAAATCATCATAACCGTTTTCATTTTGTAATTGCTAAGAGTATGTGATTTATTAATAGCCGTAATAGTTTCGAAGAAAATATCAATTTTACCTTTACCTTTAATAGATGCAACGTTATATAGTCGCATTGATCTATTTGATTGGGAGATATGCCCCAGATTCATGAGAGATCGTTTTTCACAAATTTTTATATATGAAAATCCAATGCCATGATGCTTCTCCAGAATGTACTCAGAAACTACCAAATCGATCTTTATAATAGTTGGCATTTATGTATAATTTGGTCCAACTTGAGAGATAGGATAATTTAGTCCAACTTAAGAGATAGGATAATTTGGTCCAACTTGAGAGATAGGATAATTTATATTTCGATAAACGATCTTAATATTTTTTATTTACAAATTAAATTATGTCAATGTTGATTATCATTATTAATTGTGAGTTTCATCAGTCTCGAACAGATGGCGCTTTAAATTGGTTTGTTGACAGAACACTGTAGGACAGATTATTATAGATATCTCAGAGATGGCGCCACGTTTTAATTTGGAATTTCTTTTTCAAATTCAGTTTATTTTTACCCCGGCAGATTTAGGCAGACTCATTACCCCGTACCCCGTAATACGAAATACTTCATCATAATTTTAATTTAACATTAGTCCATTGAAAAGTTACATTTGAGGTTGCGTTTTTTAGAGGACGCAATTTTATTTTTTTGATGTGTAGGGGGGGTCAGTGTAAAGCTAAAATCAAGTTTGTGGGGTCGCCACCCTTGTCCCACGGCCGCCATCTTGAAAATAGGGGTTGAAATGGTTATTACGATTTATCTCTTAAACTATTTATCTGATAAAAAAAAATGTTAACATTTTATGTTGCAACTCTACAACTTCGGTCCAGTACCTTTTTGTCGTAGAATTATAAATAAAAAAGTTATAAGCGAAAATTTTCAGAAATTCGAGAAAAATATTTATATTTTTCGATATAACTTTTTTTTTATCATTTTACGAAAAAATGATATCAGACCATTTTTGTAGATCGTTTTTTAAGGAATAACTTTTATACGCAACATTTTTTAATTAAGTCAATAACTAAGGTTCTACAGCGCTCCGAAGTGAGTATTATTTTTCAGTACTCTTAACTATACATATATTATACGTGTGTATTAATAATGTGTCATCAGTTATTTTCTTTTTTTTATATTTTGTATTATAATTCTCTTAATTATTAATTTTGCAATATTATTAATAATTATTAATAATAATAAAATTTGTATATTCAAGATGAAGAAAAAAGTTTATACTCCTTATTATGGTCGAATTTCAAGTATTGGATAACCGCTATTTAAAATACATCAATATATGTGACTTCGAAAATCGCTGGTACTCTCTTGGATATACTAATGTTGAATATTTTCTTTATAAATAAAAAAAATAAATATTGGATTTCATTGGTCTCAACTATGTAATATAGATCAATGATTCACAAAAACTTTATCTCATAAAACAACTAATTGGAGTGGCATTAAATGTTATAAAAAGGTGAACACTGTTATCGGTTCTCAAAGAGCAGTTAAATAAAGCACCTCACAAAACGAAAGTCGATCAAACGAGCCATAATCTTGTTTGAGAAGTTTTCTAATTAACGTTCTAAGTTAAAAGTAACCTATTAAAAGGCTTTCCGATTATTAACTTTGATCGGTTAATTTGATTTTAAGGTTGCGAAAGTACAGTTTTATTTTGAAACTAGCGGTGCCCGCGGTTCTGTCCTCGTGGAACCTGATGTAAAAAAAACAGTGAGTAATAAAATAAATAAATATAATAAAATGTATTAAGTCCATTTGCTTATCTACTTTTCTTTCGTACTTAAATCGCGTCATCACTAAAATTACAATAACTTTTGATTGAGTGAACCGATTTTCATGAAACCAAAACTAAATGTTATTCCAGGATAGAATTTATTGTGAACGCACAGCTAAAGCAGTGATACGTGTTCAAACAAACAGACAGACAGCCATTTCTAAAAATGATTGAAATGTATTTTATTACTTATTCCATGACATCTGCAACAATTCTTTTGACAAAAATCTGAAAAGTACAGACACCTTAGGTTTACATTCTTATTATATGTATAGTTTACGCCAACGTGAGCAAGCTTTTTGATCTGATATGAGATTTAAGAGTCATATTTGTTATTATTTTTCATTGTACTTAATTAACTTCATTGTTTGAGCTGAAATCCTATGGGACAGCTTAATTATATAGGAGCTGGATACTTCCCAGAGGTTCCGTTTTAAATTATTTATTCTGTAGCTTAACTTGTTGTTTGTCTTAATATAGAGTATTGTGTTCGCGAATTTGCTCACGTTTATATCGATTACACCTATGCTTGGAGAATAGTACTTTTTATTAATAAAAGTATATATAATAAGTATCCTATGTATTTTGTGTATCAATGACAACGTGAATGTAAAGTTTTATAATGATCGATTGAGCAGTGACAAACAAAGCGTAAGCGTAAAGCGTGTCAAACAAACAAACGGGCATTTCCATTTATACTATTAAATAGGTTATGATCATTACATAGTATAAAACAAAATCCCCCACCGCGTCTGTCTGCCTGTCTGTTCGCGATAAACTCGAAAACTACTGAACGGATTTTCATGCGTCTTTCACCAGTGGATATAGTGATTCGTGAGTAAGGCTTTGGTGTATAATTTGTCAAGGATTTTTTTATAATCAGGATGGGACAACGTCTGCCGGGCCCGCTAGTTTTATTATAAACACTAACGGAAAATGACAATTCATCATTGTATCAACCTGTAAGAGATCCACTGCACGGTCATAGGCCTATTCATGAAGAAAGGTATGGACATAATCACCAAACCACGCGGTATTGGCGATATCAAACTATGAGAAATGTGAATTTCTATATTTTTTCATATACCGTGGTATTACAAGAACATTTCTTAGGTTCAGATTTACTTAGATTTATTTCAATTAGTAAATGCAAATATCGAATGGGCATTCCACTGGTCGAACCACTCGACTGCTACGACTAACTACTATAACTTACAGTGGTAATACATCGAAATTCGATATATACATTTATTTCAATCTAATTCATATATTTCAGACATAGTATAACCAGTAACATTTTTTAGGTAACAATGTTAGGTATTACAACAAAGTCCCAAAGCATATTTCCGATTTGCCGGACTGTAAGTTTAAGCGCCATGGCAAGCGGGTTTTGCTGTCAAAGTATTATTATAGAGTGGATCAATATGTGAACGATGGTGGTGTCTGGAATTAACTCCTCCGACTTAAAACGATTGTAACGTATAATCTATTGGAAATATATATGTTAAAAAGTTGAACCCGATCGAGTTTCTTGTCGGTTCTTCTCGATGACTGGGTTGTTTTCCGAACCGATGGTAGTTTTGACGTTCATAGGCGTCTTATATGGCCAAAATTCAATAAAGTATTTTTGATTCGATTTGAAATAGCATTGTGATAAGTCTTCTGATAATCACTTGACAGTCTTCTTTATCTTAAAAATCTAACTTAGGTTATTCTAGGTATAAGTATTCCAATGTTTTCGGTTCTTACGTCACCTATCAGCAAATAAATTACAAATAAAACTCACTGTAAGGAGTAGACAAGTCATGATTTCATATTAATATCTACGCCCACACCTAAGTTAATTTATCACAATAAAAAAAGCAATTTAAAATGAGAAATGGAGTCACCCATTGTCGTTACAAACAAAAGGAAATAATATTTGTGTGAAAGAAATGAAATTTATGTTAGAGAAAAAAAAGCACGAGGTATCGCAAAGGGGACTTTAATTAATTACGTTGTATTTAGAAATACAACGTTTGAAACAACTAGGGAGATTCCTTATTCTTTTTATATGGCAAAAATGTCAACTTCCATAATAAATGCAATTGTTTTTTTTTACCATTTTCTTGGCTAGGACAATTCAATCATTTTAGGTAGGGGTTTTCATCGTCATGATATTTGTAAAAGTCCAAGATGTCTGTATGTCATGTAGTAGCTTTTATTTTGTATTCATATAATATAATATATAATAGAGCCACGCCTAAGCTATTACCGTTTTCAGCATGAATGGTCGCCTCGCCTACGGTACTACCCGACCAAAATAAACACCGACATGAAGTAATAGTGCTTGCTTTGTTGCGTTTCGTTCGGTCAGTGAGAGCGTCTGAAGCTCCCTTCGTCTACCCCCCTTCCCTATACCCCCTCCCCCAAATACAGGCTGGCAACCCACTTGCAACTCCCCTGGTGTTGTAAGTGTCTATAGCGGTGGTGATCACTTAACATCCGGTGACCGACCTGTTCGTTTGCCTCCTATGGTATAAAAAAAAGAAAATCATGAACTTGAATAATTGTAATTAGTTAATTTTTGTAATTAGTTTGGTTATTGTGCACAATTTAGTACTATATTAGAGAAAAGTTCATAATATTGACATTTAAAAAAATGAATTACTATCAAATTTCGACCAGTAGTTACTTTAAACTGGGGTTAGTTTATTGAGCCAGTCTTTTTTTAATAAAAACTAAGCAGACATAAATAATAACCATCACGTACGATTTTCAGACATAATACAATGCGATGTACATTACAATTGACAATATATATCACTCAAATAATAAAATTGCACACATTTTTACTAGAATCTACTGTATATACCAGAAATTACTAAAATATATTCTTTAATCAATCATCGTTATTATTAATAACTAGCTGTGCCCGCGACTCCGTCCGCGTGGAACCTAATATAGTGACTTATAAAATAATCAGATTGTATTAAGTCCAGTTACTTACCCACTTTTCTCTCGTACTTAAGTCAAATGTCATTAAAATTACAATAACTTTTGATAAAGTCAACCACTTTTAATGAAACTAAGACTAAATGTTACTCGAAAATATGCTTTATAATTTTCTTGATCAGGTTCTATCGTAAACGCAGTACTTTAGCAGTGGTGTGTTTCCAAACAAACAGGCAGACACTTCCAAAAATTTTTTTTTTTTTTTATCGTACCTCAGCAAAGTGACTGTACTGTCCCTGATGGTGAGCACAGTATAATCCAAAACAACGGCGACTACCGAGAGACACGCTAAACCGCTGTCATGCCGGCCTGAAACACCCCCCCAGCCGGCCCCCCCCCCCCGGTTTCTGGATATACACCGCTGATCCCGAACGCGACACCCCAAACGTGCCACTATGGCGGGTGTTCCACCTGGTGTACGGTGGTAGCGATCCAGTCGGGTACAGACACCCTACCACCCCGCAAAATGATTGAAATGTATTTTATTACTTATTCCAAGACACCTGCAACAATTTTTTTAACAAAAATCTAAAAAGTATAGACTGATAGAGATAGAAGAAGTAAATAATGTACTATTTATACAAACCGATAATAAAACGTAAAATAAAAGAGTCTGGGAAGACTCAAACAATTTTAATATATTGATCTTCACCTCACCGACTTCGGTGAACTCTATGAACTTCATTATAAAATCATAACGCTTTGATGTTTCAATATGAGAGATAAAATATATAAAAGTGTCTAGACTGCATCATGTTTTATATAATACATGTGGTTTTATATATATATTTATATTGTAAGTCGTTCTTTGCTGCAGGTAAGTATATAAAAGTTGTGTGGATTTATGAAACCGTGATGCAAATTAAAAAAAACCTTCGGCTCGTAGGTATTTAACTGAATATTTTCCGTAAGTTATTCGATATAGAGTATTAAAATCACGTTTTTAATCTTAACTTAATAATTGGAGAATGATAGTGGGAAATCAATAGTAGACAAGATATCCAACTATACATTTTAATTTCAATCTGCGTATTGGAGTACGGAGTTCATAATACATACAACCATTCAGATGATAGACAAATTTTAAAAACTAAGCAATATTTATATAGATATCTATATATTTAGAGCCATAGGTGCCGCCATGTTAGCCTTGGCTGCTCTGCTGAACGCTAGTCACTTTACACCTACTCCGCGGCCGGCTGTAATGCAACATGCGATAGATAGACGTTTTATTATAATAATGATTGTTCATTTTTAAGTACACTTGTTTTCTTATAGATAGACGGTTCCCTTACACTAAACTTCTGCACTAGGTATTCCGTCAAAACTCGGTACTATTCTTTGTGTCGTATAGAAAAAAATGCCTTGTATGGGCTTCGAATTGGTAAAAGTTCAATACTGCAGAAGCAGCAAGATGACCAAAATCAAAATATCCTTTATTCAATTTAAACCCAGAGAAGGCGCTTATGAACATCAAAGTAAATAGTAACATAAATAGTTACATTCGTTATTAGTGGATGCACAGAGAGGGGCGTCATTTCCAGACTTGACAATCGTTCACATATTAATCCACCCTATAATAGCCTTTAGATATTAAAACCCGCATGACATGGTTCTTGAATTCACTATCCGGCAAATCGGTAATGTGTTTTGGGACTTTGTTATAAAACCTAACACTATTCCCTAAAAAACTGTTTTTGGACTTTGTGAGCCTGAAGCATGGAATGACTAATTTTTTGCTGTTTCTAGTATTTAAATTATGCCGGTCTTTTACTAGATCCAGCATATCTAAGTTTTTGTGGACATACATTAAATTATCAAGAATATATTGGGAGGGCAAAGTTAAGATACCGAATTCCTGAAACTTAGTCTTTAGACTTAGTCTTACCCACTCAAATTTTTGCGCCAATCATTCTTTCCATTATCTGAACCTACCATATTGAATCTCATTTTAAAAATGTAAAAGGAAAAAGGGCGATGCTAGGAAAAATAATAAAAATAAGTAAGTAATATTATTTAGAGGTATAAATTTCACGTGTTCATTACAGCATCCAGAGAGGAGTTCGTGCCCTCCTACCACCGTCCTTGCCGTTTATTAAGTAGATCAGGCAGAAATACAGTTATAATTGTGAATAAAATCGGGTATAGTAAATCGTGAGAAAAATCGAGAAAATTACAATCGTTACAAAATTACATCGGCAATCGTCACTATCACGTCTGCTTCAAGCATTTTAGCAACTGAATTAGGTGATGCCAAATTGCAACAAACTAGAAGAGATTCACTATGTTATTACTTTGTGGCTAGTGAACGCAGCCCTTCAGATACAGAATTTAAAATCTCGCTTGGATACTGGATACACTTTGAGTGTATACGAACAGGTGAAATCTATGTTGTGCTACTTTGCTAACCTATTGTGCGTAAATGCATTGTTGTACTCTTACGTCAGCTGTATTTGTGTGCAATTTAGCGATGACAGATTAAAACATCGTGTATATAATCAAAGTGGATATACACAGAGTGATCCCAGAACGCGACAGGCCTAATTCTGCAACTATGGTGGGTATTAGAGAATTAGAACTCACACGCTGTAAATCTATAACCCTTCAGAATTGAAAGGACAAATTGCTACATCCAATTTACTTATAATCCTCTGTATTCGTCGATTGGAAGGAGGATTGAATAGTAATTGATGTTTAACTTTAAACGTATAAAATGTACATTGAATATATTTATACCACAGAGTCTGTTCCAAATATTGAGAATTTAGCGTGTTTAGTAAGTTAATATTTATCTGTTTTAATAAATATTCGGGACTTTCAAGAGTCTGAGTGAGTCTTGTTTTTTCTTTATGTGTTTTAGCGTTTGGCCACAATCTCAACGATGTTCAACGACAATGTAGTCTAAGCTAGTTTAGAAAATGTAGCTATGTTTACTAAAACACATTAGACTTAGAGATGCTGCTGCTACTTTCTGTCATATTTTTGCCGGAATAGTTTGATTATATGTACTCGAATACAAGTAATTTCCAATTTGAGAATTTCCACCTGCTTAAAGTATAAATGTTTAGAGCTGAATCAAGAGCTGAGGATGAAAGTAACCACATTAAATGAAAATAAGAATCAAAAGAATGAGATGTATGTTTGATTCTATTGTTACATTTTTTTTGTCGCGACACTAATTTTCTGAATGTATTTCAAATTTAAACATAAATTATTTACAGAAGAGAGAAGGAAAAGGACAGAGAAGAAGACAACGATACTATTACAATATTTTTAAGCATATTTTTAATACAATTAATATGGTATTTCATGACTTATACCAAACCATAGACAGGACATCAGTATTCCAAACAGCGAGGCAATTTCGGTCGAGTTAGTACTTTAGTAACTTAAGCAAGTTCATGATTTGTGTTACAATTCGACAGTCGGCAGAGTTTATTTTAGATTGAGGGCAAAAAGAAATTATGTCGCATCGCATATCGAATTAGGGTTGCTAGATAGCCGATTTTTCCAGATATTTTATGATTTTCAACATGTTGACTGCCAACAACAAGATATCTCATAGCTTGTGGACTTACCCAGGAGGTCCATTACGAATTATCTCGTCGCTTCTTTAGTTGCTATCTTTATACAGTTACAAGCAAAGTCATAATATATCAGTGTAAATATGGATCGGTGACTTTAGGAAAGCGAAAAACAATCTGGTTTGTCTTACATGGAATTCTGTGTTGCACTCTCAAATATAATAACAAAGCTTGAAATATAACTACGAGATAATTAGTACCATGTTTATCTTAGAAACAAGTTTTTTGCTTCTTGATTTTCACTATTTATTATAATTACCATTTTAGTAACATAATATCATCAAAACAAAATGGCTTCCAAGGTCAGTTTTGTGAAAAGCCCCATAGCAGTCAAAGTGATATAAAATAAAACCAGTGACAGACAAGTTGAGGAGTAATCGGCTAACGGCTATGTTCATGTGGAGAGACGAGAATCAAAACTAGAAGGTTTTTATGTCTGAAGGTGGGAGGGTATGAGTAAAGGAAGACAAGGTACCGAGGGATTGTGTGATGGAATAAAAGGTATGAATAATGAGATGACAATTGACATAAGAGAGTGGAAGAAAAAACGTACGTACGTACCTATTTATGTGGTATTAGTGTGAGGAAATGTTAGCTTTTAAATATCTCATAATTGAGAAAATATTCCATTTCTATTTGCAATGGTATTAGAAATTATCTTGGATTTAATTTATGTACACGCATTCCCAATCATCATCAATAGCCGTGTGACAAGCAATAAGTCGTAATTGTCAAGTGGTTTGACCGGTGGAATATTAACCCCATGTCTGCAGAATCAAACCTCGGCATGTACTAACGAATATTTCGGAATTCCCGTATATTTACTCATTTCAATTGGTAACACTATCGGCTGACGGTGAAGGAAAACATTGCGAGGAAACGTCAGAAATGTTTTTATAATACTTTAGTATGTGGGAAAACAAAGAACTGTGGATTTCTCAGAGTTTGATATCGCCAATACGTCGTGGGCTGGCGTGGTGATTATGCCCATACCTTCCTTCGGGAATAGACCTATGGCCCTGCAGTGGGTCTCTTACAGGCTGATGATGATGATGATCAACAGCCAGTTTATGCTCTACGTACTTCTGTGACATATGTTAACTTGTTTCAAGAAGGGTTTTTCTCAATATTTTTTATTCTTGAATGCTTTCGTTAACCTTAGCTGTAACAACTGTTATAGTGGTAAAATTAAGCATGTGACGTTCCTTGATCAGCTTAACTTTATTTAGTACTAGCTTCTGCCCGTGACTTCGTCCGTGTAATATTGTTACTTAGGGCAAACTAACAGAGAGTGGAAGCACTCAAAAGGAAAATAGACCCGATTTTGAAACATTCTTAATTAGTGCTCCGCTCCTATTGGTTTTAGCGATGATATGTAGCCTATAGCCTTTCTTGTTAAATGAGCTATCTAACACTGAAAGAATTTTTCAAATGTGACTGGTAGTTCCTGAGATTAGCGCGTTCAACCAAACAAACAAACCCTCCATCTTTATAATATTAATATAGATTATTACTCTTCTCTCGCACTTACCTCGAGCCGTCACCTAAAATAGAATAACTTTTGATAAAGTCGACCGATTTTAATGAAGCAAAAACTAAGTTATTCTGGAGGAGATGTTTTATGATTTTATTGGTGAGGTTTTATTGTGAACTCAGTACTTTAGCAGTGATGTGTATTCATACAAACAGACATTTCTAAAAATGATTGAAATGTATTTTATTTCTTATTCCTAGATACCTGTAACAATTTGTTTGACGAAAACCCAAAAAGTACAGACGGATTAGATTTACATTTTTTTTATATGTATGATACAGATGCAAGCGGATAATAGAAAGTAAGAAAGAAATATTAATTTATACATACACAACATATTATATAAATTAAAAAGCTAACCCGACTTCGCAGAGGTCGTTAACGAAGGGAATTAGACCAAATTTGACCAGCCTGTAATTCTATCCATGTTTCTGAAGGTCTCCTTACTGTCTCACTTGATTTTATATATGAAACTTTTTACGGTACATTTTAAGTTTTATGTACAATTTTTCAAACATTTTCTGTCATACAAACCTAGTCTGGATAATTACAAATATAACAAAAAAGATTTAGCCAAAGAGGTGCAGCAGAAAGCAGAAAGAGGCACAAAATGATACAAGAGAGACGTAATGAAATAAGTTGCATGTCAAATACTCCTTTGTCTCGGCATAAGCTGCAGACTTATAATAGCAAGTATTGTGGCACTCGTATTCTGACGAGGACTGTAATTACGAACGCACGAATAGAACTATAATTAAAATTGAATAACAATTTCGAATTAATACTGATTATTCTAAACGTTTAGGCGTATGCATTTTATATCATGTTAGCATATGTCTAATGCCTATCATCTTGCCTATCTTTACTAATATTATATTTATTTAATTGTTAAATTTAAGTACTCCTACTTGCGTACTTATTGTATGCCAGCGCAATCTCTTGGCGGATGGGGTTGAAAAACTCTGATATAATAATTATGACAATTTTAATTTATACTGAAGATATATAGAAAACTTGTGAGGTAGAACGCTAATGACGAAAGCGGAGAAAAGTTCTATTTAGAGCAAACACTTACATATGATTTTTTAAATTTCATTTGCAAATCAAACATTGCGCTACATATTTCAAAACATCCTTACTTAAGATTATAAATACGATTGTGAGTTTGTTTATTTGTTACCCTTTGAGACTTTAACTACAAAATCGATCATTATGACATTCTATCCAATCTATATCCATCTTGACTCTTCTGTCGAGTGGTTCTGTTATACCTCATAATAAAGAATTGGCAAAGCGCTCTTGTATAAGCGCTTCTGCACAGACAGCTACACGTAGACCAGAAGTGCACACGCCGCGGCCCTTGGTCAATGTACATGCGGCCCGTTAGAGTAGCGAAAAATAAAAGCATCGACACTGTGCTATACGAGTTTGCACTTGGAACTAATTAAATTAGACTTATGAATTATTTTTCATATTTATTAAGTTGTTTTAATTTATAGCGGCCCGTCTTTAACTCATATTCTGTCAGAGTGGCCCCTAGTTCGAAACACTTTGTGCATCCCTGCCATAGACTCCCCAACCTCAGACCGTGAACTCAGTTTACTAACAATTCAGATCAAATCAAAAATACTATAAATCAGTTATCGAGAAGAACTGGCAAAAAACTCGATCGGGTTTCTCTTTTTTTTTTATAAACGTTTTATATCGGATGCGTAGAGCCCCTATTTCCAGACATCCCCATCGTTCACATATTGATCCATTCTATAATAGTTTTTGACATCAAAACCAGCTTGGTATGTCACTTGAACTTACTACACGGTAAATCGGTAATGTGCTTTACGGCTTTGTTGTAAAATCTAACACTGTTCTATAATTAAGTGTATAATGTATGTATGTTTAGTGTATGTGTGTATGTACGTGAAGAGACATTTACGCAGGCCGGCATGTCAACGACGACCGCCGGACGAGGGCGTATCTCTCGGTGGTCGCCGTTGTTTTTGGATTGTACTGTGCTTACCATCAGGCACAGTGCAGTCACTTTGCCGTGCTACAATAAAAAAAAAAATAAAAAAAAAACCAGTACATTTCCATTATTTTTTAAATTATGATATTACGTGTTAAAGCTTTAGACGAAAGTCCGTGTAATTATTCGAAGATTAGTAATAACAGCGGCGATTTTGGTGATAGATTCCAGAATTCTAGATGGTTGTTTTTTTTCTTTAATCACTCTGTGCTTACCATCAAACAGAGTGCAGTCACTTTGTCATTCTTCTATAAAAATACGTCATTTATTGCAGGTTTTGTTGATTCACTAAATAAGATGGAAAAATATTTTGTAATTCGTACGTACAGTTAGATAAAATAGGAAATAGGACAATAAAAAGATACAAAAACACTTGATACAAGGTTTTACGACACTTCCCAACTCGAAGACTATAAGGAAATCCCTCGTTTATCACTTTGCCGTGTCTTTCTTTGGTTTGGGTTTTCTTTGTTTCATATGTAACGACGTCATCGTTGTAAAATGAAAGAAACTTTTTTTAAATATGAATGTTGATAATAAAATCTTCTGTTCAAACTATTGTATAATAGTCTAGTTTATTTAACCTGAATGTATCTCTTACATACGAGTACAAATACATCACTCTATATGTAATGCAATGTTAGCTATTGTAACAAACCTTTATTATCTGATTATATTGTACTAGTTGCTAGCGTGGCATCCATGGGCTTACTAAAAAAGTAAATGAAAACAAATATTCGTTTTACACTACGACCACGTAATGAAATAAGATACTGAACATTTTAGAGGTGGTAAAACCACACTGTAGCTATTACTGGTTTCAGCATGAATGGGTCGGCTCGCCCGGGTAGTATCACCCTCTCACAGAAAACCGACGTGAAGTAATAGTGTTTGCATTGTTGCGTTTCTTTCGGTCAGTGAGAGCACCGGAGGCCCACCTCCTCTCCCCTCCCATACCCTCTCCTCGTCCCCTCCCCTAAACATAGGCTGGTAACGCAGTAGCGACCCCCCTGGTGTTGTTAGTGTCTATGGATGGCGGTGATCACTTAACGTCAGGTGACCCGCCTTTTCGTTTGCCTCCTATGATATACGAAAAAAAAACAATTGAAAGCCATTCTGTCAATATTTTTGAAGATTTGCCTTGGATCTTGATGTTTATATGAAGATTTTGTAACCCAAACTTATTTTTCTTTCATTCAAACCTTGTCCAGACAATTAAACAAAAAAAAGTCTAATGAGGGTAGCCATTTTGAAATGATATGCTTACATCCATTCGGTACAAACGATATGAACTATGAAAACTGTAAACGTGTCCTTTTCTGTATCAAGTTTTTACGCAGACCCGTTACCCCCTTAATACCAAATACTTTATTGTAATTTTAATTCAACATGTAATAACTGAGCCACAGCGAGGCGTGGCAGGGTCAGCTAGTCTTTATATATAAAAATCAATGTTTGTCCTCTATGAATACCGAAAATACTGGTCAGATCATGATAATAATTTAGGAGGGTATTCTGGGGACGCCCGAGAAGGTTCCTGTATCAAAATATCTATATATATCAATGTTTTTTTTAAATATATTAATGACATTATTTGCCTTCAAGAGAGAAAGGGCTTTTTCTTCTTATTGAAACTTTTTACACTACGTTTGATATTGCTTTGATATATTTCAATGAAACATCAGTTATCACAATTAATAAATTCCATTTGTATCGATGTCATTGTTTAGGAATATATGTAGTTCTAGCCTGGATACGACGACATAGTGGGATCAAGGGTAATGAAGCTGTCGATCTTATCGCTAAATAAGCTATCCAGACTGGATATTTTGATCATTATAAAACCTATGTGGTAACGTCATCTATCATTACATAGTATAAAATAAAGTCCCCTACCGCGTCTGTCTGTCTATTCGCGATAAACTCAAAAACTACTGAACGGATTTTCATGCGGTTTTCACCAGTAGATAAAGTGATTCCTGAGGAAGATTTAGTTATATAAGATGTCAACGTTTTTTTTATTATCACAGCGGAACAATGTGCGCCGGGCCCGCTAGTTAATTTATATATGAATTATTTCCTTTTCCTTATTCCGCATATTTTATCTATACTTTCTCACGCTATTTTTAATCTATGTATTTTATTCAACCCCTTCCTTCTCCAAAAAGAACGGAACGCCAATAGCCGCCCGCACCGCCCTCTTCTTTATGTAACGATTTAAGAGAACGCACGCGACCACCCAAAGAAACATAACTTGTACTCATTATTGAGTTATTTATTGTATTATTGGTTTACGAACATTACCGTGACTACAGTGTATAAGTTGTGTTGTTATTGTGGTGGAATCGCAAAACCAGCAGAAATTTTCATCAACAACCCAGTAAGTTCCGTTCAAAATTCCTACCGCAAAATATATATTTTTTCATAAATTTCCACTACTGTGTTCAGGATTTATCTTCCCCAAACAAGTCTGATTTGTTTGCATCATGGAACTCAAACTGGAATGTATCTAACCAAATTAAAGGCAAATCATATGCTTCCGGATATATTCAGGATAACATTCGTGGTAAGCCGTATCTTTACAATGGGGTCCTCATATAAAAAAATTGGCTGGACGATTAAGTTCTGCTGCGTTCGCCATTCGAAAAATTCGCCAGCTAACAAATATTGTCACTGCTAGGTTGGTCTACTTCGCTTACTTCCATAGCTTAATGTCTTATGGCATTTTGTTGTGGGGGGCCGCAGCTGAGGTAGACACCATATTCCTACTACAAAAACGGGCAGTTCGAGCAATCTATGATTTGGGACCTCGTGAATCATTAAAGACTATTATTCTAATATTCGGTATTTTAACTCTGTCCTCTCAATATATTCTTGAGAATTTGATGAACGTCCGGAAAAACTTAGATAATCTAGATTTAGTAAAAGACCGACATAATGTAAATACCAGAAACCATAACAAACTGGTCACTCCATGTTTCAGGCTTACTAAGACCAGTAACAGTTTTTTAGGTAATAGTGTTAGATTTTATAACAAAGTCCCAAAACACATTACCGATTTGCCGGATAGTAGGTTCAAGTGTTATGTCAAGCGGGTCTTAATACATAAAGGTTATTACAGGGTGGATCAGTATGTGAACGATAGCGACGTCTGGAAGTGACGCCTCTCTCTGTGCAACCACTAAAAACAAATGTAGCTTTATGTGTCTATTGTTGTAATAATAAAAAAAAATATATGTTAGTTATTATGAAAAGATAAACCAGATCGAGTTTCTTGCCGATTCTTCTCGATGACTGGGTTGTTTTCCGAACTGGTGGTAGTTTTGACGTTCATAAGTGCCTTCTCAGGGCCTAAATTGAATAAAGAGTATTTTGATTTTGATTTTTGATTTTGATTTTATAAGTTTCGTGACTGTTGTAAGTTTGCTGCGTCTACTATCTGTAGACTGAGGATCTATCTATTGATGTGTGTTCTCCAATGCATCTTGCAAAGATCAGAATCAGCAACAACTCAATATGTGAATGTGGGTCGGGTGAAGGCACTCGAGAACACATTTTTTTTTAATTACCCCAATTTAGTATTTCATTGTATGATATTTTACCTAACAATATACTACGTCCGTCTGATTTTAACAAAGGCACAAAGGTATGTATTTTCTCCTTTAGTCAATACTCTAATTTTATGTGTTTTAACAAAATTAAACTTCAACATAACACATTAGCTAACAGTAATTATTATTTAAATATATATTTATTTAAGGCGTGATGTCTGTAGTGTTGTTTTTGTCTTTGTGTATCTCAGTGGCCTAACCTGGAAGAACTAAAATATATAACTAAAATTTAATATTATCTATAAAGTGACTCTCCCATGACTGACTTGACAATGGTAGAATTCATATCTGTGAAACTCCAATATTAAAAAGTAGAAACTTGTGAGTTTGGATGTTCGGGGTAATCTCTAATACTACTGATCCGATTTTTAAATTATTTCACTGTTAGAAAGGTATATTAGATTACTTTTTATTTAGGGAAATATATATTATCTAGTTGATGGGCCGTGGAGGTGAGGGTCACAGGAGTAATCCAGAGAACACCGGGAAGACATTTCTAACCAATATATATAGGATAGTTTGGAGTCACAATTGGACCCGATAAGTTTCGCTACAATCGGGTTCTAGGTTTTTTAAGATTTTTCGCGTTTGGAAATAAAATTGGAAATTTGCTTCAGACGAAGTTGCACGGGTCAGCTAGTATATTATAAAACTAGTTGTACCCGGAGTCCACATGCGTTTTTTTTTTTAAATTGTATTAACGAAATATAAAAACATGAGACCACGTACAACTATAGAAATGCTCTTTAAAACAATTGTAAGTACAATTGTAAGTACTTACATTGTAAGTACGCACGCTACTTACAGTAACATGTACCGTATACATTAGATATACTACGACTTACTAATAGTGTATCAAATGTGGTTCATCATCAGTAATATATTTGGAACCTTAACCCACCATATAACTACCTCAGAGCTCACTTACACTGTATAAGGAACCAATGAAACAACGATTTAAAGATGCTATTACAATGATATAATATACCCATATTGTCAATAAGTAATACGTTTATAGTCTAATATCTTATTAGAAAGACCCCTTTTCTCATCGAAATTACTATTAATAATTATAATCTTGAATTGTAAACAATGAATGGGCTGACGTTAACGTTGTAATCTCGCATAAATATAAATCACGATTTAAAACTTTATATCTGTCTAAGCAGTTTTTAATATTTGACAATTTAAATAGTGCTCATTGAACTCGATACAATATTCTTATATGTCAGATGTCAGAGTAGATATGTAGTGCCTATAGAGCAGAGCACACGGATGGCATTGTCCTCCATTTGTATGTATTTTCACAACACGACGGCACTATGAAATGAAACGATGACTTCTTCGATTCTTGTTGTTTTTAATAATTAATGATTTTACAATAATCTCAGAGACAACTCTCTCAGAGACAATAATTCTCACTTAGCGACAATAACGATAGATCTCACGGACTCGAAACAATAATGAATAATGAATCTTGCACAACCTCGTACAAGCACTTATAAAGGAATCGCCTTCCTTCACCTACCGACAACCCAAGTGAAGGAAGTCTTAATTTAACGAAGTACTTAATCTACGATTTTGTACATAGTTACACTTTATGTTCGCCAATAATTCTAATTATAAATAAATAACGGTTTTAACATCATACATTGAATAATTACGTTATCATTAATTATCTTAAAATAATTCACCGTTGTAACAACCGAAGTACTTTACAAATCCTTATTTGCTATGAAAATAATTTTAGATCGACAATTATTCTAGTAATTACAAAGTAATACTAATAACATAGTACAATGCCAATATGTTTTAATTACATTGTTATTCATTTTAAATAGCAACTTTACTATTCTATCTCGACTGCACATAGACTGTATTTCCGGTTTTAATAAACAACAAAAGGTTCCAAATGTTACTTAAATCTAGAATATTTCTATTACAATTTCACAAGTCCGATTTTAATTATTGTGACACTAATTTAGGTCTGCTTTAAATCAAGAATCAAATCAAGTTAGAAATGTTATCGTACGACGCACATTTTTTCAAAATGGTGTCACGCGTCGAGTGTGGCGTGACACTGGTTTATTTAGCGACTTCTATCAGTGCTTATGTGAATAAACATGTGGAATTCTTAGAAGTTATGAACAGTTTAATCTAATCTAAATTACTCAATAGTTTAGAATGAACCACATTAAGAATAATTACATAGAAGTGCATTAACAATACATTGCCAGTATCGATTAACATAGAAAATAATAGATGGCGCTGTTAACAAACACCTATGATAATTCGAATCTTCGTAAGATTGTGTAATAAAATATGCGTTACTATTTATGTGTTAATTCCGACTGCTGAATGCTCCTACTGCTGAATGCTCCCACTATGACATATATATTACTATGGTTACTAAGCTATGTAGACGAAAGCGCAGTAAATAAATTAAAATGTCCGCCAAAACGACCAAAAAACAATATACACTCATCAAAAAAGTCTAAGCAACATGTACTAATTTAAATTTTAGGATGGTTCTTCACATTATAACGTTGTATTTTATTTTTAAAATAATATCTTTAGGGTTCTATGATGTAAAAATAACAGCTGTTGTCTTTATAAGTTCTTTTAATAACAGAAATGAACAATATTAGAATATACTGTAGAAACTAAGATACATAAGAAACTAAACTTTTTTCTTACAAAATGAAATTTCTAAAGAAAATGTATTTATCGTGAAAGAATAGAACAATTTAATACAAAGTATGGGCTCCTCTGCTATTCAGAACTTGTCGGCAACGATTATTCATTGAATTAATGAGACTGTTTATGTCATCTTGCGGTATTCGCTCCCAATGGAATTGTAGGAAATCCTTCAGCTGTTGGGTTGTTGTCGCTCCGTCCAAGTCCTTCAAAACACGTCTCTGGAGCATGTCCCATGCGTGCTCGATGGGGTTGAGATCTGGCGATTGTGCAGGCCAGGGCAATACCCGGATGTTCTCCGTTGCAAAGTATTCACTGGTTCGCCGATCTCTATGTGAACGCGCATTGTCATGCATTAACCTAAAATCGGAGCCAAAGGTTTGTGCAAATGGGTAGACATAATGTCTGAGAATATCCTCAATGTAATTTTCAGCATTCATGTTTCCATTTACAAAAACGAGCTCAGTTCGCCTGTTCTTCATAATACCCGCCCATAACATAACTGTTGAGCCGCTGTATGGATGAACTACCTGAACGCACCTGAGCCTTTCAGTATTTCCGGGCCGACGATACACTCGCACCCTTCTTGTATCAGGCTTAAACCCGAATCGCGACTCATCGGAAAACATAATTTTATCCCATTGTTCCTGGGTCCATGTTATGCGTTCTCTACACCATTCATATCGACGAGCGCGATTCCCGTGACGTATCGGTGGGCACCTGATTGGGCGTCGAGCTCGTAGGCCGTACTCATGCAGTCGATTTCGCACAGTTTGAGGACTTACATCAACACCACTTGAAATTTGTAGCCTCAAACTTATCTCTCGAGCGGTTAACATCGGCTGGCGTCTTGCAGTCAGTTGTATGTACCGGTCTTGCCGAGTGGTTGTACTCCTTTTACGGCCTGGATGCTGTTCAGCGGATTCTCCTGTATTATTGTAGCGCTGCCAAAGACGACAAATAACACTTCTATGAATGCCAAAATGTCGAGATACCTGAGATTGATTACTTCCCGCTTGCAACATCCCTACAGCTCTTTGCATTTCATCTGCCATCAAATGACGTCGCTTCGTGACGTAAAGAATATCTAACAATTCAATTTTGTCGCTAACTTTATTTAAATGGTTGGTAAAATTATAAAATCAAGACTAAACGTAGTAATTAAAACGCACTTAAATTCAAACAAATTCGCAGTCATTTGAATTTTATGAAAAAACAAAACATAATCAAATTTTTTTTTACAACATGCCAGTATGTCATCAATAACAAAAAAGTTTACTTACCTACGCACTTTGTTTGAGTAAATACTTAGAAATTAATTAATATAAATGGTAAAATTTGTAATATCACGCATGTTGCTTAGACTTTTTTGATGTGTGTATTTATATTTACATATATAGATACAGATATATGAAATTCAATTATATTTATTCTTGGAGTCCAGTACAACGCACGTCTTACGCACATGTTTCCAGTGAAGTACATATTTTTGCTAAATTTCATGCGGATGAAGTCGCGGGTAACAGCTAGTCTAAAATAGAATAACCTAAATTACTTCTAATAAGATCAGTTATCTGCCAGTGCAAGTCTCGTGAAAATCGGACCAACCGTTTTGGAGATTACAATGCGGGCGAAGCCACGGTTAACAGTTAGTCTAAATTAAAATAGACTAAATTACTTTTTATAATGTCCACTATCTGTCGGTGAAAGTCCCGTAAAAATCTGTCTAACCGTTCGGCGATAGCATTGCGGACGAAGTCGCGGTTAACAGCTAGTCTAATTTGGAGTGGCCTAAGTAACCCACTGTAATTTCAGCTATCTGCCAGTGAAACTCCCGTCAAAATCGGTCCCGTCGTTTCGGGAGATTGCCCGGAACAAACAGCTTACTTGCAAATACTTTTTTGTTATCAGTATATACTTTCATACCCAGTCAGTAAAAGATAATTATTTTGATATTACATACAGACACTTCATTTTTATTATATGTATAGATATAGATGTGATATCTATCTGTTTGACTGTCTATCTGTTTATTAAGATGCTTATAATCAGGAAACCACTAAACCGATTTAGATAATTCTACTTTTTTGTTCATTACGTATTATTCCTAAACTATAATATCGCGAGAAAAGTAGGGAGCACAACCTAGTATACAATAAAAAGATAAACCAGATTCTTGGCGGGTCTTCTCGATAACCGAGTCGTTTTCCGAGCCGTTAATAGATTATTCACGTTCATAAGCGCCTTTTCAAGGCCTTAATAGAATAAAATGTTTTTGATATTGATTCCAATATGAACAAAGTTAAATCTGTGGATGAAAATTTGAAGTCTTGAGGCAGAGAACACAATCGAGGCTATTCATTTAACGGTTGTTTTATTCAACAAGCTGGCTTACTTTGAGAGGAATGGACACCTTTTTGTCCTGGCGGTTGGAATTGATGTGACGAATTGTATTAAATTTGCTACAATCGATTGGCATGAGAGGGATCCATATCGTGTCCTTTTCCCCAGTTCCCGCGTTTGTAGAATTTATGTCACTCACTCCAGTAGATCGGCAGTCGAGATGACAAAATTGATTTAATTTGGAGATGTGGTTTTTTACACCACTGCGTTAAAGGAGGGTAATCTTTTTCGAGTGTACGTGTATACCTTTGTCAATTTCTTTAGCAGCTTCTACAGCTTAAATTGCTTGATATATTTTGACAAATGATACGTCGTTAGATAAGTTTTATTCTATGCGACTTCCTATCATTATTATATTCTGATAGTCTGTATCATGCGAGTGTTCGGAAGAGTTGTTTAACCTCATTCCGTCTTCTTCTTTCCACTACAGAAATAAGCGCGTGGGTACGCGTCTCCACAGATTCACAGAAGCGACCATCCAGATAAAGAACGAAAAAGTTCAAAAGTTCTTCGTCGTATTGTGAAGATGTGACTTCACCTTCCAGTCATTGCGTTCCCTTCCTCTTACGATATCAGACCCTACAAACCAGTTGTTTTATATACTAGCTGAACGTGCGACTTCGTCCACGTGGAACGTTATGTAAAATAAACAGTGATTAATGAAGTCATCTGACTGTATTGAGTCTAATTACTATGTATTATTCTCTCGTACTTAAGTCACGTTGTCATTAAAATTCCAAGAAGTTATAATTGAGTGAACCGATTTTAATGAAACAAAAACTGAATATTACTCGAAGATGATATGCTTCATGATTTTCTTGAAATGGTTTTATCATGAACGCAATGCTTTAGCAGTGATGCGTGTTCAAACGAACCTACATACAGACTGACATTTCTAAAAATTATTGAAATATAATTTATTACTTATTCCTAGACACCTGCAATGATTTTCTTCAAACAAAAATCTAAAACACGTTACAGACACGTACAAACACGTTAGATTTGCATTCTTAATATATATACACGATATAATAGACTAATGGCCCGTCCCGGCTTCGCACGGGTGAACAATTGTTTTAAACATTTGGGTTAAACATATGTGAATTGGCTAAAACTGATCATAGTCTTCAAAATCTTGTACCCACGATTCAACCCAGAATCCAAAATCTTACTACAGAAAGAAATGTCTTCTGTTCGAGGGTAGATGAATGTGCTAACCTAACAAAATGATAAGATAAAAAAACTACCCGGTGAATTCATCTGTTTTGGTGCGTGATAGCTTAGCGGGAACTACTCTTTGACTGTATCTGCCAAATTAAGTCACAGTTAAGCTAAACACTGATGAAACACGCCATAGTAAACACGCCATTTTTCAAAAAATGAGTGGATTATCTGTGATTATTTGCCAAAAAGGCTTTTTATTGATTCTGATGGTTCTTCAATATTAGGAAGAAGTACTTTTCCAGATGTGCAGCACATACCATTTGCTTCATCACTCTATTTTTTAGCATAACATTTAGTACAAATCTTATTGATTGCCCCAATTTGGATGTTGTTCTGATGAATATAATCAATTTGTGGATTGTAACTGAATGCCAACCTATTACTATGAGTTAAACTTCTATTGCGCGAATAAGCCGCGCGGTTACCTGCGCTATAGATGTGCGCACCCCTCTCCCGTCACTCCTTCTTCGCCGCATAGCCCGCACGCACACACCACACCCCGGCAACGACGCGAGCGGCATATTTTGTTTAGATTGACAATTTTAAACTCGTAATATCTTTTGAATGCAATGGCCGATTTTAATAATTCAAAAGTTATCTACAGGTACAGAAACATTCTTAAATTAAAAATAATTTATTTGGATAAGGATCACATTATTTTTTTCTAGTAAAAAATATAACCTATGTTACTCAGAGATAATGTATCTTTCTAATGATGAACGAATTATCGAAATCTGTCTAGTAGTTTTTGAGTTTATTCGTTATAAACATACAAAAATACAACGTTTCCTCTTTATAATATTAGTGTAGATGTGTTTTATGTTCAAGCAAACTATTAGTATTGATATTTTAATATTAACTACATATACTAAATTATGGTTCGTAGGTAATTATGCAAACATTTTTTTACTTGATGCCTACATTTGCGATACAAAACAGCACTTTTATGATCAACATTATATGATGAGTTAATTCATGAAGCTATTACTATTATTTAGAGAATATTCTGAAAAAAAAAACGTGAGAACAATCAAACCACTAACTCGGTATTAGGGATGCAGATAGAATCAGATTTCAATAAAATCAATTCGCATTCATTTCATTCACTCGCCGTTTCGCTTTGAGTCTGATTTACCTCCGGCTATTCCACATTTTGGTTCGATGGTTTCTAAAGAGCTCAGTTTGAAAGGATCGACCGTTTCAACTAAAATAGAGGTCATTACGCCGTTTTTAAAGTACTCAGCTCACTAGCGGTATCCCAATTAAGAGGAGCTTTGTATTCGCGTGGATTACGGATAAAAATTGGATATGGTATTGTTACGTTTATTTTATCTCAGAATTATTTTTATGCGAGTTAGAAGATGGCCTTGAAATTACGAAGATATGTTTTTTTTTGTATTTTTTTATGCCAAAAGGCAGCAAACTGGCAGACGGCCCATCTGATGTTAAATAGCTACTGTTGCCTTTGGACAACTATAACAACAACGCATTTCCGTTGTATTGCCGGCCTTTAAGAGCGTGTTTTAATTTGTTTTTGAAGAGCCACATATCATAACCCTGGGGAAACACCGGACCAGGCAACCCATTCCACAGCGCTGGCGTGCGCATTAGGATACTTCTCGAAAACTTACGGTTGTCGCCATTCTATTGGGCTTTAGGATATGTGAATGAGCAACTAGCCACCGACAGATGGTGCGAATTTGGAAGGGCGATGAAGGTACCATATCGAAAAGTTCTTCAGAACACTCCCCGTTATACATGAGGTAAAGCACACATAGAGACCCAATGTCCCAATGTAGCTAATGACTACAATTCATGCTCCGCCCGGACAAAAAGCTAGATTCCCACATGCAAAGATTCTTAGAGACACTGTAAGATTTTAATTTGGAGAGACTAGTCTTATGCCAAACCCTGTCAACAGCTTTTCCGATGTCAAGACTAACTGCCAAAGAAACTCCCTTACTCTCTATAGCTTCAGCCCATCTTTGTGTAAGGTAAACGAGAAGGTCACCAGCCGAACGACTCACGATTAATAGTCAGATCTCGTATTTTCATTCGAGTTTATTTTTTCCCATTCTTAATTTCGATGTTATGCGCCGCGCCTATTACTTAATATTCACTTACTCTATAGTTTATATTTTATTTGGTAATTGCTGTGGCGGTAAAACTTGTAGCATAGTCTTCCTCATAGTCTTCCTTGAAAAATTGACAATAAAATACAAATATAATTTCTGAGAATATTAAAAAAATAACACAACAAAAGAAGAAAACTGAAAAAAAAATACAAAAGAAAACAATCTGTTATATAAATATCAAATTATGGTATACTTGTATTCGCAATTCTTGTCCTTCTAAACGATTTTGATGATTCATTATGGCCTTATGGGATAGCCGGAATGGATAGATACAATTGGAGCCGATAGGTGGCGCCGTTACCGAGTTTTAGTTTTCATTATATTTAAATCCACAAAAAATGATTTTTATATTTTACTAGCGGACCCGGCGAGCGTTGTCCTTCCTTGATAACAAAAATAATCCTCAAAATCAATCGCAGCGCTACCTGGCGGATCCAATTGTGAATCTATACTATTCTTGAATCCACCTGAACACACACAAAAAAAGTGATCAAAATTAGTCTAGTCGTTTAGGAGGAGTTCAGTCACATACAGACAGAAGAATTATATCTTCTTTATATATAAATTTCTTCTGTACGTGTGTATGTCACTGAACTCCTCCTAAACGGCTAGACTAATTTTGATAACTTTTTTTGTGTGTGTTTGTGTAGATTTTGATAAAATTCTGTGTGCGTGTTCCAGTGGATCCAAGAATGGTTTAGATTCACAATTAGACCCTTTAGGTGTGATTTATGTATTGTCTTTAGTTTGTGTGTGAGCCCGATTGGATTCTGAAATAAAAGTTAATATTTTATAACGATTAAAGGGTTTATATTCGTCTTGCACATCCTTTGCATATTACTCACTATATCATCATAGCATGCATTCTATAGATATGCAAGTATGCGTCCTTACAGACCCGGTAGGTGGCGCTGCGGTTGACTTTTAGGTTTTTTTTTTATTATCAAGGCAGGACAATGTCCGCCGGGCCCGCTAGTATGAATATAAAGATATACGTAACAAGAACCTTTTCGATACTTCTCCTCTTTTCATCACCAAGTGTAGTTTTATAATTTAGAAGTTTTGGCCGTAGTATTTGAATCTTGTTTCTCGAAGTATTTGAATCTTATGGTATGGAAAATATAAGTATTCAAACACGAATATTTTTACCTTATGCGTTATGTAAAAAGTCTAAAGTAGCAGAACTTAGCAAAACCTGAAACTAGCTTTATATTTTGCGAAGGTGACATTGTAATTTTGTATATAATATTTATGATTGTTCATACAATATTTCCACTGCTAAGATTCCATTGCATTTTTTTTTATATCATAGGATGTAAACGAACAGATGGATCACCTGATGTGAAGCGATCACCACCGTCCATAGACACTTGCAACACTAGGGGAGTCGCAATTGCGGTTCCGTCCTGTATTTGGGGTTAGGGGGAGGGAGGGAAGGGGGAAGGGTAGAGGAGGTAGTCCTCCGGCGCTCTCACTGACTGAACGAAACGCAACAATGCAAGCGCTGTTACTTCACGTCGGTTTTCTGTGGGTCGGGTGGTACTACCCCGGGCGAGGCGACCCATTCATGCTGAAACCAGTAATAGCTTCAGCGTGCCACTACCACCTACTAGATTTAAAATTGCTAAATGCTAATTGCATTTTATACAAACAAAAATACCACATCTACAATCTAACATTCTCTTCAATCCGTACAAAAACACAATTCGATTTGTTAACACTAAATTGGATGCGGTTTTGAATTACACCAACTAATAGTTGGCTGTACTGAAGCCGCTTCGATCAATCAGTAATTAGGAGTTGGAGATTACTTTCCGATTGTTGTTACTATGAACGACTGAATTTATGGCTTTCTTTCTGTATGTCTTCCTATTCATTAAAAACCGCATGGTCTTTGTGATACGCAATCTGAAGTCCACTACAATTTAATCGGTGATCTGTCGTTTGACGTAAAGATATCCATTCGCTCATGAAGTATAAATAAGTAAATCATGCGATAACAAAAGTGGAAACACAAAACAACAAAAAGTAGAAGTGAAAATAATGAAACACGTGTCTTTTCTTTTGAATTTTCATACTAATGATAATATGAATGACAATATTTAAATTTTAGACTTTGTTCAACTTTGTTGACTTTGTTCACTCAAATTATTAACATTAGTTTGGTTTTCATATCTATTGGCATTTGGGGCAAAAATTATATAAATTTTTATATAGTTCATTATTGCATTAAACGTATGCTGAGCTGCAAGATATCAATAGGTATCACATGTACACAGGCCCCTATACTACGCGTCGCTAGTCTGACGCAAGCCGTGCAAGCGCAATACGTTCTGTTACGTTTACGTAGTATGTCATCACGCGAAATTATAAGTTTATCTCCTGCCAAAAAATACCCTTCATCGCACCTAAAGATGTTTAAACTTCAGAAATATACGTGGCGAGTAGCGTACTATATCACTTCACATCGGGCTGTAAGTTATCGACTGCAGAGACTGCCTCTTCCACGAGCGAGGCATGGATATAATCACCACACTAGCCCACGACGCATTTGCAATTCCGATCTCATTAACTACTAGCTGTGCCCGCAACTTCGTCTGCGTGGAAGCTTATGTAAAAAACAGTGATTAATAAAGTCATCTGAATGTATTAAGACCATTTATTTGTCTACTTTTCTCTCGTACTTATCTCGAGAGCCGTCATTCAAAATACAATAACTTTTGATAGAGTGGCCTGATTTTAATGAAACAAAGACTAAGTTATTCCAGAGAATATGCTTTATGATTTATCGAAACCAGTACTTTAGTAATGATGCGTGTTCATACAAACAGACAGATATATAGACAGACAGACATTTAAAAAAATGATTGAAATGTACATTATCACTTATCCTAGACATCCTAGATTATCCTATCCTAGACACCTGCAACAATTTTTTTCACGTAAATCGAAATTATACTGACACGTTAGAATTACATTCTTATTATATGTATAGATTATTTAACATGAGACAATGGGAAAATATTCCCATATACAATGGTACTACAAGAATATTTCTCAAGTTCAGGGTTCCTCACGCTGTTTTCCTTCACCGTCAGCCGATAGTGTTACCAATTTATGTTAATAATGGTTTAAACTTTATAGTTTTTAACGTTTGACCACAATCCCAACGAATATTAAATGACAACGTAATCTAAGATGGTAAAAATGACAATACTAGAGGGGACTGGCTCTTAAATGCAGTGTCCGAACACACTAAAACTAGAATTTAAAAAAAAATCGTTGAAACACCTCGGAATTAAAACCTGCGGACTTCTAGTTCATATTCTAACAGTCACATGACTCGACCACCAGAATATTAAGTACTAATTAGCAGGACAGTGTTAGACTAATTACTAAATCCCTAGTTAATTTTAACTATCATGCTGTTTAACTAAATACAAGTAGGTATTTACCCTTTAAAGTTATTCTCATATTGTTTATATTTTTATAGGTATTTCAATTTAAGTTTCATGTATAATAAAGCCTATACAAACCTCTATATTCTAGTTGAATATGTGTCAAACATTTTAACATTAATGGGCGAACGTACAAGTAAACACCTTTGGGTGTGTTAGCAATTATTATATTATTTAAGTTTCATAACATAACGGTTTGTGTCATGTAACTTGACTCAATGGAAACCACTCGTTCTGAACAAGTTAAAGTTTGTACGTGCTAAACTCGTTAGAACATGACACCTTGGCTGCTATATAAGGAAATACAGTACAGTAACGAATTAACGAACTGTAATAGTTTAGAAAATTTCCGATACAAAATACACATAGGAGTTGTTGAGATATGTATGCTTGGTACAAATATATGTTTCAACAACTCATATATGTATGAATAGTTAGCTTAGCTTAGGTTAGCTCAGATACGGGCCGGGTGCTAGCCACAGCGTTGGACAATCTGGGAGGGTGGCTTCGGGAGCTGTTTGACCGCTGTCTTGCGGTCGGGCAGTTCCCGAAGCCCTGGAAGACGGGGCGGCTTTGCCTCATAGGAAAGGAAGGCCGCCCCCCGGACTGCGCGTCCGCGTTCCGGCCCCTAGTTTTGCTGGATGACACCGGGAAGGCGCTCGAGAGGATCGTTGCCTCCCGGGTCGTCCGACATCTTGAGGAAGTAGGGCCGAACGTGTCAGACGCGCAGTTCGGCTTCCGGTCAGGGCGTTCCACGTTGGACGCCCTGACTCTCCTTAAACAGGTATCCACGGAGGCGACATCTCAGGGCGAAAGAGTATTGGCGGTGTCCTTGGACATCGCCAACGCCTTCAACAGTCTGCCACATGGTGTCATACGGGAGGCGCTCCGCTTTTTCGGAGTGCCCCCATACCTGCGGCGGCTGTTGGAGGCGTTGGACGGGAGAGAGGTCGCCTTCGTGGACGCCAGAGGGCAGATGGTCCGGCGCCATACGGCGTGCGGGGTTCCACAGGGGTCGGTCTTGGGCCCGCTCCTGTGGAACATGGGCTACGACTGGGTGCTCCGCGGCGCGCTCCCTTCTGGAGCGCGCCTCATTTGCTACGCGGACGACACCCTAGTCGTAGCCCGGGGGGGAGAATTAAGTGAATTGATGCGCCTGACCACGAAAGCCGTCACGCTCGTGGTCGGGCGCATCAGAAGACTGGGCCTCGAGGTGGCCCTCGATAAGACCGAGGCCCTAATGTTCCATGGGCCTCGGCGAGGGCCGCCTCCAGGGGCCCACATCTATGTAGAGGGCGTCCGTGTCAGGGTGGGGGCCCAGATGAAGTATCTGGGCCTCACCCTGGACGGACGCTGGCGGTTCGAGCCCCACTTTAAGGGGCTCGGACCGCGCTTAGTCAAGGCGGCAGCGGCGCTCGGACGACTCCTCCCCAACACGGGGGGGCCGGGTGCCGCCTGCCGCCGCCTCTATATGGGGGTCATCAGGTCCATGGCCACCTACGGGGCACCGTTGTGGGTCGACGCCCTCAGCGCCACCAACATCCGCGCGCTGCGAGCCGCGCAGCGTACCGTGGCGTTGAGGGCGATACGAGGATACCGCACTGTGTCCTCAGCGGCGGCCATGGTGCTGGCCGGCTCTCTTCCCTGGGAGCTGGAGGCGGAGGTATATCAATATACGGCGGTTAAGAAACGGTCGGGGGAGCCTCCAGCTCCCAGAGAAATAGAGGAAATGAGAAGAGCGATGAGGGAGGAAGTTGTGGAAAGGTGGAGGCGGGACCTGGCGGACGAGCGGTACGGTCGATACACGATCGACGCCGTCCGCCCGGTCCTGCCGGAATGGTACCAGAGGAGATGGGGCTCCCTGACGTTCCGTCTGGTGCAGGTGCTGACCGGGCGCGGGTGCTTCGGTTGGTACCTACACCGCATAGCACGCAGGGAGCCGACCGCCGTATGCCATCAGTGCGGCGCTGACCCGGACACCGCGCAGCATACTCTATCTGAGTGTGCTGCGTGGGAGGAGCAGCGTCGCACGTTGGCTGCGGCGGTGGGACAGGATCTCTCGCTGCCGAGCGTAGTTGCGGCCATGCTCGGTAGCGAGGATGTGTGGAATGTTGTGGCCTCCTTCTGCGAGGAGGTCGTCTCGCAGAAGGAGGCGGCGGAGAGGGTCCGTGAGCAAGACCCTCAAAGTGGCCGTCTCCGCCAACGGAGGACGGGCAGGAGGAGGCGTCAGTTTGACCGCCTCCTCCCACTGTAACCGGACCAGGGAAGATGGGTCGGGGGGCCCATCTCCTCATTGCACAGGTCCGGCGGACGGAGGAGACGGCCGGTGTGTACCCGGCTGTCTCCTAACAAGACGAGGCCCGGCGGCGGCGATTTTGCTGCTGGGCCAACCGCTGGGGCGGCACGATGAAGTCTATAGAGATCTCGTGCCGCCCCAACTATAGCGGCAGACGTACACCGTGGGGTTTTAGTCCGTGCGAGTCGGACATAACTCAGTCTCTCCCCCGAGAGGGTGGTGTATCCATAAGGGATTTCCCCACGTTAAAAAAAACAAAAAAAAAAGATCAGATAGGTCGCGAATTGCATGCATTAGGCAACAGCCAAGCCGAGGTGTGCCGTGCACCCTTGAGCTAGTTGCCCAAACTACAAATCGGCTGAGTGCCTTAAGCGCTCGCCTTAGTAGTCCGGTGAAGCTGTTAAGACCTTGCTAGGTGAATAGCAAAGACAATTCTAGAAGAAAAAAAAGTGTCGAATTAACATATTAACAAAAACGCTATATACTATAGTTCTAAGACCAGTCCTGATAGGCTGCTTTTCCTTAAAAGTGAGTTGAAACGGCTCATGTTTTAGCCCGTGTTGCTAACTACAATCATCAGGAACTAAAACTACTGCTTTGCGTTTAAAATGAGTTTGATTGTGGCGCGTCCGAAGTCGATCTTTGTACAGATTCTACTAACTTGTTCTACGATATATTATTAAAAAGATCCTAGATAATAACCTTACAGCCTTTAAAAATAATTAAATCAAAACTTTTTAATATACGTGTGGCATTAGTTTAATATATAGACTGGTGCACTACATCGGACGTTTTATTGTAACGCGCGGCCAGCTCTCGCTACGAAGTCGAGAGGCCGGGAGGCGCAATGGAACACGTTTAATCGTTTTTGGTTATAACACCATCAGTCTGCAATATATTTTAATTAATTTACTTTTTATATTTACAGTTGTAGCAATAGTGTTAACAGCCGTCAGGTTCAACCGTCAACCAAGGGACTCGGTTTTGATTCTGTTTGTTGTTTTAGTTATTAATATTTCGCTATATCTTTATTACTAGTTTTAAATTAACTTATTCAGATTCAGTTCTAATAAATAAAATCAAGCGTTTTTTGTTAAGGTGTGACGTGGTAGGAGCCAATTAATTTCTCGACGGAAGTACAAAATATCATCCACTATAATATTTATAACATTAATAGATAAGCTAGTCACTCCTTCAACACTATGAGTGAGATAGGTGATTTTGACCTATTTAATACTACCGTAAATAAAGCGATAACGTTTTTAACAAGGACGTTATTTAATGATGGCGATTGCAAATAGTAATAGACTGTTAATATTCTTGAATATCTTCTTTTATTATAATGTTTACCTAATACCATATAATGCAAGTGATTGTATTCTGTTTTATATCGGCGAAGACTTATAAATGGCTTGATGTTTTCTATTCTAATAACTAAGTATTGTATATTATAGCTGTTAGTTTTCCTAATAAATAAATAAATAAATAATACCCAATCATATCTAGTACAGAAAAAAGGACCGCGCATAGAATCTACGAAGGAAACAGAAGTGCAAGTATGAAAAGCAGGGTATTAAGAAATGTAACTATATATGTATAACGTGAAAATACCATATACTAAATTCATCTTTTTATTTTAAATTTCCAGATAACAATATAGACCCATATTAATATGAATTATTAATAAATAATAAGTATATAAGACATAAGACACTTTGTTTCTGTCGTACGTTTGACGAAACCACTACTGTTAAAGTCTTTCTTCCTTAATCTTTATTGGTATTCGTATATATGTAAGAAGAGAGACAGTATTAATAAAAGTAATGTCACATATTCGGGAGTTTCTTTTCATTCAAAAGATTCTCTGTTATTCGTAAACATTACACATTTTCATTTCACATTTTTCGTATCATTTGGCATTTATTACACGTAGATATGACATTTACCTGTGTCTGATTAGTCACATATTACGACCCACGCATATTTTTTGATATATAAATGACACTTACAACATGGCGTCTAGGTATTTACATTAATTTCAGTTATTTCAGTTTGTAATTGTGAATGCATAGCTACATAAAAAGCGATTCACGATTAATATCCACTGATAACAGATGAGGTTACAGTAAAACCTGAGCGACGAATTTCCTAGCATTTCCTAAATTCAGTGTAAGGGTATCGAGCGTGTTGCCGGGTGAGGAAATCGGGACAGTACTTGAAACTTGTTATCTAAATATAGGTTTCGTGAGCTCCTATAGATGTGCATCAGTGCTTACCATCACTGCCCACATTCTTTGCCCTATTTTGTTAAAGTTGGTAATAATCTGCTATACCCATTTTGGATACTCTTTACTATAACGAGTACGAAGATGCGATAGGGCATATAATGCACTAGTTGTGCTCGCGACATCGTCCGCGTGGAACCTTATGGTCAAAACAGTGACTAATAAAGTCATCTAAATGTATTAAATCTAATTACTATATATTTTAAGTCGTACTCAAGTAGCATCTTCATTAAAATTACTTTTGATACACCGAACCAATTTTACTGAAACTAGAACTAATTATTACTCGAAGTTATGGTTTACGATTTTCTTGAAAAGGTTTTATCACGAACGCAGTATTTTAGCAGTAATGCGTGTAATACAAACAGACAGACACACATTTCTAAAAATGATTGAAATGTATTTTATTACTTATTCCTAGACACGTTATCTAAAAAAATATCTAAAAGTGACAGGCACGTTATATTTACATTCTTATATGTATAGAAGATTGTAACAATCTTCATATATATATATATGTCCCTTCGATTTTTCGAGCTAGTTTGAGGAGTCTGCTATCAAATCGTTTCATAATTTTCTAAAGCATGTGATCATTAATCTCGAGGCATTTAACGGACTTTGAAATTGCCACGACTCTGACTTTCACCTAAATCATGACTGACTAATCTTTGCGACCTAATCATATAATGGTCATGCAACACGTCTAGGGAAAGAGAAATGACTCCTATCAAATTGTGATCACCCTTCTCTTCCATTATGTTGCTAATTCTGCATACCTTTGTGCGAAACCAACAAATTTGAGAAAGAAAACTATAACGAGTTTATGATGGCTCTTGAGATACAATATTTTAGTGGCTTATTTAGGGATTTTGCTGTTATACCCCTCGCTTCCACTTCTACGTCATATAGATGAGTCACATTTTTTGTTAGATCATGTTTATTTCGTCACTACGTGGTCTTTAGTGATATTTGTTATACGTAGTAAAGTGTGTTCAATCAATAATACACGTTTGAGTTCTTTCGAGTATAAGGATATATCCGGACTAAATGACGAAATATCAACCTGTATTCGGATCTGGTAGCAATTTTCACGTGTCCATTAAAAGAGCCTCCAGAAGCAAGAGTCGGGACTCGAAAAGAGATAGGTAATTGAATAAAGATACATTTTTTGAGCAGCACGATAAACAGACAGCCCTGTAACTGTTAGAAAGTAAAGTGCGGTGTCAAAGCAACAACAGTTAACTTTCTAATTCATCGCTATTTGTTGTCATCACGGTAACTTCGAAAGCCTTATAGCCGCTGAATATTATACAATGGTTGATTCAGAAACTAAATAAGCTAAAAGAGTCTCCGTAGGTAGTGTTTCACAATGTGCAATATGGTAGCAATCTAGTTGAGTATAAAAAATCTAACACGCCATTTGATCGCTTTATATGCACAGGCTGATCCTGGAAAGCGACATACCTAAGAATGCCACTACGAATGGTATTATACCTGATGTAGTTTAGTTGCAATCTAGTTAGACTCATGCCATGTCTTACAATGCTAGATTCTAAAAAGTATCGCTGTATAACGAAGCTTTATATTGGCTTTCCGCTCCAAGTGTCTAATATAAATCACTTACTACTTTAATTAATTAATTACGTACTTTAATCTATATAAATTAACATCGATTGTCACAAATAATGAGCGTAACAATTTAGAACGGCTGCACGTATTTGGATAATTATATCAGGGCGAAATGAGTATGAAAAAAAATGTTTGAAATCGACGGAAGAAAGCGGAACTGTAGTAACTTGAAAAACCCAATTTTACACCAGAGCTAAATAACTATTTCAAACATTCATAACTCATATTGTATTTATAGAGATAGAAAGTTGAAAATTGGTATGTACTTATACAATCTATCTGATTCCAAAAATGCTACAAATGCATATATTATCCTAGTTACTACAATTGTTTTATGTGTAGTGTTAAAGCTATGCAAAAAACCAAGGTTATGTCGATGAAAAATTTAATCGTAGGAAAACGAGACCTAAACCATTCCTAGTGGTGTTGTTGAGTACAAGAATATGGTAAAAAGTAATTTAGCCCAAAATGCAAGTTACGATATTTCCGCTTACTCCCGTCGAAATATCGCACGAAATAGTGACAAAAATTTGCTGAAACAAACTTTTCAATACAAAAAAGTGAGTGAGTGAAATAAAATTCGGTAGGTAGATCTTAAAAATATTATCAAAATTGACAGATTCACATTCAGTTGTTTGGTTGTCATGTTATTTTAATATATGGTTGTACTTTAAATGAAAAAGCTTGGTGTAATTTTCTTCGTCAGTACATTCGTGCGATAGTCGTAAGAACTGCCGACAGAAGTGAACATTCAAACAATGGAATAACTGAGTAGTCTTTTGAATTTTTGAATCAATTATAGTGTGAATTATTAAAATTTTGTAATTTGTATATCGAGATTATTAACATTAGTCTGGTTTTCACATTTATTGGCTCTCGGTGTAATAATTATATACATTTTTATAAAGTTTATTAATTAATCAAACATATGATGAGCTGCACAATCTCGATACATATATCAATATTATGTAGACGTACTCGTAGACAGAACACTGTACTACGCGTCGCTAGTCTGACGCAAGCCGCGCAAGCGCAATACGGTCGGTGACTCTTACTAGGATGTCGCTGACGCGAAAATATAATACATTTTTGTCCTGCCAAAGAAACCGCTCGACGCGCCTAAAGAAGTTTAGCCTTGAAATATTCACTATAGTTCCACCATAGTTCATGGTTAAAGTTGTCATACCGTTCATATCATATATGTGTAAAGTTAATTATAAAATTTGTTTACCATCCACCCAAGTTTATACTGACGTCGCCTTTCACCTAACTTCTATTAACTTGTTAAATTAAAATATCAAATAATAATTTATACATCAAATTGAGTCTTTCAAATTTTTATATCTCTGTTCTTGACGTTGTTAGCTGCAGAAACAATACCTCATACTAAAGATACACGAAAGTCGTACTTCACTGTTTTCATCTGACATCATTGATTGTCGCGAACACTGATTAAAAAACTATATCCACTCAATTACCATTCACCACACATATTTAAAAAGGAGAAAGAGAGAGACAAAGTAATAATAACTGGTATATTTTATTTATGATTCGGCTTTGTCAAAATTTTCAATCTTCTGCCCGTGAGTGTATGTGCTTTCGGAAGCTGATCGTGTTTTTATTGTTGCATTGACTCCAAATTCTCGGTAAATGTTAATACTTGTTTTCTCTAAGTTATTTTGTTATGATATCAAAGTGAATTATATAAAAAAATGTGTGCGTGTACTAGTGTACACACGTAAGAAGTGAAACTTGTTTAAGGCCTTATTTTTCGCAAAATGATCTATATGCAACTTTCCAGAAATTGGTTAAATAAAGTTAAATTAGATAAAGTTTAAACAAAAGGATTTTATTATCATAGACATGAATACAAATAAAGTTAAATTAGATAAAGTTTAAACAAAAGGATTTTATTATCATAGACATGAATACAAAAAAGATGGCGCGTAACGGAAAAATGTGACGCGTAACCGAAAAATGTGACGGTAAATTTTTTTCCAACGCCGATAAAGAAGTTTCACTTCAATTACTATCGATCAAATGTAAATGAAGTTATATTGACATGATTGCGAAATTTTAACTGCTGTGAATACTTTGGGCTCAATTGTTTTAAAAGTTAATTTACTTCTGTGCCAACCAAACCTTCAGCACGAGTATTGCTGTTCTGTGGGAGAAATTAATGCAATGTTGGCGCTTCTCAATCGAACCTTGGACAGGTTGTCCCGCACTTAAAATATGCTATATAATGCTCGATTCCTTTATAAAGCTCAGGTTAAATCTAATATTCCTATCGACTGAGACATCACATCTTTAAATGTAAACATTTATGGAGTTTAATTTGAAGTAGAGAATCATATTCACAATTTATGCAAATAATTCAAATGTGATGTTGTATGAGAGATACAACTACGACGTTACTGAAGTTGTGTTACAAAATAGTCTAACCCATGTTTTGATGAAAACGGAACATATTTTTTTATATTATAGGGGGCAAACGAACAGGAGGGTCATCTGATGGTAAGTGATAACCGCCGTCCATAGACACTTGCAACATCAGAGGAGTCGCAAGTGCGTTGCCGGCCTTTTAAAGGAGGTGGGCCTCCAGCGCTTTCACAGACCAAACGCAACAATGAAGCATTGTTACTTTACTTCGGTTTGGTAGAACCCCGGGTGAGCCAACCCATTCATACTGCAACCAGTAATAGCTTCAGCGTGGTAAACTTAATGGTAAAAATTAAGTTAAGATATTTGAAGTTAAGAGTTCCAGGCGGAAGTGCAAAGTAACGTCCACGATAATATTTATTGATTAAATTTAGTTAAGTACCTACCTAGTCTTGAATTATCATAAAGTTACCAATATCTCAATTAATTTAAACTTTTTATTCCATTCTGAGTAGTATCTCGGCCATACCAGGATATATATTCTAAAGTCAAATGCTAATGAATTTAAAATGAGACCCTCTTGACAATATCCCCTGTTCAATAAAAAAAAGTAATTTCCTTAATTACTTTACAAATTAAGAAGTTCTGACGTAACAACCATAAAAATATAGCTGCATTGTGTATCTCCTCTTTTTAAAATGGGTTGAATATAAACTCATTGAAAAACTAAATGCATATACACTTCGTTTGTCTCTTCGAACTAATATTAATTTTTAGTACCTTAGCAATACATTTTTTTTTATATCGTAGGAGGTAAGCGGACACGTGGGTCACCTGATGTTAAGTGGTCACCACCGTCCATAGACACTTGCAACACCAGGAGAGTCGCAAGTGCGTTGCCAACCTCTCTTGGGGGAGAAGGGGAGTAAGGGAAGGGGAAAGGGGAGGGGAGGTAGGCCTCCGGCGCTCTCACTGACCGAACGAAACGGAACAATGCAAGCACTGTTACTATACGTCGGTTTTCTGTGAGAGGGTGGTACTATCCCGGTCGAGCCGGCCCATTCATGCTGAAACCATTAATAGCTTCAGCGTAATAAGCGTACATACATATAATAAGAATGTAAATGTAACGTGTCTGTACTTTTTAGATTTTTGTGGAAAAAAATGTTGCAGGTGTCTTGAAATAAGTAATAAAATACATTTCAATCATTTTTAGAAATATCTGTCTGTTTGTTTGTTTGAACACGCATCACTGCTAAAGCACAGCGTTTATGATACAATCTCATCAAGATAATCATAAAGCATATCCTTAGTAACGTTAATCTTGGTATCATTAAAATCAGTGCACTTTATCAAAAGTTATTGTAATTTTAATGACGACGCGACTCAAATACGAGAGAAAAGTAGATAAGTAAATGGACTTAATACATTCAAGTGACTTTATTAATCGCTGTTTTTTACATAAGGTTTCACTGACTATTACAAATATTAATGTTGTTTCCCACTTAAGCAACTTTGTATCAGAGAGCCCATAAATTTATTTCGTCCTGAAAATTGTAGTCTCTCTCTGTTTACTCACATCTTCGTAATTCGACAAAGTTTGTGGTACCCGTTTATTATTTTATAATTTACACACACATGAGTTGTATTTAGACGGAATCTCGAATATGTGAACGTTATTTTGTATTAATTCTAGAACATACTGTCGATGTTTCGTGCCCACCATTGTGCTAATGTCTTTTTGGTTTGATAGAAAAATCATGCGATAATGAAATCGAAATCAAAAAGTATTTTGTCTAATTTAAGCCCTGAGAAGGCGCTTAAAACATCATCAGAAAGGAATAAATATCTATATGGATGGCAGCAAAATAAAGGGAAGGGTGAGATCGGCGTTACCGGCGTGGGTGGCAGGAAAGGAAATAGAAAAGAAGAAGTTCAAGCTGGAATAAAAGAAGATAATACCTCAGTCATGTACATAGTTAAACAATAAATGAAATCTTTGTGAGATAAATACAAAGCTGGTATCTCATTCATGCGATTAAGAGATTTGCTCCCGTAGTGATCCGACAAAGAACGTAATAAATGATTCTAACATTTCTTTTTGCCTACATTTTTCTTTGTAGATATAATTTATGTTCACTAGATAAGACTGCATACCGTGTACGTAATCGCGTATGGAAATAAATAGGGCAAAACTTATATTCTTACAACGTTTTGCCTCTTCACTTGGGTGATGGAAACATCGTGACGAAACTATATTACAGTGGTAAGGTTTTTGTTTCTTAAAAAAAAAGTTTTATAACAGTTTTTCTTTCTTTTTTTTCTTAACCCGCCTGATTAGCTACTATCATCAATTTGAAAATCAATTGCCAAGCAACTATATAATTTCTTCATGCAGCTATACTTGAGAGCCAGTACCTTCTAGTTGAGTGTGTTTACCATCTTCCAGCCACATCGTCAAAAGGCTTCAAATTAATTATTCTACTATGAATGTGTAAAATAACGACATCTATCAATGTAATTTAGTAAGCAAGAATCAATTTACCGTAAGAAAGTGCTCGTCTTATTTGTACACTAGTTTCTGTCCGCTATTTAGTCCGCGTGGAATAGTTCCTTTGGGCTAACTTTAATTCACGACTTCGTTTACGTAGAAGGTGAAAATATGTTTAAATAATACGTATGTTAACCCCGATTTTGAAACATTCTTCATTGGTGCTCCGCTTCTATTGATCTAAGCGTGATGATATATAGCCTATAGCCTTCCGCGATAAATGAGCCATCTAATACTGAAAGAATTTTTCAGATCGGACCAGTAGTTCCTGAGACTAGCGTGTACAAACAAACTTGTCAGCTTTATAGCATTAAGTATAGATTTCTAATGGCACGTCTAGTATCATTTGTGATTGAACTCTACGTTTTAATTTTTTTGTCTACGTTCATATGTGGTTTATCTTACAAAAAATGACTCACGTTAGATTTTTTTCTTTTCTTCATTACATATTATTACATAATTTTTATATTTCATATACTACTCTTTGCCTCTTTGTTCAATTCATTTCGTAGAATCGTTTTTGTCTGTGGATTTCATGTTATAAATTAATGCTAATCCTTATTTTCTACATCATTTCTACAAATCCATTTCTTCACATTATGAAGATGAAAGTGTGATATTTTAATATTTTTTTTATGTTAGAATATAATATCACAAATAAATTATGTATGTAATTGTAAAAATTTATGCAAATAGAAAGTACATTTATTTTTTATATCATAGGAGGCAAACGAAAAGGCGGGTCACCTTATGTTAAGTGATCTGCGCCGTCCATAGACGCTAGCAACATTAGAAGAGTCGCAAGCGCGTTGCCATCCTGTGTTTGAGGGACGGGAGGGGGAGGAGGAGGGGAACGCAACAATGGAAGCACTATTTTTTTGTGAGAGGGTGGTACTACCCAGGACGAGCTTACCCATTCATGCTGACACCAGTAATATCTTCAGCGTGGCTCTACCACCTACATTAACGCTGACTAGATGGCACCACGTGTTTTACGACATTATTTACTACGACAGCATGTTGGTTGATACCAAATTATTTATCAGCAAATAAAAACGCAAAATCTGTTGTCAAGTATTTTTAAAGATATTTTTACAGGACGACAATGGTTAGGGATGCAAGTTTATTATAAAATTAATAATCGAGATATTAACCTTCTAACTCGAACTAAGTCATCAAAAATGTGTAAATATACTGGTGAATAAATTACAGTAAAACAGTTGCAGTCTAAAGTCTAACTAAAGCAGCCAATTATTTGATAATTAAATACGGGACATTTTGTTATTGGTAGAGAAAAATCGACTATTAAAAAAAAGACACATAACTGATCGAAGTTATTTATCTTAAAACTAGATTTATTATCACTAGAATGACGTTTATAATTAGTTTAGGGTATTTTTTTAGAGTTTAGACGTTTTCGCAGCTGGCCATATCAAATGTAACCATAACCTTAACACGTAGAATTTCGAATTTCAATGAGGTTTCGTTTTAGCATATTATCAACGAAAAGGAGCCTTTGACCTTTGACTAGTATCATAGTAATAGGCCTATGAAATTTATCTTTCTCTCTTGCACTTATTGCGTGAAAAATAACAAATCGGCTGTACAAATATAATCACAAAACGCATACAGATGCTTCGCGGCGCGATACTACGATACATGTACGTATGATGTATTAAAAATATGCATCCTACGTGTTGCGAATATAATCGAGGTGGTGGTACTCAGTATTTGGCTCTCGAATAACCAAGAAATATTGAATATATATATATGGATACAGCCACTCAAACTGTCTATCGATCTATTGTTCACGTTCTTATCAGACTCTGTCGTGTCAATATTCCGATTAGACTCTATCGATCAGATTCCATCCAATGACCGTTCCGATCAGAGTCTGTGAAATTACTGTTCGTTAATAAATTTGTATTCCTTATTTAAAGGTCTCGCAGCTGTGGCGGGCCGATAAACATACTTTATGCGTGTGGCCCGCATAAGATCGAAATCAGCTCGACCGAGACCCCATAGGATACGCTCGTTTGATGAATAAGGTACATGGTTTCGTTCTTTTGTGCTTACTCCTATTCACCGAGGCATTGATTTATATTTATTACATCCTCCACAGTTTAGAAAAATACTTATTTGTAAATTGTCTGTCTATTCGTTCGTTGATGTCCATACAAAACTTATTGCTAACACTGTGAATCTCTACGTACTAGAACAATATATAATACAAACTGAAGCGTAATAAATTCATGTCTTTCACTTCCTATAACTATTCACTGTTCTATGTCACTAAATATGTTTCACATGCTCGCTGTCCGTAACACTACGTTTTATGGAACTATTTTACTAATTAATGCAAAGCGGAATTACACCTGGTATGCGGGGTGGTAGGGTGTATGTACCCGCCTGGATCGCGACCACCGTACACCAGGTGGAACACCCGCCATAGTGGCACGTTTGGGCGTGTCGCGTTCCGGGATCAGCCGGTGTATATCCAGCAACAGGGGGGGGGGGGGGGCTGTCCCTGACTGGGTCGCTTTCAGGCCGGCATGACAGCGGCGACCGGCGATGGATAGTATATCTTTCGGTGGTCGCCATTGTTTTTGGACTGTACTGTGCTTCCCATCAGGCACAGTACAGTCACTTTGGCGAGCTACAATAAAAAAAAAAAAAAATATTACGGGACAGTCCTTATAGAATACTGTATGGTTGGTCACCTTAAAATTTACTTGGAAAGTATTGGCAATAGCTGTGCCCGCGACTTCATCCGCTTGGGATCTTATATAAAAACAATTGAGATTAGGTTAATAAAATCACCTGAATTTATTAAGTCCATCTACTTATCTAATTGTCTCTCGTACGTAAGTCATGTCGTCATTAAAATTACAATAACTTTTGATAGAGTGAACTGATTTTAATGAAACAAAAATTAAATGTTACTCGACGATAGCATATCATATTATGAATCTCTGGATTATATCGTGAACGCAGTAGTTTAGCAGTGGTACGTGTTCAAACAAACAGACAAAGAGATGGACAGACAGACATATCTAAGTATAATTGAAATGTATTTTACTACTTATTCTTAGACACCTGCAACAATTTTTTTCCATAAAATCTAAAAAGTACAGACACGTTAGAATTACATTCTTATTACCTATATGTATAGATTAAGTCAATCAGGTGCAATGCAGATGTCATAGAGAATGACCCATCAAATACAGTGTAAGTGTATTTGAGAATAAATCATCAAATGCGGTATATAATTAAGAATAACTCATTAACTGCTATGTAGTTAATTTCCTGAACTGGTTAAAATGATGAAAAAAAGCTGCAAACAAACTTTGCCTACAAATTTTCTCATGAACTTTTATTACGTTGAAAATAAAACTTCGACGATAACGAATTTAACTTCAAGCTCACGTTTTAACTTACGAAGTTTTAAAATTAAAACACAAATGTTGGATAATCCTTTGAAGAGAAAAAATTGTATATTTTTAAAAATGTATTTTAGTAAATAAAAACATTATGTCTAAGAATTAAAGTAATTGACTTTTTTTTTTTTTTTTTTTTTTATCGTAGCTCGGCAAAGTTACTGTACTGTGCCTGATGGTAAGCACAGTACAATCCAAAAACAATGGCGACCACCGACGAAAGACATACTATCCATCGCTGGTCGCCGCTGTCATGCCGGCCTGAAACTGCCCCCCCTCCGGTTGCTGGATATACACCGGCTGATCCCGGAACGCGACACGCCCAAACGTGCCACTATAGCGGGTGTTCCACCTGGTGTACGGTGGTCGCGATCCAGTCGGGTACAGACACCCTACCACACCGCAAACTTTACTTAATCAAGTCAAACTATTTCGAATATTGTATTGCAATCGAGTTTTAAAGTATTATATTTCTCTTCGTATTTTTTAAATATAATTATTTTAGAGTTTTTGTTCGGGATCTTGGAATGTCATGTAGTGGTTTTTATATTTTATCCATACTCTTGTGTTATTTGGCTCTACATTTTGTAATATCGGTAGTGTTTTACGTAATATACTTTGGTTATTATTCACAAGCGAAGTGGATCGGAAATAATACCACGGAGCATGGATTCTGACTTGCCATAAAAACTCCCAGAAAATTTCTAACAGGACGCCCACCATCTTGTTATTTCATTGAAATGATCTCAAGAAACTTGTAATATGTACTCGACAATGGCAGTTATAATGTACAAGAAAAATAGTTGCCAAAGAAAAAATATACTAGCACACGCCTGCGTCTCTGTCTCCACTTGTATACACAATCCTATTACAAGTCATACCATACATGTGATAAATCTGGACGGCTTAAAAGGCCAACATGATTTAAATACTAATAACTTTACTTTTAATATCGATTTAATACCTATAAACACATTACCTATTTGCCGGATAGTAAATTCAAGTATCATATCAAGTGGGTTTTAATGTCTAAAAACTATTATAGGGTGGATTAACATATGAACGATGGTGATGTCTGAACTGAACTCTCTGTGCGTCCGCTACAAAAGATTGTACCTTTAATGTATTTCATAAGAATATATACGTTACAATGATAAATCTGATCAAATTTCTTGCCGGTTCTTCTAAATGACTGGGTTGTTTGGTGACGCGAACTCATAAGTTTTTCCCTTACCAAAATTCACTGACCACGGCCAAAGAAGTTTTCACTTAAAAATCCTTTTACACATTAATACAATTACTACATTTATGATAAATTAAATTGTATTAAATTACGATTTATAAAGCCATTCGTACAAATAACCGATGTATTGAGTCATTTAACCAGTAATCATATATATATATATATACATTGACTTGTGACTGTATAATAAATAGAGTTTAGAAGTCTGACCTTTGTTAGAAATGTAATAGTGACCTTTGATGAGGCTTATCTATGACAGCATATATAACACTATAACTAATAAGAATAACACTTAGGCTATAATTAACTGAGATATTGTTTAAACTGACCAAGATATAAGGATAAGCGCTTAATAAGTTTGAAAAAGAGTCTTTGGCGGAATCTTAGTCTGTTATGTAGTATCTTTTATATTTTATTAATTATCTTGTGTTATTTGACCTTGTATTGTGTAGCATTGATTACGTAGTTCGATTATTGTGCATAAGTGGATGAAAAATAACACCACGGAGCATGAATTCTGAGATGCCACAAAAACTCACTGGAAAGTTCTAAAAAGAGGGCCACCATTTTGTTAGAACATTGAAATTATCGCAAGGCACTTGTAATATTATTACCTACTTGACGATGGAAGTAATAATCTTGGCAATTGGTTGCCAAAAATACAATTAAATAAATGAAATACTTAAATACAGTCCAAACAAAGAGAGATCCGCACGAACACGCTAAGCCTAGAGAAAATCGGCTCTTGACTTTCAAGTACACCTGTCGGAACACACCAACAGGTCCTTGGCGACAGATTTTTAATTTGAGGATGGTAGCTAGCCAGACGAACTTAGAAAAAATGCTACAAGAGTGCTATATATATGCTATAATGCTTAAACGCTAAAAGTATAGTATATATAAAGTATTAAGAAAAATAAAGTGAATTAAAATTGTTAACAGCTCCTAATTGCATATTAAATAAATTCTTAATTTATTATTCTTCAATAATCTACGCTTATAAAACCAAAAGGTAAATGAGATAACATCATAACTAATGATTCACGTAAATATAGACTATTTAATACTAGCTGATTCCCGTAACTTTTTCTGCGTCATTTATTATTTCAATTGTTTTGTTAAATCTAAAATGGATTAGGACGTATTTTCCGCGAAAGCTCCCACGCGGTTTGTCTTTTTTCTACACTTCCAACAAATATTGTTATATTTCAATCACCATCACATTTGTAACTAAACCGAGACAGATTATATATCTACATGGAAGGCAATGCTCGGGCATATTAAAACAGTTCGTGCCACTTACAATTTTCACTTTTCCACTCCAAAATTTTGCACGTATATTAAAGAATATTTAATAAAATTTAACGAAAAAAAAAATTGGACAAAAACATTTTCCCACGTTTGAAAAAAATAAATTTGTTTATAACAATGTACTATACTGTTGTTAAAAAGACAACGGAAGGTGTGCTATAGTTTTTTTTAAAGCTTGTACGCTTAAACGCAAGTTAAGCGCAAAAGGAACATTTTATGTTCGAAACTTTTTTTACAGAAAAAAAAAGTATTTATTGCAAAGTACAGAACTTTAAAAAATCATATTTCGAAATTTTCAAATATTACATGGAAAAACAGAATAAGTATTGATTATTTTCGATCTGAAAACACAAAAAAATTAGACTGCATATCTCCCAAGAAATGACCCATATATTTTAAGCTTATAATCGTGTTGTGAACAGGCGTCTTTATTCTTTAATAAGTTGGATTAATTTGGCGTGACACGAAAGATGGCTCGCGCGAGTGCCGAGTTATTTCGTTGATACATTACTCGGCGCGACGAAATTAGCCACGCATTAATACTCGCTCACATAACCAGCATTTATTAAATGACTTCGTGTGTAATGTGAACTGTAATTAACAGTAAATTACTCGTAATATACTTGTTATAGGATATACGTTAATTAAGCCGTTGAAAATTTATGAAAGTGTTATGATTGTGTCCGTAATTTACATGACTTTTATGATATACTAGCTACTCCCGCGACTCTGTCCGCGTGGAACCTAATATAAAAAAACGATAACTAATAAATCATCTGAATGTATTAAATTAATTTACTTATTTAGTTTTCGATCGTACCTAAGTCGCGTTATCATTAAAATTACAATAACTTTTGATAGAGTTAACCGATTTTAATGAAACTAAACGTTACTCGTGGATATGCTTTATGATTTGAGATTAGGTTTTATCGTAACCGCAGTACTTTAGCAGTGATACGTGTTTAAACAAATAGACATAAATATACATAAATATATATATATAAATCATTAGTAAGACCTAATTTAGAATATTGCAGTCTAATCTGGAATCCACATTATGATATTTATATAAAAACATAGAACGAGTACAGAAAAGATTTTTATGACATCTTTGTTACAATTGCAATGTAGTCACTAAAATAACAAAATATAATAACCGTCTTAACCACTTCAAACTATCCTCCTTAAATAATCGAAGAATAATGTTAGACCTTATGTTTTATTTAATATATTTCATGACAAAATTGACTGTCCACAAATTACTAATCACTTCAAATTTAATAGTCCTGCTAAGCTTCCGAGATCTAATAAATACGTCCCATTTTATATATCTCATTCATTTAGGCTTTTATTCTAAGGTCAACAGAATATCTAGGTCATATAACTCATTCCATAAAATATACGACATTTTCTCAACTAAACGAAATCATTTCAAAACAGCGATAGAGACATATCAGTCTGTTCACAAAATACAGTTTTAATTGGTTCAGTATTTTTTTTCTTTCTGTTACTTTCCTAATATTTTAAAATATTGTTTTAGAGTATCACTTAGATTTAGTATTTTATTTCTCTTTCTGTTTCAATTTCATTGTTTGTGTATTATTATGTTAAACTTTTAAATATGTAAAAATTTTAATATTTAATTTATCGTTGGAGCACGCCGTGGTTGTCTCTAAATATGACTACATTTATAATGTATCACAATAGTCCTACTTTTTATATGTTTACTAGTGTATTGTCATGTTGACAATCCTAAAATAAATAAATAGATTTACAGACATTTCTAAAAAATATTGCAATGTATTCTATTACTTAATTCCAAGACACTTGTAACAGTTTTTTCACATAAATCTAAAAAATAGGCACGTTATATTTACATTTTTATTATATGTATAGATGATTAGTCACTGTTTTTTATATTAGGTTCCACGCGGACAAGGTCTCGGGCACAGTTATATGATAATATAATATGTAATAAAAATGTAATACACTTCATTTTTAAACACTTCTATATTACTCTTTCTTACAGTTATATTGTCGGTTTAATATGTACAAAACTAATACAAGCGAATATTGTCTAGAATCTACAAGCATCAAATATAATACGAGAACTGTAATCTTTGCACGTGTAAACGAGTTTTGGTGTATTCGGTGATTCGTTTAAAGTTATTTAAAATTGTCGAGACAGTAAACTGGCAAGTAGGTTAATGACAAAATATTAAAATATTAAACCTTTTATTATTATCACATTACGAATAAACATCACTGTAAGAAGATTATCATGGTAAAATCAGTACAATCCAAAATCAACCGCGACCATCGAAATATCATTTATCTATTTCCAGTCATTGCTCTTTTGTCGACCCATCGTCCTGTCCGTTACTGGGTATAACTAGTTGATATCAGAACAACTTTCCCGAAGTAACTGATTCTAATAAATATTATAGTGGACGCTACTTTGCACTTCCGCCTGGAATTGATTGACCACCACTAAGTCTAACTGCAACAAAAATATAATATATATATATATATATATATATATATATATATATATATATATATAATATAATTAATGATATCAATATATCATCAATATCAATATAAATATTATTAATGAAACAATTAAAATATGTTGCGGATTGACGTGTAATCACGACAATCAATAACACGTTATTCACTACTACACGGAGCATCATCAGATCGATGTTGACTCTTCCGATACGATCGGTCCCTTCTATATCTATACTAATATATAAAGCTGAAGAGTTTGTTTGTTTGTTTGGTTGAACGCGCTAATCTCAGGAACTACTGTACCGATTTGAAAAAATCTTTCGGCTTTAGATAGCTTATTTACCGAGGAAGGCTTTAGGCTATATATTATCATGCTAAGACCAATAGGAGTGGAGCGCCAATGAAGAATGTTTCAAAATCGGGCATTTTTTTTCGTTTTGATTACTTTCGCTGCGTATTAGCGTTGGTATTATATACGTCAGAGTAGAGTAGATAGAGCCTATAGAGCAGAGCACGGATGGCATCGTCCTCCATTTGTATGTATTTTCACTATGAAACAACGACTTCTTCGATTCTTGCTCTCAGAGACAATAATTATCATTTAGTGACAATAACGATAGAAATCACGAACTCGAAACAATAATGAATCTTGCACAACCTCGTACAAGCACTTATAAAGGAATCGCCTTCCTTCATCTACCGACAACCCAAGTGAAGGAAGTCTTAGTTTAACGAAGTACTTAATCTACGATTTTGTACATAGTTGCAGTTTATGTTCGCTAATAATTCTAATTATAAATAAATAACGATTTTAACATCATAAATTAAATAATTACGTTATCATTAATTATGTTAAAATAATTCACCGTTGTAAGAACCGAAGACAAATCCTTATTTGCTATAAAACTCATTTTAGATCGACAATTATTCTAGTAATTACAAAGTAATACTAATAACATAGTACAATGCCAATATGTTTTAATTACATTGTTATTCATTTTAAATAGCAACTTTACTATTCTATCTCGACTGCACATAGACTGTATTTCCAGTTTTAATAAATAACAAAAGGTTCTAAATGTTACTTAAATGTAGAATATTTCTATTACAATTTTACAAGTCTGATTTTAATTATCGTGACACTAATTTAGGTCTGCTTTAAATCAAGAATCAAATCAAGTTAAAAATGTTATCGTACGACGCACATTTTGTTAAAACACTTTCTTAACGACGACGCCCTAAAATGGCTGAAAGAATTAAATATCCAATTATAAAAAGAGACAAGTGATTATTCTATTTAGCCATACGATTAAATAAAACCAAAACATAATTAACTAAAAATAATGTGAGTGTTTATCACCATTGTGGCTTAATTGATAGTATTCGGACATCTCGTCGTTGGACGTAGGTACGAATCCTAGCAATTGGGTCAACTTTCGGTGAAGAAAAACATCGTGAGGAAACCATGGTGGTAAGACTTTCTAAGTCCGCCTGGCTCTAGCTGGCACCCTCGAGTTTTGGGGTATAAGGGGTTTCGAATAACACCATAAGACTTGAGACACCCGAGACAACCTCACCTGCACGTGCATCCTGCTGAATAACGAACGAGGCAATGGTGATAGCGGTGTGGTAGGGTTTAGCCTGACTGGGTCGCAACCACCATGTATATGGCGAAAAACCCCGTCATAGTGATTCGCTTCATTTAACATATGTGTTTTTACCTTTAAGCTGTCTCTATGGACGCTGTTAAGAGATAGTAAAGGTTCAACTCAACTGGATAATGTAAACCAGGCACAAAAGCGATCACGTCTCTACGCATTACCGTAAACATAACGCTCTGAGATAGCTACTAGGTGTGTTGCAGTAATGTACAACTATTACTGATGGTATTATCTATTTAATATAAAGCGTGTATTCTCACTAATTTCACATACAGATTTGAATGTTTTGGAACAGATTTTTGAACTGAAAGACTACGTAGGATGAAGAGATCTGAGTTAGGAAACTTTAAATACAGTATGAATAACACTCGATTTAATAACTAACTCCTTAAAACGTCGAAATTACTTGACTTTGATTGGTTGGTATATGCTTCCTCGATAAATGTGCTATCGAACACTGTAAGAATTTTTCAAATCGCGTAAGTAGTTCTTGAGATTAGCGCGTTCAAACAAACAAACCCTCGAGATTTATAATATTAGTATAGATTAACTTTCAAATTATAAGTGTTAATGGGAATCTAATAACTCTATAAGCTACTATTTAATATATCATTCAGGCATTATGCCAAGGAAAACACGTTAGGAAATTCGGACCTTGTGACGCCTTCACTGCATTAATATATATATTCAACAAACTTAGATAACAAATGGGAGGATGTCTCTTTTGTAGTATGCTTACTTATATTTGGATTTCTAATGTGAGTTTGTTTGTTACGGTTTCACGCTTTTATTATTCAACAGATCATCGGGAAATTTTGGTGGTATGTGGTTTTATGCAGAAAAATCTATTTCCTATAGCGATAAGTTAGTAAATTAACGTGAGTGTACACGCTAGTAAAATCCACTTCTGTATAAGTTGGTCAAATATTATATAAAATTTAAAACATACAATTCTTTATAGAAAACTAGCGGGCCCGGCAGACGTTGTCCCGCCGTGATTATAAAAAAAATCCTTGACAAATTATATACCAAAACGTTCCTCGTGAATCACTTTATCCACTGGTGGAAACTGCTTGAAAATCCGTTCAGTAGTTTTTGAGTTTATCGCGAACAGACAGACAGACAGACGCGGTAGGAAACTTTGTTTTATACTATGTAATGATTATTCTCATATAGACAAATTACTAAAGGATCTTTGGTTTCCAATGGCTTCTTAAACTAAAAGCCTCGCAAGTTCTCAGAGTGAAATACGCCCAAATGTGATCTTATATAACTGACTCAGACTTAAATGTTCTTTATACTAACCGATACGACTTATCGCGAAAGTAATTATAGTTTTTTTATACTTTATAGATTTTAATGTTTGACCACAATCGTATATGATGTTAAATGGTGATGGGGTCATAGATGGTAAACTCGCTAAACCTAAAGTGAGCTGACTCTTAAGTGCAGCTGCCGAAACACACCAACAGGTGCTTTGCGACAGATTTTTAACTTGAGAGTGGTAGCTAGCTTAGCGGACTTAGAAAACGTCCTACCATCATGCTGTTGTTTCATCACGATATTTTCTTCACTGGAAGCACCGACTCAGTTGCTAGGATTTGAACCTAAGTTCATCAACTATCAAGTAGGCCACTATCGCTTCAATATCGCTCTTATTAATATTAATTATTATCCCAACCGCTTTAATGTACGGCAATTAAACTTTACTAGTAACTGATAAAAGTTATTCAATATAATCAACCTGTCAACAATATTTATTTAGAATTCATCCAGCTCATTGAGTGAGATCGAAAGACAAATTACAAAATTATTCTTCCACATTTTTATTTTGTTACGTTGTGACAAACAGGTGTACGGTCCTAATTTTATACCTTAAATTACTCTGCATAGGAATATAGTCTTACAGTCAGTCATGATTGATTGTTACTCTTGAAGACCGAGTTGGAATAGCTCGTGTACTAATATTTGTTGGCAACCACATTACTTTAACTAAAATTTAGCAGTAGAAGCTTAAGATAGAAATAAGTATAGCAATGATACTCTCGCGGTCGTAATTCGTAATCAATAATATTTAGATAGATCATTCGTGTCTGGCTTGAAAATATTTAAATGTCGATTTTTGAAAACATATGTACTTTTTAGACCTGGAGGATATTTTACACCATGAGAATTTAGTACCTCACGAATCTGATATATTTAGGAGTAGATCTGAAACATCTTATTTTTTAGCCTGCTTTAAACCACCAAACATTATTTTTATGTAATAATGATAGCCACCTCATTTTAAGTTTATAATTATAAAAATATATAGTGTACAATTTTTTTTACTGGCTTTTTCTAGTGGTTCCGTCGCTCGAGTCAATATAACTTTGACTTCGGGAACAGTATTTTTCTGGTTTTAAGATACTGTGTGTAGTTTATATACTTGTATTTATTTTATACTGTGTATTTTTCTATATTGTATGTAATATTTCATTTATTTCGAATAAGTAGTTAAGAAGTGAAATTATAAGCAATAAATCAACATTGTTATTTGTAATTTCAGTTGGAATAATATGTTGTAATATATTTCGGTGGGATGCTATGTTCGCATCTACTTCATTTAGCATTACAAATTAAAAACTTTGAATTTTTTTTATGTTAAGATTATATTTGTTTTTTATTATTTGATTTTTTACATTTTCTCCGTGTTTTTATGTTGATTAAAAAAAATTAGGTACTATTAATATTTTACTACAACTATAATATTTCCACACTCCATAAAGACTACATTAATGTTCCTAGTCACGATTTACCATTTTTTTTCACAAGTCACAATATATACCTTACAAAAAAAAACGGATCCGACATATCGTACAAATTAAAAGCGCATCAACAACGCTCTCAAACATTGAAGTGGCCACTACACGGAATTGGATGCTTAATCCCGGGGGTCATCTGATCAATTTTTTCAGCAGTAAATTGGATTTTTCCGTGTGCGAAAAGGTCTTGCGAGGGATCAGGAAGCAGTGATTAAAGATAAGATGATCTCGAGCCCTCTGAGCCCATTACGGTTGTTAACGTTTAGCAGAAAAACGAACGTTGGCGGTCACACATACATTTAATGAATTTGTGGGCTGCGTGATACACACTACCGACATTAAAATAGAACGTGCAAGAATTTAATATTTACAGAAAAAATATGTGGGGTGCATCCGGGAGATGTAAAAAATGCACTTGTAATATAAAAGGTTGTAATATTAAATTAATACAATTTAACTTATGTTAAATATAAAACTAAAAGTCGTCTGTATATTCTGCCTTCTACAGCTCAAGGTGTGAGACAATCTTTTACACATATAAAAAGGATGAAAATTTAACGTGTCCGTACTAAGATTTTTGCAAAAGAAATGTTGCAGGTGTCTAGGAATAAATAATAAAATACATTTCAATCATTTTTAGAAATGTCTGTCTGTTTGTCTCTTTGTTTGAACACGTATTACTGCGAAAGTACTGCATGCACGATAAAACCTTTTTAAGAAAATTATTTATTTATTTATTTACACATTATGCGTTAAATACGCAATGGCGGACTTAATGCCTAAGGCATTCTCTGCCAGTGCTATAAAGCATATCTTCGAGTAACATTGCTTCATTAAAATCGATACGGTCTATCAAAAGTAATTATAATTTTAATGACGTCACGACTTAAGTACGTGAGAAAAGTAGATAATAGTAATTAGAGTTAATACATTCAGATGATTTTATTAGTCGCAATTTTGTACATCAGGTTCCACGTGGACGAAGTCGCGGGCACAGCTAATAATAGTATAAAACTAAACCTATTAAAATCTAATCTACGCCCTAACCTAAGAGATGTGATTACTGCTCGAAGTCTGAACGAATGGTGTCTTTCAAGTCTGGATGCAATATATGAGGTGGTTCTCACGTCCTACGGTGGTAACGAGTCCCCAATTCCTCGTATTGTCGCCATGTGCTGCAGGTGGCTGATGTGTCGCAATAGCTATACGTAAATGTAACTTATATCACAACTTGGCTGTTTCCATGTAGTGTAACTAGGGCTAGGGACTATTCGAGTATTCGAGCTTTTAGAGTTTTTTGAACAGTTATCAAATCGTAACGCAAAAGTGCTAGGCGCCTACATAACCATGTGAAACTTGGTTCATTCAATATATGTAGCTGGAAAAGACAAATATTTACATTTTGCTATCGCTGACATTTTAAATTTCTAATATAGTAAATCATAGGCGTCGTGTCGTGACGTCATCATGCTTAGTTAGTTAAGGTATGTTTCACAATATTTACATGTTTAACCGACTTCGAAAAAGGAGGAGGTTACTATCTTCGGCTGTATCTTTTTTTCAATTATTCTTCCCACCGTCGATATGATCCTAATCGATTGTGGTTAAGGAATTCTGTATGATTGTTGTTATTAAGCAGGGCTAAAATATTTTAATCGTTTTATATAATCACTAATAAAGAAGTTATTCGAAAAAACTTGTAAAATTCGAATAGTAGTATTCGTAAAACTGGAATAGTAAAATCGGGCGAATATTGCATGCCCTAAGTGTGACAGTGTAACAGAAATACATACAGAAGTAATGTTTACAGTATCAAAATAACGTAAATAAAACTACAAGATTTAGTGCGTGCGATACGGTCAACCTCCGGAACAGTATGTCTGCGAGTAGGAGGGAGAAGGTGCGCGGGCGCCGCTCGTACGTTAGATCGCCACACGGGGTGCGGCAGTATAGTCGGCGGTCCGAAAACATAGGCGTCAGCGTTTTATTCTAACTAAGATGTTGGTACAAAATTACTTCTCGGAGAGTTTCCTATTCTGTGGCATTTTTTATCTAAACAAATTAACAAAATGATAATTATGTTATCTAAATATATAAAAACTCAGTGCCATGATGTTTGTCCACGATGAACTCCGAAACTACGCAACCGATTTTCATAAAAGTTGGCATTTATGTATACTTTAGTCCAACTTGAGAGATAGAATAATTTATAATATATTTCAAGTAATGGCTTCAATATTTTTTAAATTACAAATTAAATGATTGCCAAAGTTGATTATTGTTATTAATTGTAAGGTTCATCCGTCTGGAATAGATGGCGTATTCAGTTAGATTGTTGACAGAAAACTGTAGAACCGACTGTTATAGATATATTAAATACCATCTCACTAAACGCGAACGTTGGTAGATGTAACTAAACGCAAACGTCACATCGTTTTGACGTATAAGATGACATACATAACTATCGTCCTTTACTTACCCGTAACTTTTGTCGTATGAACTATAGTATACAAATCCTAAACTATCTTCTGTGTTTATGTTACCAAAATTCACGTTTTTCTAACATGCATTTTCCTATTTCTTCTGTAATACCTCAACCAAACCTCTAAACAATATATAATTCATATCTAAATGAAGTATTCTTTAAACATTCCCAAGTTAAACTCTATAAATTTGTATAAATTATTTACCTAAGTCGAGAAACATCGCGACAAAGTTAAACCCATCCACTTAATTACAAAACTCGCATGATGTTTGTCAACGTTTTAACTAATGAACGTCAGCGCTCGTGGAGCGAACTCGTGAGATGCAAACACACTTATTTACAATAGCTTCGCGAACAACGTCCAGGTATGAAGATGGCTTTACAAATAGAACGTTCCACGTCGAGTGACTGGGGGTGAAATTCAAAACAGAGTATATATGCTGATTCAATTTTATGTTATAAATGGGTAAAGTTTGTTGGTATTCAACATTTTACTATGTTTGATGTTTATTAACAATGTTATTATAATTAAAAAGCTGTAGATACGTTACCTACATGATATTTTGACAAAACAAATGGCACAATAACGCACACATACGTAAAGTAATGTTGTAACGCCACACTGTCTTAGATAAAATGTGGGAGTAAGATGGCATATACTCAATATCGATAGTGAAAACAAATAGTTATATGTTGCTTAGATACGGGCGGATTGACGGGGCAGGCGTCAATAATACGCTAGTTAGCCAAGTTTTAACAAAGGCGCTGTCAAAGCGCTTACGACCTATCTAGCTTTTAGTTATAATATCATTTGTTTATTACTGTTAAAATTATAGAACATAGAAAAATAAGTTTGTATAAGAGAATCAACCTCATTGGTAATGGTGAAAAAATAGACGGTTGGTGTCTGAAATAAAGAAAAGAATAATTTCATTATGAATTCGATCGTAAAAAAATGTGAAAATTTTAATATACAGTTATATATCTTTTTTTAAACGGATTTTTTTAAATATTTTATCATCTTTGCGAAAAGTAAAGAGTTACTTTTATCATTATACAAAAAACTTATTTATTTGGTTAAAGAAGGCGTTACTTTGCGGAAATCTGTAATCAAATATATACTAGACGTTACTTTGCACTTGGAATCGATAGGTGACTACCACGTCTCACTGCAACAAAAACGTTTGGTTTCATTTGTGTGAGGTGTACCTGAGAAAGTTATATCTGAAACTAATAATAGATAGAGCGAAATATTAGTAACTTAAACAACAGAAGGTAATTAAAAATGCGTCCTTGGTTGTCCGATGAACCTGACGTCAATTAACACTTGGTATGTAACTGTAAAATATAACAAAAAAGTATTATTAATTAAAATGTGTTACAGATAAACTTGTAATGACCACAATCGATTACACGTGTTTCGCTCCTTCATGGACCATCTTCAGATCGATGTTGACCCTTTATTTTTATTGTTTTGGTTACTAATATTTTGCTATTTCTGTTACTAATTTCAGGTACACCTCACGCAAATAAAATCAAATGTTTTTTATTGCGATGGGTAGCGGCTAATCAATTCTAGGCGGAACTGCAAAGGGACGCCTATTATAATATCCATAAACTTATTTCAATGACAATTCGGCTTAAGATTTAGACACTGAACAGACAGAAAACTGGCTCTCAAATGCATCTTGCCAGTGAATTTTTGACTCGACCATGTAGGTATTAGGCATATACTATAACGACCAACCAAACTGGTTTCATCATAATATATATTTCTGTATCTATGATTCCTTCACGGAAAACTAATTTTCATTTTACGATTCTAATGTCTATCTTCGTTTACTTAGAAGCTCTTTTTTTTTTAATATGTAGTGCTTAATATAAAATTATTTTGAAAATAAATGTATCTGATATGTGAATTTTATATATTGTATATTTTTTTTTTCATGGGGAAATCTCTAACGGATATTCATCCCGCCGGGCAGCTGAGGATGGGTTATGTCCGATTCGCACAGACTAAAACCCCATGGTTGGTACACCTTTTGACCAGGAAAGCAGGGAGCAGGAACTGCCTAATCGACACTACGTCTGCTCTTCCGAGAAGTGTTGTCCCCTCCTAAGGGGCTCCGACTGTGATACCCCTCAAAGAGGAGTGGGTGTTAGACTTCCTTACAAACTGTGGGAGTCGCATTGGTACGGTGCGCCTCCACCATATGGGCCTGTGCAGCATAAATACCCGGGCGATGAACATACCATATGTATTGTGCCTGCGACTTTGCTCAGATTTGTTACTACAAATCTAATACAAAGTAAGTAGTAATTCAATATTCTCCATGTCCAAAAATATATCATATACATATACCAATTATTTACACTAAGTTTATGCCACTTAGCACTAAAGTATGTAAGTATTTTAGACCTCAGATTCATTCAAAGAGACCTCAGTATTCATTTTCATATACTATCTGCATCGTGTCTTTTTTCACATTATCATTATAAGAATATTTTTATGTTATTCGCCAGGTTTCAATCCTCAGACAGGTATCAGCTCTGTGTCAAGTTTTTTCAAAAATTTCAATATGGAAATAATATAAAAACGCAGAGCTATTTTCACATCTATAAAATTTATAGCGTGGATTATATATTCATTCTTATAAATTTTCATTCTTCAAATAACAGAAATAAAAGTAGGGTTTAAGCTGAATTAATCTTTTACTTCTAATTTACAACAACAATTAATAAATAATTTACATGAAATTCGTATTATATTTCGAGTTTAGTACAATCGTTTACACCAGCGGTGGTCAACCATTTTAACAGCAAGTGCACAAAGAAAAATTTTTACAGCGCGGTAGGCGCGTTTGTTTTTTTGTAGGAAGGGCAGTAGGCAGAGAATCAAACCTACATCGTACATTTAAAAAAATGGTATTTTTAAATAGATATTTTGGAAAGATCAACGGTGAGCACGGTGTTGGCCACCCCTGGTTTACACTTTATATAAATTAATAGTAATAATAAATTAGAAGATTCACATCCGATTAAGACGATCCTAAAAAGAAGTCCTTTCTTCATCCTTCTGAAAATTTACAAATAACGGTTAACATCATCTAACCATATTGAAGTAGACTATAACAATGCTTGAAGACATTCCCAAGCAAACTACGAGACTAAAATGGAGATAGGCTAGGAAAACATTTTAATTATTCATCAATCATTGAACAGCACAGATTTTGTTCAGTGATCGCCACGCCGCATGAATTCAATACACGCAACCACGGATAGCGAGAAAGAAGAAAGCAAGAAGAGCATATGTTTCACTGTTCTCTCATAACCGAAGGCAAGCGAGACACTGCTCCCACTCTACCTGACACAATGTTTACTCCCTCCACTTTTCGTTACATAAAAGTTTGTGGACCAGAATTGCAAAGCCCTGCATAAGAAGTTTGACTTCAAAAAGTCAGGTAGTACACCAAAGATATGTGGGAGTAGTGGCCTGTATAGAGAACCACCAGTCCGATCTTTCAATGATCTAGCTCTAGGTGTAGGGATGAGGAACAAGTTCTTGCCTTACATATGTTTTAAGTACCCATTTGTGGGAATAAAGTTGTTTGTTAAGTCCCAATTATATTATTTTTGTGTTACAATGATATTGTTGTGCAACCTGAGTGCTTGAATGCGACTGACTATCCAAGTGTTTAATTTCAATTCAGATGTGCTGATGCGCACATAATACGAGTAAGTAGGGCGACATACAATCTACGTAACCGTACACTGGATGAGAGCCATGCAAGATCATGAGGGTTGATGTGAGTGAAAAAATTCCTCTACCTAGCAGGTAAATATAGACTGAATAGATAGACAGAAAATACTACGTTTGATTTTAATACTTCTTAATAGCTTCTGAATGCCCTAACACTGACCCGTTGGTTGATATTTTGTTCATAATCTATAAAAATTAGCTTTTGAACATAATCTCATCTGATGATAAATAATGATGTGGTCTAAAATGGTAAACAAGCTAAATCTTAAGGACTGGTTTTCAGCTGCCAGAACACAATAACAGGTGTTTGGCAACAGATTTTGAACTTGAGAGTGGTAGCTAGCCAGATGGACTTAGAAAAAACCTTTTACCATCATACTATGGTTTCTTCACTGGCCATCATCACTTTATTACCCATGTAATTTAGAAGAAAGTTTCAAAAAATTATACTTTCTCTTTCGTGTCCGAGATAACGTAACATTCTGATACATGATAGTTTTATGCCAATTATAATAAAAATGTGTAATACTTTAATTGTCGGATATTTAATGCCAATAGCCATTGTAGTATAGAGGTAAGTTCGAATATACTTTTTTCATTCTTCTTCTGATTCTTCTATCATCTGCCAATCGGATACCCTATAATTGTATACTACTAGCGGGCCCGGCAGACGTTGTCCCGCCCTGATTATAAAAAAATCCTGAACAAATTATATACCAAAACGTTCCTCGTGAATCACTTTATCCACTGGTGAAAACCGCATAAAGATCCGTTCAGTAGTTTTTGAGTTTATCGCGAACAGACAGACAGACAGACGCGGTAGGGGACTCTGTTTTATACTATGTAATGATTTATGAGTAATAAAAACATGTCTTACTTTTATCGTCCGTGATTTGTGAGAATTCTAACTTTATAGCATTTCATCTGGATTAAATATTTCTTCACCATCTCTTGATGGCTCCCTGTTAATGTGATCAGGATATCTATAGATAAAAAATTAAAAATAATACTTGTTATTAAATATATGCTTACTTCTTTATTCGGTAGCCTACACAGCTACAGTTGATTCACATTGCAATTAAAATAGCGGTTACCAAAAGGCAAAAACGTTTTACAAAAACACCGTAATATACAAACGTAATCATAAGCAATAATTTAATTTTAATTAAGTAAGTTTGGTAAAATTGCATGTCACCTAACAGTAAACCACTTGAATGCAAAAGCAGAAATAACCGCACAGAAATGAGATCTTCCGATATTATCGTAGACGTAGTGTAACTTCACCCCGAGATAAAATTAGGTTGCTTGATTTTATTTATTAGCTAAACAGTAATAGATCTTGTAGCACGACTAATGGGCGCATTTTTTAAATCACCACAACTATGTGTTAAAGTCGTGGTGGTCGAACAGTTTGAACGGTGAAATAACAATCTGGTGTCCGCACGTTCGAACCCCGACATGTATCAACGAATTTTTCGGAATTCGCGAACATTTGCTAATTCAAATTGCTAACACTATTAGCTATTATGAAGAAAAACACCAAGAGGAAACCTGAACCTGTGAAAAGTACCATCTAATGTGGAAGAATTTAGAACTGTGAATTTCTCGGAATTTGAAATCGTCAATACGTCGTTGGCTGACGTGATGTTTATGTCAATACCTTCGTTCGGTAAGAGGCCTATGACTCTGTAGTGGTTTTCTTACAGGCTGATGATGATGGTGATATGCAATCTATATGTGCTAGAGAATAACTCTCTAGCAAACATTTAGGAATAAATCATCAATTGTGCTGTATAATTACGAATAACTCATTAACTGGTATTTAGTTAATTTCTTAAACCGGTTAAAATAAAGAAGAACAAAAGTAAAAAAGTTACAAACAAATTTCATTTTTCATTTGAAAGAGAAAATATACATTTTTAAAACTTAATGTGGGAAATTATAGAACTGTGAATTCCTCTGAATGTGAAATCGCAATACGTCGTAGGCTGGGGTGATAATTATGTCCACTTCTTCATTCGGGAAGAGGCCTATGGCCGTGCAGTGGGTCACTTACAGGCTGATAATAATGATAATGTTAAAGTTACAACACAAATACAAGATACTTACTGTGGCCCTACATTGGTGTTAGGTGGAATATATATTTGTTTTCCATTGTCGTGATTCCAGTTTGGTACAATCCCATAATTTATTCTGTAACAAATATATATATATATATAGAAGAAATCGATATAGGCACGATATGTAGTAACCGAAACAGAAACTGTAATGAGAGATATAGCAATAAAGTCCTATGAACCTAAAAAAATGTTCTTGGCCTTTAAAAGCTACACTGAGTTTCTTATTGTAGAAACTATCAACCAGGCTTTGTTGTTTGTCCTTCCCAAATATGAGAATGGAGGTGAGGTCAAGTATCAAGCATCGGCAGAGGTTCTTCCAATCTACGATAAGTCGTAAATACAAGTAAGTCACTTCAACATGCCCTAAACTCTGCAAATGTTAAGAATTTCGTTTCACTAGAGATTAGCTCTAAATGGATAACATGATAAAAGAACATAAATTACACGATATAATATAGCTGTTAATTAAAAATTCGGACTTGACTTTGTATAGAAAGATGGAACCAAATGATTTCTCACATTACTAACGGGAGAAGAATATAATGAGTTTCCGTTGAAGATTTCTGAATAGATAATTAATATTTGTTGTCTTTGTCGTATTATTTAGCCCTCTAAGTTAGGATTTTTAAGTCCCAAACTGTAGTGACATGTATCTAAAATATAGGGTTTTCACCACTAGTAGGATTTTGTTAATAGCTGCATATACTTACGCTTGTCTCTGTTGACTGTAAGTTGGACTAAACATTGATTTTCCATCGTCACGGTTCCAGATCTTATTAACTTCATCAATATTTCTATAACATATACATTAAGAAGAAATTTATTTTATTTTATTATACTTATCAATTATTATTTATTTACATATAACTAAACTTCAAATAATTACAAAAACTTACGAGATAAGCCTTTATGTTATGAAGTTGGAAACATGTATGTAACCTATGGTTTTAGGTGGTATCTGCAGCCTGATGGTTTTTTATAACCAAGTGCAATAGGACAGCAGTCCTAAGGTCAGTCATAATACCTTCTCCTAAGGAATAATTTAAAATGGCCGGTCTAATAGTATATCTAGATCGCAATACCTTGGCACTTGAACACATAACCGCAAACACTGCTCCGTTGCGGTAAAAATCTATGGTATGGTGATGACGGTTACGCAGTTAAATCTTACACATGCTTTCCTAATTTTATAAAGTCATCTATGTTCTCAGAATCTAAATATTGCAATTCATTCCTTTAGTACAATCTCGTATAATATATTATAAGAAATTAATCTCCAAATTTTGGCACCAATTATGAATACCGATTTCCTAAAACATTTATTCTTAAAACTTGTAAGAATACTTCCTGCTTCAATCCAATTGTACGTATGACTCGTTTGTACAATAAGCTCGCATCCAAACACATCTCATTAGACATATTTGAACATCAAGCTTTTAAATTCAAAAGGACAATTAAAAACATTTTATATTCATAATTACTTAAACAACATTCAGTAATTTTAATATTCTTAATTATGTTTGCCATCTTTTCGTTGTCATAGTTTAATCTTTATTTTTTAACGAATTCATTTGCATTTTTTCCTTTATTCTTGTTCTATTTTTGTTACTTTTGAAATGTTGATCAATATTTAAAGTTACATAATTTAATTTTTTTATATTATTAATAATCTAAGTTGTATCGATGTGATTACGCGTTTTAGGTTTTCAGTCTAGTATGTTCCTTCTTATTATTATTACTATATCACTTTCGGATTGTTGACTGACTGTTGCATTATCCACAGTAGTCAATAAGCAAACAAATTAATTTAAAAAAATAATCCATATTATTATTACATTTACCGATAGCTGATTCTTTTGTTGAGCGAGTACCACTTTCAAATAATGCATTATTTATACTTCTAATTTTAAAACATCCATTTTTAAAATACACTACTTTAATAGAATATTATGAAGTTCAATATGAAGTTGATATACAAAATGCAGTACTTACGATTGCTTTAATTCACTTCCAGGCGGAATATACATTACTTTTCCGTTGACGATATTCCAACTCGATTCAACGCCATGAATGATTCTGTGATAAAATTACACAAAAGTGCAAATATATTAAAAAATGTAGAGGCAGTCATAAGAACTCTTTTCAATTTTTAAATTAATCATAGTCCGAGTTACTCATTTCATAATTTGTATACCTGTTAAAATTATTAACATTTCACATCTAATGGCACTATGAACAATAATTATATACATTTTTATACAATTTATGAATTAATCAGACATATGATAGGCTGCACAATATCAATACTAGATATACACAGGCCTCTATACTTCACGTTGCTAGTCTGTCGCAAGCCGCGCACGCGCAATACGCACGGTCACGCTTACTAGCATATCATGACGCGAAATCACAAATCTATCTTCTGCCAAAAATATACTGCTCAACGCATCCAAAGAAGTTTCTACTTCAAAAATTCGATCTAATATATAGATTTTGTGTGAGTTTAAAATTTACGAAATACACGTACTCGAGTTGATAATTTGAAATTAATGGAGGAAAGTACAATGTATACGAAAATAGAACAATGTTTCTAGTAAAACAGTTGGACTTCGTTTTATATCGAAGGTTGAACTATTTTAATTAAAGAAACAAGAACTACAAGTATGTCTGTTGTAAATTCATAAATTGACAGACATTTTTGAACACTATTAATTGTTACAATTTGCAATTAAATTTCAATAAAATAAATCACTTACAGAACTCCACAGAATACGAGGAATAACCAAACTTTGGCATCAGAGGAAACCATTTCGACTGCTGCTGAGACAAGAGGCTGGGCGTAATACTAACGAATGGAAGTAGATTGCTCTTTTTATACAAGTGTCTATAATCTATGTTAAAATTATTCAAATTGGTTTATAAAGTTATTTATTATATGTCATCTTATATTTCTTTTTACGCGTTGAGCTAAAGATGGAGAAAAGTCTATCCATATTTATAGAAGCTCTATGCGGCCTCATGGTTTCTTTTGTATTGGGACATGTAATTTCCCAAATAGAATTAATTATGTATTTCGCACCACCAAATTGTACCTCGTAGCTTTTTACCTGTTAATACAATGAGCGGAATAGTATGCTATTCTTCCATTTGTTGCTTAGATTATGACTATCTAGCAAAGTATTCTTTTTACTAAAGCTTTTCTGAAAGGCATAATAGTTTTACAGGACATTTTGTCACTCATAATAAAGAACAGAAAATATGCCGTGACATGTCATTCAGTCCACTAAAACGTAAACGATTCACCAAAAATTACGTTTAATTAGTATTTCAAGCAGATATTACTGAGATAAGATATTAAAGGAAGGATGTGACATGAATGATAGTAAAATCTGAAAACACCGCATAAAAAAACGATAAGCTCGATGTAGTTTCCTGCCAGCTCATCTCTATAATTCCAGTGATTTTGAACCGGTGGTAATATCTTATCGTTCGCAAGTACCTCTTTAGGACCTGTATTGAACATAGCATTATCGATTTTAAATTTTGACTTTGCTGATTATATTGGCAAATAACAAACAGTTTATTAAAAAAATACATAAAATGATAATAATTATTCAGATAATTACATACACTTTTTTTTTAATAACTTATTCTACGTTAGTAAAGATAACATACATAAATACATAGATAAAGACAATATACAGCATGTTTTAGTTCCTACTATATTTGAATTCTACACCCACACATTTGAAGTCTTTAACTTGTGTAGGTGGACACCCTTTTTAACAATTTTGTCTATTTGTGAATAAGCATACTATCAGATCTGCCTGATAACATTCTCAAGATTTTATCCGAGCTGCCACACATTCGTTCCATCAGAGAGTTTGCTTTTTTCAGGAAATATGCTCAATGCACTGCAATATCGAGGCAGCCCCAACAATGCCCTGAAGATATTGCTGTACTGTATACGTAATGTATTATACGCAAGCAGAGCATAATGAATGTATTGATGTTAACAACCTCAATTGGGGAAATTAAATCGTTTTATAGTGCAAACAATGAATAAACAGTCTTAACTAAGCTCATATTTGCTCGGTAAAAGTATCTCAAAGATTTATGGATATTGCAGTCATAGAGTAATCCCATTGAATCCCACGAATTCCAGTGTATTACGAATAAGTAAACTTATTTCGATTCATATTTTTCATTACATAGTATAAAACAAAGTCCCCTACAGCGTCTGTCTGTCTGTTCGTGATAAACTCAAAAACTACCCAACGGATTTTCATGCGGTTTTCATGGGTGGATAGAGTGATTGATGAGGAACATTTACGTTTAACGTTAGTATATAATTTGTCAAGGATTTTTTTATAATCAGGGCGGGACAACGTCTGCCGGGCCCGCTAGTTATTTTATAAAAACCCAACTTCTGTTTGATTAACGGCACTTTTTGAATACTACTTCACAAGTATAGTCATTGCTTTACAAGAAGAAGTATTATATTGATAATTTTATAGTAAACCATAGTTTCCCCTAATTAGGGGAGAGCGGGGCTAGAAGTTATGCAAGTAAGTTGTTACAAGTGCAATAACTTTGTAAAGAAAATAGGTAGCAATATATGTGAAGTGCGTTATGAAAATGTCACAGCCGATTTAGACACTTCCACGGTGACAGTTTAGTTGGTGTGTGCACAGGGTGCCAAAACATCACGTAAGTAAATTTTTTCATGCTTAAACTTTTTGGTCTATCTCTGTTAATTATGTACCGAGACGTACGTAACTTTCCTAAACTGTAGTAATATTAGTAACGTATCCTATCTTATGAGTATTTTTTATTATTTATAAGACAACAAGGGTCCACAAAAACAAATTATATACTAATACATAAATTGGTAGTAAATTTAAAAATAAAATTAAAATTAAGTTACTATATTAATATGTTTTATACAAATGAATATGAAATAGGATGAAAAGATGAATATCACACTATTATATTACAACAGATATCCAGTGCTTCATGAAAGGACTGTCGTACATGTCTACCATTGTTCTCATTATATTATTGGAACTATCGCGAAGTCTACCCAGGATGGATGCTATTCTCTTACGGATTAAAGCATAGAAATCATCAACCCTAACATTTATAAACATCCCAGACGCACTACAAAATCGTGGTAATCCCAATAACATTCTGAAAATATTATTATATTGGACACGGAATGCGTTCATAGTCCTCTTACTAAATTGCTTTTATTACTTCAACAGGATAACAGTCTTCGTATAAAAACATAATTTGGGGTTATAAGTTCCGTCTTCGAGGGGCTGGTTTTTCCCCGGAACTATGTATATCGAATGATAAATTCTTATGATCACTCTTCTCTGTTTACATGTGACAAACTACAAAACATAAGAGAGATAAAACCTCCAACACACAATCATGTCAAGTTTCAAATACTTTCATCAAGAAGGGAAAACCTATTAAAACTGTGGCGTGAGAACCTAAATGTTACCATATTACGTTAGATGGATTTACTACAAATTTGATAAACCGTAAGGTTCCTACTATAGACGATACCCAGGCTAGTGTTTACTTTGGAACAGTAAAAACATTTTCAAATTATACCAAAATCAAAAACCCTTTATTCTATTTAGGCCCTAACAAGGCACTTATGAACGTCAAAACTACCGCCGGTTCGGAAAACAACCCAGTCATCGAGAAGAACCGGCAAGAAACTCGATCTGATTTATCTTTTTAACAAATATATATAATACTAGCGGACCGGGCGGACGTTGTCCTGCCTTGAAAACAAAAAAAATCCTAAAAGTCGATCGCAGCGCCACCTACCGGTTCCAATTGTGAATCTAAACCATTCTCGGATCCACTCGAACACGCACAAAAAATTTCATCAAAATCGGTCCAGTCGTTTAGGAGGAGTTCAGTCACATACACACGCACACAAGAAATATATATATTAAGATTTAGAATAATAATATGTTCTATATAATAGTAAATATCACAAACGTTTTTAATGGATGCACAAAGATGAGTCAATTCCAGACATCGCCATCGTTCACATATTGATCCACTCTATAATAGCCTTTTGACTCCAAAACCCGCTTGACATGGTGCTTAAATTCTCAATCCGGCAAATCGGTAATATCCTTTGGGACTTTGTTGTAAACTCTAACACTATTTCCCAAAAAACTGTTACTGGTTTTACTAAGTCTAAAACGTGGGACAACCAGTTTCTCACAGTTTCAAGTATTTAGATCGTGCCGGTATTTTACGAAATCTAGCTTTTCTAGGTTCTTACGGACATACATTAAATTGTCAAGAATGTATTGGGAGGGCAGTGTTAAGATACCGTACTCCTTGAACTTGGTCTTTAAGGATTCGCGAGGTCTCATATTGTAGATTGCTCGAACTGCTCGTTTTTGTAATAAAAATATGGTGTCTACCTCAGCTGCTATCCCCCACAACAGAATGCCATAAGACATATGGAAGTAGGCGAAGTAGACTAACCGGGCAATGGCAATATCAGTTAGCTGGTGAATCTTACGTACTGCAAATGCAGCAGAACTTAATTTGCTTACAAATTGTTTAATTTGAGGACCCCATTGTAATTTTGAATCTAGTGTGATACCCAAAAATACAGTATTATCAACTAACCCTACAAAATTCCCTTCGATCTTGATGCTACTATCAACCTGTGGCACGTTAGGCAAAATAAATCTCATACATTTTGTTTTAAGAACTAAGTTATTTAATGCAAACCAATGAGAAATTACGTTTAAAGTATTATTTACGTGCCCAATCTGTCCTTTTTTACTTTAAATATAATTGAAGTATCGTCTGCAAAAAGCACCATGTCAGCACAGTTATTGACCATTAGCGGCAGATCATTTATGTATATTAAGAACAAGAACGGTCCTAGAATAGAGCCCTGTGGGACACCAATTCGCGCAAAGGATTCTGCAGAGGTTACCCCTTGTATGCTAACTTTCTGACAATGATATTTTAAATAAGAGACTAGAAGGTCGAGAGAAGATCCACAAATACCATAATGTTTTAATTTTAGAATAAGCGTGCTATGGTCAACGCAATCAAAGGCCCTAGACAGATCGCAGAACACACCAATTGCATCATGCAAATCCTCCCAGGCCCTCAATATATAACTTAAAAGCGTTGCACCCGCGTCAGTACTGGATTTCAATTTCGTGAAACCAAACTGTCGACCATCCAGAAACTTTTGCATATTGAAATAGTCTATTAATTGGTTGAGCATAATCGTTTCAAACATTTTACTTAAGGACGGAAGTACAGAAATAGGTCTATACTTTCCAAGACTACTTCTGCAGCCTGATTTAAACAAAGGAACTACTTTGCTTATTTTCATTAAATTGGGGAAAGTTCCTTTTGCTATACACTGGTTAAATATATTAGCCAAATGTGGTGAAATAGTAACAATTAAAGACTGTACTACTGTTACCGATATACCCCATATGTCTTCGGTTTGTTTTAAATTTAATTGCTTGATACCGATCTTCTACCCCATAGAAGTGCGAAAACTCGCGTATGAATATGTGGTATAATTTTCTTTGTAAAACATCCCCCATTCATGGCATAAGAACTGAGAAAGCGGAATTGACTTACCTACGGGATTTATAAAGCCTCATTTTGTCCATAAAAACCCCAGCAGCAACTAGCGCTGGACATGCGTCTGCATCTAACAGGCACGATGTAAATGATTTTTTCTCCAAATTCAGATAAAATTTAAGAAAATATGTGTTGATGTCATCAACAATTAAATGTACATAGCATAAACATTTACATATATACAATTATAAAAATTGTTGTTTTATTTAAGAAACTCTATGTTATTCTGACAGTATAGTACCATATTATGTAAGCGGAACGATTTGTCCCAAAGGTGGAACAACTTGCTCCAAATCTAAATGTTCCGTTCCGAAATTAGTCAAAGATTTGCTTGTACAAAAAAAAAGATATTAATAAAAGTGACTATAACACTACAAAACACGATAAACACCTGTTCAATATTTGAACATGTTGAATATCAAACCCTTCCTTTTCATAGTAAAACTTCTTGCTATTTAAAAATCGGAACTGTGGTAACATTGGAGTATAATCTGTTTATTGTTTTAAGTAAGCTCATGTTGATAATCTGGCCCCGAATATATGTAGGTATGCCCCGGCAGCTGCACCTGAGAGTTAATCAGTCCTCATCTAAGTTTAATGTGTTCACTATCTTAGACATCGTCAGTCAACATAAAGTGAGATTGTGGACACATACTAAAATCTGTAAAGCAAAAAAAAGGGTTTAACTGTGATGCTGTATTCCTTGATGCCTCTTATGGATATCGTCTTCACCAATTTAGGATGCGTTTAATGGATTTTATGTAATTATATATCAGCGCTTTATTTATGTTTATCAGCCACCGCAATAACAATCATTCTGACCTTGTTTATATTCATGTAACAGTATCTTCACAGATAACGTTATGTATGTAATATTGTTGTATCAAACGGGGTCAAGAGACTTATACAGTTCTACTAACTTAATTGAATATTAAGAGCTCTGTTCTCATTTTATTGGACCTGTAGACAATTCCTTCGAATCGTGATTAGACATTTACACGATTCGACAGCGAAATTCAGTGCCACCTGTTTTTCAACCATATAGCAGCAGTATTCGTGCTGATATTTTCCATTTTAAATGCTATTGTTAGCAACACGTACTGGTTAATTATGTCTTATAACATAGTCCCTAAGAGAAGCGACCTAGTATATCCTATCCCCTAAACCATACAGCATTAGGGAAACTATATGCCTGGTTGCTACTTTCTCACATAAAAAAGTATGCAATCAAAGAACTCAAGAGGAATTAAATTAAAGAGTTTAATTCCATATGTACAGAATAATAGTGGAAACTATTTAACTTAAATAAAAAATGCTGAAAATAACAATGAAATTGCCACGCGTTCAGTACTGAAGCTAACAACTAGCAGCACACAATACTTGACTGCTCTAATTTCGATATTAGAACGCACACACACATATTCTTATAAAACAAAAAGTGATAGACAGATTTGCAGGGAAGCCTCACGACGCTTTTTCCTTGCATGACGATTTCTACCAGACAGCTCTTGCTGCAAGCCGCATTAAAGAACTTCCTTCCAACAAACTGCGTTGACGTTAGTTAAAAATATTGAAAATTTGACACAAATGACACTAAGGTGTTTAAGGATAAAATGTAAAAAATTAGAACTCCAGAACTGTTGTGAAGGAGACCAGAATTCCTCAAACTATTGCAAAAGCAAAAGCGGTAGGTAGAGCCACGCTATAGCTATTACTGGTTTCGGTATAAATGGCTCGGCTCGCCCGAGGTACTACCACCCAACCCACAGAATTACCCACGTGAAGTAACAGTTCTTGCATTGTTGCGTTTCATTCGGACAGTGAGAGCGCCGGAAGCCCACCTCCCCTTCCCTCTTCTCTCTTCTTCCCCCTCCTCCCAAACACAGGCTGGCAATGCACTTACAACTCCCCGATTGTTGCTAGTGTCTATAGACGACGGTGATCACTTACAATCAGGTGACTCACCTGTTCGTTTGCCTCTTACGATATAAAAGAAAGTTGTTTTTTTTTGCATATTTATACGTATACGGTGTGATTTTCAATGGGCTGTCATGGCTTTAATTATGCAGAACTATTGCTCATATTGCAAAGAACTCTAGAACTATTGTAAAGGAGCCCAGAACTCTATAGAACTAACCAAAAATTGTTTTTTTGCATCCTTATACGTTTGTGGTGTTATTTCCAATGGGCTACCACGGCTTTAATTATGCAGAACTATTGCTCATATTGCAAAAAATTCCAGAACTATTATAAAGGAGCCCAGAACTCCTTAGAACTAATCAAAAATCGAAAGTTGATTTTTTTATAAGACCAGAACTTCCTTCAGAACTCCTCTGTCACGACCTTTGTATGCTGCGTGAAGTTGGCATCCCCATGTGTCTTATGTCCTTATGGAGTCTGTAATATGCGGAACTATTTTTCTAAATTTCTGGACCTCCAGAACTATTGATTTAAAAATCAGAACTCATCATTGTTTCACGATTCCGATATCTTTGTATGCCAACTTCACAGACATCGAAGTAACTATTCACGCTGACGGAGTCGTGGGCAGAAGCTAGTCATAAATATAATTCCTGTACACACTTGAAGGTTACGTCATCGATTGTAAGATATTGGGATTGGTTAAAACACGCCTAGTTCACGGTTTGGAAATGTAAAACAAAGCCTAATATTTCCCATCGTTAATACTGAAATAATGACTATAATAAATGACAATCACAAAGGAGTCCATAAAACGTAGTCTCAAAAATCAATCAATACTTATTCTCTCTATTTCAATGACTCTTTATTTTCGTGCGTTAATTAGTACTAGTGATCTTCTAATGGCTAATATTAGTCCATATTTTATAACGTAAGTGGTAAATAACAAAGTATACAATGTTTATTGCAATTTCTATTGATTACACAAGTTGTGAGAAACAGCGGAGTAAGATGTACTTAACTGGTTTCCCTCTATCTATTTGTATATACAGACTTTTAATAAATTATAATCCCACGTGTTTAATATTACTATACTTTTAAACATTTTATACTCCATACGTTTTTGTATTTCATTACAATCTCATCTGATATGAAATAGCGATATAGTCTAAAATAGTAAGCACGCTGAAGATAGAGGGGGACTGACTCTCAAGAGCAGCTAGCGTAAAACAACTATTTGCTTAACGATGGATTTCCAACTTGGAGTATAGAGTACTTGATAAAAAGGGTATGACTGAAAAACAATAAATTCACACATTGCATTTATTTACACATAATATACGCAAGGTAGTTTGAAAACTAAGTATTCAATAATACAATTTACCTTGGATTAGAGCTAAATAATTGGTATAAGATATATCTTAACGTATTATTACATAAGTTAACAGTTGATTACTTTAATACATACGTTTGTTTTATAATAATCTAATAGAGGTGATACAAATTAATTCTAATAATAAAGTGGAAGTTTCATCTCCGATGTACGAGGAAGCCAGAGGAAAATCTTTCCTTTTCCATAATTCTGTAAACGTAATGATTAGCTTATTATTACGCTTTATACTGACAGTTTAGATACTATATTTCACTAGTACTAAGCCCCACGAGCATCACTACAATGTTTCTATAACTTTACCACAAACACCAGTGTATTTTCGCATCGGTTTCCGAGTGAACTAGCACGGAATCATTCTTCAAGGTATTGTGTAGAGGTAATTTTGTGCATAACACATTCTTTTTGGATTCGGTTATGATTTGTCTATCGGATATTCTATACTTGTATTATATTTGTGTCTAAAATAAGTATGTCTTACTGTGACTGCACGAGATTTGATAGAGTGCTGATTTGACTGCGTATCTTCTGGATTGAATAAAATTTCTCCATCACTTAATAGCTCCTTGTTAATTCGATCAGGGTATCTAAGGATAAAAAAGATATAAACAATTCTTGATAGTAAAACCATTTTAACATCATTATTTGTCATTTTATCTTCTTCTTACCCATATCTCACCTAAGTAGGGTGAGATGTTATCTCAGTATTCACACCTTTTATACAGAAATCATTTTTCACACAATCCACTCATACCTTTTTTGGTCTTCCTTTACTTTTATATCCACCTTCATACTCAAATATTTTCTAGTTACATGACTGTCATCTCTCATCTATCTTCTTTATTTGGCGTTGCATCATTGATGTAGTTAACGTCCTTCCTAGAAGTAGTTCCACTTCACCTGATGACCGCATTTTCTCTCACGAGCAGCAATGACTATAGAGTGGTGAGAATATATCAACAGTTACCGAGATATTTCTAACGTGTCGCTCTACCTCCAGATAACCATGAAGCAGTTAAGTATGCACCAACAACTGCCGAAACACGACAAACCGAAGCTTATCTTTAAATAACGAGAAAAACTATAAACCACATGTGCAATGTACTTACGCAGCTACTAATTCAGTGTTTGGTGGTGGGACATACACAGGTATTCCATTGTCACGTTTCCAATTCGATACAATCGCATCGTTTATTCTGCAACAAAGTTATACATATGTAAATAAATATGATAGAACATATAATATATCTTATGGAACGTTTAGCGGAATCTTATTCTAGCATGTAGTGACTTTTATATTTTACTAGTGGGTCCGGCGGACGTTATTTACCCAGATAATAAAAAAAACTTGAGAAATGATACATGTAAACTATCCTCATGAGTCACTTTATCTACTTCTAAAAACTGCAGGGAAAATCCGTTTAGTAGTTTTTGAGTTTATTGCGACAGACGTGGTAGAGGACTTTGTTTTATATAGAGATTAATAAACTCGTAGTATTTGACTACACTTTGTAATATTGATGGCATATTATGTACAATAGTTGCATATTATGTGCACAAGTGAATTGGATGGAAAATAATATTATGGAGATGAATTCTGAGACACCACAAAAACTCTCTGGGTAGATATAGCAAGGGTGGACCATTTTATTAGAATATTGAATTTGTTGCAAGATACTTGTTATATGATTAACTTCTGGACAACGGCAGTAGAATAGTATATGGAAGATTTTATGCCAAAAATAAGAAAGAATGTCATATACACTATACGGCTTGTAAATGGGAGTGAAGGTACACTAGTAAAATATCATGAAACCTACTAAAAGGCCATGGACTTAGCTGAATCTTAGGAAATTTGGTAAGACAGGAGAAGGAGAACGTCAACACATATCAAAATGGGCCCTGGATCGTGTGTCTCAAGCAATACACCTCCTCGCCCTGCAATAGTATAAAATCAAACACCAGTACTGTAGATCCACGGAGTACAAAAACCTCACTGCAATAAAAATTAACCCTAAAATAGATAATCTAATCTATATAAAAGAAAAAATTATACCGTATGTTACTACAATTGAGTGAAAATTGGGATTTTATTTTATATAGGAATGACATCTCTTTACGTTTGAGACAAGATAATGAATACGTCAGTTGAAGATGTGATTGAATTAATCATTGTTCTTATTTTCTAGTAGTAGTCATTCCTACGTCTTTGAATGTATATTATCATGTGTATAAAGTCCATAGAAAAAACTTTATAAGATTGAAAAGGTAAATCTTTAAAACGGGGTTTTCACCAAAATTATGATTTTGTTTATAATCGGTTACACAAATGTTACACAAACCTCGTCGATCTTTTTGGCCGCTTTGAGTATAGCTGCAGATTATATATTGCGCTATTATATTCAGAGCGGTCAACAAGTTTGCCGAGGACTGTACACACTTACGGTGAATGTGATTTATGCTTAAGTGGTTCAAATATCAATTTTCCATCGTCAGAATTCCAGTTTTTATTAATTTCATGAATTTTTCTATAACAAAATAATGTATAAATGTGTGGATTTAATGTCTTAATCGCTATAATATGTTTTTATATGAGACCAGGATACGAAAAAGTGTTTTTATTTTTGCTGCCATGTTATCATAAACACAATAATTACAAAACAAAATAGTATTAATTTTGTGATTTCAAAAATTATGTTAACATGACTTGGTTTTTTAAGTATTTCATACTTTTATATTCACTTGTAGTTTAGTATTTCCTGAACCTCCACGGCAGTCTAAAGCAATGCTTTATTATATGTATATAAAAAAAATCCATAATAATTGTATGTACTTACAATGGCCTTGAATCACCTCCATACGGAATAAACATGTCGACTCCATTGTTGGTATTCAAATTCGAATCAACACCGCTTATTATTCTGTAACAAAATTATGACTTATAATATAGAAGTAGTTAGGTTGAAATTTAAGACATATTACAGTCCGCACAACGGCATACAGTTGCGCAGAACATAAATTTATATAGGTACTAGCTTCTGCCCGCGACTTCGTCCGCGTGGAATAGTTACTTTAGGCTAACGCTAACACGCAGTGAAAGCTCTCAAAAGGAAAAACGATTTTGAAACATTCTTCATCGGTGCTCTGCTCCTGTTGGTTTTAGCTCAGCTCGGACCAGTAGTTCCTGTGATTAGCACGTTCAACCAAACAAACATACCTTCTAGCTTTATAATATTAGTATTAGTATAGATTACTACACTTCTCTCGTACGTACGCCGCGCCGTCATTAAAATTACAATAACTTTTGATAGTGTGGACCAATTTTAATGAAACAAAGACTAAATTATTTTCGAAGATATGCTTTATAATGTGGTTTTATTGTGAACCCAGTATTTTGAGCAGTGATGCGTGTTCATACAAACAGACAGACATTTCTAAAAATGATTGAAATGTATTTTATTACTTATTCCTAGACATCTGCAATATAATTTTTCACGAAAATCGGAAAGGTATAGACACGTTAGATTTACATTTTTATTATATGTATAGATAACGTTAAAACAACGTAGTGATACATAAATGCCAATTTTGAACTCCTATAATTTAATATCATAGGAAGTACACAAACAGGCGGGTCATCTGATCACCGCCGTCCATAGACACTATGAACACAAAGGGAGTCGCAAGTGCGTTGTTAGCCTGTGTTTGGGCGAGGGGGAAGGGGAGGTAAGATGAGCCTCCGGCGCTATCACTGACCGAAGTAAAGAACGCCCACGCCGCCCTCGCGGAGCGGTCTTGTTTCGTGTTCGTGTTGCCTGCGAGAAAGATATTCCCTGACTCTTTCCCGCACGTAAACGCACGACGCGACGCCCCCAGGCGGCGTGTTTACCAACAGTGCCCTGTTGCTATGGCAACGCCTAGCAAAGGTAAACAAAAAGGCCCTTCTCAGGGCCAACCGATGCTTCTTATAACACCACTGACCACACGCATGCCCAAGGACACCGATAATCCCATTATGACGACCCCATGCATACGCAAGGACACTGAGACTGCCCCTATGACGACCCCGACACCCCCAACAAGGACTCCGATTCAACATAGACCACCCCCGTCATCCCCTGATGACGCAACGACCTCTCAGAGGTCTCCGCACGCTGTCGCTTTGTTTCAGTACGAACGTGACTACAACGCTTTGGGAAACATTGTTAAGACAGACACCTTCTCACTAGACATGTGCAAATGGATGGCCCTTTATCTACGCCTCAAGGAGGCGGAAACCAACAGAACACCCGTAAGTACTGAAGATGCTCTTGCCCTTAGTCAAGCAGCAAAAGGAATCATAATGCCTCCGGCAATACCACAGAAGATTCTCTCCCTGAGTCCGTTAGGGCGACCGGAAAGGAGGATGCGCGAAGATGACGACACCGACCCAAACGAGAGGCGTGTCAAGTCACGCACTCATCCGGCCGCCCGACAGAGAAGTTCGTCATTCTCGTCAACGACCGATTCAGAGGATTCCTCCCCGCAGCCTTTACCACAGCGCCCTCAGAAAAAGAAAACTACGACTCAAACAGCGGCAGCCGCAACTGAAAGCATGAAACAGCCAGTAAAAGCGAGAATCACCGTACCAAGACAGGAAAAACCACCAACCTCGTCAAAGTCGCAATCACTGCCTATTACGAGAGCCGCCAAGTCACCTGCGAGCTCGACCAATCAGACGCTAGGTCAAGCCTAAGACCACCGCGCCACGGTCGTACGCGACAGTGGTGACGCCAAAAGAGTCGCGGGTAAGTACGGGAACTACCGCCCGAGAGCCGCGTCCACCAATCAAGACGCCTACGGAACCCGGTACGAAACCTCCAACCAATCAGGTGCCTTCCTCGTCAAAAACTCCGGCCGCTGAGATGTCGACGGCCCCGATTAACAAAGAGGCAACCATCATAACCGAGAAAGCCGCAACAAAATATCCGCCAATTGTTGTAGAGGAAATCCAAAACGACTTTATGCACCTCACAGAGATCGCGAAGAGGCTAGGCAGGACGGCGAATGCCCGACCCTTCGGGAATGGAATTCGTTTCCTTCCCGAGGACGAAAATGAATATCGCCTAGTCCAGCGATATCTCAACGAAATCGAAGAGAAGGAGGATGTTAAATGGTACTCATACTCCTTACAAGATGAGTAATTGTTAAAGGTAGCCATTAAAGGGCTATCCCCGGCTACTGACCCCGAGGATCTGAAAACCGCCCTAAGGGCGAAAGGGCTGAAGCCAGAGTCAGCTAAATATATCCAGGCCCGAGGTGGACGCCCGGGAGGCGTTTGCTTTGTGGCACTCAAGAAAGACACCGATACTAATTCGATTATTTACAACATCGACGAACTGATGTTATATCGAGGGGTCAGAGTAGAGGCATGGCGCGGGAAAGCTGGGCCCGCGCAATGCCACAAATGCCAGCAGTTCCGACACAGCTCCGTCAATTGTCATAAGGAGCTGAAATGTGTGAGGTGTGGCGGCCCACACTTTGCGCGGGACTGCGACTGCCCCCGAGAACAGCCGCCTACATGCGCGAACTGCGGTGGCCCTCATCTGGCAAACTACACTTCCTGCCCGATTTACCGTCGCGAGGCCCGCAATAAACGAGCCACCACGGTGGCGACTCACAGGCCGATTAACAAAATCAGCAAATCAGACCGCCCAATTATATCTCACAACGTTGTAGAGGAATCTGCCCAGAAATCTCTGATGGCCCCTGCAAATGATGCCAGACCCACCACAAAAGCGCCGGAGGGCACAAAATGGCGCCAAAAGAAGAAAACTAAAAAAGGAACCTCCGACCGACCGAGCGAGTCAGGGGAAGAGTTTATCGCATGGATGAGCACGACGAGCGTAATGCTCGCAAAAAGATATGCAAATGACAAAGAGAAAAGATCCTTAATAACAGAAGAGATGCTAAAAATGGCAATCCGCAATGGATAGTATACAATTAAGAATAGTTTTTTGGAACGCCCAATCTTTGAGCAGAAAGAAAAAGCTACTTGAGATTTTCCTACGCGAGCATAACGTGGATGTTATGCTCATCTCAGAAACGTACCTGGCCTCAACAACCTCCTATAAAATATCAAATTATTTCGTATATAGGAAGGACGAGATTTCACCAGAAGGGGTTGTCTACAGAGGGTTGGCGGTGTTAATCAAAAGGTCGCTAGTGCATCAGTCCATCCCCTACGTCGTGCATCAATCGCTTTACGCCCTAGGCGTATTGATAAGCGTAGCGGGGCAAACACTAAGGCTCTTCGCTATCTACCGCCCCCCGCACCACCCCTCAGCAACGCTCACAAGGGATATTGACTCCCTGTTCGAGTCACCGTTCTTGCGGGTGATTTCAACCTAAAAAACACCTACTGGAACTCGTCAAAAACCTCTCCACTGGGGAGACGCTTGCAACAGCATGCAGAGGACTCAGGATATGAAATTCTGGGTCCAGGCGAACCCACCCACTATCGCCAGACAACACAAAATGTCATCGACTTTTGCATGTACTCAGGCATCAATACCACTCCTCGCGTGACTGTACTACAGGATTTGCCCTCAGACCACCGACCGGTGCTGATGGAAATGAACTTCTCGCCTGTTACAAGACACTACCCGTGTTCTAAGCTCATCACCGACTGGGCTGAATACGTCGATGTCCTGAACAAAAACACACCAACTAGACGAATGGCGACTGCACAGGACGTCGAGTGGCTGACTGGAGAGTTGACGCGCAGCATACAAGCTGCTGCTGAGCAGTCCTCCCGGTTGGTCTCCACGACCCGGCAGCTACCACCAATTCCAGCAAATATAAGGAATCTTATAGTCGAAAAAAGGAGACTCAGAAGAGTGTGGCAGCGTACAAGGTGCCCTCACACGAAGACACAACTCAACAGGTTAATAGAGAACGTCAAAATATTACTAGACACCCATGCCGGCAATGCATGGCAAGCGCACATTAACGAAGCGGCCGAGAGCGTCCCATCGATCCACAGATTATGTTGGACTATGACGGCTACCCCGGAACCGATTCGCCCGCTACTATCACAAGGCCATCTTTATTTTACGGCACAAGACCGAGCGAACATCTTTGCAAAGACTTTGGAATCTCAATCGCAGCTCATTCCTACAAGAGATAGCCAACACGAACAGCTGGTAATACAACACGTCCAGAATTACCCACCGGAGAGAGATTCTGCATACAATATTGAAAAACCGAGATACTTTGTCTCCCCGCGCATGGTACAGAGGGCGGTGGGTTCACTCAACCCATCCCGACGACATCCCGGTTGAAGGAAAAGCCGAATTAGCGCTATTTGCGGACGACACTGCCTTTATGGCCTCCTCAATCAACCGAAACAGAGCGGCGGCGCTTCTCCAGCCCACCTTGGACGCCCTCCCAGGCTGGTTTGACAAATGGAGGCTCTCTGTCAACGTGAAAAAGACACAGGCCCTTATAACACGAATGTCCATTAAGCAACCTCCGATGCTCACACTGCAAAATGAGACCATTCCATGGCGACAAAAGGTGAAATACCTCGGAATTGTAATCGACCGCAACATCACACTGAGGTTTCAGGCGGAAGCTGCCCTAGTGCGAGCCAGAGCCGCCAAGAGGGCGCTACGGTCCATCCTGAATGCCAGATTGCCGCTTCGTACTAAGATCGGCATTTACAAAACATACATTAGATCACGAATAACCTATGCCGCCCCCGCATGGTATGGATGCCTTGCCCCCTCCATGCAGGAGAAACTACAAAGGCTCCAGAATGCCGTGCTAAGGCTCATTGTGTCGGCGCCACGATACGTGAGTAACAAAACACTCGCGCGCGACCTTCAAATGGAAAGCGTGCACGAATTCGTTAGTCGCCTAGCGACAAGAATGTTTAACAAGGCAGATGCACCGTGACTTTACAACAGACCGCCAAACTACAAGAAAACGAATCAAAATAATATTTAGACCCCAGATAAGGGCACTCGTAAAAACACGAGACTGAAAAAATAGATCGCTACAGAGGCAATCTTCCACAAGAAGCTTCCCTCGCAAATTAGACCTGACCGTGTGGCGGTCAGAGATGACACCACCGCCAGAGGGGTATCCCTGAAGCGGTTTCCCCGCGTGCCCCCTTGCGGGGCCCGTGAGAAGATCATCCCGAGCGACCGAAGTAAACGCAAAAATGCAAGCACCGTTACTTCACGTCGGTGTTTCTGTGGGTCCGGTGGCACTACTTTGGGCGAGCCGACCCATTCATGCTGAAATCAGTAATAGCTTCAGCGTGCCTCTACCACCTATAAACTTTTTAAAGTATTCAACTTTTCACGATATTACGCGTACGTCCGAACTTGTGGCTATATTCAGAACGGTCAAATAAATTGACAGGGACTGAACTCGACAGTTTAATATTAGTATATGATAAAAAGGCATTGTATATGGAATAAACAATGTTTTTCCAAATAATTTCTAACATCATATACGTAATGCAAACACAGACAGTAAACAGACCATGGAGTATTCGAAACTTGACAATTGTTTGCTAGAAATGTCTATTTTGTAGTTATTTTTCTTCAAACGTTTTGTAGGCGAGAAACAGATTTGGTTAGTTGTAAGCGATGCGTTTAGTACTACAATTTAAAGAAACGATATTCTTACACAACTCCACAACCTGCGACGAAGAAGTAAACTCTGATGACGGAGGAAACCATTTCGACTGCTCTTGAGAGAAGAACCAGGACGTAATACGAACGAAATGATATTAGAACCCTGTTTTTATACAAGTATCTATAATATATGTTAATGATATTCTAATTGATCTTATTACTATTTATTAAATGTCATATTATATTTCGTTTTACGCATGAATCTTCTCTCATTACATATTTAAAAAACTCAATCAGTCATGATGATTTGTTTTGTATTATAGTCTGTTAAAATCAAATATCACTAAACGTTTGCAAGAAAATATTAAATCATCATCATCATCATATATATTAATACGTGAAGCCAAAACTTTGTATCCCTTTTTAAGAAAATTGCGTGAACGGATGAATGTGAAATTTGGCATAGTTAAAGTTTATATGGAGGAGAAGTGCAGAAAGCTATTTATTTTATATAAAATGCATTATAAGTACATTAAATTAATTAAAATATGCATTACTCACACTACTGCTCCAATTTTACACAGCATATACACACATGTAAATAAAAAAGACATTTTGATATCCGTCAATAACGGACTTCAAAAAAGTAGTAATAATATTCGTCCAATAGGACAGGCGAAGGAATTAATCCATACTGCCAAACTTCAAAAAAGGTTGCGAAGGAGGTTGCTATGCTCGACTGTATGTATTTTTTTTTTACTCTTACGTTCCAATTACCCTTTTTTATTCTACATTCAACAATGATATTATAACATATCTTATATATTAACACGTGAAGCCAAAACTTTGCACCCCTTTTTAAGCGAATTGCGCGAATGGATGAACTTGAAATTTGGCATAGTTAAAGTTTATATGGCACAGAAGTGCACAAAGCTATTTATTTTATATAAAATGTATTACAATCATATTAAATTAATTAAAATATACATTACTCATACTACTGCTTGAATTTTACACAACATATATATAAATGAAAAAGACGTTTCGAACATCCTTCAACCTTCTTACGTTCCAATTACCTTTTAAATATTTTTAACATGACTGACGTTGCATGCCTTACAATATGCCCTTTGAAATCAACTGGTCAAATTGTAGGTTAATTTTAGAATAGTATAATATGTAAATTCATAATATACATAATATTAATTGATAAATAATTTATCTTTAGTAAATTTATGGAACTACTGAAATAATTATTATTCTCTTTGGTTTTATTGAATGTCAAAATGTTTATGTGACAGACTGCTTTCACTTCATGTCACTTTGCTTCATGTTGCCATAAGAGTAAAGCAATATTTCCAAAGTTAATGTCAATATTTTAATGTTTAGTATTTCTTTATGGTGTACTCAAATGATGATTCAATAAAAAATGAGCGAAAAATACTTTGTAAAATCAAAATAAGAAAACTTGTTTGGTCATGAAAGTAATCCATGACTTATATCTCCGCGGCTACAATGATGCAGTTCAACTTGATGTAGCAATTATATTTAGTACAGTTGATGATGAATTATGAACAAAAATGAATTCATTTTCAAAAGTTAATGGTAGTATTGTAAACATCTTTGTTTTGGATTCATAATTTAATTCTATTGTGTATCCATTACTTTTCCAAATGATGATACTGGGCATATCACTATTCCTCATAATGTATAGACTATATTTAATTCAATATCACCCAGAAATACCACGCGCCCATGGTGTCGTGTAAAATTAATTGAAAATTGTCTCATGAGGGGGTCCGATAATTTTTTTTATTTTCGTAAAGTTATGTTTACTTAGTATTTAATAGCCTTACCACCTTATGTAACCGCCTGTTTTTTGTTTCAAATTTATAATTAATTTCAATTTTCATTTAGACATCGATTTTTTTTATGTTTATATAATTGGAAAAAAGTGGCAAATAACTGAGTAGGCATGATGAAAGCCTTTGATTATAGAGGTTATAATACCCTTCGATAAAAGAACCCTAATAAAGTTCAAACTTTAAAAATTCAATGAACTATGGTCGAATGTCAACCACTGGGCGCCCACTAGTATATATTAATAGGTGAAGCCAAATCTTTGTATCCCTTTTTAAGAAAATTGCGTAAATGGATGAATGTGAAATTTGGCATAGTTAAAGTTTATATGGAGGAGAAGTGCAGAAAGCTATTTATTTTATATAAAATGCATTATAAGTACATTAAATTAATTAAAATATGCATTACTCACACTACTGCTCCAATTTTACACAACATATGGGTCAATCCATGTCAAATCGACAAATTTTTTACCTGACCCCCTTTGATTTCGCTGAAAATTTCCTATCTTTTTCTACCCCCCGAAAGTTATTTTTCAGAATTTTTTCAAATTTTTTTTCCCGACTCAAAAAAAGTTATGAATTTTTGAAAAAAACCGCTCTTTTATTTTTACATTGCCAGAACTTTTTCAAAAATTGACAGTTTGGGAACTTTTTTTTTTTTAAATTTTTGTTTTTAAATGTAGTTTTCGAAAAAAAATATGAAAAAATTTTCAGAGTCCCAGATATATGAAATATTTTAGTTTTTTTGAAAAAACCGTAATTTTCTCAAAGTCCGACCGTTTTTTTTTTCTTTTGCTCTAAAAATACTTCAACTAATTCTGCAATGATCCCCGTTAATCAAAAGATGTGACGACAGTCGCTTCTAATTTTTTTTCTTGATTATAAAAAAACTTTTGTTGAATTTTTGCTGATTTTATATAACTTTGTTATGAAATATTTTTTATTTCCTCGTGAAACGTCAAAAGTTGAAAAAAAAAATTTTATTGGAGAATTTCAAGTAATTATCGTCCAAGAAATTGTTATTTTTTTCAAAAAAGTAAAAAAAAGGACTTTTCATACTCATAAATAAATTCACCGTCTCCTAATTCTCCCAGGAAACTGTCAATGTGTACCGTGATGTTGCTACAAAGAATTATTAGCTATACAATATTTGTTAATCGATCATAAGAAAAAATGAAATATATTTTAAATTAGCCATAATTATTTATGAAAATAATTTTAAATATATGATAAAACCATATATAATTTGCATATAATTAAATATATTATTGTGACCACAGATTTATACACCCATAGGCCTATATAGGGTATACGTACTAAATGCCTTTGCCGATGGCGGGAGATTTAAATTTTTTTTAAAAAACGCGCGGGACCATTCTGTCCCATTCGAAAGCCGAAAGATTAACAAAATATAAATTAACAGCACTTTATGATAAATAATAGGTACTTTATTTAGCAATAGTAAGTCTACGTGACATGATGAACACAACGACAATGTAATTATTCTGAAAACATAACCTCCATATTATTTAAATGAAATGTAGATGATATCTTTTTTACCGACAATCGATAGCTCTTAAATTATCACATTGTATCAACTGGAGGTAACTTTTAAACCCATTGTATTTTTGAAGTTGTCATATTTCAGTACCAAAAAAAAAAACGTCCATAAGAGTAAAAAAATAACGTCAATGAGAGAAAAAAATTTTTTTTTTTAAAAATAACAATTTCTTGGACGATAATCACTTGAAATTCTCCAATAAAATTTTATTTTTCAACTTTTGAGGTTTCACGAGGAAATAAAAAAAATTTCATAACAAAGTTATATAAAATCAGCAAAAATTCAACAAAAGTTTTTTTATAATCAAGAAAAAAAATTAGAAGCGACTGTCGTCACATCTTTTGATTAACAGGGATCATTGCAGAATTAGTTGAAGTATTTTTAGAGCAAAAAAAAAAAAAAAACGGTCGGACTTTAAGAAAATTACGGTTTTTTCAAAAAAACTAAATTATTTCATATATCTGGGACTCTGAAATTTTTTTCATATTTTTTTTCGAAAACTACATTTAAAAACAAAAATTTTGAAAAAAAAAAGTTCCCAAACGGTCAATTTTTGAAAAAGTTCTGGCAATTTAAAAATAAAAGAGCGGTTTTTTTCTAAAATTCATAACTTTTTTTGAGTCGGGAAAAAAAATTTGAAAAAATTCTGAAAAATAACTTTCGGGGGGTAGAAAAAGATAGAAAATTTTCAGCGAAATCAAAGGGGGTCAGGTAAAAAATTTGTCGATTTGACATGGAATGACCCATATACACACATGTAAATAAAAAAGACATTTTGAGATCCGTCAATAACGGACTTCAAAAAAGTAGTAATAATATTCATCCAATAGGACAGGCGAAGGAATTAATCCATACTGCCAAACTTCAAAAAAGGTTGCAAAGGAGGTTGCTATGCTCGACTGTATGTATTTTTTTTTACTCTTACCTTCCAATTACCCTTTTTTATTCTACATTCAACAATGATATTATAACATATCTTATATATTAACACGTGAAGCCAAAACTTTGCACCCCTTTTTAAGCGAATTGCGCGAACGGATGAACTTGAAATTTGGCATAGTTAAAGTTTATATGGCAGAGAAGTACACAAAGCTTTTTTTTTTATATAAAATGCATTACTATCATATTAAATTAATTAAAATATACATTACTCACACTACTGCTTGAATTTTACACAACATATATGTAAATGAAAAAGACGTTTCGAACATCCTTCAACCTTCTTACGTTCCAATTACCTTTTAAATATTATTATATATGATTCAATAAAAAATGATACTAGGTATATCACTATTCCTTATAATGTACAGACTACATTTAATTCAATATCATCCAGAAATACCACCCACCTATGGTGTCCTGTAAAATTAATTGAAAATTATGTCACGAGTTGCGATAAATTTCTTTATTTTCGTAAAGTTATGTTTACTTAGTATTTAAGAGCCTTACCACCTTATATAACCGCCTGTTTTTTGTTTCAAATTTATAATTAATTTCAATTTTCATTTAGACCTCGATTTTTTTATGTTTATATAATTGAAAAAAAGTGGCAAATAACTGAGTAGACATGATGAAAGCCTTTGATTATAGAGGTTATAATACCCTTTGATAAAAGAACCCTAATAAAGTTCAAACTTTAAAAATTCAACGAACTATGGTCGAATGTCGACCACTGGGCTCCCACTAGTATGCATTAATACGTGAGTATCCCGAGTGGCGCGCGAGCGTCGTCCTTGGACGCTGAACGCGCCGCACGCGACCCCACGCTCGACGCTCGACTATATCGTTCACTCTGTACGTACACTTCGTCTACGTTTAAGTATTGCTTATTATTGTTACAGTTTATAGATGACCTATATATAAATATACAGAGACACAAGAGTTAAGTACATTTTCCCTCTTTGTTTTCTAAACGATTTTCTTTTTTTTCTGTCTAGTGGTTATTGAAAATTCTTAGAGTTATCAATAAAAATAGTCATAAGAACTGCCGATAGAATTAAAAAGTCAAAATAATCGGGAAACTGTACTCTTCTTTGATTTTTAATCAATTATAGTCTGAATTATTCAAATTACTTGATTTGTAAATTAAAATTTATTAATATTATTCCGGTTTTCACATCTATTGGCACTTGGAGCCATAATTATATATACATTTTATACAGTTTATTAATTTATCAAACATATAATGGGCTGCAGAAGTTCAATACAAAATATCAATATAACATATACACAAGCCGCTATACTCCGCGTCGCTCGTCTGACGCAAGCGTAGTGTACGGTTATGTTGAGGTCATCGGTGATGCGAACCCATAAGTTTTTCTCCTACCAAAATAAGCTCAACGCGGCTAAAGAAGTTTTCGCTTCAAAAATTGGATAGAGTTTTTTTGTCATACCATCAACGAATTTGAAACACTTATTAGATCGATTTACAATAACCGTAAGTTACCGTTACCGTTAAGTAACCGATCGTCTTGCACTTACGCTGCCTGCGTCAGACTAGCGAGGTGTAGTATAAGAGCCTGTGCACATCTAATACTGATAGCTTGTATTGAGATTGTGCCACCCATTATATGTTTGATGAAGTAATAAACAATATATATTTTTTATTCGTAGTGCCAATCATGTGAAAAAGAGACTAATGATAATCATTTCAATTTACAAATTACCAAATTTAAATAATTCACATTATAATTAATTTCGAAATACAAGAAAGTACACAGTTGAAATTCCATTAATTTGAGTTTTCGCTTCTGTCGGCAGTTTTTATAACTGCCTCAACTTTTTTTATTTTGTTAACTTGACAGCGTTTTTAAGGCGTATGGTTTGTAGTATTAATTACAAAAATTGTATAGATGAGAACTCACTGGTTAGTATGTTTGATGTTTGAACGGTGAGTCGGAGCTTGTGATAAAGGAAAACTATGTTATAAGATCATAGCAAGATGGCAGGGCTTTGCTAAGGCTAGCAGCCTCCACCAAGTTGAAAATCAGTCGCAAACCAACTATAAGTGTGTTGTGTTAACTGTACTTAAGAATTCTCTAAGTTTAACGTGTTAACTATCTAAGACACATCCTGGTACACACACAGGAAGAGAAAAATCGCGAACCAGTTAAATATATTTTGTAGCTCGCCAGTCAACAAAGTAAGTAAAATGTGTATGTATACTGCAGTACCGACTTTGATTCCCAGTTAGAGTGGTTCCTTTTATTCTTGAACTTACTGCATTGTTGTTGAATGCTAAATGGCGACGTGGTCTCAGATGGTAAACACGCTAAATCCAGAAGTCTTTCAAGTGATTTTTCAAGGCAGCAGATTTTCAATTTGAGAGTGGTAGCTAGCCAGGCGGACTTAGAGAAAGACGTACCACCATGTTATAGTTTCATAATAATACAAAATCAATACAAAGGAAATTTCCACGAATGAGTTAGCTTTTACGAATGAGAGAAAAAATTACAGCGCGTTACTTAGGCTACTCTAAATTAGACTATCTGTTAACCGCGGCTTCGTCTGCCATGCTATCTTCAAAACGGTTGGACCGATTTTCACGGGACTTTCACTGACAGATAGCGGACATTATAAAAAGTAATTGAAGCAATTTTAATTTATACTACCTGTTAACCGTGGCTTCGCCCGCAGTGCTATCTCCAAAACGGTTCGATCGATCTTCACATAACTTTCATTAACAGATAGCTGATCTTGTAAAAAATAATTTAAGCAATTTTAGTGAGTATTTTTTTTGGTGAGAGTATTCACGCGTAAAACGAAATATGATATGACATTTAATAAATAGTAACAAGACCAATTAGAATATTATTAACATACAGATATTCGTATAAAGACAGGATTCTAGTATTATTCGTTCGTATTACGCTCTGGCTGTTCTTTCGACAGCAGTCGAAATGGTTTCGTCCGTCATCAAAGTTTGCTTCTTTATCGCATGTTGTGGAGTTGTGAAAGAATATTTTTTCTTTAAATTGCAGTACTAATCGTATTGCTTACAACCAACCCGAGTCTCTGTTTCTCGCCGGCAAAAACGTTTGAAATAAAAGAACAACAAAATAGAAATTTCTAGCAATCTTCTGTCAAATTTCGAATGCTCCATTGTCCTATTACTGTCTTAATTTGCATTATGTATATAATGTTAGAAATTGTTCATTGTTCTATGTAAAATCAAATCAAATTATTCTAAAAAATATAATTATAGGAATGTAATATTTACATTTATTGGACCTTAAGTTATTTCGAACTCTTGCATATAATATGATACTTATTTATACCTAAATTAGTGATTTTCCCAGCTATATTTAAAACGGTTTAAAATTTTGGCTGCAGAATGTGTGTATAATTCTTAAATATTAAGCATCCTACTTCTATATTATGTGTTATATAAAATTCATATTTTGTTACAGAATAATAAGTGGCATTGAATCGAATTTCAATACCGACAATGGAGAGGACATTTTTATTCCGTATGGAGGTAATTCAAAGCCACTGTAAGTACATACATTTGTTTTGTAAAAAAATTTGTACTTATGTCAAGTAGTAAATTAAATATGGACGTGTTCTTGAAAATTTTAATTAAAATAACGCATTGCTTAAAAGTGGCAAAGGAGGTTCAGTAAATACTGAACTACGAAGTAAAGTATTTAAGCGAAGTATTTAAAAATTCAAACCATGTAAACATAGTTTTTGAAATCACAAAATGAATACTATTTTGTGTTGCAATCGTTGTGTTTATGAGAACATGGCAGGAAAAATAAAAACGCTTTTTCGTATCCTGGTCTTCTATAAAAATAGGATAATTAAGATATTAAATTCACATAATTACTTATAAATTTGTTACAGGAAAATTGATAAAGTTATTAAAAATTGGAATCTTGACGATGGAGAATCCTAAGCGCAACTCACAGGCAGCGTAAGTGCATACATTCCTCGCCAAACTTGTTGACCGCTCTGTTTCTCTCTGAATATCGTTGCGCAGAATATATATTTAGGCATAAATACGTATTCTATTATATGTATATACAACTTACACATACATAAATGTCAAATTTAAATTCCTATATTATTATTTTAACTTTATTTATAAGTATTGAACTCTTGACTATATTACGCGCAAGCCCGAATTTGTGGCTATATTTAAAGCGGCCAAAAAGATTGACAAGGGCTGTATATTTGTGTTGCCGCTCACAAACAAAATCATACTATCGGTGAAGCCCCCGTTTTAAACATTTACCTTTACAGTCACGTAAAGTTATTTCTATGTACTTAATATACTTGGAATTTGGAACGGGGTTCAAAGACGTAGGAACTAGAACTGCTACAAAATACGAAATAATAACGATGATTAAACCAATTCAATATTCAACTAACATATTCGTTGATCTTATCGCAAACATAGTGATAGAATTCCTTGACATTTCTATCATTACTATCTTTTATGCATATCAAATTATCTATTCTAGGGTTAACCTTTACTTGAATGAGGTTTTTGTGCTCTGTGTATATACAGCACGGGTGTTGGATCCTTACTATTGCTCAGCAAGGAGGTGTATGCTTATATACACAATCCACGTGTAGATTAACAGGCCCATGTTGAGGTGTATCGAGGTACACTCTTTCTCCTGTTTTACCGAATTTCCTAAGATTCTGCTAAGGCCAAGATTGTACTGCAAATGATATCCTTTCTTTTTTTCTGGCATCCAATGTCCCAGAATATTACTGCTGTTGTCGAGTAGGTAGAAATATGACAAAGTTCTGCGATTATTTAAATGTTCTAACAAGCTGGTGGTCATAGTGTTACAACTTTCAATGGAGTTTTTGTTGCATTTCAGAATTTAAGCCCTGTGGTATTATTTTCCATCCACTTCACTTGTGTACAGTAATTGAACTACATTGCATACAATGCCACCAAAATTAAAAAATATAGAGTCCATAGAGATAGATAGATGGGTAGAGCTATATATAGAGTCGATTGAGACAATGTTATGAACAAAATGTAAAAGCCACTACATGCCAGAATAAGATTCATCCAAAAACTCCACATGATATATATATATATATATATATATATATATATATGTACTATCATATTGATTTATTGTGTGTATAATTTTGTTGCAGAATAAACGATGCGATTATATGGAATTGGAAACGTGATAACGTAATACCTGTGTATGTTCCACCAAACAGTAAATTAGTAGCTGCGTAAGTAATGATTTAGAAACGGTAATTGACATTAATGCGATTTCTTTTGACTAATTAACTGCTAATATCTATCAATCTACAACTACAACTGGTATAATCCGGCTCGAAGGACCAACATTTTAATGGTGACGCCGTAGCGATGTCGACGTCACCGGAGGGGGTGCGAGTGAGTGCGGGGGTATCGATACTAATTTAAGTGGACTGTATTTGCGGGGGTGCTATATTTGATATTCAACTATTGCGATCAGCTACGACTAGGGAGACAAGGGTAGGAAGGAAACTTGGCACATACCTCGCGGCGATGCAGTCTCCACGTGGCTAGCCGGCTAGGTGATTCTCGTTTCTTTCCACTGGGTTTCCTCCCTCACAACACTTATTGTTTATAATATATGTCGGCACGTATGTGGCGATGCGTTTATTTCTCACTCGACCATGCGAAAACTCAAACTGTTAGCATGCGGCGCGGTCGCGCAACAATTACGATGCGATAGCAAACAACACTGGCCGCCCCGCGTCCGTCGCGCGCGGCGCGGCCCACTACACTGTTCGGCGCGCAAAACTACACTCTATAGCAGTCGAACACACACAATGGCGGCAACAGTCGAACACTGGCGGCCGCAATCGAAACTAGCGGCGCGGGCGTCGCGTTACCGAATTAGCATGTGCCAGGAAGGATGATTGGGCTAGAAAGGTGGCGTGTCCTGATCGCAATTAATTGGTCGGGCTTCAAAGTGGCGCGATTTAAACCATAATGCGGGAATTTTCAAAAATACATAAAGCGGCGCAACCAACATACATATGTATTTTATAGCTATTCTGATGATTTAAAGATAAGCTTCGGTACGTCGTATATCGATAGTTGTTGGTGTATATTTCGCTGCTTAATCTTTACCTCTGGGTAGAGACATAGGTTAGCAGAACCTCGGTAACTGTCGATATATTCTCACGTCTCTATAGTCATTGCTGCTCTTCAGAGTAAATTATCAATCTTTAGATGAAGTATAATCAGTTCTAGGAATGATGTTAATTAAAACCATGATGAAATACCAAATAAAGAAATCAGATGAGAGATGGAAGTCACGTAACTAGTAAAATTTTCAGTATGAATGTGGACGGATATGAGAGTAAATAAAGACCAAAAAAGGTGTGGATGGATTGTGTGAATAATGATTTGAAAGGTCTGAGTAATGAGATGACATCTGATAGAGGAGAGTCGTAAAGGAAAAAACGTTGAGGCGACCCTACTTACGTGGGATAAGGGTATGTAGAACAAAATAGAATGCCAAATAATTATATTAAAATGATCTTACTATCAAGAACTAATTATATTTTTTTCAATCATAGAAACCCTGATAACATCAACAATGAGCTATTGAACGATGAAGTAGATATATACTATCCAAATGATATGCTTTCAAGCCAGAACACTATCAAATCACGAGCAGCTAGAGTAAGACATACTTCTTTTAAATATAAACATAATACAATTACACAATATTTTTTGGGTGCTAAAGCCACGCTGAAGCTATAACTGATTTCAGCAATGGGTCGCCTCGCCCTGGTTGTACCACACTCTCATACAAACACCGACTTGAAGTAACAGTGCTTACATTGTTGCGTTTCGTTCGGTCAGTGAAAGCGCCGGAGGACCATCTCCCCTCCCCCTGCCCCTACCTTCCCCTCATCCCAAACACAGGATAGCAACGCACTTGCGACTCCCCTGGTGTTGCTAGTGTCCATGGACGGCGGTGATCACTTCCCATCAGGTGACACGCCTGTTCGTTTGCCTCCTATAATTAAAAAAATATATATATCTGATTAACAAATGATAACGGAATCCAAAAAGAATGTGTTAACACAAACTTGCCTCTACATAATATATTGAAGAATGATTCCGTGCTAGTGCAATCGGAAACTACTACGGAGGCTTCGATGCCAACGTAGAACCTTTTTCAGCCAGAGAAAACACTATTCGAGAGGGATAGCTCAAATCTATATTAGTTTAGCCGCTGGTAAAAGCTATTATTGTTTTATGAGAAAATATTGATTTTTGTGGTGCTCGTGAGCATCATAACTAAATAAGTAAAATAGATAAATTATCCGTATAAAGCATATTACTAAGCTAATCCTTACGTTTACAGAATTATGGAAGAGGAGAGACTTTCCGCTAGCAACCTGGTACATCGGAGATGAAGCTTCCACTTTATAATTACAATTGATTTGTATCAACTCTCTGAGACTTCTGTAAAATTTCTTAATTCATTAAAGTAGTCAACTGTTAAGTAATGTAAATACGTTATGGTATAACTTATACCAACCATTTAACGACAGTCGAAGGAAAATTGTAATATTTAATACTTTATTTTCAAACTAGCTTGTGTATAGTATATTATGTGTAAATAAATGCAATGTGTGAATTTATTGTTTTTCAATCATACCTTTTTTAAAGACAATATTACTAAGCATTGCAAGATAATATGAAATAAATATTAGTAAACATTTCAATATTGCTTTATTGTTACAATATATAAATAACAAAAAAGTTAAGTATATTTTGTTTGTCTGTTTTTCAACCAGTTCACCTGATGTTAAGTGATTACCACCGTCCATACACACTAGCAATACCAGGGGAGTCGCAACTGCGTTGACAGCCTGTTTTTGAGGGTTGGTGGGAGGGGAGGTGGGTTTCCGGCGCTCTCACCGACCGAAAGAAACGCAACAATGCAAGCACTGTTACTTCACATCGCTTTTCTGTGAGAGGGTGGTAATACCCCGATCGAGCCGACCCATTCATGCTGAAACTATTAATAGCATCAGCATGGCTCTTCCACCTATTAAAAAAATAAACCTAAATTAAAAAGTAGTCATAAGGATTGCCGACAGAAGGACAAACTCAAAACAATGAAATAACTGTGTACTCTCTCTCTCTCTCTGTACTATCTCCTCTAGTAGATTATTGTAAAACGAACATGACAACTATTTTTTTAAAATAAGTAATATATTATAATTTTGAATATGAATGAAATAAAGTATTAGGAAGAAAAAAAGGACTTTCACTTTTTTCATTTATTATCTTAAAACATTATTACATCCGACTATAGATTGTCAATGTCAGTATTATATCTGTTTTGGAATATAAATTTCAATTCTTTTTGATCTCATTTTTTAGCCACAACGAAAACACTTATCAGTATTTTTTATTGTTAACATTAATTTCTTAAACGGTCCAGAAAATTACAGAGATCCAATATCGTTACAGCATAAGTGTTGATAAATAATAGTCATTGACATACAAAACCCAAGATGCACACAACATCTTACAGCCGGCACACAAAAATGAGTGCATAGTTTTGGATTATGCAGTCATTTCAAATAGCCTCGCGTCGCTTGCGTCCTTGCAAAAACAACTTTAAATCATTTAGGTAAGGTTAAATTTGCAAAATCATAAGTCAATCGCGTAACTATAACCACGAATGTATATTGGAGAGTTTTTTCGGTCGGAGTCTTTTATTCGAGACTGTGCGTCTTGGGTTCTTATATGTCAATGATACGAGTGTTTCATTTTACGCATCGCAGTCTTTTCATCAGTCATTTTTCTGCATAATGTTATATTACGTAGGGTGTGTTATTACAAAGTACTAGTCCTAAGCGCGACTTCGTCGGCGAGGAACCTTACGTAGAAAACAATGAGTAATGAAATCATCTTAAGTCGCGTCGTCATTAAAATTACGATAACTTTTGATATAGTGGACTGATTTTAATGAAACAAAGACTAAATGTTTCTCGACAATATGGTTTATAATTTTCTCGAATAAGTTCTATCATGGACGCAGTACTTTAGCAGTGATGACTGTTTATACACGATGACAGGCAGACATTTCTTAAAATTATAATGAAATTCTGGTAGACCGATTGTCACATACGACCAGTAGTAGACATAATAAAGTGAATACTATTTTTTTTTTAATTCTGCAATTGGTCACATATCAGGTATGGCACATTGCATTACATCATTGCGTTCTGAAGAAAAACTAACGTGTCAGATACCATGTCTATTGACGTAGGTTTGAATGACTGTGTATGAACTATAAGAAATATAAAAAATCATGCTGAAACTATAAAATATTTTTTCCTGATGCTCTTACCTACATTCGACAAGTAATTTTAATTTAAATTGATGAATAATTTAGAGATTACAATTATATATTTACAACAATAAATTGTCGTCATAGCTAATCTAATAAAAAATGACTTGTACACTTTTATGTATGATTTTTTATGATAATTACAAACAAAGAAATAATTAGCCAACTAGTTCCAACCAAATGATATGCTTACATACATTCGATTACAATTTTATGTTTTTTTGCAAACTTTTGATCCGCACCTTTTTTCTTCTTTCGTTTATTTTATTAGCCTTGTATTTTTGTAGGTGGTAGAGCCACGCTGAAGCTATTACTGATTTCAGCATGAATGGGTCGGCTCGCCCGGGGTGCTACCACGCGACCCACAGAAACACCGACGTGAAGTAACAGTGCTTGCATTGTTGCGTTTCGTTCGGTCAGTGAGAGCGCCGGAGGCCACCTCCCCTCCCCCTAAACACAGGATAGCAACGCACTTGCGACTCCCCTGGTGTTGTCACTTAACATCAGGTAACCCACATGTTCGTTTGCCTCCTATGATATAAATAAAAGAAATCGCTTTAAAAGTGAGTGACTATTGTTATTTTATGACTTAACTATTGTACATAGGATTTCTCACTGAGATTATTACGGCGGCTTCATTCTTATTTTTTATAGCCATTTTTAAATTATAATAAACAGTGTCCCGCGCCGAAGTGCGTTTTTTTTTATTTTTTCTGTCTGATTAATAGAGTGTATTAGATAAGGAAATACCGAAGACTTGGTGATGTTTCTTTTATTACGTTTTAAGTATTAAGATAAACTAAATTATTTCAATCGATCATATAAGTACTTGCAAATAGGATCTTAAAATCAGGCACAAATTATATGTATAGCAATTTAACGTATTTCAAATATACTAGTGGTCGCCCAGTGGTCGAAATTCGAGCATATTCATTTTTTAATAAGTTCGAACTTTATTTGGATTCTTTTGTGAAAGGGTATAAATACATCTATTATCAAAGTTTTTCATCACGGCTCCTCACTTAATTTTCCATTTTTTTTAATTATATAAACACAAAATAAAAATCATGTTTAAAATAAAATTGAAACTAACTATACCTTTACAAAGCGATTACAAAGGAGGTAAGGCTCTTAAATTTTGAGTAAACATAACTTTACGAAAATAAGGAAATTCATCCCAACTCATGACAAAATTTAATGTATTTGTAATGCATTTTATAGTTAAAAAATAGTTTTGTGCACTTCTCCTTCAACTATGCCAAATTTCACGTTCATCTCTTCGCGTAATTCGCTTAAAAAAGGGTATAAAGTTTCCGTTTCACCTATTAATATATAGATATCATGTTATATGTATCTTTGATTATAAAATCCAATAAAATTCATCATTACAATCTGTATAAAATAATGAATGAAAAATGTATTGACAGACTACAACTACAAAGTGGCAAAAGACATGCAAGACCATAGAGTAACTGAGTAATAGTGAGTCCGTTTTACTTTTTTATATATATACAGCGCGACTCTTGACTTCAGTCATATCTGATTAAAAGTAAGGACAAAGCCTAGGATGTAACGCGTTCGCTCAGTAAAAATTATTCACTCTTATTTTGAAGACCGTTATTCTATGGACCGTTTATTTTGAAAGTGGTGTAAGTCCATTTTCTTTTGTTTCGAGAAAATTAAAGGTTACTATATTTGTTGATTTAAAAATACAGGCAAATCATATGAGGTCTGGCATTGTTTCTATTGTTTTATCAACATTTAATTTGTTTATGTAAATTTGTTTTTGGCTAATTAGACTACGATAACACATATTTATGTGCTGTAAATGGACTTACACCACTTTCAAAATTAGACAATTGTAAAAATCGTTTAATTTCAATTTTGAAAAATCAAATATCGCTTAAAATATACTTCATTTTAATATAATTTTGTTTACAAATACGCATAACAACACATAAAATTTTATTTTAGACGGCAATTACATTGTCATTACAAGATACTGATTACAAGAATTTACTTATTCTCTGCATGTGGTAGTGTTTCAAAATATGCATGATGCACCGGAGGTATATAGGGTAGTAGCTGCTTCATGTCTTTATATTTTTCGTACGTAATAGGTCTGGCATTTTGGTACAAAGGCTCCTGGGCGATTTTTTCAAATTTTAACGGTCTTCCAGGACGTAGAGGTAATAAATTGATAATTTTACTACTGTTGTTTTTGTTGTTTTTTTAATTCGCCAAAATACGGGCAAAGATACAGAGTCATACAGCCTTGTCGTATTTATTTTCTTCTCACAGGTTATGCGCTGTACATTTTCTAATACATTTCTCTAATTTTTTAATATATATCTTTTAACTTACGAGTAGTGGAAACACGGAGGGGAAACAATGCAAATCGTCCGCGGGTGAAACCGCGGGACACAGCTAGTATAAAATAAATAAAAAATAACAAAACCTGATCGGTATCCATCTGCTATACCACCTACCTCTGTCAATTGGACTTACACCACTTTCATAATCGATGATTATGCAATTTCATTTACCGACCGATTTTAAGTTGTACAAAACATGGGATTTTTTTGAGAAATTAAACATGGACTATTTATATATAAAAAAATTACATTAAATTAAGCATGAATTACGTGATAGCTCATTTTTCTCAAAAATGGACTTACACCACTTTCAAAATAAACGGTCCATATACTTAACGTACTTCCATTCTTTTGCGGTTCGCATAATAATTACGATGTAAGTCCTTTTTTTGTGAGTACAAATTAATTTTCTTTCGACGAAAACCGGCATTTTTACTGTCCACTAGCGTAACAGTTTTTTTCTTGTGGTTTGTTAAACCATGACGCTTTAATTTTTTTTCTGCATATGCATTGTATATATTAAATTTAGATGTTCTTGAAGTAAGTTGTTCATCAATATTTTCCTTTTACCTTGTATTAACTAAGAAATACTTTGAAGCAATTGAATTTATATTCTAAAATGGAATTTTAGTCATTAATAATAATTATCATTACATAGTACAGAACAAAGTCCTCTACCGCGTCTGTCTGTCTATTTGCGATAAACTCAAAAACTACTGAACGGAATTTAATGCGGTTTTGAGCTGTAGATAAAGTGATTCATGAGAAAACTTTAGGTATATAATTACTCAAGGTTTTTTTTTATTATCAGGGCGGGTCAACGGTCGCCGGGCCCGCTTGTCAAAAATAAATAGAGGTATTGTATAAACACGAATAACACTTTATTTAAACAATTACATCAAGCATATTACTTTAACATATACGAGTATACCGTTTTAGAATTATGTCATATTTATTTATTTAAATCAATAATAATAATTAAATGGAATATTCATCTTCATTGCACGAGGATACCAGCGGGAAATCTGACTTCTTCCATAATTCTGAAAATAAAAAATATGGCTCGTATTATGTTTTAGATCCGAACATAATAAATATGTAGTCCATATGTAGTTCCATACTCATTATGGTCACTAGTACCATTACTATATATATAAAATTTAAATATGTATATATATTTTTTATCATAGGAGGCGAATGAACAGGTTGGTCACTTGATGTTAAGTGATCACCACTGTCCATGGACATTTGCAACACCAGGGGAGTCGCAAGTACGTTGCCAACCTGTATTTGGGGGAAGGGAAGGGGGAGGAGGGTAGGTGGGTATTCGGTGCTCTCACTGACCGAACAAAATGCAACAATGCAAGCACTGTTACTTGACGTCGGTGTTTCTGTGGGTCGGGTAGTAGTGTCTCGGTCGAGCCGACCCATTCATGCTGAAACCAGTAATAGCTTCAGCGTGTCTCTATCACTAGCGGGTGATTTGGTTGCCGGCAACGCGCAACTTATGCAATCAAGCTGATACCATGTGAGGTACCTCTATAGAATTATACACATTTTGTCGGTGTCGCGACCGGTGTCACCGCTATGGTGTCCTAATGAGATAGGTCCCTAAGTTTATTGGCAATCAACATTTTTATTATTTATTTAATTACCCTTTCCAAAGCATACCTTTTTACGATTCCAGTATTATCTGTAAATACAATAAATGTTATTTCAGTGTAATAAAAATATATATCGTACCCTTAAAGCGCGAGGTTCTGCGGTTGATGGTGTTTCTCCCGGAATGTACACGTCTTCCCCACCGCTTGCTCGCTCCTTATTAATGAGGATAGAATTTCTATGAAAGATAAATTTGAAATGAATACTTGTGTATTAAAAATATTTAATAGGTCCTCACGAATCATTAAGAGCTAAGTTTCAGGAATTCTGTATCTTAACTCCAACTTTAATTTTCAGTAATTTAATGTATGTCCGCAAAAACTTTGAAAAGTTGGATTACGTAGAAAACCGGCATAATCTAAATACTAGAAATGGCTAAACACTAGTCATCCCATGTTTCAGATTCAGTAAAATCAGTAACAGTTTTTTTAAATAATAGTGTTAGGTTTTAAAACAAAGTCCCAAAGCATATTACCGATTTGCCAGACTGCAAGTTTAAGCGTCATGTCAAATGGATTTTGGTGTCAAAAGGCTACTATAGAGTGGATCAATATGTGGACGACGGTTTTGTCTGGAACTGACTTCGCTCTGTGCATCTACTAAAAACGATTGTAACGTGTAATGCATTTTAAATACAATTTTATTAATTATATATGTTAAAAAGATAAACCTGATCGGGTTTCTTGTTGGTTCTTCTCGATGACTGGGTTGCTTTCCGAACCGATGGTTTTTGACGATCATAAGAATCTGCTTATGACCGAAATTGAATAAAGTTTCTTTGATTTTGAATTATCGTTTTAGTAAATCTGTGACAATTATATTAGCGGTTAGCACTAAACGTGACCCAACAGTAGATAGACAAGGATTAGTCTGTAACCATAGCTGTAATTTTGATAGCCACAAGACGGGGCGCATACGTGTTCTACTCGAAAATCTCACCGGTTTGGCCGAGGCTATCTCTTAAACCTCTGACCAGAAAAGGTCTGTGAGTTTCATAAAAAGGTATTATGCTAAAATTATGCCACAAATTACTTGCCAGTTACCTGTAATTAATGTTATTATAAATTTCTATACCAGAAATAATCACATCACAGTACTATCGATAACTAATCAAAATAGCGTCGCTGGTTATTTATACTAGTAAATAAAAAAAATAACTGGTATAAATAACCGATATATTCAGCTTATATAACAATTACGAAATTATTCATATTTTATAGTATAGTAAAGTATAGTTCAAGCCATGAACAATGATAATGTAGAGAGATGAGAATCGATTGACAGTCACCGTGCTTACTCAAACCTGTGCGTATTTCACGTAGCTGAACATGGACTAGGAGATCTCAAAGCACAACTCACTAAAGCCAATTTTTAAATCAATAGAAGTATGATAAACCTAAGTCCAAGTCATGTACTTACGATGGTGCTAGATTAGTGTTAGAAGGAATGTACATAGGTTTTCCATCATCGTATTGCCAGTCGGATACAATGTCATCGTTTATTCTGTAACAAATTTATATATGTAATAACTCAGTATCGAAATATATAAATGTAGTCTACATTGTATGGGGTAGAAATGGGAGCGAATAGTAGAAAAGGGAGCAAGGAGTAGAAATTGAAGCGAGTAGTAGAAATAGGAGCGAGTAGTAGACATGGGAACGAGGAGTTAATCAGTACAGTCCCAAATAACATTAAAAGACTTTGACCTTACCAAATTTAGTAAGAAAAAGAAAAGTGGATATTGAAGAATAACGATGCCGTATATAGTACAAGCAATACTTGCCTTTAATAGTATGGTTTAGTATCAACAAAATGTATACTTAGAGCCCAGGGCACTTCATCCCACTAAAGATTAACTTCAGAATTGATAATTCAATGTACATAAACTACAAAATGAATACGGTATATCACGACTAATTAATAATAATCTTTATTTGGTATTTCGTTACATTTCGATAGATAAAAAGGTAGGTAGCTACGTTAGTGTACACTAGTGTAGGAGACATTTACAAATATTGTAAACATGTTAAGTAGTCGGTATTATTTCATAATTTCTAGCAGTGTTAAGAATTATTATTATTAATTATCAGAATATATAAGATTAAGAATGAATATATCAGAGGAAGTTTGAAAATATCACCAGTGACAGAGAAGTTGAGGAGTAATAGATTAGCATGTTATGGGCATGTAATGAGGGGAGATGAAGACCATGTAACTAGAAAAGCTTTGAATATGATGGTGGATGGATATAGGAGTAGAGGAAGACCGAAAAAGGTATGGACGAATTGTGTGAAAAACGATATGTGTGTAAAAGGTGTGAATAGTGAGATGACATCTGATAGGCGAGAGTAGGTAAGAAGATGAGGAACTTCTAGCAGTGTTGGTTTTTAGGTTTTTGTATCTATTGAGTCTTATTCCACATAATGGAAAAAAAATAATTTTGAAAGAGGTTTCATCAGTAGTATGTATATGTTATTAATGAATTATCACTCAAATGTATGTACTTACTTTAACGTCCGCTTAGGTGGATTAAACATGGGTATTCCATCGTCGGTGTTCCAACCCTTATTGACCTGATCAACTTTACTGTAATGAATGCATAAGATATCACTGAAACGTTATCAACTACTGAAGTACTATTTATAACAAATCTTGTATATTCTTATAACGTAAAAAATTGCAAAAAATAACGGTCAATCTATTGTACCTCATACATTATAAAAAAATCGTACTTACAGATTCCTCGTATATTATTGAACAAGTACAACTTGCAAATAATGCATTGTTTTTACTTCAAACTTAATACTAAATTATTTTTTTTAAATTAATCTCTTTGGAAGTGTCAATAAATGAAATTCTTGCTTTACAAAACGAATGCATGTACTCACAGTGCCTTCAAATTTCTTCCAAACGGATTATACATCTCTTCTCCATTGTCATAGTTCGAATTCGATTCAACGCTAGTAGTTATTCTGTGACAAAATTACATATTATTAAAAAAAATACAGAATCAAAATGTCCATAATTCAATGTTAAAAAGATGAATATTTCTATTTCAATAATTGGATCAACTATTATGTAAGATAGTGAACAATTTTTATAATCACGTTGGAAACAACAACAACAGCTAGGGTTGGTCATTTCACCGATGATTACTAGAGTTTTGTTTAGTAATTCTTCTAAATATAAAGAAGATAATTACTTACAGAACTCCACAACAAGAGACGAAGAAGCAAACTTTGACAACCAAGGAAACCATTTCGACTGCTGTGCAAAGGAGAGCCAGAGCGTAATACGAATGAGTGATACTAGACACCTATTTTTATACAAGTATCTATAATATATGTTAATAATATTCTAATTGATCTTATTAGTATTTATTAAATGTCAACTCACATTTCGTCTTACGGGAGCAGTTTCTGTCACTCTATATTTATGAAAATCCCATAATTACTGTTGATCTACTTATCATTCTGAAATGTGGTTTGACAACTAAAAGCAATTATATAATTTATTTAAATAACAGAATAAAGAGAAACTAATCATTATAAGTGCGACAGTGATATCAATTTTTAATTTTATTTAACTCATCGCCAAAAGGAAACTGTATTATATGACCCTTAACTCGAGGGCCCAGTGTCATTGATATGGCGGTAGCTACGTTAAGTGCTATCACCTGATGTTAAGTGATCACCGCCGTCCATAGACACTTGCAACGTCAGGAGAGTCGCAAGTGTATTGCCAGCCTGTGTTTGGGGGAGGGGAAAAGAAAGTGGGCCTCCGGCGCCCTTACTGACCGAACGAAACGCAACAATGCAAGCACTGTTACTTCATGTCGGTGTTTCTGTGGGTCGGGTGGTAGAACCCCGGGCGAACCGACCCATTCATGCTGAAACCAATAACAGCTTCAGCGTGGCTCTATCACTTACATCTAGTTGTCACTGAGCGATCATGAGTTTAATGATTAATGATGTTCTGTGATATGAGCTCATACTTAAGCAATTCAGTTATATTTTTTGCTGTTAGGATTAGATTCTTTTTACGGCTTTTGATACCAATCCAGATTTGTCTTTAACATCGCCTGTAAGAAGTTATATTGTTGACAATAAACAAAGGTTTAGTCCTACTATTGTAATACAATATAATTAATACTCTAGGAAAATATAGTACAGGGTGACAACGCAGACTCTAATAACGGAGGAAATCATTTCGATTAATTTTATGCGAAGTGACACAAGGTTGTAGGAATTAATAAAATAAGATTGTAGTTTTTATACTAATCTCTACGTTATATATGATAAGTAAATGCTAATTTCTCTTGTTTATATTTATTAAAAGCAAGCTTGCATTTTGTTCGTCGCCTGTAGCTTTTCTTATTCTCTCTTTATATGCAAACTGCACAGCCATTTATTATTTATTATATTGTCAGCTAAACAAAATGTAATCTATTCTATGATTACTATCGTGAGCTCAGGATATTGCATGAACGCGCTAATCTGTAAAGTTGAGATATGAAAATCATCTTGTTTTTATAGCTTAGAAGTTACCCGCGACTTCATCCACCTTTGTAGTTTTCTATATGCCGTTATATTATTATATTATCTTCGCGCAACTCTAACAGTTTATTCAACTTGCACTGAGATAGATCTCAAATAATAGAATCAAAATTATCGAACTTATTTCATAGTTATCGTTTTATTTTGGCTAATTTAAAAATCTTTATATATAAATTTCTTCTTTACGTGTGTATATCACTGAACTCCTCCTAAACGGCTGGATAGATTTTGATGAAATTTTGTGTGCGTGTGCCAGTAGATCCGAGAATGGTTTAGATTCACAATTGGACACGGTAGGTGGCGCTGCGATTGAATTTTAGATTTTTTTTAATTATCAAGGCAGGACAACGTCCGCCGGGCCCACTAGTATATTTATAAATTATAGCCTTTATGTCACCCTGATGTATAAATTATGGTAGTGCAAAAATTAATCAAAAATTCTTTCAGTAGTTTTTTAATGTGAAACACTACTCCATACTAAAAAACTTTCTTCTTTATAAAATACTAGCTTCTGACCGCGACTTCATCCGCGTGGAATCGTTACATTCGGCTAACGCTAACTTTAACTCGCGACTTCGTTTACGTAGAAGATGAAAATACTTATAATAATACGTACGTTAACTCCGATTTTGAAACATTCTTCATTGGTACTCCGCTCCTATTGGTCTTAGCGTGATGATATAGCCTATAATCTTCTTCGATAAATAAGTTATCCAACACTGAAATAATTTTTCAAACCGGACCAGTGCTTCCTGAGATTAGCTCCTTCATGCAAACAAACTCTTGAACTTTATAATATTAGTATAGATTATTAGGATTTATTAAGAAAAATAGTAGATTACCTAACATTAAGCTATGACTCTTAGATGTGGAGCAATTAATTTAAAATTGTATGTCAACAAATAGGCTAAGAGAGAAGAAAGTAATAGTGCGTGTTGGTCGTGCGGTGCGGCACGCGGTTTCGGGTGCCGAGAGTGATTAGACCCGAAGAGTATCGAGAATTACCGAGAGAGGTCGAATCTTAAATCTATAAATGAGTCTGAACGCTGCGCAACTCAATCTCGTTCTCGGCGTTCTCCACAACAGACATACACTTAACGTCATTTATTGAAGCTTACTTAACTGCGTTGAGAGTAGTTAAAAATAAAAAAAAATCAACTAGGCATTCCAGTTAGTATCACAATTTTACTTTTGAATAATGAATATAACTCATTATGAAGTATAGATATAACGGGTACAAGATTTTGTAAATATATATAATTTATTCGTATAAACATATACTTTAATAATCCATTCCCACGATTGAGGAATATGAGAAGGTAAAAACATAACGATTAACCAAGAATTATTTTCCGCATATCCTAAATGGAAGCTGCGACAGATGTTACGTTATTAAGTAGTAAATTAGATTAAGCCATGTGGGTTATATTTGCGCAAACGATTATTACAAATAATAAAGGGTATGATAAATATACGTAATAATTTCGAATGTAATTATAAAGAGCTTGTCAACAATATATGGACATAGACGGATATGCAAATTATACCTTGTCAAACAGAGACACAAAAATTATTACCGTAATATTTTCACGTAAACAATAACCCAGAGTCATGTGGATACCTTTAAAATAACACATTACCGTTAAAGAAGTTTTATGACGTGCAAATAAATGTACACCAGCCCCTGTTTATTGTGTCTGAGGGGATTTTTCTCAGTGCTTGTTTTGTAGTTCATTTTTTTTTTATCATCTGTTTGTTTATTTTATTTCAAAGAACTGGCGCTTTATTAAAGCTATAACGAGAAAAATATAACTATAGAAAGTCATTAATTTCATATTTGTAAATATAAAAACATTTTTAAATTCTGTACATGCACGGAGGGCGTGATTCAATGTTGATGCAGGGTCGCAGACAATATGACATAACGTCAAAGGTTCTCCAAAAAAGTAACATTTAGCATGACGTATTTTACGAATAATCCCTGAGGGAGTAATGGAAGGCATTAAAGACCAATGATAGAAGCTACTCAACTATCAATTAGAAACAAAAGAAGAGATTACAAGAATAACTGTTTTTAGAACTGCCGGGGATAAAACCACAAACCGAATGTCAGTTCACAACATGAAGGAAGAAATATGTTATAGTTCTTACTCAGGTTGAACAAGGGCTAGAAGTAGATTGAAGGTAGAAGTAGAAAATATCTTGGTAACTAAAGATAATATTATTCGGTACCCGTTTCTCCGGATAGATTCTATCTTCTTGATAGGAATTTCTTTCTTTTAAACTTTTTAAGTTTTGGTGTTTGCTTACAACCTCGTCTGATGTTAAATGGTGATGTGATCATAGATAGTAAGCACGCTAAACTCAGAGGCGACTGACTTTCAAATGCAGCTGCTGCAACACAACAACAACAGGTACTTGGCAATTAATTTTCAAGGTGGTATCTAGACAGGCAGACTTAGAAAAATCCCTAGCACCATTTATTGTCATCTGACAATTTAATGTTGGGATTTATATATCTGACTGGATCTTTGCGCAACTGCGACTACTATCGATAAAGTATAAATCTTACGGTGAATGCCGTTCTTTTTCTGATTTCACTGTACGTAAGAAAGTACTTAACATCATATATGGTACCATCATTTTCTCGTGCTATAATAAAAATCAAAGTATCAAAGCAATAAAATGAATAATAAAAAATACATCACACACAATTCATGCCGACAATAACGCATCTCAATTGAATCCTTATCAAGTTTTTCTTGTAGAAGCGACTCTTTTGTTTTGCCCCTCGTTTTATCCCGATAATCTTTTTTCCAATACTTCGCGACGCTTCGACAGGCCCCTCGCGAACTTTGTTTTGTTCGCGACTTTAATAGAATCATAATGAAGTAGCTACCTGTCTTTATATTATTTCCGTTAACATACATGGTATTGGGTTTATACGCGATAATTGTGTTTGACTGCATTTTCTCTATACTGCAGGTGTTATAACCTCAATTGATGATACTGATAAACAAGGGCTAAGTGGTAGGGGAAGGATCGCGCGTTGTGACAGTCCATGAATCCCAGGGATTGACCATCAAATCGGTGGTGATCTTGGTAACAAAAGACAGAAGGCTGCAAATCCAAGATAACGTATCACATGTTATAGTGGCAATATCCAGACACACCGCCACGAATACCAACGTGACTGACAACGCGGTTAGTAGGTTCATCCATCGGACCGTGAACGCTCCGGCGCGGGACATTGTGGGTTATAATTCCTCACCCAATAGTTGCTAACAGATACGATTTTGACGTTTGCAACAAGTTAAAGGAAAGCAAAAAAAGGTACGAACAAAGAGTCTGTAGAATAGAAGAAAAAAAACTCATTTGTTGCAATTGTGTGTGTAGCAGAGAATATATACTCGACTGAATGGCGACCATAATGTACTTGTTGATAAATCAGTCACAGTGACTGGTTTAGTTTATCAAGTAGTAGAAGTAAATTAATAAATTAAACAAACTGGTTACATTATGTGATCATTGAGCTAATGCGCAGTCATTTGAAAATGGTATCTAATTCCGCAATTTCGTAAAATCATTGTAACTTATGTATCGTATATAGCTAGTACTGGGTTACATTATTAAGGGCATACATATGTATACTTATATTAATTTGATATGATTGTGTAAGTGCGTCCGTGAGTTTGCAATTTCGTCTGTGTATTTGTATACAGCAGGCTTTGTCTAAAAATCAGCGCTCCAACGCTTGCACTTGCAAACCTGCAGCTTATGTTAAGACAGAAACCTTTTTCACTTCATGCAACACTTGTCTCTCTTGATTTTTTTTATGTATATACTTGTAGATATATGTTGTATGCATAGAATAAATATAACTTTCTTTCTTTCTTCTTTCAAGCTTCGGAATCAGATATAGGTGACATAGATATAGAGATGACTGATAATGAATTCTACTTACCATGAGGTAAAGTTGAAAAATGAGGCCAAGAAATGCCCAACGCCGAAAACAACGCCTACAATTAAATTTCTATCAAATTAGAATATTGTCGTGAAACTTATACAATTGATCAAGATAAACAAAATTTAAGTGTATTATAAAATATGTATGTTTTAATTAGAGTTATTTAATGTTTATTTTGATTGTAAAAACAATAATATTCGAGGGAAAATGGTATGCGGCAAATTTACTGAGGATTAATTAACGTATAAACACAGTTTGCGAAGTATTCAACGTGTTACCGGAATCGTAGTAATGTAATTATACGCCGGACGTTTTGCGTTTTATTTGCAGATGGAAATTATTGTAATAACTTGCATAAAAAATGCATTATTCTTGTACATTTAAATATTGAATATTCTACGTTCAATAACGGTTTGCAAATTTGAGAAACTGACATTATTTTCTAAGAAATTCTATCGGTACAGATGTCGTTAATAAACAAACAGTTACCGAAATGCTAAAACAACTAATAAATAAAAACTTAAGTTAATTGGTAATGTGGGACTATTGCGTAACACGCTATTCCGATTGAGGCAAATATGATTTATGATAATAATGTGTGAATTGTATTTTTAAATAAGAATGTATGTGTTACCGAAATTATAATTTCAAATTTTGGTTTTAATATTTTATTTGTATGTGTGTAACGTTGTGAAATTAGTCAAATTAAAACCTTTAGCTGTTTCGTGATCGCGTAAATCATAAGGTATTATGCTACCTAATAGCACAACATCTCTACCTCATACAGGGAGTACAGTTAGATCTATATATAGAGTAGGAGTTCGGACCTCATATTATGTATGTACCACATACAATTTTTACCGACTACTTTATTTGTTAGTAGTTAGTACGTATCCTAGAAATGCTAATCTATATGAATTTAATGAAAAGACCGTTAATAGGGTAAAGTGTTAATAAAAAGCTCTATTTTTTATATTTTCCACTTGAAATAGGCAAAGAAAATAATAAAAGTCATTTCTATAACGTATTACAGTTCTTAAATGGTGGAAAGATACTGCGTAGAGAATAAGAGCAAAGCCTGTAATAATTTTTAGCAGAATATAAAGTTGGTCTATGTTTTACCCTTTATAGGCTTTAGCATTTGAGAACAATCTCACATAAAAGAAAATGTCGATGTGGTATAAGATGATAAACAAACTAAGTTACAAGGGTGATTTTTAACTTTAAGATGATACGTAGCCAATTGGATCAGAAAAAGCCCAACCATCGTTTTCTGTACTCTATAAGACTTTGAGTTTGATCACAATGTCATCTGATATTAAATGATGATATGGTCTCCTATGGTAAACACGCTAAACCCACAGAGGATTGGCTCGCAAGTGCAGTCGTAATATAACAGTGTACATATAAATCGGTAGCTTCAGGAGAGACAAAAGAAACAGGTTTGGCTTACATGAACTAATAATAAAAATAAATATATAAAAATATAACTTCGAGATAATTTGTATCATGTTTTCCAACAAAAACATTTTTTGAGGTGATAACGTCATATAAATCGATGAACGCCGGCCGCACGCCCGAAAATACATGGGTCATTGTCACGCCCCGCCTGAGCCGAGCGTGCAAGCGAGAGCGCGGAACAAGCAATAGAGCGGGGTGATTGGCATAAGCGTTCGGCTTGTGACGCATCTATCTATATATAGGATAATTCAATTAAATTCATAAAAGTATGCAATTTTTCATCAATGCTTTTCTATGGCATTATCACGAAAAATCATCGTCCATAAACCGACTTTACAGACAATACATTTTTTTTAACTTCCTGATTATTGCTATTTACTAAAATTACTATTATAAAACAACATGGCTTCCCTGGTCAGTTTAGTGAAAAGGCCCGTGGCAGTCAACGTACTAAATATATGACCCGAAACTTCAGGAGATTAAAGATACACCGGAACAAAAGATAGTATATAAACATAGCACGTAAAGATTGTTGGGGATTTGGTTTTTTTATCGGGAGATCGTAAAGTTGTGGAATGTTAAGACAAAGCTAGGGCGAAGTGAAAATACGATGTCCCGAGAGACGCGGTAGAGCTACAGAAAAACCAGGGCAACATGGATCATAGAATGTTGGATATGCTATTTATATTTATCAGTATAGAATCGACAACAGAGACATGATAGATTAGCTATTACGTACATCTAAACTGTTAAGATGCCACTAATTATAATCGATTACAGCATTTATCATACAATACAATACAGGTTATTATAGTACAATAAAGAATACGGTAATAATATAGAAAATACAATTGAGAAAAGTGAAAAGAAACAAGAAAATTGAATAAAACATATTGTTTAATGATTTAAAAATTATAGAAAACCATGAAATTATTAATTTCCTAATATTAATTTTGAAATGCAAAAGTGAATTACCAAATAATTTTATGGTGTGATATTTTTTAACCAGGTCCATTATATTGACGTAATAGTCTGGAAACGATGGAAAAATGTCCTAAATTTGTTCTGTAGCTATTATGACGAAATAAAGAGACTGGATATCTAGGCGGTCTGGAAGGCATATTAGTGTTAAATTGTTTCAAAAGTTCTGAATTATCAACGTGGTTATTGAAAAGTTTTTATAGGTCTTTACCTATGAAATTGCCGTTCTGCAGTACTGGCCATTTCAAATCAAAATAATTTTTGTTTAGCTAAGAATTCTAATTTCAAATTAATTTTATTTTAAAAACATGGAATTCTTTTTCCAAAAGTAGTCATTTGTTTATTGATTAGTGTTACATTTTCATCGCATTTCAATCTTTTTTGTCATGATGGATACGTTAAAAATTCGAGTAATTATGGAATATGAGTACCGTCGTGGCAGCAACGCGGCACAAGCGGCACGTAATATCAACGACGTTTAAGGAGCTAACACTACAAACCAACGCACCACCTGTTATTGGTTTGCTCGCTTCCGTTCTGGGAATTTCGACCTGAAAAATGAACCTCGCGGTCGTCCGAAGACTTTGGTCGACAATGACGAATTAAAGGCGATTGTGGAAGCTGATGATACACAATCTACGTCTGAATTAGCAGCAGCTTTCGACGTTAGCGTCAAAACAATATTGGTCCATTTGCGTCAAATTGGCAAGGTAAAAAAGCTTGACAAATGGGTTCTCCACGAACTCAATGATCACCAGCGCCAAGTACGCGTCGAGACGTGCCTTGCACTGCTCAACAGAGACACAAATGAAGGAATTTTGAACCGCATTGTTACCTGCGATGAAAAATGGATCTGTTTGATAACCGCAAGCGCTCAGCAAGTTGGTTGGATGCTGGTTGTGATTCATTACAGCTTCTTACCAAACGGGGTGAGCATTACTGCAGATGTGTACTGTGAAGAACTGAACACAATGATGGAGAAGCTGGCACATCTCCAGCCAGCATTGGTCAATCGCTCGTCTCCGCTGCTCCTGCACGACAACGCGCGACCTCATACTGCACAGCAGACGGTCTCCAAGTTGCAAGAACTGGGTTTGGAAGTTCTTCGTCATCCGCCCTACTCACCAGACCTTGCGCCTACAGACTACTACTTTTTCCAGAATTTGGATAACTCCTTGGCGGGAAAAAATTCAATACCCGAAAGGCAGTACAAAATGCCATTGAAGAATTTGTTGCCTCCCGTCCAGCTGATTTCTTTAAGAAGGGCATCAATAAACTGCCACTGCGTTGGCTAAGATGCATTGATTGCATGGATGATTACTTCGATTAATACAAGTAAAAAATACATGAAAAAAATTCGTTTAAATTTTTTCATACAAAACGGCAATTTCATAGGTAAAGACCTAATATAAATAAACCATGATGATATAAATGATTTATATCAGATAATGTAAATGATGTCGTTAATTTTGTTGTATTTATTATTATAGACTGTTGTATTTATATAACACTGGCACCCAACCACTTCGGTGTGCGTATAAAAAAAAATACAAGGAGTCAATGAAATCAAAAAAATAGATAGCATAGAATCATCTAGTAATAGTCATTTACCTTTCTGTCTGTATATATCGTATGTATGTATATGTCTACTCAACTCATATAAACAGGTTTTCGTAAACTAGCAGTCCGCTTACACTCGGAATCAAACTTTCACTTCACATACAAGATCTTCTGAAAGTAGCAACGTGGTCGTTATATTGCTGTGTTCTCATTAATTAATGTAACAGGCAAATATCTACTTGAATCATAATTAATTAAAACTTAATATATTGTACGTATAATATTGAAACAACTTAAAAAATAATAAATGTTAAATTCATATAATAACATTTTGTATTTGTTTTGTATTAACCTCTTGACTGTACTATGCGCAAGACCGAACTTAAAACTATATTCAGATACAAAATCTATGACGCGGACTATAAATAGTTCACATGCTTATGACAGCATATTAGGAAATTGCAGTTTATAATATCTCGCAAGGCCCTCCTACATAATCGATATCAAAACAAAAGAAACTGAAGCTTATACTATGAGGCATATCCATTTGCAATTTATAGATTGAAGTGATATATAGTACACGGAACATACAGAATGGGAAGGACTTGGGAAGCCCGACAATTTCACCAAACCATCTCGTATACGTAAAGCTATGTTCAAACAGATATACTCATTTTATATTCAAGAAATCTTAATAAATATTCTAAGCGTAGAGTATAAATTCATATCTACTAAATATATATTATAAGTACTCTTCCTAAATGTCAAGTCACACGCAAATTAAAACCAGGAATTTTTAATAATTAATTTGTCTCTTGGATATAAAGTTTTTTTCCGATAAATATAATAGATTTTTAAAACAAATCTGTATACATATATATTTGAACGTATTTACTTTTCAATTCAATAAAAATGCGTCCTTATATGAAACAATTGCAAAGTCAAAGTAAATCAGAGAGTACATACGACTGAGGCAATTATCTGTCTTTTGTTCAGTTAAGATTTTATACAATTATATTTATACTAGCTAATAACCGCAATTTCGTCTGCGCCGTTTTTATCTTAATTGTGTTCTTATATCTCAAAGGGATTATGCAGTGTTTTCGACGAAAGCTCTCAGGCGGCTTGACTTCTTCTGACACTTCCAACAATTATCGTTATTTTTCAATCAATTTACACAAAATCTTGACAAATTATATACCTAAATTTTCTCCGTGAATCACTCTATCTATTAACTCCAAATTGCATGACAATCCGTTCAGTAGTTTTTGAGTTTATCGCGAACAGACAGACAGACAGACGCGACGGAGGACTTTGTTTTATAACATGTAGTGATGATATCTTTATTTACCTCCTGAAGCCATCTACGAATTGAATGCCCGAACAGAAAGAAACCTATAAGTTCGTTGTTTGTATTATGTGGTGACAATAAATATTATTCAGTAATTCTCAACACATATGCCAATGTAATTCACACTTGTACATCCACATTGTAGATACATAGTTTCCATAAGCGACTTATTTTTATTTTTTTAGTATTTAGAAAGCAGTAAGCAATTGTCAGATAAAATATTAACGCATATTCTTAAACTTCATCCGAGTGCCTTGAATTGAAATTTATTTTCATCATCATGAGCTTCTAAAAGGCCCACTGCAGGGCCATAGGCCTCTTTCTGGAGAAAGGTATGGCCATAATCACCACGCCAGCTCACAACGTATTGGCGATTTCAAACTCTAATAAATCCACAGTTCTGTTTTTCCTCATACAGTAGTACTACAAGAACAGTTCTCAGATTCAGATTTCTTCACGATGTTTTCCTTCATCGTCAGTCGATAGTGCTACCGATTTAAATTATTAAATGTACGCGAATTCCGAAAAAAATCGTTGGTACATGCCAGGGCTTCAACCTGTAGACATCGGATTGATATTCCACCGGTAAAACCACTAGACCACTTCGAATTAAAATTGAAATCGTTGAAGTCAAATATAGGTTTATTAATTTTTACTACAATTTAATTACCTAGACAAAATGTCAAATCATTTCTTATTCCCTTAGAAATTTATCTATCTATCATTATTAATTAAAAACTCACATTTGATTAATTATAAAGCGAAACGTATATAGCGAATTTTGCATTGGAAGTAACGCTATGAAATCCACAATGGTAGGTTCCCTTTATCTTTTAGACGCAACGCTAATTGGATGCACGCTTCCTCTGTTATATAACATACAGAAACTATCAAGTGTGGTTTACTGAAAACGTTATTTGAACAATACATGCAACAAAGCCTGAAATGATATCTAGCTGGGCTTCTTTGTTCTATAATGTACATTATGTATTTTAATATACATCTCAATAATGATATTAATTATACGATTTATTCATTATGTTACTACTTATGATGTGCAGTTCCATTTTTAATGTTTTCATTTTTTTATATATGACTTTTGTGTAAAGCGGTGGTGAAATGACTATATTTCGAAATGACTATAAGCTGTTAGCCCGACGAGCCTTTACAGCTTCACTGGAGTTTTTAGGGCGAGTGTGTTAGGTACTTAAAACAAGTAAAAGTAACAAGCTATAGGCTACCAAACTGGCCTAAATTCGGCTTAGGCTTCTGCCTTGCATGTAATATCGCATATCGTGTTAAATTGTCCATGCGAGCTAAGTTACTATTACATGTAAGCGTTGGTGAGACAAATATGCCTACCTTCATATGTGCCTCACAAGTGCGTACATGTATGTCGAGTCTAATAATTTTGGCTAAGACTTAATAACCTAAAAGGAAAAAAGGTCTATTACAGAACTTATGGACTTACCGTGTGTTTGTGTACGTGTTTGGGATTTGGTGTGTGTGTTGAACTAGTGAATGCAGTATCGCTGTATCGTGATAGCAGAGTTCGAGGCTACACTGGGGTGAATCAAACCTAGGCTTGTGAAGCTGCTGAGGCGGCCGATGTGGGAGTGTGGGAACGAAATTGAGCACCCGACCTGGGCTGAGTAGTGCGCCACGGTACCTTATTAATATAGGAATCCATCACACGGCCATCTTGGATTTAGGTCTCAGGCTATCATACCTTGCCACACAATACATTCGCACTATTGTTTTGTTTTCACTTAGTGTATTTTTTGACCTATTGATTGATTGCTCCTCACATAATGTTAATTAGTCTATAATCTTCCAAAATATATCCTAATCTTAAAAAATAATATTAATAAAAATGTAGGTTTTTTTTTTCATTGTTTGTTGCAATTTTCTGCTTTGACCAATCGACCAATCATCATAAAATTCTGTATATACGTTATCAGATTTTTTTTAATCTGACTAATACTTCGAACAAACAGAATAACAAACAATCTTATGAGCTTAATAAATATATCAAATTAATTAACTTATGACGATAATTTAATCAATATACATTGGTTCTAAATAGAATAATTTCAATGTAGCTCAACTTGAAGTCTTTGTAATGACATATTTCCGGGAAGAGAGAAAAATAAACTTTATCATTAGGGATAATATGTTATCGCGGAGACATTTTTATCAAAATGTATATGCCAAAGAGCTAGGCGTGGCTTCTTAATAGTCTAGTCGTTTACGCAATCTACGAACTTTTATATTTGCTCTTAGTATTTTCTTATCTATGTAGAGAAAACATATACACGAAGAATTTATAAACTCCATTATTATAAGACTGATCACTTGGAGCGATTAATTGTTTTTATAGAGAAGATTCTATGCTCTACATTTGAGTATACCATGTCACTATGTGGCACTAGACTATATTTTATTGTGACGATATGTTATCAATTTCAATGTAATCAAACGGTTGCTAGAATTGACGATGTTTTTTTTATTATAGGAGGTAAACGAACATGCGGATTACCTTTTTTTTTTACCCCATGGTGCCTTCATATACCTTTTTTGGGTGGGGGAGTAGGGACTGCCGGCTGGCACTGCGTCTGCTCCCCCGATAGGTGTAAGCCCTTCAAGAGGCCCTGACTGCGGTCTGAGGGGTCAAATATGGTAGACCCCTCGAAGGGGGAGTGAGTGTTAGACCCCCACTGACGAACTGTGGGAGTCGCATCGGCACAATGCAACTCCACCACATGGGCCTGTGCAGTTTAAACTGCCAGGGCGACGGACATGCCCGTGTCCATCGCCCCCAGGCCCCATCTACGCGGCCGGAGGTCATCACCTACCCATCGCCGCCGTGTGGTTGGTCGACCGCGGCAGGGGAGTCTAGTGTTCCACTCCCTCTCCCTCTCCGCCGCTTCCTTTGCAAGCATGACTTTCTCGTAATAGCAGGCGACGGAGAGCCACCCGGCCTCGCTCTCGACCATCTTACCTGATGTAAAGTGATCACCGCCGTCCATAGACACTAGCAACATCAGGGTAGTCGTAAGTGTGTTACCAGCCTGTGTTTGGGGGGAAGGGGGGAAGAGGGAAAGTGGAGGGTAGGGAGAGGATAGAAATGGGGAGGGGAGGGAAGGAAACCGAACGAAACACAACAATGCAAGCAGTTGCTACTTCACGTCGGTTTTCTGAGAGAGGGTGGTACTACCCCGGGCGAGCCGACCCATTCATGCTGAAACCAGTAATAACTTCAGCGTGGCTCTACCACCGATGTCATAAAAAACTGGCTATGAAAAATACAAATGATTCGTGACTTCCCCTTTCAAGATAATAGCTAACCAGGTAAATAGTAGAAAATTGAATAGAAAGGTGTTAATTCTAAACATCAGCATTATTTGTGTATTGATTCATATTATAATAGATTTTTGACATTAAAATTCGCTAAAACTTGCCATCCGGTAAATGGGTATCATGCTTTGGGACTTTGATGTAATACCTAACATTATTACCTAAAAAATTGTCACTGGTCTTACTGAAACACGGGACGACCAGATTGTCGCAGTTTTTAGTATTTAAATCATGGTGGTCTTTTACGAAAGGAAATTAGGTATTATAATTAAATATTTTAATTTCACTAAGTAAATTTATTTTATCATATCTCATTAACAAATGCTATAACCGAAATCACCTAATAATATACATCCACCCAAACAAACGCACATATATATAACAAGTAATACCGGACAGCGACACACCTTCCAAAATGGCGGGTGTTATACCTAGTTTATAATGGACATATTTCAGCTGGAGGCATGTAAAATATAATAACATTATAATAATAGTCAGCATTGTCTTCCAGAAAGCCTAAAATATTACATAATATTTCCACAGAGAGCTTTGCGTCGTGAAGTCGCAAGAGAAAATGGGAGTTATTTCTTTTTATCAGCGTAATGTTGTTGGCGACAATAAAGGTACATTGCGGCGTTAGTAGAGATCATTGTGATCTGTCTAGTTGTTTAGAAAAGTGGCTGTGAAAAGTGTAAAAAAAGTTGAGGCAGTCATAAGGACTGCCGATAGAAGGGAAAGCTCAAAACAATGAAATAAATGTATTCTCTTTTGAATTTTCATATTAATTATACCGTGAATGATAATATTAAGATTTCCGTAATTGTTTATTGAAATTATTAACATTAGTGTGGCTTTCATAATTATATACGTTGTTATAAATTCTATAAATCAATCAAACGTATGATAACCTACAAAATATCAATATTATATGTACACGGGCCCCTATACTATGTGTCGCTAGTCTGACACAAGCCACGTAAGCGCAACACGAACGGTCATGCTTACGTAGCATATCATGACGCTAAATTACAAATTTATCTCCTGCCAAAAATACCGCTCAATGCGAGCAAAGAAGTTTTCAATTCAATAATTCTTAACATGCTACTTTCAACTTAAGAACGTTCGTAGCGATTCGTAGCAGAGTTTGCTACGGTTCGTAGTAGAATCTCGTAGTACGTACTACACTAATACTAAGTTACAAAGTTCAAGAGTCTCCAAGTTTTCTCTTTATTTATTTAAAAGTGCAATCGTCAGTACTACTGCTCTGATCTGAAAAACTGATTTAGTTCTTTATAGCCTATTTAATAAGGTAGGTTATACGTTGTATAATATGATGCTAAGACACTAAGGGTCAGTTACTATACAAAATGTAGATCAAAAAGTACGCTCGGTTAAAACGACGTAATAGTGCGGCGGTTTGACGTGAGATGGGTGTTGTGGACTGCAGGCAGGTGCAAGTACGAAGAAATATAACATGTCAGCCTGTTAGTTGCACTTTGGGAATTAAAAAAGTCGAGCCGGTCATAAGAACTGCCGACAGAAGTGAAAATTCAAAACAATGGAGTAACTGTGTTCTCTCTTTAATATTTATATTAATTATAGTCTGCATTATTTTCAATTTCATAATTTGTATACTTATTCAAATTATTAACATTAATCTGGTTTTCACGTTTATTGGCACTCGTACCAATGACTCGTAGCAAACATGATAGGCTTCACAATCTCAATAGAAAATATAAAGATTAAATGTACACAGTTTACTATACTACGCATTACTAGTTTAGCTCAAACGCAATACGGTCGGTCACGCTTACTAGCATGTCATGACGCGAAACCATAAGATTATCTCCTGCCAAAAAATACCACTTAACGCGCCTAAACAGGTTTTCGCTTCAAAGAACTTTAGTTAAAGGCCCATTGAGCTTATTTTATTAGAAGTAAAAAGAAGAAAATATATTAGCTGTGAAAGTTCGCTCTCTCCTAAATGCGACCTAAATAAGTTTGTTGCAAAGGATGATTAATGAGTAAAAACAATATTAAATAGTCTTCAACATAAAACTAGAATACTACCGTTCGTCTGTTTAAGGCCAAGCGCTCACATAGTCGAACACGATCGACTGAGTTTTATTTATTTTAGTAGGATTTTTTATCACCTTAATAAAATTTTAAGACTGACAGACTGCAGAATTTAAATTTAAAAAGCAGTCCAAAATTTAAGCGAGTAAAAAATATAATTTAAAAAGTAGGTTTAGTAAAATGACATCGCTTGAATTGCATTTTCACACGTGTTTAATTTTAAAATATTTGAATCAGCGGCAATACACTTACTTGAGTGTTAACAGATTCACAATAAAGCAAGACAGTTGTGTAGATATCCCTACAATATAACTGAGTTGTAGGGTTCAATTATATAGGCATTTACAAATCGATACTTCTCGAGAATTTTTTTTTTTTTTTACCGTGGGGAAATCCCTTATGGATACCCACCCTCCCGGGGGAGAGAGTGGGTTATGTCCGAGGGATCGTTCCAGCTAATCAACCTTGTAGAGCCGCCCCCACGGTCCGCCCGGCGGAAGGTGACCGCCGGGCTCCTACCTATAGAGGGACAGACCGGGTACACACCGGCTGCCCCCCCCCTCGTCCGCCGGACCTGTGCAATGAGGAGATGGGCCTCCCGGCCCACCCCCTCAGGTCCGGCTACGGTGGCGGGAGGAGTTGGGCAAAGCGCCGCCTCCTCCCACCTGTCCTCCTTTGGCGGAGAGGGCCACTTTGAGGATCTGCCTCACGGGCCCTCTCCGCCTCCTCCTTCTGCGAGATGACGTCCTCGGTCCGGTCTCGAGAATGCCTTGTTTAAACTTGACGGCCCTCGACCCTATCTACTAACACTATTAATTTTTAGCGTCGTTTCTGACTCATATTTTGTAAGGCTTAGTTCCAAAATGCTATGACGTAAGAACTAGCCTACAACCCTCCGCGATGAATAGACTATCAAATGTCATAAGTAGATATCAAGTTATACTGGTAGTTTTGCAAATTAGCGAGCTTAGACAAACAAACGAATAATTTGAGCTCCATAATACTAAAATTGGGTGCACTGATTGGGTGCATGCATTATACTTTAGACTTCTATACAACATTGTTTCATATACTTATACCTTTAAACAAAGTAACATCATTTCAAAGTAAACATTTTAAATAAAAGCTCTCCTATAAATCCCCTCCTCTGTTGTAGTTGGATATTATTACGTAAGCATTCGAGACACGTACCGTTTCCAAGTCGAATAATAAATAATATTCTTCAAATGAAACAATGCAAATTATGTTTTTTTGTAAGAAATTTACAAGAAATTACGTATTGTTTTTATTAGTAAACTAATTTCTTTTGGAAAAACTTTTCTGGATATTAATTTAAATTTTTCTCATGCTGTGATTATAACAGAATATTTATGATAGAAATTTCTTTTATTTTAAAATATTTGTGAGTAAAAGTGTGTATATATACAAACCTGACTCCTGATTCCTGACTAACGCTAAAAAGGTGAAGATTAATCGGTTTGTCTGTTTATTGTTTTTATGATGAAACTTCGGAGGTAATTAGAATAAAATCTGACAAGTATGTAGCATGGAACCTAGTGAAGGACATAGGGTCCTTTTCATTCAGTCTGTACTAAAAACATTCAGATGAAATCGTGAAAAAATATAATTGCTTTACTATTTATACCTTACAAAGAGTTATCACTAATAAGTAATATTAGGGTATTAAAATCTTAAGAGGTAACAAATGTGAACATTTTTTATACGTGAATTTGTAACAATAAAATTTTATACAAGCAAAACCGAGATCACTTATTTATATTCACAATTATTCTAATCTAATATCTAACGAATGAGAAGTTTGAGTTTGTCGTGTGTTGACGACAAGAGCTCGTCGTTAAATAATTAGACGTAAATGACTTGGAATTCACTGAGCATAAATTTTAATCGTTTTAAAAATATATACACAGATAAATATAAGAATATATATATAAGTAAATCGGGGTTTTTGGCGAGATCTTGGAATGTCATATAGTGGATTTAATATTTTATTCATAATCTTGTGTTATATGACTCTATCTTTAGTAAAGTTGGTGGTGTTTAACGTAATATAATTGGTTATTGTGCAAAAGTCAAGTGGATAGAAAATAATACCACGGAGCATGGATTGTAACTTACCATAAAAACTCCCTGGAAAGTTCTATCAAGACGACCACTATCTTGTTAATTCCTTGAAACGATCGCAAGAAACTTGTAATATCATTATCTACTCATCAATGGCAGTAATAATCTACTAGAAGATTGGTTGTCAAAAATAAAATAAAAGAAAAAAGAGAATATTTCAAAGGAAAATATCCTTTACGAAAAAGTCATCGACATAATGTCGAAATATACTGGAATTGCCATTCGACACGATTACAAAGAGAAACGTACAAAGTCAACTCTCAAGAGGGTATTTAAATTTACTCCAGATTTTTTGTTTTATAAACAGTTTTAAAAGGACGTGGTCTGTAAATAAATGGTCATTAATCTTTTACTAATAGATATAATGTTATAATGATCTTAATTACTTTTGTAGATTTAAGAACAGTTTACACGGACAATTTGAAATAGCAATAGTGCTTAACAATATCGCGACTACTATGTACTAGGTGTATTACCCGCTTTAGTGGAAAGCTCAGGATCAGCCGGCAAGTATTCAGTAATAAAACATAGTGGTGAGAAGTCTGTACTCGGTTGTTTGGCTACCATTATACATATGAACTCTCGTCTGATTTTTCTAATTTTTTTGGTATCAATGTTCGATGTTATTAAAAAAATATATACTATATTAATAATTAGGCACAATGCCGTCATTTTGTAAAATAGAGAACACTGATAACCTAAAAATCAAATTTCCAATCCATAACAATTTTTCAATCCTTATACTTGCAATATAATTTTTTTAAATTCTCTATCAAAATATTCTTGAATTCACAAAGGTGTCATTAAATTTATTCCAACAAATTGAAACTTCACTCGGTGCATTTTAAAAGCCAGATTTGAAACTCACAGATGCGACAGTCCCAGACAAATTAATTCTGCGCTGACTCTACGTTCGACAGCGAATAGAATTCGAGCAAAAAGCGTCCGTCGCTACCTTTACGAGTAGCGTTGACACATAAAAATGCATTTTTTTTAATTATATTAATCGGGGTTGACCTCAAACACCATTGGTTGAAGTTATCAATTTCGACACTGTTTTCCCGATGTAAGACACCATTGATTGGAAGTATCGGCTGTTCATGCATCTTAATTATTATTAGCTGTCACCTTTGGCTGAATGACTTAAAAGGCGATCGACGACTAGATACTGGGCATCCTCGCTCAGACGGTTGGGCTAGTCACATCTACGGATAATTGGTAATTACCTTCAGTTTTGCATTTCTGTATCACCTACCGTTTTATTCGATTGTTCTTAGTGGAATGATCGATTAAATCGTAATCATGATGTCACTATAGATGACGTCATACTTCTACATGGACACTGTTTTATCTTCGCCCCGACATATATGTCCACTGGGAAGATCAAAAAATAACCTAAATATCTCAGAATTATTTTATTGTACTCAAAATACATTTATATGACGAGATTTATTAAAAAACCTTTAAATGCAACAGAAATTCTAAGTAAAGGACATAAAACAGTGAAAGCCTATATGTTTAATGTCCATGGTGACAGATGAGGTAGATTTTCGAAGAACATCTAACCGTCTCATTTGTCAAACCGAAAGCTAGTACTATCTCTGAAAACAGGTGCCGACACTCCAATAATCTCCTTCGACAGCAACCCAGGTTTGTCTTGGTAACGAACGATGTATGTAAAGTAAAATGCCACAAAAACACTTAAAAAAACAATGTTCTTCCAATATTGTTAATACTGACTCCGCCCACATCAGATTGATCGAATCTTTGCTAGAACATGCAAAGGCATGGATGCCCTAGGATACTCTAACGCTGGTATGGTATCTATCAGACTTTTATGAAGTATCTGAAACCTAGAAATTCCCAGGTCACAATGTTATCAGGTCCGAAGTTCTCAAACTTCGTCCCGATCACCTTCTAACCCTCTTGATCTGTATCGTCAATGCAACCACGACCCGAGGTTATTTCCCAGCCTTCTGAAAAAAGCCGTAATGATAGATATTCACAAACCTGGCAAGAAAGCTACACTTCCCGATAACTGTCGCCTGATGAGTATTCTCGTTAGACTCAATATTAGCCTCGGTATTAAATCATCTTCATACCTTCATCAATCAAAATCAAAATCAAAATACTCTTTATTCAATTTAGGCCCTGAGAAGGCACTTATGAACGTCAAAACTACCACTGGTTCGGAAAACAACCCAGTCATCGAGAAGAACCAGCAGGAAACTCGATCTGGTTTATCTTTTCATAATAACTAACATATATATTTTTTTATTATTACACCAATAGACACATAAAGCTACATTCGTTTTTAGTGGTTGCACAGAGAGAGGCGTCACTTCCAGACGTCGCTATCGTTCACATACTGATCCACCCTGTAATAACCTTTATGTATTAAGACCCGCTTGACATAACACTTGAACCTACTATCCGGCACATCGGTAATGTGTTTTGGGACTTTATTATAAAATCTAACACTATTACCTAAAAAACTGTTACTGGTCTTAGTAAGCCTGAAACATGGAGTGACCAGTTTGTTATGGTTTCTGGTATTTACATTATGTCGGTCTTTTACTAAATCTAGATTATCTAAGTTTTTCCGGACGTACATCAAATTCTCAAGAATATATTGAGAGGGCAGAGTTAAAATACCGTATTCCTGAAACTTAGTCTTTAATGATTCACGAGGTCCCAAATCATAGATTGCTCGAACTGCCCGTTTTTGTAGTAGGAATATGGTGTCTACCTCAGCTGCGGCCCCCCACAACAAAATGCCATAAGACATTAAGCTATGGAAGTAAGCGAAGTAGACCAACCTAGCAGTGGCAATATTTGTTAGCTGGCGAATTTTTCGAATGGCGAACGCAGCAGAACTTAATTTTCCAGCCAATTTTTTTATATGAGGACCCCATTGTAATTTAGAATCAAGTGTGATACCCAGGAACACAGTATTGTCAACTAAGCCAACTAGATTCCCTTGGATCTCGATTTTACTATCAGTTGGTGGAACATTAGGTAAGGTAAATCTTATGCACTTTGTTTTGGCTGCGTTTAGCAATAAATTATTTAATGCAAACCAATCGGAAATTTTATTTAAAATACAGCTTAGATACGTAAACTCGGAATCTATTCTTTTTACCTGAAATATAAGCGAAGTGTCATCCCCGAAAAGAACTACATCTGCACAGTTATCAACCACTAGCGGCAGATCATTTATATATACGAGAAACAAAAACGGCCCTAAAATGGAACCCTGTGGAACGCCAATTCGAGTAAAGGATCCCGCAGACGTTGCCCCGTCTATACTAACTTTATGACAGCGATCTTTTAAATAGGAGACAAGAAGATCGAGAGAGACTCCACAAACACCGTAATGTTTTAATTTCAGAATGAGGGTACTATGGTCAACGCAGTCAAAGGCCTTAGATAGATCACAAAACACACCAATTGCATCCTGCGATCCCTCCCAAGCCCGTAATATATTACTTAAAAGCGTTGCACCAGCGTCAGTAGTCGATTTTGATTTTGTGAAGCCAAACTGTCGATCATCCAGAATCTCTTGCGCTTTAAAATATCCTACTAATTGCTTAAGCATAATCTTCTCAAAAATTTTACTTAACGACGGAAGTACAGAAATTGGTCTATAATTTCCAAGACTATTTCTATAGCCTGATTTAAATAAAGGAACTACTTTACTTATTTTCATTAGATTGGGGAAGGTTCCTTGTGCTATACACTTATTAAATATGTTAGCTAAATATGGTGAAATATTGATAATTAAGGACTGCACTACCATTACCGACATTCCCCATATGTCTTCAGTATGTTTCAAATTTAAAAGTTTAAAAGTCCTTATTATTTCACCTGCACTAATAGATGTAAAATTAAATTTTGACTTTACAGGTGCCCTCAGACTTTTTAAAAATGATACGGCACCATGGGCTGATGAATTAATATTTTTTGTTACCTGTAGAGGTATATTTGTGAAATAATCTTGGAAAACAGTCACTACCTCTGAACTGTTTGAAATTAGTACTCCATCAACATCTAGATTATGCGTATTATCATATATTTTATTTTTCCCTAATTCTTTATTTATAATATGCCAGACAGTCTTGGTCTTATTACTAGACTCAAGTACTTTATTTCCTAAAAATTTTGGATTTTCCATCTTTGAGTGAGATCTATTGCCACTTGAGTAGTACGCTTTTCGAGATGGATACTCTTGCAGATACCAAGTACACCACCTCACGGAGCACATCATACACAATTATCATCATACACAATAGTAGGAACACAGCCTACCTTATCATTTCTATCACTCTTTTTCGAATTACCCAAGGTTAGTTCATATCCTTTGTGCCTATATCTCGAACCCACCCGATCCGCTCAGGTGTGCCACAAGGATCCGTTCTCGCACCCTACTTATTCAACATGTACAGCCATTAACTACCGTTGTCATCGAGTGAGCCACCCATCAAAAAAGTGCGAAACTAAGCCGCCAATGTTTATGGTATATGTTATTTAAAACAATGTTATTAAAAGCAATGTTGTTTATACTGACGGTACTCAACTGAAAATAACCTTTTTTATTAGAACTCGTTCCAAAGATTCGCTAGTTTGTGATGGTGATGCAAATTAGTAAGAGAGGAAAAAAATATTTTCTTGATACTTTAGGTGAGATAGGACTGCATGGACAAAACGATAGTTTCTAATTAAAAAAAAACACGAAACTAAATGGAAATACGTTCCATCAAATGCAATTAAATGCCATATTATTCAAAGCTCACCAGGTTTTGCTAGAAAGTTTGTGAATATTCTCCTACGTAAAAATACTAAAAGAATTCTAATTAAAGTTAACATTAATATAACAGAATAGCACATAGGTTTATAACATATAAAGATATTGCTTAAATTGACCAGATTATAACAACTAGTGATCGCCTGGTGGTAGAAATTCGATTATAATTCATTTTGATATTCAGTAAGACCAAAGAGAATAATAATTATTTGAGTGATTTCATAAATTTATGAAGTATATTATTATTTATCAATTAATTATTTAAGTATTTATTATTGCATATTATGAACTGTCTGCACCCGCAGCTCCACACGCGTTTTATTTTAGTTGTATTAAAGAAATATAAAATTGTGAGACCATGTACAATTATAGAAATGTTTTTTAAAAACAATTCCAAGTACGATATCCACGCCACTTACAGTAAGGTTTATCATCAGCAACATATTTGGAATCTTAACCCACCATATAACTACTTCAGTGCTCACTGACTTGACTGACTTGACTTGATTCAATGAGGTAAATATGTTATTATAATGATATAACATGAGCATATTGTCAATAAGTAATACGTTTATGTTCTAATATCTTTTTAGAAAGACTCCTTCTATCTTCAAAATTACTACAAATAATTATAATGTTGAATTGAAAACAATGAATGAGCTAACGTCTTGAATTCTAGCACAAATATAATCAAGATATAAAACTTTATATCTGTCTAAGCAGTTTCTAATATTCAACAATTTAAATAGTGCTCATTGAACTCGATACAATATTCTTGTATATTACTATGGTTACTGAGATACGTAGACGAAGTCGCGGTAAATAAAAAGAAATGGCCGCCAAAATGACCAAAAAGACAATATAATTCAAATAACATATATAGATACATATATATGAATTTAAATTATATTTATTTTTGGAGTCTAATACAACGCACGTCTTACACACATGTTTACAGTGAACAACATATCGTCGCTAAATTTCACACCGACGAAGTCTCGGGTAACAGCTAGTCCAAAATAGAATAACCTAAATTACTTCTTATAAGGTCACCTATCTGTCAGAGAAAGTCCCATGAGAATAGGTTGAACCGTTTTGGAGATAGCACTGCGGGCGAAGCCACTATTAACAGCTAGTCTAAATTAAAATAAATTAAATTACTTGTTATGATGTCCGCTATCTGCTGGTGTAAGTTCTGTGAACATCGGTCCAAGCGTTTTGGAGATACTATTGCGGACGAAGCTGCGGTTAACAGCTAGTCTAATTTAGAGTAGCCTAAGTAACCCGCTGTAATTTCAGTTATCTGCCAGTGAAATTTTCGTCAAAATCAGTCTAGCTGTTTTGTAGATTACCCGGAACAAACAGACAGACAGACCGACAAAAATTTTAAAAATTGCATTTTTATTATCTGTAACGTGTATGCTTTCACACCCAATCAGTAAAAACAAATGTTATTTAGATACAGACACTTCATTTTTATTATATGTATAGGTTTGCATATTATATATTACTAGTGGGCAACCAGTGGTCGACATTCGACCATAGTTCATTGAATTTTTAAAGTTTGAACATTATTAGGGTTCTTTTATCAAAGGGTATAACTTCTATAATCAAAGGCTTTCATCATATGCTTATTTGACACTTTTTTTTAAATTATATAAACATAAAAAAAAATCGATGTCTAAATGAAAATTGAAATTTATACTAACATATAAAGCTGAAGAGTTTGTTTGTTTGTTTGGTTGAACGCTATGATCTTAGGAACTACCAGTCCGATTTGAGAAAACCTTTCGGTTTTAGATAGCTCATTTATCGAGGAAGGCTTTAGGCTATATATTATCACGCAAAGATCAATAAGAGCGGAGCACCAATGAAGAATGTTTCAAAATCGGGCACATTTTTTCCTTTTGAGAGATATCGTTGGCGTTAATATTATATACGTTGCCATGGTAACGTGGTAAGTTTCTATCGTAAACATTATCAAAGTTTATTTTGTTTTCCTATTCAAAATTTGTTATCTATTACGTATTATAAAAATAAAGTTTGTGTATGTACAATTAAAATAACAACTTTTTGATGAATGTATATGGCTACAAATGACCAAAAATTTTTTTTTATATTTTGTCTATATTTTTATATTATTATATTTTGTCTCTTTGTTTGTTTGTTCCGGGTAATCTCCAAAACGGTTGGACCTATTTTAACGGGGATTTTACTGGCAGATAGCCGAAATTATAGCGGTTGACATATTGTACTTTATTTGTCCGCGGCTTCGTCCGCATTGCTATTTCCAAAATGGTTGGACCGATTTTCACAGGATGTTCACTGGTAGATAGCAAACCTCATACAAAGTAATTTAGGTTTCTTTTATTCGCCTTCGGCCGCAGTGCAATATCCGTAATGCTTAAACTGATTTTCACAGGACTTTCATTGGCAGATAACTCACCTTATAAGAAATAACTTAGACTATTTTATTTTGTTACCCAAGACTTCGTCCGTAATATTCTACTATCTCCTAATCGGTTGGACCGACTTTCACGGGACTTTTACGGGCAGATAACTAGTGAGATCGGAAGACGTAGTCCAGCCCCGATAATAAAAAGAAAACCTTGAAAAATTATACTTAAACCTTCCCCATGAATCATTCTATCTACTGGTGAAAACGACATGAAAATCCGATCTGTAGTTTTTGACTTTATCGCGAATAGATAAACTGTCAGACCAGAGGGCTTTGTTTTTAACCGACTACGAAAAAGGAGGAGGTTACTGTGTTCGGTTGTATGAATTTTTTTTTATGTATGTTTATTGATATTTTCGTCAATTGTGAACCGATTTTAATGATTTTTTTTTATTTGAATTGGTACACTATGTAGTGATGAACTGCTACCTGTGCATTCGTCCGTGTGAAATTGATCAAAAATATTTTACAACGGCATGACACGTGTACTGTACTGGACTCCACGAATAAATATATATGGGCGCGCGACTATACAGCCATCTGGTGTCAATGTAAGCAAGTAACAAATTAAATCAAAGCTTTATTATCTGTAGTGCCATCTATCGGAACTTAGATAGCAGGAAATATTATTAGTAACTCCTTGTTATAAAGTAAATAAAATATAGAAAAGTACGAACAGATTACTATGATAAGTAACGAATTAAATTAATTAGATTTAATAAAAGTTTTGGTTATGTTTAATTGTAATCTAATATTGTTTTAAGAATTTTAAAATAGAAATATGATTTATTTTTGCCATAAATGTGTTAAATGCGACATTTCCGGTGTATTTTTTTATTATAATTATTTCTGAATAAGCTAATTAAGATATATTTCATCTTTTAATGAAGATTTAAAATAATTGCAATATTATTATTTATTTTATATTGTTTTGTAAACCGTTGATATTAATTATGTTTGTAATAAAGAAAATATATTATTATTGAAAAATAAGATATGGCGGAGTTGGTGTGAGTTACAAACGGGCAATAAGATATTAAGTTAAGAAAAACATTCTTTGTACGATCATTGTAGAGTGGTGCTGTAAAAGAAAATATAATTAATTTGGTTTTCATTAATGGTATCATTTTTTATGATGGATCCTGGGGAGAATTCTGGTATGGCGCCGACAGCAGCGGTGGGATCACAGGCCTAATTCTGGGCCACCACGTCAACCGGAGCAGACCTTTACCACAGAACAGGGAGTTCCGGTACACAGATGACGTTCAGAAGTGGAGAGCCTTCGCTTCTGATCACGCATCGCGTTGCGCCGAATACGCCACAAAGGCTTGGAGAACATTCTCGCTCGGACAGTTGAGCAAGTAACATCTACGGTACGAACAATAGTTCGTGGTAACTATACCAGTATTTTATTTCTTTATCGGCTAACGTTGTATTTGATTGTTTTTGGTGGACACGACCTGATATGTCCCAACATATCGGAGGAGCTGACCTGAGCATGAGAAGGGCGTAGAGAAATGGGTGCGGGATCATTCTCGTGCCGAACATTGCTCCAGAAGTTTGTCGGGATTGCCGTTATATTGCGTGAGTTCTTTCCAATTTACATTGTTATTTCTATTTCCTGGAGTTTTATGATTTATTATGTTACTTGAGTTATTTAAGATTGGTTGATAAGATTGGTTATTTGGTTGATGTAAGTTTTTGTGTTGAGACTTGTTTTTTTTCTTTGTTTATAAATCCGCTTCTGATAGCTAAAATCAGAAGTGAGATCGTTGTTCAAGCGAGTTAGACCTGAGGCTTCGAAAGCGGAGGTGGTTGATGCTGTGGTGACAGGTTATATCCAGCATATATTCGCTCAGACCTATTGCGTTATACGCCTGAATCATTACCTAAATTAATTTCCATTTTGAAAACTTATCGTAAACGCAAACTAGAATTGTCCGTAAAGTCAAATAACGATCACCATGATAGTAAAAAAAAAATCACGTGTTGCCGAATACAGTGTTTATAAAAGGGATAGTGTTATTAAAGGGATAGTGTTATTAAAGCTATAACTGTAATAAGACTGGTCACATTTTCTTGTGGGGGAAAGCAGCTGAGGTAGATACCATATTCCTATTGAAAAAACCGGGCAGTTCGAGCAATTTATAATATAAGGACTCGCGAATCATTAAAGACAAGTCTCAGAAAGATGATAATTTAATGTGTGTCCGCAAAAACTTAGATGTGGTGGATCAAGACCAACATAATTTAAATACTAGAAACAACAACAAATTCCTCATTCCATGTTTCAGGCTCACTAAGTCCAAAAACAGTTTTTTAGGTAATAGTGTTAGGTTTTATAAACACAGTAAAGTCCCAAAACACATTGCCGATTTGCCGGATAGTGAGTTCAAGAACCATGTCAAGCGTGTTTTAATATCTCAAGTCTATTATAGCTCGGATCAATATGTGAACGTTTGTGGCGTCTGGAAATGACACCCCTCTTTATGCATCTACTAATAACGAGTGTAATTTATGTTTTGTAAAAATATATAACATGAAGAGATAAACCAGATTGCCGGTTATTTTCGATGACTGAGTTGTTTTCCGAACCGTGGTAGCTTTGACGTTCATAAGCGCCTTCTCAGGGCTTAAATTGAATAAAGGATATTTTGAGTTTTGTTTTTTTATTTCTTGCGATTGTAAGGAAATGAGGGTCGCTCCTAAGGTAAATCTAGCGTATTGATTGTTAAATAAAATCCAATGGAAATTTTGCTTAGTAAGAAATGCTCACCGCCTAGTATTAAGTTATTACAGGTTGATGACGATGTACTAACGAATGGTATAGATTCATTGCGAGTGGCTTGCGAGGATAGGATGGACGAGCGATCCTTTCAGAATAATGCTCCCTATGCACGATTGCACAATGCGACCATTTTGAAAGTGACTCTCACCCTGAGCAGTCGACCGTATGGGCAGATAACGTTACTTTTGGAGCTTCGACGTCCAATAATACAAAAACAAAAAAAAAAAAACAAAAAAATGTGTTTTTATTATTCCTATTATTATTTTTGTTCCTATCCAAAACATCCTTCCTTACGCGCTGGCTGGCCACCATGCGTATCCTTATCCCGGTCTTTGAGGCTAGATCCCAGGATGGGTGATTGCCTGTTACGATGTTGGCTAGATCCCAGGATGGGTGATTGCCTGTTACGATGTTGGCTAGATCCCAGGATGGGTGATTGCCTGTTACGATGTTGGCTAGATCCCAGGATGGGTGATTGCCTGTTACGATGTTGGCTAGATCCCAGGATGGGTGATTGCCTGTTACGATGTTGGCTAGATCCCAGGATGGGTGATTGCCTGTTACGATATTTGATTGATTGATTACCGTTGCTGGTGTTGACGATATCTTAGTATGGTAGCCTTGTAAACGTCAAAACATGTTTGATTATGAAATGTTTACTAATTAATCGAGGTTGTAAATTTTACTTTTACTATTTGTGTAAAGTGATTTTATTGTCTTAAACGATTTCCTATTAATGTTCAAGTTAAGACTATGGTTTAATAATTTTGTGTTATTCTATTTACATATTATGTAAGATAATCCGCTATTTCTGTTAATGATTTTGTAATATTGTATTTGTAAGCGCCGAGAGCGCGCTTAAGTCAGTATGGCCGTATGGGCGCGCGACTATACAGCCATCTGGTGTCAATGTAAGCAAGTAACAAATTAAATCAAAGCTTTATTATCTGTAGTGCCATCTATCGGAACTTAGATAGCAGGAAATATTATTAGTAACTCCTTGTTATAAAGTAAATAAAATATAGAAAAGTACGAACAGATTACTATGATAAGTAACGAATTAAATTAATTAGATTTAATAAAAGTTTTGGTTATGTTTAATTGTAATCTAATATTGTTTTAAGAATTTTAAAATAGAAATATGATTTATTTTTGCCATAAATGTGTTAAATGCGACATTTCCGGTGTATTTTTTTATTATAATTATTTCTGAATAAGCTAATTAAGATATATTTCATCTTTTAATGAAGATTTAAAATAATTGCAATATTATTATTTATTTTATATTGTTTTGTAAACCGTTGATATTAATTATGTTTGTAATAAAGAAAATATGTTATTATTGAAAAATAAGATATGGCGGAGTTGGTGTGAGTTACAAACGGGCAATAAGATATTAAGTTAAGAAAAACATTCTTTGTACGATCATTGTAGAGTGGTGCTGTAAAAGAAAATATAATTAATTTGGTTTTCATTAATGGTATCATTTTTTATGATGGATCCTGGGGAGAATTCTGGTATGGCGCCGACATATACATAATTGAAAGTCATATATTTGTATGTAATATTAATTATATCATCTTTGTGGTCAATTTGGCGGCCATATTGTTTTAATTACTGCGTTTGCGTCTACATAACTCAGTGATTATAGCAATGTACAAAAATAACTTAAGTATATCGACAATATGGGCATATTATATCTATATAATAAAAGATTTAAGACATATTGTTCGATAATGTATAACTTAAAATTTTCATTACTTTCTTATATAGTGTTAGTGAGCACTGACTGATATATAGTAGGTTGAAGATCCAGGTATGTTGCTGATGACAAATACCACCCCATTCGATATACTATTAGTATTCATATATCTAATGTACACGTTACATGTTACAGTGGATGGCTTGCGTGTCGTAGTTACAAATGTTTTTGTAAAAGCATTTCTGTAATGTACACACCTACTTACAATTTTACATTTCTTTAATACATTTAAAAAAAAAAACGCGTGCGGAGCCGCGGGGCATAGCTAGTTAATTATAAAATTAGAAATTTATCGCAACTCATCACACAATTTTCAATAAATTTTACACGACACCATGGATGCGTGGTATTTCTGGGTGATGTTGAATTAAATATAGTCTGTACATTATGAGGAATAGTGATATACCCAGTATCATCATTTGGAAAAATAATGGATACACAATAGACTCAAATGATGAATCCCATACAAAGATATTTTAATACTACCAATAACTTTTGAAAATGAATTCATTTTTATTCATAATATCATCAACTGTACTAAATATAATTGCTACATCAAGTTGAACTGCATCATTGTAGCCGTGGAGTTGTAAGTCATGGATTACTTTCATGACCAAACAAATTTTCTTATTTTGATTTTACAAAGTATTTTTCGCTCATTTTTTTATTGAATCATCATTTGAGTGCACCATAAAGAAATACTATACATTAAAATATTGACATTGACTTTGGAAATATTGCTTTACTCTTATGGCAACATGAAGCAAAGTGACATGAAGTGAAAGCAGTCTGTCACCTAAAAAATTTTGACATTCAATAAAACCAAAGAGAATAATAATTATTTCATTAGTTCCATAAATTTACTAGAGATAAAGAAAAATATAGAATAAAGATAAAGATATAGAAAAATAATTTATCAATTAATATTAATGTATGTTATGAATTTACATATTATATTATTCTAAAATTAACCTACAATTTGACCAGTTGATTTCAAAGAGCATATTGTAAGGCATGCAACGTCAGTTATGTTAAAAATATTTAAAAGGTAATTGGAACGTAAGAAGAATGAAGGATGTTTGAAACGTCTTTTTCATTTAATGTGTGTATATGTTATGTAAAATTGAAACAGTAGTGTGAGTAATGTATATTTAATTGATTTAGTGTACTTCTAATGCATTTTACATAAAATAAATAGCTTTTTGCACTACCCTCCATATAAACTTTAACTATGCCAAATTTCACGTTCATCCGTTCACGCAATTCACTTAAAAAGGGGTACAAAATTTTGGCCTCACGTATTAATATCATTACATAGTATAAAACAAAGTCCCCTACCGCGTCTGTCTGTCTGTCTGTTCGCGATAAACTCAAAAACTACTGAACGAATCTTTATGCGGTTTTCACCAGTGGATAAAGTGATTCACGAGGAACGTTTTGGTATATAGTTTGTCCAAGATTTTTTTATAATCAGGGCGGGATAACGTCTGCCGGGTCCGCTAGTATATGATAATATTTAAAATTCACGTAGTTTGACCAATTAATTTCAAAGGGCATGTAAGGTATAGAACGTAAATCATGTTAAAAATATTGAGTGTAAAAAAGGTAATTGGAACGTATGAGTAAATGAGAATGGGAATGGAGTAGCACGATGAGAGTGAAAGAATAAATAGATAAAGAATGAAACAGCGCGAAAGAGATAGTTTAAGTATTATTATGATTAGAGTAAGGGAGACGAAAAAAATTAATGGATGGCGAAACGTCTTTTTCATTTACATGTAAGTATATGTTGTGTGTCATTTATCCGTTCGCGCAACTCGCTTTAGAAGTGGTACAAAGTTTCAAAAAATTCCTTTTGAGTGCTACGAAGACAAAATTTGGTGTCTTCATTTATAAAGACACAGACACAGGCGAAGTTGTTTGTAGCCACCAGTAGGTAATATATACAATAAATGATGAGTATAATAACAAATAGACAAAAATTTACTGCCAATATGATCTTTAACAATATTTTGCCTCTTTAGACAATTTGTACTTCTTCATACTTTACCAAAATTTCAAAAAAAAAAGTATATCATCCGTGTAAAGCCGCGGGCACAGCTAATAGTCTTCGTAAAGGATTTCTTTAAAATATCTGACAAGCAAATATATCGGAGGGAGACGTTTTGTTAAATAAAAATTAAAATAAAATATTGAAAACGCGCGGAACCACGGTAAAGGATTATTCTCGTAATAACTGTCGACAACAGGTAAAGTTATGCAGTTAATTATACTACATTGTGGACCTTTATACCCTTATTAGCGGTTTAATTTAAGCTTTGTGTTCTGACGTATACTTACTGTTAGTTTGTCCGCTCGAAAACTTTAAATTACGAGAAACTCGACGTGAAACATTCCAGAATTTGTTGATCGATTTTTAACTAATAAAAAAAATTGTACTGAAGGAATAAACAAATTTAATGAAAATGTATAAAAAATATTTGCATTGACGCACGGGTTCATTTGCGCTTAAGAAGTTTAAATAGATTTCGTATAAAGCATGATTATTGGGTAAGGAAGGCAAACGGTACCTCACTGACATAGGCATTCACAGTTCGACACTTCTCGATTTATCTTCGATGGCAAATGCGTCCTAAGCTCCCGACACCCTTTTGATGGTTCCTGCCCAAATTATTACTTTATGTAGCGTACTCTTGTATCTACGATTTTAATGATAATTGATCGGTTCCTACGAGTCACAGCGTGCTGTTAGATAGCTTCTATTCTTCCTCGGTAATTAGGCTATATCATATAAGAATTGTAACTTGAAGAGATTGATGCATTTAAATATACAAAACTTAATTAGATAATACTAGCGGGTCCCACCGACGTTATCCCGCCCTGATTGTAATCCTTGACAAATTACATACAAAAACGTTCCTCATGAATCATTTTATCTACTGATGAAAACCGCATGAAAATCCGTGCAGTAGTTTTTGAGTTTATCGCGAACAGACAGACAGACAGACGCGGTAGGGACTTTGTTTTATATTATGTAATTAATTAATAATTAATAATACTATGTAATGATTAAAGTATACCTTCAGTGATTCAGCTTATATGATTATGTCATAGGCTTTAGGTTACTTTAATTCTACTTAGAAAAAATTGAACATCTGTCAGCAGTTCTTCTAACCGCCTCAACATTTTTTTCATTGGTTTGTGTTTGCGAGTGTTTTGTTTCCGCATTTCTAACAAAAATACAAAATCGAGTCCGCAATATCGCGTGATTCCTAAATCCGCGCACAATTCCTCGAATGTGTGTACACCGCACGCGATAACGCAATAATGCGTTGGGAAAATTCGATTAATACATGTTTGCGATACGCGTTAATTACAATCGAAAGGAACAAACAAAGTTCCGAGATTCACAAAGCCCGCTAACGACGCGCAAACATAGCTCGGAACATAAAAGATCATGGCTATCATAAGAACGTGGAATGATGTCTTTATACACAATTTGTATTCAAACGAAGTACAACAAAAGTTCTATACGGTTAGTTAGGCAACGTGAAAGGCTTTCGTGCCGCTTTCGTAGTAGCGACGGAAATACACATTTCATAACGTTTAAAAAAACACCGTGTTTGTAAAGGAGTTAAATTGTTTCAATGTAAATTTATTGATCGATTTCACGCTATTAATCTAGATGCCCAATTATTCAAGGAATTCGAATTGTTAAGATAATAGAAATATAATTATCTTTTTTTCTTCTTTTTTTTTATTATATCATAGGAGGCAATCGAACAGGCGGGTCACCTGACTAATCACCGCCGTCCATAGGACACTAGCAACACCAGGGGAATGCGTTGCCAGCCTGTGTTTAGGGGTGAGGGAAGGATGGGGGAGATGAGGGGGAAGGAGGTGGAGAGGGGAAGTGGGCTTCCGGCGCTCTCACTGACCGAACGAAACGCAACAATGGAAGCACTATTACTTCACGTCGGTTTTCTGTGAGAGGGTGGTACTACCCCGGACAAGCCGACCCATTCATGCTGAAACCAGTCATAACTTTAGCGTGGCTCTAACACCTACGCTGTAACAGTCGACAATAAGAAAAAGAGCTGTGATAGAGCAGGAGTAACAGTAATTCAAGGATTAAAAAAAATCAAAAAGATAGTCTATTAGTAAAATGCCATTAAGTTTACGTTCAAAAGTGAACTCTCATCCCTTTCCCGTCATATATTTACTACACACTGCTTCCTTCTGGCGACATCTCTCGCGTCTACGTGACGTTTCTTTTTTACCCTTTTTCTAGTTCCATATTCCTATGCTCCTGTAACTAGTATATTTTAGGATGATATATCGCTTTTATAGACGTAATATACTATTACTTTACCTCCCTCGTTTTGAAGTATCGCGAGTTACTAAATACCAGACGTTTTTATGACCTTGTGAAGATGATAAAACTATATGTTATTAGAAGTGCTTTAGGCGGTTGTACGCTCCGACGGACGCTAAATACGATGCAGAGGAAAACCAGCTCAGTGTGTCATACATTCTAGTTCCTCACCACCACATCTCTCCTCGTCACTGTGCTGACGAATCCGTCAGTATATGGTTTAATTACGTCTCATCTTATCTAATATTATAAAAGTGTATGTGAGTCTATTTGTTATGCCTTAAAATTTTATATTCATTGTTAAGAGTACAAAAAAGAACATTAAAACAAAAAAATAACTGTTTCCAAAGATAGCCCTAAACTGCATTAACGCGAGCGAAGCCGCAACCAAAAGTTAATAATCTGCATTCTACAAGATTCAAAAGCACCAAAAAATGTATAGCAACCGAATGTACAAAAAAGCCGACAGCTTTGCGCTTATTTTATTTTCTTAGAAAACAAGAATGCAAATTGTCTAATGTTAAATAGTCCCTGAAACTATAGCTATTTATATCCAACCTCAATATGGCCACAGTTGTTAGATCAATCATAATTGATTATTTCTGAGAACTACATTAAAACTACTTGTGAGCGCTGGGCGTTTCGCCCTTAGAACCGGGAACACAGTAAAGCGAGTACTCACGCTTTGTGGCAGAGATAGTTCCATTCTGTTCTTCGTTTTCCTCCATTTTGACATTTGAACGGTGTTTGTTCTCACGGTATATTTATTAGTCTTAACACAAACTACTTATGACAAGTTAAGATTTTGTCATATTTCTGGAAACTAATGAATTGAAACAAAACAAAAGTAAAATAATATACGCGTTTTAAATACCGTTCGATTTCAGCGTTATATTAACGCCAGTGTAAAAGACACCGATGTTTCCAATACGATTCCAATTTCATTCACTTACATTTTTCTTATGAAAACTGAGTAATTGTTTTTTTCCTCGAATCATTTTTTACGCCATGGTAACATACACAAATTATTTTACCTAGATGTTGTTTTTAATCAGAAATTCGTTATTTCTTTATTGATCTACGCAACCATTTTGTACATAGGTATTTAATTAATTTATTATAATTATTTATTTAATTAATTAATTAAATATGGCATAAACCACAGTGACATAATGACAAGCAACAGCACCTACTCTAGGAATTATACAAACGTGATATGTAAGCAATTTATAATCTACATACGAGATTTTGGCATTTGATCACAATAACACCTGACGTTAAGGGGCATGGCTTAAGGTGGTGATACACTAAACCTAGGAGCAGACTGGATCTCTGACTGCCGAAACAAGCCTATAATAGCCTGATAATGTATATAAGGATCGTAGGTATCAATGCAAACATTTTAAAAGACCTAGCACCATATGACGAACTTGTTTGAACGAAGAAGTTCTCTGTTTTATTGTTTTTTACCTTAGGACTTTGTTATTTCTAATAGTATTTGGATTTTTGAAGTTATACTTCTTTAGGCGCGTTATGAAAAAATGATGAAAGTGAAATTTTAATTTTTGTGACACAAAATTAACAGTATAAAGCTGTCTGCTTAACCGCTCATTAAGTCTCGAAAAAAAAGCTACCAACAAAATAGAAATTGAACCTCGATATTAGTCGCGCATGTTGGTACGCTCGTCGTTTTTTTTTTTTTTTTTTTTTCTACAAACGTAGATTAAGGCGAAAGATAAAATTTTTGAACAGATTGCTATCTTGTTACGCCAAAGAAGTATAACTTCTAACGCGTGTACATAAGTACACACACACTTTTTTTTTATGTAAAGGGAATGCCATCAAAAACAAAACTTGTAAAAAAAACCAAGTCTCGCAACTCAGTTCTTCTACCGTAAAAAGTTGTGAGATCCATGTAATACCAAGTCGGTTACTTTATTATGTCCCTACTTAAAGGACCTTCTGTTTTAAGTTATTACGAAATTAGCTGACCTAACAACATCTTATAGTGACCATATCGATACTAAAAATATTTTATGCTTTTAATAAAATAGATTGTCTTGTTTAAAATTCAGGTTTTTAGTTTTATTCACAGCGAAGTTATAGGGGATCGAAAATGGCCTGAACTGCTTCGAAAAAAGGATTGTACGGCCGTGCCGCATTTTTGCTCGACTTGGCGGGGGCACTGCTGTACCCCTAGATATTTTGTTAAGACACCAAGGAACCACGTAAAATCGAATAGGAAATATAGAATATAATAATGAAGTTGATCAATTACTAAGAAGTTATGATGTTTCACGTAACTTAAAAGATTAGCTTCTTACAATATTTTCTTTCTTTCTTCTTATTGTTCTACGAAAGCATGCTGAAATAAGTAATGTTAATATAATAATAAAATAAAATAAGTAAGTAATGTCGGATAATTTTCTAAACTATTTCAATTTGATAAAGAAAAAAAAACCCTTCCACTTTCATGTGTAAGCGTGTATGCGTGCAAGTTTGTGGAGGTGATATATGTAATGTTGTTGCAGTGATGTAAGAATTTGCGACACTGTATCGCGTGAGCAGCGCACTCAAGGGCTCCACACCGAGGGAACGGACCTAGGCTTGAGCCGCTGCCGATCTTGATGGCTTTAGTAATCAAGTACTTAAAAGTAATAGTTTCGGCTATTGTTAACAGTCTATATCAATATAATGTCGTACTTTTAAACAGTATCACACACGTCAATAAACTACTCGATCCCGACAACTATGTCTGATATATACATAGTTGCTAACTAGTTTTGAACGTTGAAGGTGTTATTCTGAAATTAAATTTATTAAACTGGCTTGTGATAGACACTACGCTCTTCTGTAAAATGTTTTTGTTCTTCTGCAAGTATTACTTTTTTATCTACATTAATAATCAGTTGTTCTTTATCCTTACTAATATTGTAAATAATAATGTGCACAGACCACAGCGTTTGCTCAGGTTTGGGTAATGTAATAATATATTCACTGACACTTCTTCAACAGTATAATGCACGACTTACCTTGTTGTTTCGTTTTTTTTTTATTTTTATTTTAGCTCGGCAAAATGACTGCACTATGCCTGATGGTAAGTAGAATCCAAAAATAATGGCGACCACCGAGAGACACCCTCTCCATCACTAGTCACCGCTGTCATGCCGGCCTGCGTAAGTGTATCTTCACGTTGCGCTTGAAGGACCCCATATTATAGGAAGGAGGAAAGACACTGGCCGGAATATTGTTCCACAGCTTCACAGTACAGCAAAGATAAGAAGTGGCGCGGTTATGAAAAGGAGAGGAAGGGATCAAATAGAATAACTCTTTTAACTATTTTTGCCGCACTGCTGATGTAGCCCGGTAACGTATGTGGCTGTCGGACATAATACCACTCAATTTAGATGTTATAGACCGCGGCACACTCACAATTTCCTTTAGTAAAGAACGTTTGTTACGCGACGGTGTTCATTGTGGGCTCTCGGCAACAATAGTTTGTCCGTTTGATTTTGAAGATATACAGCAATCACAGGAAGTTATGCATGGAATGGTTAAAAAACCAACCCTTCTGACTGGCTCAGCGAACGTAAGCGATCTGAGCTTCGCGAGGAAAGATGATATAGACGTTGTTCGCACTACGAACGTGAGTTTGTTATGCCCTCACGCTTTGAGTACACAACCAAATGCCATGAGTACAAAAAAGTATATACGCTACATATCAACCAGAAAAAATCACTGCTCTCTAGCGATATATCAATCAATAAATAGATCAAAGTCTAGCTAGTTCTTTATAATCCTTTTTTGAAGTCGTTTAATTTGAATTTTTAGATTGAAAAGTAAATAAAACGTACCGATATAACACACCGCGAAGTTAGTCGCAACTAAAGTAACTCCAAATTAACTGTTATATAAGTATAAATAATTTATTTAAAGTGTAATTATATTTACATCAGTTGTATTATAATCAAAAACTCTAAGATTTCGTAACCATTAACAAGTAACATGGTAGCACAGTGGTAGGAGTTTTTTTAAGCCCATCTGGCAAACAACCACTCTCGAATTGAAAATCAGTCGACAAGTACTTATTGCTGTGTTCCGGCAACTGCACATCAGAGTCAGTCCCTCTATAGATTCAGCGTGTTTACCATCTAAGACCACATTCGCAATTATCCTCAGATGACATTATAGTCGATTGCTAAAATCTATAAAGATTCAGAAAGAGGCACTAACATGTCGAAAACTTGAATAAACATTATAATAAATCAAAGTATTTTGAATAGGGTCACCCTCATTTACTGAACATATATGTGGATAAACTGTACATATTCCGAGCTTTGTAGTGTTCGCGATGTGAATACCTGCATCGAAATTTAGGATTTAATGATTTTGTACTAGTTATTGCCAGCGACTTTGTTCGACTTTCAACGACTTTCTGTACAACAACTATTGATAACATCCACAAAGTTCAATAATATATTGTAGAGATAGTATATAAAAAAACACCTTATGTCGCAATGATGCGTGACACACAATTGAAGATTTAATTGATTGATTATTGAACAAAAACCAAAGTATACTCATGACCAATTTATTGACTATTTACTGCTAACTAGACACCTTAAAAATCACCTGACGACTGGTTAAACGGGTGGCAGAATTTTTTCTGCTAGGATGTTTTTGCGTGGCAATAGGATTTCTTCTAAGCTTGTCTAGCTACAACCTACAAGTTAAAATGTGTCGTCAGGCATCTACAGATGCGTTCTATCAGTCACATTTAAAAGTAAGTTCTCCTCTAGGCTTAGCATGTTACATCAACATTTACTATCAAATAAGATTGTGAAAAAAGGTTAAAAATAAAGATAAAAAAAATCTCATTTGGCATCTTCGAACTATTCATATAGATAATTCACACCTATATTTAGTAATGTATTAGCGTATCTATTGCTTAAATTGAATGCTTTTATTATCAGCGCTTTAGCGGTTGTGGTCGACAGAGTTACTAAATCATAAATATTTTTCCATTTTCACATCACTCTGCCTTTGTAGTATTTGTGTTTCGTTTGTTATTCACTTGCATTACATTATTGCATGGTTGTATATTTTATTGAACGTTCTTAATATTTATTGTTTTTATATATATTAATGAGCTATGTCTGTTGTTAAGCCACCGACTATTCGTCAGTACATGGTTATAGCCCCCTATTGAAAATCAGCGCTGTAGTACCATTCGGTTGTACTACACCGTGTAGCAGACTGGGAGTGCTATCTTTGGACATATCTTATTAACTATATATATATATTCTCTATTATCTTTGTGTTCGTGAGGTTTCCCAACAATAAAAACTTTTTCGTTTTTTAATTCTTCCAAATAACGTCATAATGGGTGCCGTAATTGTATAACTATCTTGAAGCTTTTAATTATTTCATACAATTTAAATATGAATATATTGGAAACATTATTATTGTTATTGTCCACTTATGGCCCATGGGCTACAATTCAAGACAAAGAGAATAACAGTACATCTGATTTATAAATATTTAAGAGTAGAAATATTATTCGCTATTCGTGCATCTTAATATAAAAATAGTTTCTATATCGTGTGGGTTAAAATACTTTTATGGCATAAAGGTTCGAAGCATTGTATGATATCCCTTAATAAGGAGATCATATTTTTATCTAAGGGCGGATTAGTGTCTCGGAAACAAGATAACCGCTCCCACCGGGCACGTTAACGCTGGCTGGATAGAGGGGATTAGTCTGTAGTAAATATAGATAGATGATGTTAGTAGACAATAGAAGAAAATAGATTAGAATGGGCAAATTTACGTCTGCCATTTTAGGGCTTGTCCTAGGAGACAGCTTTAGAATTGATTATAGCGTCAATAACTGAAATTTGAAATTATCTGAGCCTGAACCTCTCGGCTGATTTTTTAAGTTCCAAATCTCAAAATCATCATCATCATCATCAGCCTATAAGAGACCCACTGAAGGGCCATAGGCCTCTTCTCGAAGAAAGGTATGGGCCTAATCACCATGCCATCCCACGACGTATTGACGATTTCAAATCTGAGAAATCTATAGTTCTATATTATTCCCACATACAGTAGTACTACAAGAACATTTCTCAGGTTCGGGTTTCCTCACGATGCTTTCCTTCTTCGTCAGCCGATAGTGTTATCAATTTAAATTAGTAAATGTGCGCGTATTCCGAAAAATTCGTTGGTACATGCCGGGGTTCGAACCTGCGGACATCGAAATAATATTCCACCGGTCCAACCACTAGGCCACCACGACGAATCTCAAAATGGTGGATCATATTTTTAATTTCACAACATCGTAAATTATAGATTTCATGGTTTGGTAAAAAAAGTTTGCACCAGTGAAAAAATAATTATAAAATACAATCTATATTTATATAATTGTTCTGTCTGGGTGTATGTGATTGAACTCCTTCTAAACTGCTGGAAAGATTATTTTGAAAGGTTTTTTGTGTGTTGGACTCATTAGGTGGCGCTGCTTTTGACTTTTATTATCAAGACAGGACAACGTCGGCCGGGCCCCCTAGTTTTATATAAAAGTTATGATTTTACAATACACAATTTGTTATTTGTCAAGGTTTTGTAATAAATCAGGTTTTTTTAAAGCATATGCTGCCAACAATCTGTTGACTTGTGCCTCATAGGGTTTACATTCGTTTATATGGAGCTTAAACCTTTATGGTTTTGGACAGTCCAGGGGATAAAGATTTTTTTTGAATCTTATTTAATTGTTTAGCTAAATAAAGTATCTAACTGTTATTATTTTCAATTGATTGATTACTCTATTTGTCGCTGTGACGTTCAATTTATGTGGAACAGTGCAGCGGCCTAAATAACATATTTATTCAAGAATATAGCAGCGATACAAATTTATTCACCTCTTATGAAAACGAATAGTAATCGAAGTTCACTACTATCATATGACAAATTATATATCGCTTCACGTGAAAAATAGCAGTGGCAAAGTCTATGCTTTAGGTCTTATAGAAAAAATGGAATAAATTTTTCTTTATCGAACATATGCGCTATGTTAGCATAATATTTCCTTTATTCTTTTGTTACTGTGCTTTTTGATTTCATTTTAAAATATTTTATGATCAACATTGATCTTACAGCTAAAGAATAACAAATATAGAAGTAATAACTTTAATAACGCCATTTAAAATTTCACACAGATAATGATAATTGGGCCTAAAGATCCCAAAATATCGTCGACAGAACTCATGAAATACAACATTTTATGATAACATTTCGAATAATTTTCAATATTCGCCAAATAAAATTCCCAACATCGTTCCTTTATGATTTCTGCTGAATCACTATAATAATTCTAGTTCGTTCATTCGTTTTCTACTCTTTTACGTTGGGTTAAATCTTTTCAATTTACTAGAAAATCCTTTAATAGCTTCATAACTCATGACGATTTCGTGGAAAACTTAGGAAAAATTACTACTTTCTCTATATGTATTAGGAGATTTTCAGAAAATATTTTCGATTATTTGAACGCTTTGTGATAACGTAGTAAGACTGAGTTACACTTCAAATGGCTTTGTGTAAATCGTGTAATATTTTACTCATGTGCAGCATTCGAATAAAATAATGTTACACTAAGGCGCTTTAAGACATGTCAGTTATCACTGTTTTCAGTACAAAATATTTGCAGGTTTATTGTATCTATGACAACCTTAAATATATAAAAATCCAGCGTCATGATGTTTGTCCACGATGAACTCCGAAACTGAGAGATAGGATAATTTATATTTCAATCAATGGCCTAATTTTGTTTTAAATTTCTAATTTATATTTCGATTAATAACTTCAATATTTTTAATTACAAATTAAATGATTGTCAATGTTGATTATTGTCATTAATTGTAAGTATTATAAGTCTCCAACAGGTGGCGCTTGAAATTAGTTTGCTGGCTGGAAACTGTGAGACCAACTGTTCTTGATATCTCATAGATGGCGCCAAGTATTAAGTTTGAATTTATTTCTCAATAACTGAGTCACAGCGTTGTGTGGCGGGGTCAGCTAGTAGTAATTATATATACTACTGATTGTTTTTTTTTAATCTGAAAGTTATAGTTCTATGTTTTTAATTTCGATGTTATGGATAGAGCGACGTAGAAAAAAAATAATGTATGACCTCACCATCATAAGGGACATATATCAGAAAGTGAGACAGCCTTCTTATGCACAGAGCAAAATATAGCGTAAATCCTTTATTAGTAAATAGTTGTTATTTTAATGTTGAGCTTGATAATACAGATATTTATTAGAATAATTACGGAAACTACGTGACATATTAAATTTAAAAATGACGTACTGTTATTTACTTACTAGCCTTCTACAAAATAAAAAAAAATCATTGTATAAATAAACAATTACAACACAAAACGAAAAAGAAAGGAAAAGTGTTTAAAATATAGACAATAATCACGCATAATTGTTAACCACTGGTATTAGTAATAAGATACCATGACTACTTTCAAGTCTTTAACGCCATCTAGTTTTTGTTTAGAGAACTTCTTCGTGACGTACTTATTATATAAGTTGTTATAAAGAAAACCCTTCTCAATTCCCAGACACATTTGAATAATTCGACAATATAGCGATAGATGGCAGCAATATACGACGCATATTGTTTTTTTCTTGTTTAATTTGAAAAACATAATATTATAAACTTAGGTAAGAATTACAAATCTTGTTTTTTTTTCAGCGGGTAATATTATAATGACAAGATGTCAGTATTGCGCTTTAGTATTATTTTGTTGACATGAATATGAAATTTGTTCAAAACGATAAATTAATTTATTCTTTTTTTTTTATTATTAAGTCATCTTTTTCCTCCAGACATTATCCGAGACTTTATTTATTTGTATACCCATTTATTTTTTTGCAAATTCTGTTTTCCTTTTTTATTTCTTTCCTTTTTTTCACTATTTCTGCCACATATTTCATAAACATCAGGAGCGGTTCCCTGGTATTTAGATCCGTCGTTATTTTATAAACTTATTATGTTGTTTTTATATTCCTATAACTTTTTGAGTTAGTGTTTATCTATTTCTGAAATAAACACATTTTTTTAGTTCCCTAATTAAATAAGCATGTTTATTTTTATATATTTTATACTATAAAGTTTATGCTAAAAACTCTATAAAGTTTATAGAGTTACATATATACTTTTGACCGCAATCTCATCCGATATTAACTGACGATTTGAGCTAAGATGATAAACACGCTCAATCTAGAAGCGAACTAGCTTTCAAGTGCAGTCATCTGAACACACGTACAAGTGCTAGCTTTTAGCACCACACACAATTTTCATTGCAAATAAAAATATTAAAATCCTGTATACAATAAACAAATCTAATAAAACAGCAACAGCAACAACCGTAACGTTCTCCAGAGCCTTCATCAGGTGTTCGCTGATGTTGTGGAATGGGTTACCCGGTACAGTATTCTCTCAAAGTTATGATATGGATCTCTTCAAAAAATGACACCCTTCAAGGCCGGCAAAGCAACAGCGATACCCCTGATATTGCTAGCTGCCCTTTAGTATCTTGTCGGTGGTAAAGCCACGTCGAAGCTATTACTAGTTTCAACATGAATGGGTCGGTTCACCCAGGGTGACTACCACCTGACCCACAGAAATACCGACGTGAAGTAACAGTGCTTGCATTGTTTCGTTTTGTTCGGTCAGTGAGAGCGCCGGAAGCGCACCTCCTCTCCCTCTTCCCCCTCCCCTCCCCCAAAATACTGACTGGCAATGTACTTGCAACTCCCCTGGTATCGCTAGTGTCTGTGGACGGTGGTGATCACTTAACATCAGGTGACCCACATGTTCCTATACCTCCTATGACTCTGAAAATCTGCGCAGGGTCGTTCTATACATACGTACACAGATAATATCTATGTTAAATGAGATATTATATTTTAGATATATGCACCTATAGAGTTCAGATATTGATTCTGTGTTGTTTTCCTAGAGGCGCTAATTATAACCAACAGTAGTAGCTCTGTTAACAGCATATGTAATGTACTCTGTGTTACAAACCACTGAATGAGTGACAGCTTACGTGGCGACAAATTGCTACCTGTGTCCTAAAGTCACCAAAAACCGCATACACTGTAGTGCGCATTGCTCATCTCTGTTCTTATTTTATTATGCTTTGTAATTATCCTTTGTAGTTTATTTTACGTTACTGCGTTCTCTTGTAAGTGAAGTAAAACTTCTTTAGGCGCGACTAGGAGGTAACTTGACGATAATGCAAAAGAAGTCCGTTACGGCAATATGGCGTCACGTTTCTGTACCATCCAGTTTTCAAATATTTTTCATTTTGTCAATAAATAGTTTATAAACAAAACAATAAAAAATATTGAAAATAAATAAATAAAATATATTAAATTGCTTAATAATGCAAATCAAACAATGGAATTAATTATGTATATATGGGCGCGCAACCGTGCTGCCATCTGGTTTCAATGGAAGTAAGTAACAAATTAAATCAAAGCTTCATTATCTGTATTGTCATGTGACAGTTACACGCACTCATTTCTTTGTATTATTTAATTCCACATTAGGTACGTGTTTTCTTAAGAATACTTATATATGTTGTAATCAATTGGAGCTTAAATTATCTTCTACAGCAATGTACATGTTCACCCCTGCACTGTACATAACCACTAGGGTAAGGTGACCAAAAAATAACGAAAAATATTTTTTGGAGTCTCTTACGAAAATATGTTAGTCTATCATGTTATAAGCGTCCCCACCAAAACGCAGCTCAATAATAAATTGTAAAGCCGTCGCTCAACATTTTTTTAATTTTCCAAATGCGTGAAAATCGTTCTTTTTTTCTCTCGTTATTTCACTATTTTCTAAAATTAAAATGATTATAATCCTCAAATATTCAAATGTCGCTCAAGATTTTTTAAAATACTAGAAAAAGAAATCATTTTTGGACCACCCTACAGGTTTTTAAGACCCATACAAACAAATGTAGCCTTTATGATGCACAGGTCAGCAGACTGTTTGCTATGCTGATCATCATTTGTTATTAAGAGCAACTTAGATCAAATGCTAAAATGAAGTCTTAATCTTGTGAATTCCAGGAAATTTATGATCACCGTTTCTAAAATAAACCTATGTACTCAGAGCTCTAAAGTTCAACATTTTCAACACGTGCAATTGTTATTAGGTATGCTTATAAAAATATAGAATAATTAGCATTTGCTTTATCATAAATAATTCAATGACGATCGTTTGAGTAATTAGGAAGTGAAAGCATTACATGCAAACAAACTCACATTCATATTTATAACATTAGTTAGAATGGTAAGGATCATATTTATAATATTAACTATAATACATTAATATTAATAATACATTTTTAATAGCAAGCTTTATTCAAGTATGTTAAAATAGTTACTCCGATTTTATTTTCAATTTGAATGACGGATATTTTGTTTTTACTCCATTTTCGTGTAATGTCATCATGACTAAACAAACATGCAAAATTGCAAAGTTGTTTGTCTAAGGAAACTTTTAATTCAGCTTCCAATATTTGACCTAAACGAACTAACAAAGACTGCAAGCTAAATAATAACCCGGAATAAATGTAGTTCGCTAAAGCTTTAAGAGATGGCGGCGTTTCACAATTTGTAATAATATACTAAACAAAATAATTCCTTCGATATTCATCAGATGGCATGTAATAGAGTTTATAAATGTATTTGATAAAAAATTATAGCATCATTGTGTTATTAAAGTTATATTAAATATATGTTGACGTGTTTGTCTACACATATGACTACATACTTATATTCCCATAGACTCTCTACATATGCCTAAACTAAGTTAAGCTTGCCTAGCGTTCCCCGTACGGGATGTAAGATAGACGCTAGGTCAGCATTTGTAAGATAATCATGATAAGAAATCACGATGGAAGTCTTGAATAGACTCTCGTAGGATACACATGTAAAATAGGAAGTCTAAAATCGACTGTAATAGTTTTAAGATATATAATTCATGTTTAATATCGACATTATTATAATAAACTATCTAACATCGACTTGTAGTCTTTTTAAAAAGTCAACCGAAGTGCTCCCGAAGTTAACTACATTTATATTTAATTAGAAAAGTGTTATTATCAGTATATTTACAAATGTGTTATCATGTCAATGACTCATAAAAATAGATAAATAATTATAAATATCAATTTTCAAAAATATTAGTAGGATAAATGTTAAATGTACAATTTGTCCGTTTCTTTTATATAAATCATTACATAGTATAAAACAAAGTCCCCTACCGCGTCTGTCTGTCTGTCTGTTCGCGATAAACTCAAAAACTACCGAACGGATTTTCATGCGGTTTTCACCAGTACATAAAGTGATTCATGAGAAACGTTTTGGTATATCATTTGTCAAGGCTTTTTATATAATCAGGGTGGGACAACGTCTGCCGGGCTCGCTAGCATATATTATAAAACAAAATCCTCAGCCACGAATGTTATCCGGTGAAGCTGATAAGACCTTGCTAGGTCAATAACGTAGTCAGTTCGAGAAAAAAAAAATCCTTTGCTACGTCTGTTTGCGATAAACTCAAAAACTACTGAACGGATTTTCATGCGGTTTCCACCGGTAGGTAAAATGATTCAAGAAGTAATTTGTCAATTTTTTTTTTATTTTTAGGGCGGGACAACGTCTTCCGGGCCACTAGTAAAAGATAAGAACACGTAAATAAATATCACTTGATAATTAAATTAAAAACAATGTTATTATAAATTTTAACGCATCATTAAATTTGTCATTTCTTAAACTGGTGACCCCAACCTTCCGTAGCCACAAATTAATTCAGTGTGAGCTCAAAGCGAGCCGGTTCGCATTAGAACGGAAGTAGAGTCGGTTGAGTTTCAATTTCTCTGATTTAAATCCGGTCGTATAATTCTCGGCCGAGCTTAAATTTCCCTATATTTACAAAATATAATTCTATATTTACCTAACTATGCACCGACAGTTTCATTTGCGACGCTAGACTTGCACCTACTATCACTTGTTTATTGCTTAGCATACTTTATTTATTATTTGATCTTTTGCAATCAATCTTCTAGATTATTACTGCCATTGTCGAGTAGGTAACTATATAACAAGTCTCTTGTGATCATTTCAATATTCTAACAAGATGGTAGCACCCTTGTTAGAACAGTCCAGGGAGTTTTTGTGGCATCTCAAATTCATGCTCTGTGGTATTATATCCCATCCACTTCACTTGAGCATAATAATCGAACTATAATACGTAAAATGGCAGCAATATTACAAAATATAGAGTCAAATAACACGAGATTATGTATAAAATATAAAAGTCACTACATGACAGATTGGATACCGCCAAAAATTCGCTCCGCATTCTTTCTGATGTACATTTTATATTTTAATTAGTTTACTCATGAGGGTCATAGCGTATTGTTAGTTAGCATATAGCCTTTCACAATAAATTCAGTTTCTATACTGGAGGGAATTGTGGCTTGAACTGATGGTGGTTAGAAACAGGAATTGCCCTCGCGGATTACAACAAAACTAACTACTTATAAAATAACTACCATATACCATTCTCACGTATAGAACATTTTTGTTTTTTTTTAATATACTTCTTTTGACGCGTTTGAGATAATATTGAGAGTTAATTTTTACAATGCGCGCTTAAACCGACACCGAAAAGCGACACCATGAAGTTGCTTGGTAATTGTCTGTCAAGTTTTCGTAACAACTGATAACTATATTCAAGGTAGTTATTCATAGATATATGGATATACAACACATGTTTTATATTATTGTGGATAAAATATATATTCATACTAGCGGACCGGGCGGACATTGTCCTGCCTTGAAAACAAAAAAAAACCTAAAAGTCGATCGCAGCGCCACCTGCCGGGTCCAATTGTGAATCTAAACCATTCTCGAATCTCCACGAACACACACAAAAAATTTCATCAAAATCGGTCCAGTCGTTTAGGAGGAGTTCAGTCACATACACACGCACACAAGAAATATATATATTAAGATATACATGTGTATTTGTGTGTGATTTTAAATTATATATAGTGATGAAGGACAATTTACAGTGAGTATTCGTGGTGAAAGTGGATTTTTTAAAGTTGGTTTATAGATTTGAGTGTAACTGTCGGGATGTATTCTTTTTATTTTTTTTACGTTATACATTATTATTTGAGAAATTGTTTATCTACTTATTACGTACGTTACGTTACGTTGTTCTTTGTAGTGATCTTATACTTATACTTACTTATCTGATTAAAAAGAAATCAATTTTTATGTATATTTTGTTTTTGACCTATAAAAAACTACAACAACAGCGAATAAGACGGCATGTATTTTAATTCTTAACCGATATCGAAAAAGGAGGCGGTTATTATGTTCGGTTGTATGTTTTTTTTTACGTACGTTAATCGATATTTTCGTCAATTGTGGACCGGTTTAATGATTCTTTTTCTATTTGAATTGGTTATACTCAGAGGTGGTAAACCTAAATTCATATCATCTACATACAAAGTCTGAGTCCATTCTCGTGTCCCACGATGTATAGTATACATATTTTATTACCTACAACAAATTTGAGATGTAAGTTGGCATCGACTTCAAATACATTATTATGTAGCGCAAATATCAATATTTTTTATTTAATTTCATTAATTTAATAGTTTAGTTATTATTCGGTTTTTAGTAAGGATTGGTTTTTCACATTGAAGTTGGTTTATTATTTTTGTAAAAAAACTTTTAAAACTACATTATCGCGAGCGGAGCATAAATTATAAACGAGAAATTTTATAAGGGTGTATGTTTGTTACTCTTTACAGCATAAATAATAGGTATTTACCTATGAAATTGCCGTTCTGCGGTACTGGCCATTTCAAATCAAAATAATTTTTATTTGGCTAAGAATTCAAATTTCAAATTAATTTTATTTTAAAAACATGGAATTCTTTTTCCAAAAGTAGTCGTTTGTTTATTGATTAGTGTTACATTTTCATCGCATTTCAATCTTTTTTGTCATCATGGATACGTTAAAAATTCGAGTAATTATGGAATATGAGTACCGTCGTGGCAGCAACGCGGCACAAGCGGCACGCAACATCAACGACGTTTACGGAGCTAACACTACAAACCAACGCACCACCTGTTATTGGTTTGCTCGCTTTCGTTCGGGGAATTTCGACCTGAAAAATGAACCTCGCAGTCGTCCGAAGACTTTGGTCGACAGTGACGAATTAAAGGCGATTGTGGAAGCTGATGATACACAATCTACGGCTGAATTAGCAGCAGCTTTCGACGTTAACGTCAAAACAATATTGGTCCATTTTCGTCAAATTGGTAATTGGCAAGGTAAAAGCTTGACAAATGGGTGCCCCACGAACTCAATGATCGCCAACGCGAAGTACGCGTCGAGTCGTGCCTTGGACTGCTCAACAGACACACAAATGAAGGAATTTTGAATCGCATTGTTACCTGCGATGAAAAATGGATTCTGTTTGATAACCGCAAGTGCTCAGCAAGTTGGTTAGATCCTGGTTCAGCACCTAAACAATGCCCTAAATGAAAACTTACCCCTAGAAAAATGATGGTCACTGTTTGGTGGTCTAGCTCCGGTGTGATTCATCACAGCTTCTTACCAAACGGGGTGAGCATTACTGCAGATGTGTACTGTGAAGAACTGAATACAATGATGGAGAAGCTGGCACATCTCCAACCAGCATTGGTCAGTCGCTCGTCTCCGCTGCTCCTGCACAACAACGCGCGACCTCATACTGCACAACAGACGGTCTCCAAGTTGCAAGAACTAGGGTTGAAGTTCTCCATCATCCGCCCTACTCACCAGACCTTGCGCCTACAGACTACTACTTTTTCAAGAATTTGGATAACTCCTTGGCGGGAAAAAAATTCAATACCCGAGAGGCAGTACAAAATGCCTTTGAAGAATTTGTTGCCTCCCGTCCAGCTGATTTCTTTAAGAAGGGCATCAATAAACTGCCACTGCGTTGGCAAAGATGCATGGATTGCATGGGTGATTACTTCGATTAATACAAATAAAAAATACATGAAAAAAATTCGTTTAAATTTTTTCATACAAAACGGCAATTTCATAGGTAAAGACCTAATATTAATCGGATGTTTATAAAACTTTACACTAATATAGATTATATGTATATCAAAATAACACGTAAACTATCCATACATATAATAAGAATGTAAATCTAACGTGTCTATACTTTTTAAGCATTTTAAGAATAAACAATATACATTTCAATTATTTTTAAATTCTGTCTATCTATCATTTTATTTGGACATGCATCACTTCTAAAGTACTACGTTCATGATAAAACCTATACAACAAAATTATAAAGCGTATCTTCGAATAGCACACAGTCTTTGTTTCATTAGAATCGCTTCACTCTATCAAATGTTATTGTAATTTAATGACGACGCGACTTAAATACGAGAGAAAAGTTGATAAATGGACTTAATACATTTAAATGACTTTATTAATCATTTTTTTTTTACTCGGACAAAGTCACGGGAATTGCTAGTAATTTATAAAGGTATTGTTTAAATTGGCCCCAATAAATATCAAGTAAGAAGTTTGAATCTTCCTGTTATTTGAGTTGTATAAACCCGTATTCAGTTATTGTAAGTTAGTAATAAGTCTAGTTAAGTGCCTAAGGTCTTTCTCTCTTGTAATTTTTGTTCAGTTTTTCTTTTTATATTTATTGTCACTTTTAATTCAACGTGAACTTTTATGTTTAATTTTAATTGTGTTTTTAACTTGGCATATTTAAAAACTGTTGATATTGTCAACCTAGATAAGGTCTCTCTCTCTCTTGTTAGAGGATTCACTCGTTACTTAATAATAATAATAAAAAATGAGGTCATTGTAACTAATATTACAAATGCGAATATGAGTTTGTTTGTTTGTTACGCTTTCACGGCTTAACTATTTAATTATCATGAATTTTTTTATATACTTTATCAGGGATACCAAAAAAGGATATATGGGACCTTTTGTTCACAAAAGAAATATGTTCTCGAGGGATAAGTCAAGTTTGCATTAATGCGAGTAAAACCACGTACAAAAGTTAGTAATTTATAATAATACAAATGTGAATAAAGTCACGGATGACTGCTCCTAGACTATAAAATGCATTCAAAATGTGACTGGTAGTTCCAAAGATAATATCTTGATCTTCATAACTTTAGTATAGTATAGATTATTCTACTTCCTTTTTCATTGATCTTCTGGGTTTTTTTTTTTCATTTAATTATCTTGTTAGTGTTGTATTGTAATACTAAAAAAATAGGACCTACAAATCAAAACCAAGAATTCTTTATTTAATTTAGGCTCTGGGAAGGCACTTATGAACAGCAAAACTACCACCGGTTCAGAAAACAACCCAGTCATCGAGAAGAACCGGCAAGAAACTCGACCTGGTTTATCTTTTCATTATACATAACATAGCACAACATAGCATATTTTCATAAACATATACAGTTACTTTCGTTTTTGGTGGATGCACAGAGACAGATGTCATTTCCAGACTTCACCATCGTTCACATATTGATCCACCCTATAATAGCCTTTATGTATTAAGACCCGCTTGACATGGTACTTGAACGTACTATTTGGCCTATCAGTAATGTGCTTTGGGACTTTGATATAAAATGTAACACTATTATCTAAAAAACAGTTACTGGTCTTAGTGGGCCTAAAACATGGAGTCATCAGTTAGTTATTGTTTCTAGTAACAGAAAACATAACCAGGTTAAATATAGCTATCTCCAAGTTACAAGTGATCCGTTACAAGATTTCTTGTGAAAAGGTAGCAAGTTAATAGACAGAGTTACTTTCCATTTCAAAGATTAAGTATGAACGAGTAACAGATTCTCTTGAAGAAATATACTGTTAAAAAATAGCTATACATAAAAATATATTTATACATAGTAATTAGAACTACAGCGATGATATTACCGTGACATATTTAAGTGTTCTTCCACTCGCTATAAAAGTAGACAAAATTTTATATTAACACAGTTTTAAGGTAACTTGAATTCTAAAACGAGTGAGGAAACGTTCAAATTCGCCTGTCAAATGAAAAATGCCAGATGCCTCAACAGCCTTTCAGTTTTGAATTTAGGTCAGTACACGGAGCGGCTGGAGATATGGGGGATTGGTTTAATATAGGGAAGATTAGCGGTTTTCTTAGAATGCCTATTTTATTTTACGAGTGCTCACCTAGTGGTCGAAATTTTTTGCAGTTTTTTTAATTAGCACTATAGCTCCTGATAACTACTAAACAAAGAATGAATGAAGAAAATCGGGTTAGAAACAGAGGAGGGAGATTCCGCCCTAATAATATAAATAACCTTGAAAAATTATATAACTTAGCCATCCTCATGAATTACTTTATCTACTGGTGAAATCCACATGAAAATCTGTTCACTAATTTATAAGTTTATCGCGAACAGACAGACAGAGGGACGTGGCAGAGGACTTTGTTTTATAATATGTTTAACTTGCATTTTTCTGTCGCTCACTAAATTCTAAACGTGTACCAACTTATGGAAATAAAACTGATATTTATTGTAACGGTTACACTCATCATCGCAATTGACGTATTGTTGTAGAGTAAAATTATTAGCAGAATTATAATATACTCACCGAAAGCCGAAGACAACTATACATGTTACGGTGGTGAAAGTTTTTCTATATGTAAAGCAGTGATACTATATTACGTGTTCTATGGACGTAGTATGGCAACCACGAATAACACACATTAATGCGTATAAGTATTTCACCGAATAATCATATTGGGAAAAGAATACCTCTCGCTGCAACAAACGGTACTAAATACCGCATTCCTTGACAGATTGAAAACTCAATAACTGGTAATCTTTCCCGGTGCTACCAATCCTAGCTAAGCATTCATCCTAATTTTTTTCCCGAATCAGCCATGGGTCCTGAATCCATAAATCTCAGTGGTTGTAGTAATCTTATTCTATTTTTTTCTTTGCCCAATGTTTCTCATTATTTACTGTTATATAATTTAATTTTGCATTCATATTAATTATGTAAGTTGTATCGATGTGATAAAACGTTGTAGGTTTTCAGTCTAGTTTACTCCTTTTTATTATTGTTATGGACTGTTGCTATATCTACATTTGTAAATAGATAAATCATATAAAAACCGATTTAAGAATCGAATATGCAATTATAGAAACAGACTAAATCTATTATTATTACACTATGAACTTTGTCAACGAATTATCGTTCGCTTAAGCTTACAACTTAAGACGGACGGAGCCATTGCGAAAGAGAAATACTAAAACTAATCAAACAATTAGGGAAATTTGATTTCTCTTTGTCATCTCAACCAGAGTTGTTACTAACGAAATAGAAATATATTCTATTATATCGGATAAGATAAACGGTTTATTAGCTTATCAGCTAGGCTTTGACTAATAAACTAGAAAATTATAAATGATCTCAAATATGGTTTTAGATAACTGCTTGTCAACGAATTTTCAAATTGAATCGTTACCAATGAAACAAAGTTTGAAAATGCCAAAAATAAATATTTATTTAAGGAAGAACAATATATTCATGATTCATTAATATAGCTAGAGTTGTAGGACTTTAACACTCCTTACGTTATCATTCGCCAGCCGATCTAATGATATTTAAGAGACTAAAGTGTAATGTATAGCATTATTAATATACGATTGTTTGTAAAATAATAGTAATATCATTCTATCTCTATTATATATAATATCATTATCGTCATAGTTTACTGCAGTAATGGAGTTTATTCTTTTCCATAACACACTTCTTCTAAATATTCTTACGTTTTTAGGCTCAACTCTATATTACTAATCCAGCCGTTTGTGATGCACGGTTTATTTATTGTTTAATCGTATGACTAATAGAGTATCCATCCTTTATTATTGACGATTGATTGATTACTTTATTTGTCGCTGCGAGATTCAATTTATGCGGACCAGTTTAGCAGCCAATAATTTGTAACTCTTTAGCAGCACCCGGAGAGCACGTGCAGGGGAATGAGAGGCACACTCCCTGCGGACGCGACTAACACCAGCCTCTCAGTGATAAACGGTATTTCTGCATATTACGTGACTTGGTTCATTTCTATTTCAAGGAAGCTTCTTTCGAGGTAATTTTCATCATTTATATTTTCCTCCTTTGTTGGATGATTTGCATACGGTTGCTTAGCGAAATACCATTATGTTCATAGGATGTGGTGCGTCTAGTTGCTGTTTTCAAATTCAGTTGGTCACTATCAATTTCTATGTAAAATAAACTGGCAGCATCACATCTCACGATGTCGTGGCTTCCCGTGCCCTTATCATCTCTATCTATCCAGTTTACACGAATGTTTCAATACACACTAGATTGAGTAGGTTTCTTTCCAGTTTTAGCACTATCATTGTTACCAACATTAAAAGTAGCACCTCAAAAACCGCTGTTAATATAGTAGAATGACATTTATTGATTCTCTTATCTACAACAATTTCATGTGAACGTTTACTATATGTTTTATCAGACATTTTGATTGCGTTTTTTTTTTAAATATGATACATGTCTGCACTGATCTTGAGTAGTTTGATATTTAATTTCCGTTTATAATATGTTAGTGTGTCTGAATTGAACTCAAGACGGTTTTATGAAATGTTGTACCTACACATTTCTCAATTAATCTAATATATAAAAATCTTGTGTCACGGTGTTTGTGTTTGAACTCCCCCGAAACGGCTGGACCGATGTTTATAAAATTATAAATATATATTTGGTAGGTATCGGAATAGGTTGTAAAGTATATTTTATACCTCTAGGGGATTAGGGTATCCCTATTCAGATTTTTTTGTTCTTTTTTAACAATTTTTCTTTTTTCTATTTTTTTTTATTTGTCATCAAAATATACTTATAGCCCCAAATTTACACCCTTCTAACCCCACCATTCCATTTTTTATTCGCGATTTTAATATTCTTGTATGAACAATATTCAAGTGATGCAACGGTCTTTCATATTTTAAACAAAACGAAATTATTGATGTGACTGAATGGCAGATGTCGTTAGGTCCGCACCATCAAAATGTCTTTCACACATGCGTAAGTCATTCACTAGACCAATTAGGTATGTGTTTGAGTGAGTCCCTGAATTGTTTGGTTTCACAATTGGAAACGGTGGGAGTCACTGTAATCGGGATTTAGGGTTTTAAGATTTTTCGTGTTTGGAAATACAATTGGAAACGGTAGGTAATCGATTTCACGCAGACGAAGTTGCGCGGGTCGACTAGTAAGTGTATAAAATTGTCAATATTAAAACTTTTAGACACAGAAGGTCAATAAATTAAATGTATATTTATTATCAACTGATTTTAATAGCATTTATATACGGGGTTAGTATATTTTGTGCCAAAGATGTGGTTACTATATCACTAATATTTTTTCTGTCAATATTTTTTAAATATTTCTATGAATAAAATTACGAAACGTAAATGATCGTTAATTAGTAAACACGTGTAAAGCCGCGGGCATATCTAGTTTATATAAAATATATTATTCTCACGAGTACTATACGTTTGCGTATCACTGTTACCGAATTTACATAGAACAGTAAATTTAATACATAGCCTAAAGCGCTCATTAAGGGAAGTTTTTTAACAATCACAGTTCTCGAGAATAGATATGTTTTTTTGTAAAGGACACATTTCGTTGTAGTTCATATTTCAGTAATAAATTCGGAGTTTGCTTGGTGGAAGATTTGGTATGAATTTTTGCTATTTACACTCGACCTATCCGAGACTCGGTAATATAGGGACAAATAAACAAGGTAGGGTGAGATCACCTGAGTGACGCTTCGGTCAAAGCTAATATAGCGGGCGAAGACGTCGCCTCAGGCGGTTATTGGAAACGTCTATGAGATTGGCGGTGGCGATTTATTTTTAATACTTATTCCAACATTTTTGAAATGAAAACTTCATTAGGCGCGTTGAGCGGCATTTTTGGCAGGAGATGAATTTATAATTTCGCCTCATGACATGCTACGTAAGCATGACCGGCCGTATTGCGCTTGCGCGGCTTGCGTCAGACCAACGCGTAGTATAAGAGCCTGTGTACATGTAATATTGATATTTTGTATTGAGATTGTGCAGCTTATCATATGTTTTTGAATTCATAAACTGTGTAAAAAATATGTATATAATTACTATTTGGAGTTCCAATAGATGTGAAAGAGAGACTAATGATAATCATATTAATATACAAATTATAAAATTTAAATAATACATATTATAAGCAATTTAAAAATGCTAAAGAGGATATAGCTTAAATTCCATTGTTTTGTTTTTTCACTTCTGTCCGCAGTCCTTATAGCTGTCTCTATTTATTTTGTATTGTAGTATTTGCGTCAAAATTTTTTTTACTAACCGCTAGTTACTAAAATCTGTGACTTGAGCCACACAATATCGTAAGCGCCTTCGGAAGACTACGTTTTTACACCAATCCCGTGATTTCCCGGGAGTGCGCTACTATCGCGGGAAGAATCGATTGACTGCACGTGAAAAATACGTAGTTTTGTCGCATCTGTAATAAAAAATACTGTAAAAGTCTTCTGTTTCTTTATTAATGGCGAACGGTTTCACTCGGCTTAGTGAAATATCTAAAACAGTAGGAACAACTATACAAGTCGTGGGGTTATATTCGTTTGACCGATGGAATATCCTTCCGATGTCCGCAAGTCCGAACCCCAGCATGTATCAACGAATTCACGTACTAAATTATTAATCTAAATTAGTAACACTATCGGCTGACGGTGAAGGAAAACATTGTGAGGAAACCTGAACCTGAGAAAAGATCTTGTAGTACTACTGTATGTGGGAAAACATAGAACTATGGATTTCTCTGAGTTTGAAATCGCCAATCAGTCGTGGGCTTGCGTGGCGATTATGCTCATACCTTCCTTCGGGAAGAAGCGTGTGGCTTTGCAGTGGATCTCTTACAGGTTGATCATGATAAACTGTCCAAGGTTCGACATACTGGTATTACCGTCATTTCTATTTCATCTGTATTTTGTCAAATAATATACCGTATATAGTATTAAAAAACACTTGAGTGTTAACAACTTTAATGATGATCAGTAAAATGATGTAGGAAAATATATATCTCAGATATAACAGCATACGATTTTATATTGTACTATAATTATGTTCAGAGAATTTGGCTTATACAAGCACTGTTAATAATGAATGTGAAGGTGGTAGAGCCACGCTGTAGCTATTACTAATTTCAGCATAAAAGGGTCGGCTTGCCCGGGGTAGTACCATCCTCTCAGAGATAACCGACGTGGAGTAACAGTGCTTGCATTGTTGCATTTCTTTCGGTTAGTGAGAGCGCCGGAGGCCCACCTCCTTTCCCTCTTTCTCTTCCCCTTTCTCCTTTCCCCACCCATCCCCCATACACATGCTAGCAACGCACTTGCGACTCCCCTGGTGTTGCTAGTATCTATGGACGGTGGTGATCATTTAACATCAGGTGACCCACCTGTTCATTTGCCTGCTTTTGACATAAAAAAAATGAATTATATCTCATTCGAACATGTGTATTGGGTTAATAAATAACAATTGGTAAGTATATAATTAAATTTATGCTATTTAATTTAATTTGATATTTTTATAAAATTGTATAACAGTGAAATTATACTTTTTATCACTGCTATTTCACGGGTGATAAAATCTGCTATATTTAAAAGACAACAAGGAACCCTTACTAGAGTAACATTTTTTAATAAAATATTTTAAAGTGAATTAATTTTAAAAATCTCCAGTAAACAGACTTTTTTAAACTCCTGAACCTACTTGATAACACATATAGAAAACTATACTACTATAGAAATATATCAAAGACACAAATTAATGTATACTACATGAAAAATAGCATATTACGAAATGTTTTCATACCGTACGACTAATAACATTTACGGGTATATATAGATAGGCAGAGGGAAAACGGTTGAGTACATTTTCCTCCTCTGTTTCATAACGGATTTTCTTTCGTTTTATTCTGAATAGTAGATTTTAGAAAAACGAAATTGTTTTAGAAAAAAAAGTGTGTGTGTACTTATGTATACGCGTTAGAAGTTATTTTTCTTTGGCGTAACAAGATAAAAATCTTTTCAAAAATTTTATCTTTCGCCTTATTCTACGTTTGTAGAAAAAACGACACTAACAATAGAAAAAAGGTATTTCATACATTGAAAGTTTTAATACAAAGAAATACAAACAACAAATACAAAGAAACAAAATGTTGCCTTTAGCTAACTTCAGGGTGTCGGTTTTTCGTGACGGTGCGCGCGCGCATCGTTAAAATGTACTCTCATCATTTTTCCCTAACGCGCCAAAAGAAGTATCACTTCCAAAAAAACGCGGAGTTCGTTTGTTTTCTTAATATTAAAACTTGTAAAATTAATGTTATAAGTTCACAACTATTATCGCGTGACTCATTATTTTTCATTTCATATGAAAAATAACAGTGATAGATCGACGTCAAAATAACAGTATATAATTTTGATTACATTGAAATAAGGCTTGATAAACGCCAACAGCGTTCAACCGACATTAAAATTATCAAGCGTAATTGTTATTTTTTTAAAGAAAACATTTTTTTTTCTGTTCATTTTATTATAATTTATTACAATACTAGCGGACCTGGCGGACTTTGTCCTGCCGTGGTAATAAAAAATAAAATCCCTAAAAGCCAACCGCAGCGCCACCTACCGGGTCCAATTGTGAATCTAAACCATTCTCGGATCCACTCGAACACGCACAAAAAATTTCATCAAAATCGGTCCAGTCGTTTAGGAGGAGTTCAGTCACATACACACGCACACAAGAAATATATATATTAAGATTATGTTAATAACAGCAATGGATTTTTGCTTGTCAGTAATTATTGTTTTGAATCATACATCGTTTGCTAAGAGAATTCTAGAGAAACATTATAATTTAACTACACAATATTTAACTCTTCCGAAAGAACCCTTACAATTTTATTAAATAATACCTAAGCTGAGACCCAAACAAGAAAGAACTTTTCACTCGATGAAAAACTTCCCAAAGAACCGCAACTTATTCTGAGCTTGAAGATTACATCGCGGTTTTGTTTTCTATCAAAACTCCGTCTAACGTTAAAGTTCTGTTTTAAAATAAAACATTGAAAGGTTTGTGGTAGGCTTTGCTGTAAAGTTTAAGAATACCTTTCATTATTTCATTAGGTTATTCTTCTTCAAAATAAAGCTGTCTATATTTTACTATTACGCTATAAATTTCTATGTTCGGCAACCTTTATGCCTTTACGCTTAGGGAAATTTACCTTCTTTACGGTTCATTTCATAGACGCGTAGAATCTAAACTAAAACATTACGAATGTTTAGATATTGTCTGTTTGAACTTATTAATCTCTGGAAATATCAATCAGATTTCAGAAATTATTTTTGCATTTTATGGTTTCTTTATTTAGGAAATATAGGTATAAGCTTTTTAACATCACATTACTACTCTTAGGAGCGGAGCAATTACCATAAACATTTATAGTTCAGAAAGAAATATAAAGTAGGCGGTAGAGCCACGCTGAAGCTATTACTGGTTTCAGCATGAATGGGTCGGCTCGCCCCAGGTAGTACCAAAACCTAGCCACTGTTTGTGTGGAGCTAGTCGTCGAGAGAATCACGCGACTGGGATTGGAGGTTGCCCTGTACAAAACCCAAGCCATTTGCTTCTATGGCTCGAGGAGACCCCCCCCCTTCAAGAACGTACTTGAACATCGGAGGAGTCAGTGTCGTGGTACGCCCCACCATGAGATATTTGGGCCTTACACTGGACAGTCGCTGGACTTTCGTGGAGCATTTCCGCCAATTGGCGCCCAAGGTCATGAGGACTGCTTCTGCGCTGGCGGGGATGCTGCCAAATCTCGGCAGTCCAGGACCAAACTGTCGCAGCTTATATACGAACGTAATCAGATCGATGGCTTTGTATGGTGCTCCCGTGTGGTACGAGAACCTGACTGCCACAAACAGTACTGTTCTTCGTCAGATACACAGGACTATGGTCATCAGATCCATACGAGGCTACCGCACAGTAGCTTACGAGTCGGCATGCCTACTGGCAAGTTCAGCTCCTTGGAAGCTGGTGGCCCTATACCAAGCTGAGCTGTACTTCTGGTGTTTCGTGCGAACAGCTCGGGGAGCAACCATCGCCCCGAGAGAGAGGGCGGCTCGAATAACGCAGATGAAAGAACGCATGAGGAGGAAATGGAGAGACGCGTTGGACTCACCTCTTGCAGGGAAAAGGGCAATCGAGGCGATTCGCCCGGTGTTCAAGGAATGGATGGAGAGGAGTTACGGTCAATTGACCTTTAGATTAGTGCAGGTACTGACCGGACACGGGTGTTTTGGAAAGTACCTGCACAATATCGCCCAGAAGGAACTAACTCCGCATTGCCACCACTGCAGTGAGTTACTGGACACCGCACAACATACCCTCGAATGGTGTCCGGCGTGGGCAGAACAACGCCGAGCGCTCACGGATTTCATTGGCAGTGACTTGTCCCTGGCGACAATCGTCAAAGCCATGGTCGAGAACGAAACAGCATGGAGAGCTGTCGCTTCGTTCTGTGACACTGTCATGTTACGGAAGGAGGAGGCAGAGCGGGCCAGGGAGAGGGACACTGGTGCACATACGACGCGTCGTCGTGGTGCCAGGCGTGGGAGAAGGAGAGGGGGTGGCAGTTTCCACCAGAGGCCGCCCTGAGGGAACCTCCCAGGTAGGCCACGTAGGTATGGGGGGGGGTTAGGATTAGGAAACCTCTGGCTTGCCTACTTACCGGGTAAGTAGGCAAGACCAGGGGTTAGGAGGGCGTAGGGACTGAGTAGGTAGGTAGGATTGTAGTGCTAGGGTGTAGGTAGGGTGGGGGGATGGGGGGGTGCTGGGTAGGTGACCTCTGGCTTGCCTACCTACGTGGTGGGTAGGCAAGTCCAGGGATCGGAGGGCGTAGAGATTGAGTGAGGCAGGGTAGGGTTAGGAACGAGGGTTGGGGGGGGGATGTGTGTAGGATAGCGTAGGCCGGAGGGGACCTCAGGGGGGCTGAGGCGGTGGAGGAGTAAACCTCGTTAAAAAATCAACGGTGGGGCGGCGGCGGAGCGGTTTGGCCTCTCCGCTGCCGGCCGGACCCAGGGGGAAAGGGGCGGGGGCCCTGGACTCCCATTGCACGGGTTCGGCGGGGCTGGACTGGGAGGCAGTGTCGCAACCGGGCTGCCTCAGTCGGGTGTGGCGCGGGAGCGCCTGCCGCCGGGGGTGTTGCGGAGCTTGCTAACGCAACCCCGGGACACTCCCACAGAGCGGCGTTGGTTGTCGTGGAGTTTTTAGCCGGTTCAAGTCGCCGTAAGGCCCCACCCCTGCGTGGCAGCACAAAGGCTGGTGGGCGGTTCAGGTCGAGCTCTCCCCCGAGGGCCTGACAGTCCATGATGGATTTTTCTCTCCACGTTAAAAAAAAAAAAAAAAAAAGGTAGTACCACCCGACCCACAAAAACAGCCACGTGAAGAAACAGTGCTTGCATTGTCGCGTTTTATACGGTCAGTGAGAGAACTGGAGGACCATCTCCCCTTCCCCCACCCAAACACGTGCTGGCAACGCACTTGCGAATCCCCTGGTGTTGCTAATGTCTATGGACGGCGGTGATCACTTACCATTAGGTGACCCGCCTGTTCGTTCGCCACCTATAATATAATTAAAAAAAAAGTAATATTGCAGGCAAGCAGTGGGGAGCGTTGTGAGGCAAAAATTAAACGCAAGTGAAATCGCTGGGACACCTAGTTTTTAGTAAAGAGAAAAAGCCTTAGTGCAAAATAAGTACATATTTTTTTGATTATAGTAATGAACGAGCAGTTTAATTAAGTATTCTTATTTTAATTCTTTCCTTTGATTAAAAGATTTCAATGATCGACTTCAAATATATTATTAGGTAGCTTGAATATCAATATTTTTTATTTAATTTGGTTAATTTAATAATTCAGTTATTTTTTGCTTTTTAGTGATTTATTAGTTTTTCACATCGAAGGCGGTTTTTTTTTTGGTAAATTTTTTTTATTTTTCCATTTTTAGTGTACTTATGTACACATATATTTATATATATCTGGTGTCTAATGGGTATAATAAATCGGTTCCAATTTCACGAAAATACGTAGAGACGAGTGGGTGAAAATCAAATAAACGATATTTCACCCCTTTAGGGGTTGAATATTTTCTTCAAATTTATATGGGACCACCTCTGAATACAACCAATTTAAATTAAAAAAATCATTAAAATCGGTTCATAATTGACGGAGATATCGATTAACATACATAAAAAAAATACATACAACCGAACGTAGTAACCTCCTCCTTTTTCGAAGTCGGTTAAAAAGGTACTTATATTCCCATAGATCCTCTACACGTGCCTAAATTACTTTAAGCTTGCCTAGCGTTCCCCGTACGGGATGTGAGGTAGACGCTAGGTCAGCATTTATAACATTGTTAGAATAAGGAATGATTAGAATAAGAAATTAGGATAGCCAGTCTAGAATCGACTCGCATAGGATATACACGTAGGTTAAGGAGTCTAGAATCGACTCTCGTAGAATGTACTCGTTAGGTTAGGAAGTCTAAAATCGACTATAATAGTTTTTAAGTTATATTATAATCAATGTCTAAAATCGACATAACTATTAATAAGTTGTCTAATATCGACTGTAGTTTTTAAAAAGTCAACCCAAGTGCTCCCGAAGTTAACTGGCGCAGCCGGTAGGATTGTTTGTGCTACCGCGAAATAAGTGTTTTTCAAAATAATACACGTCGCGAGTACCGGACAATCCCACGAACCAAAGAAATAAGTTGACTGTTCGAGGAGACAACTATGAAGAAAATCGGAACCTTCTACTTCCTCTCCTAAATCCCTCTTCATAAAATTTCTAATTGTTAAAATCACGTTTAGAAATTTAATTAGTTGTATAAGTATTGTCAATAATTAAAATCATTATTGACTTAATTTTACTTATTATAATTAATTTCAATAATTAAAATCATTATTGAATTACATTTAACTTTACTTTATATAAATACAATCAATAATTAAAATCATTATTGAATTATTATATTTTATTATAAACTGTGTAAAATCCACAATAAATTTAGTGATATATTAATTAAGTTGTTAAGTTACATTTAAGTTTTATAAATTGTAATTTTATATCGTGTCCGTGCCATATCTCGTCTACCATGGCTCTCGATAACGCTTACGCGCAAATTCCTGGCGCAGCGATACAAGCCGCACCCGTGCCTAGACCTGCCCCGTCACCTGTTCAAACGCGAAGTTCGCTATTACCACCTAAAGATATTTTAAATTTAATTCCGGAATTTAATGGAGACACAAAACTACTTAGTTTATTCATTAGAAAATGTGAATTTGTTATTCAAAAGTTTCAAGGAGCCTCCGACCGTAACGAATTTCTCATGCAGTATATTACTAGTAAATTAACAGGCAAGGCAGCTGATTTAATCAGTGAAAGGGGTGATATAGATGAGACATGGATACAACTAAAAGAATTACTAATCCAACATTTTGGAGATCCGCGTAGTGAGGAATGTGTTGCCATCGAATTGGAAACATTAAAAATTAAAAATAATGAAACGTATTTAGATTTCTGTAGCCGCATACAGGATGTTCGAGCCATTCTATTGTCTAAAGTTAACCAAGGAAGTTCGAAACAAGTAATTGAAGCGAAAAAGATAATTTATAATAATACCTCATTAAACATATTTCTTTACAATTTACCGGAACACATCGTACGACTAATTAGGCTCAAAAACCCTCAAACTCTAGAGGATGCTTTGTCGCATGTTCTAGAGGAAGTGAATTTCCAGGAGCAATATAATTTACGATCAAAAATGCTTCAACACCGCTCACAACTCCCACCACAACAATTACTATTTAGGTCTTCTCCACCACAATCCTTCAGAAATCCAATGGCAGACCACACTAAGCAGGTGAGTAATAATTTGGCTCAGCCTCCATTTATTAATAAGTCACATCAGTAATTCGGATTCCACCCTCAAATAGGACAATTTGGTTACCGACCACCACAACCGCAACAATTCGGTTACCGACCACCACAACCACAACAATTTGGTTATCGACCACCTCAACAATTTGGGTTCCGACCTCAAGCAGGACAGTTTGGGTACAAACCACCCCAGGTACCTGCTAATAACAACACACAGTTTGGGTTTCGTCCGCAAGCTGGTCAGTTTGGGTATAAACCACACACAACCCCAAAGACCTAACCCTCAATATTCAAATGACGTCACCATGCGTACCGCTCCGGTTAAATTACCCCTTAACGAAATCTACACTAACGACGAAGGTGAGTTCGACCCTCACTATAACGATGTATATAACAATGCATGCGAATATGAAGAGTATCAACATTCTACCGACCCGTACGACAGTTATTACGAAGATTCGTCACAGGACACAACACCTCTTCCTATTACTGATGGTAATGAAGAGGAGGAGACTCAAAATTTTCACATGGATATAACACAGAAGGTACCGAGATAATACAGGTAAATTACGATAGCTCTCTTAAACTCCCTTACATATATATCCCTGATATAGATGGTAAATTCATGTTAGACTCCGGCAGTACACGTTTTTTCATAAGTACACATAAGGCAGAACAATTTTATTCCCAACATAAATCATATGAACCATTTATAGTGACTAGTACACATGCATCGAGTAACCACGATCAAGTAATAAATATTCCACTATTCTCAATTTTTAATAAACCCGGTTTTCATAAATACTATATTTACGATGTGATAAAAAATATGACGGTGTAATAGGTTGGGATCTTATGTCGCGATTAAACGCAAATATATGTTTAAAGGATAAAGTTCTAAGAACTAACGGAACGGAAATCCCAATAATGTATCAAAACGAATATGTATATAAACTCGAGGCTCGCTCAGAGCATCGCGTTAACTTACCAGTAGATAAGAAAGACGGAGAAGCTATTCTTAACTTTAAAAAATTTCATGATGGAGTTTGCATGCCCGCAGCAATAGTTAGATGTCATAATTATTTTGCGACAACAGTCATACAGAATACCAATGACTACGATCTTACACTATACGTAACAGCACCATTTAAAACTACCGAATTTACTTCAGACATATGTGAAGTTAATCACACAACTGACTTGACGAACATGGAAGTTGACTCTTTGTTGACCGATAATTTGACAAAACTACGACTTGACCACCTTAACGAGGAGGAACGTGACTCTATACGCAGACTATGTACAGACTATAAAGATATATTTTATTGTGAAGAAATACCCCTTAGCTTTACAAATCAAGTTAAACATAATATACGCACAACTAACGAAGATCCGATTTACATTAAACCATACAGACAGGCACCAGCACAAGCTGAAGAAATCAAACAACAAGTACAAAAATTACTTAAAGACAATGTTATTCAGGAATCACACTCACCTTGGAGCGCTCCTGTCCATTTAGTTCCTAAAAAGGCAGACGCTTCGGGTCAGGCTAAATTTAGAATGGTAGTAGATTATAGGCGACTCAACGAAATTACAATAGATGATAGATATTCCAAATATTTGTGATTTATTTGACAAATTAGAGAAAAGTAATTATTTCACCACATTAGATCTAGCCTCAGGCTACCATCAAATTGAAATCTCGCAGTCCGACAGAGAGAAAACTGCGTTCTCTACGCAGAATGGACACTACGAATTCCTTCGGATGCCGTTTGGCTTAAAAACAGCTCCGGCGACATTTCAACGTACCATGGACAACGTACTAAGAGGCTTACAAGGTTTGCATTGCCTTGTTTACTTAGATGACATAATTATTTATTCAAATGGGCTTCAGGAGCACCTCCAGAAGCTACGTGCAGTTTTTGATAGACTCAGACAGACGAACTTAAAGGTCCAATTAGATAAATCAGAATTTTTGATAAAGGAAGTGCAATATTTAGGACACACACTAACACAAGACGGATTACGACCAAACAACGACAAAATAGACGCAGTACTAAAATATCCCATACCACAGACACAAACAGACATTAAAAGATTTCTAGGATTTATAGGATACTACAGACGTTTCATAAAAGACTTTTCCAAAATCACACAACCATTGTCAAACTGCTTAAAGAAAGGAAGAAAGGTTGAAATTAATCAAAAATATATAGAAGCATTCGAAAAATGCAAAGAACTACTAATTAATGCCCCCATCCTGCAATATCCTGACATGACGAAACCATTCCTATTAACTACAGATGCCTCCGAAGTTGCCATAGGTGCAGTGTTATTACAAGGTCCGATTGGTAGCGACAGACCTATCGCTTACGCTAGTCGTACCTTATCCGAAACAGAGAAAAGATATAGTACAATCGAACGAGAGTTATTAGCCATAATTTGGGCCACAAAACATTTTAGACCCTATTTGTTTGGACATAAATTTGACATTATTACCGACCATAAACCCCTCGTCTGGTTGTATCAACTTAAAGAACCTAACAGTAAACTAACACGCTGGCGTTTACGCTTGCAAGAATATAACTTTGGTATAATTCACAAAAGTGGCAAACAAAACGTGAACGCTGACGCTTTGTCACGAATAAAAATTAACGCATTAGGTACTGGCAAAACAGATGATAACATGTCTCTTATAGTTAATGTTGACGACAAAGACAGACAAATACAGGAACACATACAAGAAATAGAAGACAGGGCTAAAATACTATCCAGAAGACGAACTACCGATGACTCAAAAACGATAACTATATCAAACTCAGAACGAACTATGACAGCTAGCCCTATATCATTACCAGACACTATTATATTTGACGAACAACCCGACTACCCGATTAGGACAGAGACAGACTCTACACACACAATACATTCTGCAAAAGATATTGAATTTACGGGTATACCCATATTACACGAGGCTGTTGATACCAAGCCTAACCAAATATTAGTATTTAGTTGGTTCCGTAATGAATATAATATTAAAAACTTATCCAGAGACAATCAAAAGGTATTAGAAGTCTCTTTACCTATCGGAAAACCAAATTTGATCAAAGATTTCCTTAAGAAATACATTAAACCAAAAATTAAATACTTCATTTATTTTGAAAATCCCGAACACAGGCGCGAATTCAGTAACGTTACATTCGAATTATTTAAGAAAGGCTATGTAAACTTTTACGAATGTACTGAACGTGTGATTTATGTAGATGAGGAAGGCGAACAAAAGGCTATAGTCAAAAAATTACATCAAGGCAAAACGTGCCATCGCGGAATTACAGAAACCATCAAACGAATCCGGCGAAATTACTATTGGGCAAATATGAGAGAAATAGTCTCTGCTATTATCAATTCGTGCGAAGAATGTAAAACATCTAAATACGACCGCAAACCGATAAAACCATCGCTACAATTAACACAAACTCAAAGCGCGCCATTCCAAGAAATATTTATAGATATCTTTTCCATAGAATCAAAATATTACTTGACATTAATTGACGCATTTAGTAAAATAGGACAGGCTATCGAAGTACCATCGCGAACAACACCCGAGGTAGTTCGAGCACTTATTAAATATTTTTCATTTTATGGTATTCCTCAAAAGATAAGTTGTGATCCCGGAACTGAATTTAACAATGAACTATTAAAAGAATTAACGAATTTGTACAAAATTAAATTACACATAGGTACGCCGAATAATCCTAACTCTATGGGGTTAATCGAACGTTTTCATTCAACAATTATAGAAATTTATCGGCTTGCGAAATACGAACGAAAGTACACGGATGCCGCAACGTTAATGACATATGCGGTAATGGCATACAATAACACCCTCCACAGTACTACCGATCTCTCTCCGTTCGAAGTTGCTTTTGGTCATACCGAATTGAATTCCACGTTCAACATAGAATTTGAGAAGGTATATAAGCAACAGTTAGTTAAAGATCATAGAAAAAGAACTCAAGTGTTATATAAATTCCTAGCGGAAAAGATGGCGAATATCAAGGAAAAGATTAGGGAAAAAAGAGGAGGTGAGAATGAACCCAAAGTAGAGATAGGAGAAACAGTTTTTGTTAAAGCAGTAAATAAAAGACAATCTAAAGACAAGTCTAAATATCAAAAGGCTACGATAACTGGCCCCATCACGCATAATGTCGTCCCCATTAGGGTAAAAGGTAGGGATACCAAAGTACCGATTAAAAATATTAAACGCCCTTCACAGGTGGTGCATACTCCTGTTGATATGGACGTCCATCATCCAAGCTCATCTAAACCAGGTTCCCCTCAGCCAGGGCCTTCAAGTTCAGCAAATTAGCAATAACCCAGGTATATTACTGGTTAAACAAGGTTTATCATTCCTACAACACGACAAATGGGCTATAATAAAAATCATTAATCTAAAAGATATCGAATCAGACTTATCATTCAATATACAAAAATATTCGGAGTTTTGTATAATCATACATCGGAACGAAACCTTTGAAAAGGAAGTAGGTGAACTAAAAACCCAAATAGAATACTTACGTGATGAAACTGTAGAAAAACTACAACAATTAGTCCCATTCCAAGTACAAAGATATAAACGAGGTATTATTAACCCTATAGGATCTTTAATTAAAGTAATAACTGGCAACTTTGACCATGAAGATGCGGTTCGTTATGACAAATTAATCACCGGGCTCCAAACTAAGGAGCAGGCTACCGCTAATAAGATAACTATAATATCTGAAATGTTGGATAATGTCGTAAACGCAACCGATATTATGAATACTAATATTGAGATTATGAACGAGCGTCTAAAACGACTTGAAGTCGTTATTCAAAGTTTTTCGACGAACTATATTTTCTATACATACTTAATTGGTGAATTTAACAGTTTCATTAATAATTTTAGAACCATTCATAGTAAGCTTAGTGAGATAGAAACAGCTCTTGCACTCAGTAAAATATCAGTATTACACAAATCTGTTATTAACTGGCAAGAACTGCTGTCTGCGCTAATAGAAATAAGTAAATATGGCAATTTAATGTACACTGTTAATGAACAGAATTTAATCACAATAGAAGAGACATTTGTAGTCAAGGCTTACCTTAAGGATAGTGAAATAAGATTTATTATAGATATACCATTAGTTGATAAGCTCATGTACACATACTTTAAATTGTATTCCTTACCTATATTCCATGATCCAGATAACCAAACATTCGTAATAGTTCCTGACTTTCCGTACCTACTCGTAGAAGGTGAAAAGTATTATCCGATTTCGTCACCATGCAAAGAAATTACAAACGAAGAGTATTTGTGCTCAGAGAATGATGTTATACAATACACCGAGGAAACTTGCATTGAACAACTATTGAGGTACCGACAAAACCTGTCACTATGTTACCCACGGCAAGTATACCCAGAAAGCATAAAACTTCAGAAGATTTCTGAAAACAGTTGGATCATCTTTGCGGAACACACTAGTATACTGACTTGCGTTTGTGGTAATGACGTCACACGCGAACAGTTACGTGGCACTTATATAGTAACTATTCATGAAGAATGTAATGCATCCATACGCGGGTTGCAAATCCATGCACAACGCTACCATTCACTGAGTACAGCATATAAGCACATACCTATAATCAATCTACCCAGTCTCGAAGAAAAAGAACGACGCTTCATCGTTGCAGAAGATGAACCCATAAACCTAAAAGGGGTCCCTCTGGACGACATACACCGTTTAAACTATATTTTGAAGAAAAGTGTTCAAAGTGAAAGTAATACAGTGCAAAGAAATAGTGTCAGTGCCTCTACCATAGTGCTCTATGTAATTGTAATTATGTTAATTATACTTATGATTACCTATAAGCTAACACCAATTGTAAAGAAATACCGTAAGAAACGGATTCCTCTTCCAACCATGGAACAGCAACCCGTTTCCACAGAACAATGTAATCCGCGTCCACTGTTAATGTAAAATCGAAGTTCTCAGAAGTTTTTCCGATAGCTTCGATCTAAGGCGGGAGGACTTATATTCCCATAGATCCTCTACACGTGCCTAAATTACTTTAAGCTTGCCTAGCGTTCCCCGTACGGGATGTGAGGTAGACGCTAGGTCAGCATTTATAACATTGTTAGAATAAGGAATGATTAGAATAAGAAATTAGGATAGCCAGTCTAGAATAGACACGCATAGGATATACACGTAGGTTAAGGAGTCTAGAATCGACTCTAGTAGAATGTACTCGTTAGGTTAGGAAGTCTAAAATCGACTATAATAGTTTTTAAGTTATATTATAATCAATGTCTAAAATCGACATAACTATTAATAAATTGTCTAATATCGACTGTAGTTTTTAAAAAGTCAACCCAAGTGCTCCCGAAGTTAACTAGGTATATTGAAAGTTTTAATACAAAGAAATACAAACAACAAATACAAAGAAACAAAATGTCGACTATAGCTAACTTCAGGGTTCGTGACGGTGTGCGCGCGCATTGTAATAACTTCATGGTGTCGGTTTTTCGTGACGGTGTGCACGCGCATCGTAAAAATTTACTCTCATTATTTTTCCCTAACGCGCCAAAAGAAGTATAACTTCAAAACTGTTACTGGTCCTACTGAGCCTGAAACATGAAATTACCAATTTGTTATTGTTTCTAATATTTAATTAATTTTGGCTTTTACTAAATCATGTTTATCTAAGTTTTTACGGTACGTAAATTCACTACATGAGCGCACTTTACCGTGCGAAGCCGGGTGGGGTAGTTAGTTTTCAATAAAGCTTAAAAGATATCAGATGTATAAAATCACGCGTTTCAAAATAATGTTATATAAGTATCTGATGAGTTTTACAAAGGTTCCATGACTTTAACGAAAAATAAATGTTAAGGATTTTTTTTTATTCATAGGAGGCAAACGAACACGTGTGTTACCTGAAGTTAAGTGATGACCACCGTCCATAGATACTAGCAACACCAGAGAGTCGCAAGTGCGTTGCCAGCCTGTGTTGTTGGGGAAGTGGGGAGGGAGGGAAGGGAAAGTGGGAGGTGCGCCTCCGACGCTCTCACTGACCGAACGAAACGCAACAATGCAAGCGGGCGAGCCAACCCAATCATGCTGAAACCAGTAATAGCTTCAGCGTGACCTTACCACCTAAAGAGGTAATTAATTATTAGTCAAATAATAAATTTTCATGAATAACTCAAACCCATGTGAAGTTTGGACGAGTGGTTAGTAATATTAAAAACGTTAAAAAGTTTTCTACGAGAGACATAATTTTATATTAACTTATCCAACAAAAGGTGGAATGTTCCAAATTACAGTTGAATACAATTATAATCCTCTATCTGGCTTCAATAAATTAAGTAATTATGCGGCGGTGGGATCAGCGGAGACCTTCGGAGCGTTTACGAGCTTTGTCTGAAGACGGTTTAAGTGATGTGAAATTAGCGATTTCAAAATTATACTTCTCAGCTTAAAGGTGACATTAGAAAATAATATGCAAATTTCATTGCAAAAGAGTGATTAACAATACTTGTATGCAGTCAACACGCGATAGAAGTGTTACCTTAAAAAAATGCATACATAAATATATACATACGTATACGAAGCTTGGACTATAATAAGTTTAAGTAGAGCAATATGAAATGAGGAATTCCCGAATATAAGTGAAGGGAATTGCGTCTAGAGGGACCATGAACTGATGGGGAGTGTATTTGGTCCATTCACTTGATTCTTTTCACCTCCATTGATTTGCGGTGGTTTTCTTACGAGAGATTGTGGACTGTATTTTGGCGGTCTGCTTGGGCAAGGGGTATCACGGGAAATATGCTCAATCAGAGGATCCGAGAGTATATAATAGATTGAGCTAGGATAGAATAGAAAATATACACGCTTACTTGGCAGAGACTGATCGCTGGTTTCGGCAGGTTTGTGTCCGTATCCAGTCAATTGGCGGGTTACATCAAATGTATTCACTATTCACTCACGAGTTGATTTGCGTCTTGTTCGTCACACATATAATAGCGGAGAGTTCACGTGTGTCCTTCTCGCGGTACGTATAATAGCGGACTTGCAAGCGCGATGCGTTCGCGCACCAGCGGTATATATGGCGTCCGTGCGTTAGCGATAATCGCACTCTACTGCGTCTGAGCGCAGTTAGCGGTAATATTTGAGAAACGATCATGGCGGGCGGGGGGAAAGGGGGTAGGGGGGTGAAGCCAGGAGCTGCCCTCGCGCGCCACACTGCCCAATATAATAACTACCAATAAGAAACACTGTATAATGTATACTATCACATTTTATCGCACGTTAAATCCTAAATATGTATATGTTTGTTTCTTTTTAATGTAGATTTGTCTTTTCATCTAGTTTTAATCATACCGGGGCTAAAGAATTGTTCACTGCATAAATATCATTTTAATCTTTCAAAAAGTTAAATTTTTAAGTACATAAATAATATTTATTAAAAAAATAGAGTCATTTCTTAAACAGTCAGCAACACTAAAATAGTGCCAACTATTTCAGTGTTACTATGACTTTGATGAACTGTAATTACGACACACATGGCAACATATTAATACATTCTAATCATGTCAAACCGGGATAATTCGCTGGTTTATATCCTAAATATATGAAAATTCTGTGTCATGATCTTTGTTTACGATGAACTTCGAAACTACTAAACCGATCTTCGTGAAAAATGGCATTTATGTATAAATTGGTGCAACTTGAGTGATAGGATAATTTATATTTCGAGTAATACCATCAATATGTTTTAATTACAAATTAAATTGTTGTCAATGTTGATTATTGTTATAAATTGTAAGTTTCATCAGTCTCGAACAGATGGCACTTTAAATTAGTTTGTTGATAGAAAACTGTAAGACCAACTGTTATAAATATCGCATAGATGGCGCCACCTTTTAATTTCGTATTTCGGTTCCAACTCCAGTTTATTTTATGGTGTACGTGTTCTATTTAATTCAATATGTAATAACTGAACCACAGCAACACGTGGCCAGGACAGCTAATCTATACTAATATATAAACTAATATATAAAGTTTGTTTGTTTGTTTGGTTGAACGGGCTAATCTCAGGCACTACCAGACTGATTTGAGAAAAGTTTTCGGTTTTAGATAGCTCATTTATCGAGGAAGGCTTTAGGCTATATATCATCACGCTAAGACCAATAGGAGCGGAGTCCCAATGAAGAATGTTTCAAATTCGGGCACTTTTTTCCTTTTGACAGATTTCGTTAGCGTTTAGTATTATTGACATATTATATTTTATTTATCCGCGGCTTCGTCTGCATTGCTACTTCCAAAATGGTAGGACCGACTTTCACGGGGTGTTCATTGGTAGATAGCAGACCTAATAAAAAGTAATTTAGGTTTTTTATTTGTCTTCGGCCGCAGTGGAATATCCGTAATGCTTGAACTGATTTTCACGGGACTTTCACTGGCAGATAACTCACCTTATAAGAAGTAACTTAAACTATTTTACTTTGTTACTCAAGACTTCGTCCGTAATATCCTACAATCTCCTAATCGGTTCGACCGATTTTCACGGGACTTTTACGGGCAGATAACTAGCGGGCTCGGAAGACGTTGTCCCGCCCCGATAATAAAAAGAAAACCTTGACAAATTATACCTAAACCTTCCCCATGAATCATTCTATTTACTGGTGAAAACGGCATGAAAATCTGATCTGTAGTTTTTGACTTTATCGCGAACAGATAAACTGTCAGACCAGAGGGCTTTGTTTTTAACTGACTACGAAAAAGGAGGAGCTTACTGTGTTCGGTTGTATGAATTTTTTTTTTATGTTAATCGATATTTTCGTCAATTATGAACCGATTTTAAAGATTTTTTTTTATTTCAATTGGTAAACTATGTAGTGAATAACTGCTATCTGTGCACCCGTCCGTGTAAAATTGATTAAAAATATGTTACAACGGCGTGAGACGTGTGTTTTACTGGACTCCAAAAATAAATATACATAATTGAAAGTCATATATATGTACGTAATATGAATTATATCACCTTTTTGGTCAATTTGGCGGCCATATTGTTTTATTTACCGCGTTTACGTCTACATAACTCATTGATTATAGCAACGTATAAGAATAACTTAAGTATATCGACAATATGGGCATATTATATCTATATAATAAAAGATTTAAGACATATTGTTCGATCATTTATAGCTTAAAATTTTCATTACTTTCTTATATGGTGTTAGTGAGTACTGAGTGTGGTATATAGGTTATAGTTCCAGGTATGAATGAATGAATGAATGAATTCTTTATTGCACTTTTAATTCGTACACTGGCGAGCTTAATGCCATGAGGCATTTTCTTCCAGCTAACCAGCGGTATTGATGTTAAGCAAAAACTTTTGTAGGTAGTGCCTATTTAAATAAAACAGAAGAAAATGGGTAAATAAATATATACATGTATACAATACTATAATAAAATAAATACATATATAACATAAATATACATACATACATAATTACTTACATACATACGTACAAATATATAACAATGACAAAGATAGTAATAAAAATGTATACACGCAGCCACAGTTAATTATAACTACAAACTGTAAAATCAGGAACCCTCTGCCTCCTTTTTTTCGAATAAATAGTGGTGTAAATGATTTTTAAACTTATTGATAGTTTCGACATCTTGAAGTCGACGCGGTAATGTATTCCATAGTCGTATGGCAGTTATAGTGAATGAGTTTGAATATAAACTAGATCTGTGCTGAGGTATCTCCAGAGTTTTTGTGTATGCCGAACGAAGATCGCGACCGTGAGCCGTTAGGAAAATGAATCGTTCCTGGAGGTATTGTGGAGATCTAGGGTCAAATAGAACACCATAAAGAAAATGCAATATGTGAGCGTTTCGACGAGATCGGATATCGAGCCAGTTTAGTTGCGAACGGAATTGAGAAATGTGATCGTACTTACGCAGCCCGAAAATGTAACGAATACACAAGTTTAGGAGGCGATCAAGTTTATTGAGTAACTCCTCTGTAAGGTCTGGATAGGTTACATCGGCGTAATCAATTATGGGGAGTAACAGCGAGTTGACAAGTGTTTTCTTGGTCGAAAGTGGTAAAAAATTTTGCATTCTTTTAAGGGAATGCATTACTCCGTAAACCTTTTTACTGACTGCATTAATATGTTGAACCCATGATTGGTCTTTGGAAATGTGCAGACCTAAATTCTTTACTTGAGAATAATATTCTAGTCTAACGTTATTGTACGTAACTTTGGGCAAAGTTTCAATATTTAACCGGTTTAGGGCAGCTCGACGACCGATAATTATGACTTGTGTTTTTATTGGATTAATAAAGAGACCGTATTCCTCGGTCCAAGAGTGAACGCGGTGCAGGTCATCGTTCATCCTTTGTATGCACTCTGAAACGGCATCGAGTTCGAAATGTTGGTAGAGCAGAACATCATCTGCATATAGATGGTAACTACTGTGGTGTATTTTTGTAACCAAAGTATTAATAAAAATAGAAAAAAGCAAAGGTGACAATACACCGCCTTGAGGTACGCCAACAACCACATCGCACCAATCGGAAAACATTTCATTAACCTTGACACGTTGTCGACGCCCTTTCAGATATGAAGAGAACCACTCAATAGCTGATTGTGACATATTGAGAGATGAAAGAAGAGATAATAAAATATCATGATCTACGCAGTTAAAAGCATTGCTAAAATCGATTAAAGTAAGAAGAGTAAGCTTACTATTATCCATAGCACGGCGTATGTCATCAGTTATTTTAATTAAGTTGGAGCAAGTACTATGAGCCGGGCGAAAACCAGATTGAAACGGATTAAGAATCCGGTTAATGTTTAAAAAGGCGACAAATTGCCGATGTACTACTCGTTCGAGAACCTTAGATAAAAATGGTAAGATAGAGATGGGGCGAAAATGTTTAATCTCGGTAGGTTGGCTTTGTTTTTGTAGAGGGATTATGTGTGCGTTTTTCCATAATGAGGGAAATATGCCAGAATAAAGAGAAAAGTTGATAATATGTGTTATAATAGGTAAAATATTATCTAATATTGGAATTATAAGATTCCGTCCAACACCATCGTAACCAGTAGCACTGCTTGAAATAGACATGATAATTTTTAAAATGTCCCTTTCTATAACTGGGCAGAATGCGAATGAGGTATTAGACGAAACTGTGTCAAGTATACTACTAATAGTTGAAGTCTTAATGTTGTCACTTAGGATGTGAGTTGGTCTTGAAAAATGACGATTTAAGTCGTTTATATCCAAGGTAACGTTTGTGTCGTGCTGTTTCTTCCCAAAGCCTAAGGTACGTAAAAACTTCCAGACATCCTTTGAATCACTGTGTTCTACTTTTGCATGGAAAAATCGCCGTTTTGTGTTACGAACAATCTGATTGCAGCGATTTCTGGCATTTTTAAAAGCACTCCAAATCCACTCCACTTCAAATTTTCATCTGAAGGATTCTTCTTATGCATCAGTTTTAAACGATCTCGACGTGACCTGAGTGAACGAATTTCATCAGTCATCCACGGTGCAGAAGGTCGTTTTAAACGCACTGGACGTAATGGAGCGTGTTTATCATATAATTTTAATATAAATTCGTTAAAGAGAGTAATCTTATCACCAATCTCATGAAGACACACTATCTGTGACCAATCTATATTTCGTGCATCATATGTAAGTTTATTTTTTCTATATGCGAGAAGCAGCGCTGGAGTAAGATTTTCGGTTTGAATCTGGGAGCTTTGAGCCTATAGGAAGCATGGATTAAGTTATGGTGTGAAAAACCAGGCGCTTCAAGTTGTCCGTGACAGGAAATGCGTTCAAGATTTGAGGTAAGAATGAGATCTAAAATAGAATGTGAATTATGGACGTGGTAAGTGGTACCGAATTCAACTATATTTACATTCAGAGTGTCCACAATATGTTTAAGTTTATTACACCGGTTATCATTTCGCAGAAGACATGTGTTAAAGTCACCCATGATGAGTAAGTGATCATAAATAGGTAAATACGTCTCAAGCAATTGTTCAAACCTATCAAAATAATTTACTGTTAGAGGTGCATATATTACTCCTAAAAGAAAAGGTATCGTACTAAGGGTAATCTCTAAAAGGATATACTCCATATCCCTAGAATATATGGAAGTAGATTGAGATATTATTTTGAATTTAATATCAGAGCGTAAATAAACAGCCACACCGCCACCTCCTTTTCCTGTACGATCATTTCTAATAAGGGCATAGCCAGGTAGTGAGAAGAAAGCTGAGGGTAATGATGGCTTCAAGAAAGATTCAGATATCAGACAAGCGTGAATACAGTCGCTGCGGAAAGTATCAAGAAGTTCAGCATGGTGTGCCGGGGTACTTTGCGCGTTAATATGACAAATGTTTAAATGTCTTGAAAAATTAGTGAATATATCATTGAGTTTATCACTAAGATTTAAATTTAAAGATTCGGTCGAAGAATTAACGGAGTCACAAGAGTAAAAAGAATCAGAGCTATCCCTATCATCCATACAAATTATAAGTATAATATAGTGTGTATATATAGATATATAAATAGATATAAATAGAGTTAATTATTATTTAATATTTATAATAAGCTATGGTATGATTTAAAATTGACTAAAAATTAATCATAGATGCTTCACATCTACAACTGGTTGGTTGAAGAAAATACTAACAAACAAAAACACTAACGCTAAATACAAGTAAACATAGAGAAAAACAATCTGTTACAATACTGTGTAGTTTCAAAAAATATAAAACAATTTTATGTACATAATAAAAATGACAAATCTGAATGCAACTCATATTAATAGCAAACATAATTATGCAAAAACATTCTGTGGTATTAGTGGTCTTTCTTTAGTCTGTGGTGACAATAATGAAACTGTCATCTTTGACATATAAAATTAGCGTTAAATGTCACTTTGCAATGTATACAAAACAAATTAGGTACCAATATAATAGTAATAAGTAAAAATACCTACTACGATAAATTTAACTAAAAGAAGTAATAGTTCATACAGTTATTATGTCACGATGTCAGCTATGTATATGTCAGTATGTTGCTGATGATAAATCCCATCCCATTTGATATACTATTAGTATTCATATATCTAATGTACACGTTACATATTACAGTAGATGGCGTGCGTGACGTAGTTACAAATGTTTAAGAAAAAGCATTTCTGTAATGTACACACCCATTCACAATTTTACATTTCTTTAATACATTTTTAAAAAGCGCGTGCGGAGCCGCGGGTATCAGCTAGTTTAATATATAATATTGCTGTCACTTATAACTTGTACTGTATGTAATTTGTCGGACAGAACGATGATAACGCGCTTGCGGCTAAAACTGCCCATTTAACTTAAAAGGCTTATCGTGATACGAGAACGTCGATTTTATATATAGTTGTCGTCATTGTTTATTATCCGTTATTTGACACAATTTCTGGATCGTTTCAATAATATATAAACTTTTTTTACCCTTTGTCTGTAGATTCATGTTTTACTTGTAGCAGGAATTAGTAAAAAATAATGGAAAATGAAGCCAAATCTTCTCTTTACAATATGACCATGTAATAAAATCAACTGATAACTTAACAATTAAATATCAACCTTTCAACTCTGTCAATATTTTTGATGGTCTTGCTACTTACTATCTTCTGTCGGACTCACTCATTCAATTTTTATATGGACATTTTTAATCAACGATTTTCACTCATCCGTACGATTTTACAAATGTTTTCTTTCATACAATCTTTGTCCATACAATTACAAACATAACAAAAAAGTATCAGCCAAATAGGTGCAGTCATTTTGAAGTTATATTTTTACATATATTAGGCAATTGACTTATTTTATATAGGTAGATTTTATATAGATAGATTATTTTATACAGATAATTAATATTAACAGAATTAACTTAATTCTTCTTCTTAACTAATAAATTATTAATTTAATAAATTACTAAAGTGCTTGCATTATTGCGTTTCGTTCGGTCAGTGAGAGCGCCGGAGACCCACCTCCCCTCCCCTTCCACTTTCCCCTTCCCCTTCCTCCCCCCCCCCAATACAGGCTGGCAACGCACTTGCGACTCCTCTGGTGTTGCAAGTGTCTATGGACGGTAGTGATCATTTAACATCAGGTGATCCACCTGTTCGTTTGCCTCCTATGATATAAAAAAAAAATTAAAATTAAAGCCTATATAGAATACTGTTATCATCTGTGGTGGGAACATGTGGACGATGCGGCTGCTTGGCTGTGAAAATAGTTGACGCTTGCAACCTCACATGTGTAATTTTTTTTTGTAAAATACCTGAAGTATTTACATACTTTGCCTGCGACATAATTAAAGTTGTAATATTTTATTCCTCGCTATTTTTCAGATAATCTGTGAAATTAAAGGTTCTTTTTGATGTTTTAGGAGTTATTATTTTGGTTTTATAATTTTTCCTTGAAGAAAGTTCAGGTTTGACAACAATTACTTCCTTTATAATTTAATTATTTTCTGAATTACTACTTACGATTTATGTGTTTATTTTCATATGCATATAATTTGTACGTCTAAATAAATAAAATAAATTGTGGAATATATGTAGGTAATTTAATTTATTTTAATTTTATGTTTAATTAGAACTACCAGCAAAAAGTTTGCATTGTAAAAAAAAATGTTATAAAGAATTACATGGAACGGGAAAAATTAGGATTAAATACCTCTATGGTAGAAGATTAGGGAGTGACAGAGACAGAAATAATAGATTTTCAAAAATATTGACAGAACTGACGTATCGACGTTAAGTTACCATTCTGTTTCATGACATGATCGCAATGTAAAGGAAAGATTGGGTTGTTTTTAATTTAAACAATTTTAATCATTATTTTCTTATATTTACTAACGGGTAAAAAGGCAAAGAAATTGAATAAACGAAGATGAATGATGAAATTAAGTTAATCAAAATTGAGTTATTGTTGGCCAAACTGTACATAGAATAAAACTATATCAAGGAAAAATCTGTGCTTGAAATATTTTTTGAAAATTACAATCATGTCATGTGAGAATAACCTCTAGTAGAGCAATTCACGTGTGTCTAACAAACTACGTAATTGGTAAAATTCGTAACGTATATTTGAATTCACACACATAATTTTAAGTCACATACACAAAACATAACGAAGAGCTAAAGCACCAACGTTGAATTTCAATACATCTAATCACATCAATGAATTTGTTCGAAATCAATATTCTTCATAAATACAACATACATACAATTCAACGTTAAAAACTTAAAAGTACATTTTCCGTCACAGATTATAAGAAACTTCTCCTTTGAAATCAATTGTTTTCCCCTAAAATGTTGTAACACATCTTAAACATATATAACAAGATAGATTCCGGAAATATTTGTCTTTTGTCTTTTTTTACTTAGGAAAAGTCATAATAAATTCACAGGAAAAATCCCTCGACAGCGAAAGAACAAGAAAGGGCGAATGTTTTATGTCAAACAGCGCGTTTCCCCGGTATAATCCGATTCGTTAAAATATTAAATGGTGAAGAAACGACGCGCAACGTGTGTAAGGTTGGGGTCCCCATGATACACAAAACGTCGACGTTTTCTTGTCTGACCAACACCCCAGTAGTAATTACGCAGCTGTCTCGATCCAGTTCTTTTTTATTTTTGGTGACTGTCACCGTATTTGGTAAGCTTAGGTTTCACACAAAGCAAGATACTGAGAGAGCAGATAAACATCAAAAGCATAAACAAAGCATCAAAAGAGCCAATATAGATCTGAGGCTACTTCGTGAAGTAGTAAGATACCTTTAATCGATTGTGATTTTTACATATTCTATCTGCAAGAAATTTTAATTAGCTCTAATGCTTACAGCTACTTAATAACAGTATCACAGGTTTAACTATTGATGAGGTTGGTGGGACCGTGTCAATAGGGCCCACCAAGAAGGTGCGGTGAAAAAATAAAGATCGCGTGGAGCGGTTAGTGGTCTTGTCTATTAATAAATAAAATAAGGAACTTCGTTATAACAACAAGAACCCCAAATAAAAGCGTGGACTAATCTGCAACTCAGCACCTCATACGGAGTAGCGACGTCTCAGGAAAATGTACGGTGTGGTCTCCTTTTCTTCAGTGGGCGATATGAAATGAAGCGATGTGATATACGTATATACTTTTCACTCAGAGATGATAAAAAACGTATAGCGTTGGCTTACAATGTCTTGCGTTTATAGCAGTGTGAAACGTAGTCATGTAAAAAACATTGCGGTGTAATGCGGAAAATTCGAATTTTTCATTTTTCTTCAAATTCGTAAATTACTTCTTATTCGTCATAATGACATACAAAAAGTTCCTTAGCAACTCCTTCGTACTCGATGAATAAGATTTTGTAGGTGGTAGAGCCACACTGTAGTTATTACTAGTTTCAGAATGAATGGGTCGGCTCGTACCACCCTCTCACAAAACACCGATGTGAAGTAGCAGTGTTTGCATTGTTGCGCTTCCTTCGGTCAGTGATAGCGCCGGAGGCCTCCTCCCTTCTCCCTCCTCCATACACAGGCTAGTAACGCACTTGCGACTTCCCTGACGTTGCTAGTGTCTTTGGACGGTGGTGATCACTTAACATCAGGTGACCCACCTGTCCGTTTGCCTTCGTTTGACATAAAAAAAGAGATGCAGGCCAGAAACACATCTCATTATCTGGAGCGCAGCTATTAAATTTATTGAGGTCAACTACCAACCTAGAACCTAGAACTAACAACCTTTGATGTTGTTTCAATTAATAATATTTCAAGTATTTTCGGTCCTCTTATTTATATTTTGAGGGTAAACTTTTTAGGTACGCGTTCAGGAAATACAATCAAAAGTTAGCTATAAAAAAACGTATATAGCGGCGAATTTTTCAGTGAAATCACTGCATCCTTAGTGCTGGTACTGCAGTGAAACTAAACTTTTGTTTAAACGAAGAGTCTAGATTTTATCCAGCCATTATTGGATCTAACGCATTACAATTTAAACTTTTTATAATGACAGCTGGTCGTCTCTAATGTATTCTCGTGAAAGTCGTTTAAAAAAGCAATTTGTGACTATTGTTATTTTAAGCAAATTGCTGTAATTTATGTTTCACTTTTTTTAGGGTTCCTCGCCTAAAAAGAGAATCTAAGCTGAAGTCCAGTGAAGAGGTCTACGCGGAGGGCATTTTCACACTGTTATTAATAGCTGATTGATTTTTTTAAGTGAAAACTTTTTTAGCCGCGTTGAGCGATTTCGTTCGCGTCACTGATGACCTCGATATGCTTGTGACGTATTGCGCTTCCAACAGTCTAACGACGCGTACGGAGTATAGCGACCTGTGTATATGTAATATTCATATTTTGTAATGAGCTTGCACAGGCCATCATATGTTTGATTATAAAGTAAATTTTCAAAAAAAAGTATTAACCGACTTCAATATCAATCAAAAACCCATAAGGCACTAAAAAGCGGAAAATAAATAGTTTATCAAATTAACCAAATTAAATAAAACATATGAATATGTGTTCTACCTAAAGATGTATTGGAAATCGGTGCCAACCGAAATTTCAAATTTGTTTCAGGTAGAAATGTATTACAGAGACGCGAGAGTGGACTTAAACTTTGTACCTATGTAGATGATATGATTCAAAATCGGTTCACCCAGTCCAAAGTTATGAGGTAACAAACATAAAAAAAAAAATACAGTCGAATTGATAACCTCCTCCTTTCTTTGAAGTCGGTTAAAAACAAGGATCACCACCGACAAACCTATATATTATACTTACATTGGGCATTGACATTTGTGATACAATTGAATACTAGTACGGATGTCAACGATTGATATTGCTAGTACATTTACATTACAACCGTATAGTATACATTTTGATTCAGTTTCGTTATTATTAGCTTTCTAATAAATCACATAAAAAATTAAAATTTTCATGTTTTGCCCCCTCTAAATAGGTAATAATTTATGTTTACAATAAGCCACAGAGATATTATTTGATTATTAGATATAAGCAAACCAATTTATGTGTATATTTAGATATGAAAGTAAATGTATCTTACCTTATAATTCACAAACGCTGTCATGTCGGTTTGTAAGCTTCTCAGCAGTTTGATACATACTAGCTGATGGCGATACGAGAGAAGTTAAAAGAGAAACACTGTGACGAGTTTACTTAATCGGGTACAGGTTACCCTACCGCTTGATTACTGAATATACTTCGCTGACCTCAGACCACGACACGCCTAAGCTTGTTAGAATGGCGAGTAAATGATCTTGACGATCCAATTTACACAATTTTCTTCATATTTTATTCAATAAAAAATACATTGTTCAGAACAGTTTCCATACGAATAATTTATTTATTCTACGTTTTGCTAGAACTTATTTAAATCCGAATTTGTCATCTTAAAGATGAAAAGACAATTTAGCCTTTGCTCTCGCTTTTCACTCGCGAAATATGTGATTAGGAAGCGGGAACCCGAGGTACACGAGTCCGATTCGCACTTACACGTTCATTCCACTCCCTTAAACGGCTTGTAATTATTTTTCATTACATTTTCGACTTTAATGTTCAGATTGATGGCACACTTTAGCCGAGTAAGTTGCATTTTTTCATTAAAAATATATTCTAAGTCGCATATTTACCTAGTTTATGATAAAGGAGAATTTTGAAATTATAGAAATAACTTTTTTTTAAAGTTAAAACTTCTTTACGCGTGTTGAGCGTTATTTTTGGCAGGAGACTTTTTTAGAACTTCGCGTCATGACATGCTAAGTAAGCATAACCAGCTATATTGGGCTTTCTTCAGACTTAGAACGTGCAGTATAGGGGCTTGTGTGCATGTAATATTGATATTTTGCAGCTCATCGTACGTTTGCTTGATTAATAGACTTTACAAAAATGTATATAATTATTCCTCCTAGTGCCAATAGATATGAAAACCACACTAATGTTAATAATTTCCTCAAACAAATTCTGAAATTTAATAATTGTCATACACACTATAATTAATATGGAAATTCAAAAGAGAACACATTTATTCCATTGTTTAGTATTTCCACTTCTGTTGGCAGTCCTCATAACTGCCTCGACTTATTTTTAAATTTAGTTTGACAAGATTTCATCACTATGTCTAATAGTAAAATAACGTATTGTAATAATAAGTATGATTATGGTAAAATAATTATAATGGTGCTGATTGGATTGCGACAACTACACACGAAGTAAAAAACCAGGGTGTTTTTTCATGTCATAGGAGGCAAACCAACAGGGTCATCTGATGTTAAGTGATCACCGCCGTCCATAGACACCAGCAACACCAGGGGTGTCGTAAGTGCGTTGCCAGCCTGTGTTTGGTAGGAGGGGAAAGGAGTTGGAAGGGGTAGGAGGGGGAGAGAGGGGGTGGGCCTCCGGCACTCACACTGACCGAACGAAACGCAATAATGTAAGCACTGTTACTTCACGTCGATTTTCTGTGAGAGGGTGGTACTATCCCGGGCGAGCCGACCCATTCATGCTGAAAACAGCGTGGCTCTAACACCTCTAGAGTTTTTGACGGTATCTTCATGTCAGTTCATGTCAATCTGTCATTTTATATTTTATTCATAATCTTGTGTTATGTAACTACATATTTTGAAATATTCGTGGTATATTTATGTAATATACTTCGGTTATTGTGCACAAGCGAAGTGGATGGAAAATAATACCAAGAAGCATGGATTCTGAGATGCCATAAAAACTCCATGGAAAGTTCTAACAAGGGCCCACCACTTTGTTAGAACGTTGAAATGACCACAAGCCACTTCTAGTATTATTACCTGCTCGACAATGACAGTAATAATCTTAGAGATTGATTGCCAAAAATAAATAAGTGTTAAATCAGCCATTGTCAGACACTAAGGCCTCAGATACACCAGGGGACAAATGGAGGGATATGTTGCGGAACATGTTGCTCGGCAACTACGTGATTGTCCCGAGACGAATGTCGCGAAACATTTTTGGCGGCAACACTAGTCAGTGCTTATAGAAATGCCGCCCGAGGAGTTTGTGGCGATTAGAGCTGCGTATATACTTAGTTTGGAAGAGATATATAAGCAAATAAAAGGTAGTGGATGCGGAATTTCTTACTACAACGAGAAAGAATAAAATTTAATTGATCTCCGGATTTTTGACGGATCATTTGCGAAATTAGTAATTTTATTTTCTTTCTTTTACGGACAAATTGCGAACGGAGGGTATTCAGTTTGGTTTCTGTTTCTTTTCTCAGTAAATTAAGCGTTTTGGCAATATCCTCCCACGTGTTATTTTTTTAATTTTGTTTCGGTAATACCGGTTTGAAGTTTCCCACAACAAATCATGGCTGTGGTAAATCTCAACAATTAAAGGTACGGTTTCGTTTCCCCACACTATAGACATGTTGAGCGGCATGTTGCACACACGTCTACACTCGGCAACAAATGCCGTGAAGCTGACCTGCAACATTTGTGCCCGCTCTCGACGAGAGAGCACGCAACATGTCCCGAAACATGTTTCGCAAATATTGAGGGACATGTTGCGGGATACTGAGGAACGTTGCAGCGTTGTGGGACATGTTGAGGGACATTTTGTCCTTTAGTGTATCCCGGGCTTTAGGTGTGTCGTGTACCGGAATGAACCGGTGCATAACGGGTGTATTTAAGCGACGTAGTACGGGTCTGTTTTCAACTCACGTATTAATTAATCCGATGCATATTATACATTGTTCATTCCTGTTTATTAACCCATTCAGTGCCCTTCATATTTCCTCCCCCTAACCCTCTCACCGATACGTCAAACATTCAACAATAGCGAGAGTTTCGTTGGTTACAAAATCCATAATAAACTGCCTTTATACGACATGTTCATTCACTCACGAATGGAGTGTGCAGGATTGAACGCGTGATAGCGTGTACGCACATTCACGAGTTATTATTATTAACATCTTATATATTAATACGTGAACCCAAAACTTGGTACCCCTTTTTAAGCGAATCGCGCGAACGGATGAACACGAAATTTAGCATAGATAAAGTTTATATGGCGGAGAAGTGCACAAAGCTACTTTTTTTATATATAAAGTATTACAAGTATATTAAATTAATTAAAATATGCATTACTCACACTACTGCTTCAATTTTACACAACATGTACACACATGTAAATAAAAAAACATTTTGACATCCGTCAATAACGGACTTCAAAAAAGGTTGCGAAGGAGGTTGCTATGTTCGACCGTATGTATTTTTTTTACTCTTACGTTCCAATTACCCTTTTTCATTCTACATTCAACAATGATATTATAACATATCTTATATATTAATACGTGAAGCCAAAACTTTGTACCCCTTTTTAAGTGAATTGCGTAAACGGATGAACGTGAAATTTGGTATAGTTAGAGTTTATATGGAGGAGAAGTGCAGAAAGCTATTTTTTTATATAAAATGAATTAGAAATACATTAAATTAATTAAAATATGCATTACTCGCACTACTGCTTAAATTTTATACAACATATACACACATGTAAATGAAAAAGACGTTTTGTCATCTTTCATCCTTTTTACGTTCCAATTACCTTTTCAATATTTTTTACATGACTGACGCTGCATTCCTTAAATGCCCTTTGGAATCAACTAGTCAAATTGTAGGTTAATTATATAATAATATAATATGTAAATTCATAATTAATTGATAAATAATTTATCTTTAGAAAATTTATGGAACCACTGAAATAATTATTATTCTCTTTGGTCTTATTGAATGTCAAAATTTTTAGGTGACAGGACTTTTTTTTTTTTTTTAACGTGGGGAAATCCCTTATGGATACCCACCCTCCCGGGGGAGAGAGTGGGTTATGTCCGACTCGCACGGACTAAAACCCCACGGTGTACCGACAGACCGTTGTGTGGGGGCGGCAAGGGATCGTTCACGCTAATCAACCTTGTAGAGCCGCCCCCACGGTCCGCCCGGCGGAAGGTGACCGCCGGGCTCCTACCTATAGAGGGACAGACCGGGTACACACCGGCTGTCCCCCCTCGTCCGCCGGACCTGTGCAATGAGGAGATGGGCCCCCCGGCCCACCTCCTCAGGTCCGGCTACGGTGGCGGGAGGAGTTGGGCGAATCGCCGCCTCCTCCCGCCTGTCCTCCTTTGGCGGAGAGGGCCACTTTGAGGATCTGCCTCGCGGGCCCTCTCCGCCTCCTCCTTCTGTGAGATGACGTCCTCGCAGAAGGAGGACATCGCTCGCCACGCCTGTTCGCTGCCGAGCATGGCCGAGACTACGCTCGGCAGCGACAAGTCAGGTCCTACCGCCGCCGCCAGAATGCGGCGCTGCTCCCCCCACGCAGCACACTCAGACAGAGTGTGCTGCGCGGTATCTTCGTCAGCGCCGCACTCGTGACAGGCGGCGGTCGGCTCCCTGCGTGCGATCCGGTGCAGGTACCACCCGAAACAACCGTGTCCGGTGAGTACCTGCACCAGTCGGAACGTCAGGGAGCCCCACTCCCTATCTATCCACGCCCGCAGGACCGGGCGGACGGCGTCTACGGTAAACCGCCCGAACCGCTCGTCCGCCAGGTCCTGCTGCCATCTTTCGACGGCGTCTCCTCTGAGACGCCGTCTCTCCGCCTCTACTTCCCTGGGAGCCGGAGGCTCCCCCCTTCGTTTTCTCGCCGCCGTGAATTGGTACACGGCGGCGAGAACTCCTGCCTCCAGCTCCCAGGGCAGGGAGCCGGCGAGCACAAAGGCCGCCGCCGAGGACACCGTGCGGTACGCCCGGATCGCCCTCAATGCCATCGTGCGCTGCGCATTACGACGACCAATAATGGATAGGTCCATATGCAATTTCCTCCTGCCTGGCGGCCACCACCCTTGGACCTGTGCCCACAACCGGGAGGTCCCTACCCTTGGTGGTGGGGGGCCTGCAATTTCGGCTCCCCATCACGTGCCCTGAGGGCCTCCCGGCGTCGGCACATACGGCGCAGCGGGCCACCTCCGCTTTACATTCGGCCGTTTTATGGCCCGCCGCGCCGCAGCGGTAACAGCCATCCCCCCTGCTGGACGAGGAGGGGCACGTGGGGCGGGTGTGCCCCAAACCCATACACTTAAAGCAGCGTAGGGGCTTCTCGTCCAGCAGGTGGACGCGCACGACGCTCCACCCGACCAGGAGCTTGCCGGCCTGGACAAGCTCCTTGGCCGCCGCCGCGGGGAGCGTCACATGGACTGCGCCGAGGCCCCCCCAGTTCCGCTTTATTTCGCCGACCTTCAGGTCGGCGACCCTGCAGCCGGCCTTCGCCGCCACGACCGTCCCAATCTCAAGGGTGGACACCGAATCGTCCAGCCCGACGATCCGGATGTCCGCCCTCTTTGTAGGTACGACGACCGTGGCGATGTCGGTCAGCGCCACCTTGAGCTCCCGGGCCAGTTCGGCGGCTTTCTCTTTCGTCTGCTCCGGGAGCTCAATTTTCCGGGCTCCCGTGGCCGTTTGCCGGACCCGGACCTCCCCGACGCCCATGTCCGGCAGGGCCACGGCTTCCCGCGCCTTCACCAGGACCTCCCTGTATCCTATCCCCCTGTCGGCTGCGGTATCCTGCAGCGTCACAACAACTGCAGCCGATTGGGGGACGGATGGCAGTTTCGGCCCTGGTGGCTTCGCCTGCGGCTTTGGAGGCGCATTCGGGGGTGCCGCGGCGGCCGCGGGGGCCTTGGGCTGTGAAGCAGGGACCGCCTTCTTCTTCCTGCCCACTACTTTGGTCCACTCCGTCCCAATTGTGGTAGTAGGGGCAGGAAGTTCAGCCCAGCTCATGCCCAGTAGTTGGGCGATCGGGGCCTGGGTCACCGGTGCCGGCCTCGTGGGTGGAGCCCCCGCTCCTCCCTTCTTTTTGTCCGCCGCCAGAGGGGGGCGAACTGGAGCCTCTGGGGGGCGGCGACTCGCCAGACTCTCCAGACGTGCGTTCAGCATGTTGCTGAACGACGTCTGGAGGGAGCGCTCGAGGCGAGCTACAGCCCCAGCGAGGGCCTCTTCCCACTGGAGTGTGGGAAGCTCCGTCGGTGCCATTGCGGGAGCAGGAGGAGGGGGCATCTGCCTCCTGGCGTTAGCCTCCTGCTTCCACGCCAGAGTCTCCGCCTTAAGGTCTTCGACCTGGTGGCGGCGATTCTTGATGTCCCTCTGGAGCTTCCGCGTCTCCTGAGACTCCGTGCGGTCTGCAAGGGCCTCCACCACTTCCCGCAGGGATTTCGCCGCTCCCTTCAGGACCTTGATACAAGGCCCCGACAGGTTTCGGGACTTTTTGACAGTCTCGAGGATTTCTGTCACCTTCACCCCGGCCAGAGCCTTCAACGTGAAGGCGTCAAGGTCCTCCACGTCAATAGGCTCTGCCTCAGAACTCCCGGCGGATCCCGCCTTGGAGCCGGCCTTTGAGCCGGCCTTGGATGCCGGGGCAGCAATGGAGCCCGTAGCCGAGGCCTCCGACTCCGCCCCGCTCAAACTCCCGGCCAAGGCCCGATCAAACGATCCGTCAGCCTCGCCCAGGATGCCACGACCCCCGCCGACATTACGGCTGATTCGCCTCGCGGTCCCCCGCTGGAATTTACTTCCTTTGGGGGCGACACGCTCCTCTACCTGCGTGTCGGAATCAACCGACACGCTCGCCCGTTTGGCAGTAATTTTTTTAGCTTTGGCACTCATGGCCTACTGGAGACCTTTACAGGGTCACCAGCACGCCAAGAGGCAAAGCAACAAGTCCGTTAAACACGCCAGGTAAATCAAGAAGCAAGAACACAGTCCGAGAAAAACAATCCAAGTCGAAAATGCAAGAAATCCACGTAAAACCAAAAAAAAAACAAACCAAGTCAGATGAGTAAACTAGTCCGAAGTCCGTAAGTAAGCCAAAGTCAAGAAAAGAAACAAGAATCACCAAGTAGAAACACCCATATACAACCACACTGTACAAAAACCTAAAAAGTCATAAGTCAAATTTATTTTAAGTGCACGTACCCTACCGCGATAAATTCTAACGATACGGAGCGAGCGCAAACACGTGCATCTCGCTCTAGGTGACAGGACTGCTTTCACTTCATGTCACTTTGCTTCATGTTGTCATACGAGTAAAGTAATATTACCCAAGTCAATATCAATATTTTAACATTTAGTATTTTTATGGTGAACTCACTTCAAATGAAGATTCAATAAAAGAAGGAGCATAAAAATACTTTATAAAATCAAAATAAGAAAATTTATTTGCTCATGAAAGTAATCCAGGCTTAGATCTCCGCAGTTACATTGATTCAGTTCAACTTGATGTAGCAGTTATATTTAGTACAGTTGATGATGAATTTTGAACAAAAATTAATTCATTTTTAAAAGGTAATGGTAGTATTAAAAACATCTTTGTTTTACATACATTATTTGATTCTATTGTGTATCCATTAATTTTCCAAACGATGATACTGGGCATATCACTATTCCTCATAATGTACACACTACATTTAATTCAATATCACCCAGAAATATTCCCACCCATGGTGTCGTGTAAAATTAATTGAAAATTATGTGACGAGTTGCGATAAATTTCTATATTTTCGTAAAGTTATGTTTACATTGAATTTGAGAGCCTTACCACCTTATGTAACCGCCTGGTTTTTGTTTCAACTTTATAATTAATTTCAATTTTCATTTAGACGTCGATTTTTTTAAATGTTTATATAATTTTTAAAAAAAGTGGCAAATAACTGAGTAGCTATAATGAAAACCTTTGATAAGTATTATACCCTTTGACAAAAGAACCGTAATAAAGTTCAAACTTTAAATAATCAATGAACTATGGTCGAATGTCGACTACTAGGCGCCCACTATTATTTCTAAACGTATTATCATTCGCGCGCGACTACCCGCATGTTAACCATAAAGGAAAGAGCGTATTTAGACGCACGATTATTCTCGCGCGAAAGCCCTTTCATTCATTGCATTAATTATCGAGTCTGTTTTAAATAGGTTTATATTAACAGAATTATAACAGGTTTCGCTATAATTATACAAGAACAATGAAAAGACGGAAGTGTATTTGTCAGTTAGTATAGAATGCCTTGGATATAATATATTAAATACTTAAGTAACTGAGTACAAATTAATTGTATTATATGTGTGGGTATAAGTTAATAAATGTGTCTGGATTTATAAAAAATGGATGAGGTATCTTTTTTTATTAGAGCAGCTAAATCAGTCCTAATACTTAAAGCTTTATATTCAATCCTTTTCTTTACTGAAGTGAAAACTTTAGCCGCTTTGAGTGATTTTTTGTAGGGGAAAACCTTATGACTAAAACTTATAAACACAGTTATTCCGTTGTATTGAGTTTTCACTTCTGTCGGTAGTCCTTAAGAATGCCTTGATTTTTATTGTATCTCAAAGGACATGAAACTGGAAGGCGAGCCATCGGATGTTAAATGATTATGTGTCACTATTGTGTTGCCGAACTTGGAGGGTGTGTTTTAATCCCTTGTCATTTTTGGCTTAAATGTGCTAAACTTAGGAAATATCAGAATAGAAATATTTCTTTTTTGAATTTTATACCCTTATTATTGACAAAAGTTATAGGCTATCAGACATCGCCTTAGGTCCTTTAAAAGCAGAGCCTTTGTCTTAAAAAATACAGCTATGGAAGTACGCTACATGAAACTGCAAGGTAGAACTAGTGACAATATAACAGTTGTAAGGAATGTTAAGAAATATGGATGACTTAAAAGTCATCTTCACACATGAAGTCCACTACTGGACAAAGGTCCACCCCCAAATCACCACAACAATTGGTCTAACGCTGCACCACACAAAACTAATTCGACGAAACAGTAAACTTGCTTAGTTTTAATTATACTTTAAGATCATAAAATTCCTTACTAATATTTTAAATACCAAAGTGAATTTGTCTGTCACGCTCTCACACCATAACTATTGAACCGGTCTGATGATGATCTTCATGATTGAAGCTTTGCATATATATTTTAAGGAGTAAAGAAAATTACGTAAGGTACATTTCCTCTAGAAAAATGTACTGTTTCCAAGGAATCAAGTCTATATTAATGCGAGCGAAGCTGGCAAAAGTTAGTAATTATAACCCTATTTATTTCATTTATATGACCAAATAGCACATATTAAAAAGTAACAATACGAGGCGCTCTATTTCAGCTGTTATTTATCGTTGTTTCATTTACTATTACCGTACTTATATACTTTTATAAGCTAAAAGCATGTTCATCGTCCCATAAGTTATAAGCGACAATTGTAACTAACTTCCTACTGAATTAAATGTCATATATTTAAGATACAATCGTTTCGTACCTCCATGGTATATTAATTAAGGGTGTAAAGATATTGTAAGCGTGATACTTATTAGCACTTAACTCTCATGTTCTTCATACTAAACTAATATTGAAGTATTTATAAACATGCTTCCAAGTTTTTGATGCTATCATTTTTAAAATATCTTGAATATTTACGATTTTCATTTTGTACGGATTGTGGTAGAACTGTCGATTGACGTAGATACAAATCCCCTGAAATTTTGGGCTTTCTGTAATGGAAATCATCGCTTTGAAACCGTGGTATGGTAGTAGGGTTTTCTCTATACTCGATTGCCTAACTATCACCCTCAAATTGAAGATATATCCGCAAGCACTTACAATTGTGTTCCAACCTGTTCACTTGAGAGCTAATTCTATGAAAAGTCCTCAATAAATACATTTTTTATATATATTTAAATGCTTTTTTATAAACACTAGATGTTATACATATAACATTATTAACACATTAAGACTAAATATTTCATAAACATCGATATTTTTCACTTAAGTCAGAATCCATTTCTCAAGTCGGTTCGTACAAAGTTAGACTCAGGTAGCATACAGGAAAAATAAAAATAAAAACTATAAAACAACAACCATAAGACACACAAACACACAGACACACATGTACACGCAAAGGTAATTAATACAAATACAAATACAATAATGTAAATACTCAGACACGAAATCTTTCATTGTACGAAATACAAAAATCATTGCTTCATAATTGGCACTATGTAATTATACCCATATGTTTTTAAAATACCATGATTGTGCTGTGAAGTTGTTTTAAAAATAAATAAATAAATATATGTAACAGATTCAGTAGAGAGAGAGAGAGAAGATATAATGGCCATAAAATGCATCTTTGGGAAAAAACAGAAACAAAATTTAATGAAAAGATTTGCGAATGAGACAGAGCTTTCGATGAAAGAAAACAACGTAATGAAACCATAGTACCATGCTATCGTATCAGCCTTTTTGTTTCGAACTGACTACCCTATTGACCTAGCAAGGTCTTAACAGCTTCACCGGACTACATCGTATCAGCCTGTAAGAATTCTACTACATAGTCACAAGCCTCTTCTCGAAGTAAGGTATGGGCACTACGCCAGCAGACGACGTATTGGTGATTTCAATCTCCACGAAATCCACAGTTCTATATATTCTCAATTACGATGGTACTAAAAAGTACTAACATTACATAGGTCCAGGTTTTTCTCTTGTTGTTTTTTCAGCCGATAGTGTTAACAATTAAAATTAGTAAATATACGGAAATTCCAAAAACAATGTTGGTACATACCGGGGTTCGTACTTGCGAACAACGAATCCTTATCCCACCTAAGTAGGGTCACACCTTTTACACACATATCATTTTTCACACAATCCACCCATACCTTTTTCGGTCTTCCTCTACTCCTATATCAATCCACCATAGTACTCAAAACCTTTCTACTTAAATGACTTTCATCTCGCCATTACCATGACTTTAATCAATCAACAACATAATTTTTTCATTTGAGGTCCATGGACCACAAATAGAAATCCTACATATTCGAAAAGAGTCGATGTCGTATTAATTTATTTGTATCACGTTCTTTACTATCGTTAGTAAGCTCAGTTCTGCTTCAAATCGTTCATTGTTCAGAGTCAACACGAGTTAATTAACTAACCATTATTTACTAAACTACTAGAGTTAAGTTATAAATTGATCCCTTTCTTTGTTAACCCTTCGAAATGAAATAACTGAAACAGAACAACACCCGAGATCGATACGAAATTAATCTAACCATGAACATTGGACTAAGTTAAAGCCATTAATGACCTCAAAGGTCAGGTGCCCTCGGTTGAACTTGGAGCACGCGTGATCACCCCCGCCCAACGGTCACGAAGGGTTGAGTGCCTTATTATTTTTACCGCCTGGGTCAATGGAAACTTTAAGCACATACCCTTTTTTTATTTTTTTGGATGCGGTACAACTTTTCTTAGAACGAACTTTCTTAATGAGACTTACGGTCGGAATTAATATACTATAAGTATATAGTATGAATTAGTACACAAGCATATGTATATATGATTGTATTTTGTTAAGCATAAATGTGCTTGTATATACATTTTGATAATATAACAGACAAAAAAATCACTGTTTAGAATTATTATCTGTAAGGTGACCCCTGTAGATAAATAAATAAATAAGTTGACTGGTAAAAAATTATCACGTGGGACAGGTAAATATACTAAAAAACAGATATTGAAGAATGTATGACTCTGTGCATAGTGGTCAAGACTTGATTCTCAAACTTCAAAAATTTAGAAGTGAAGCTATTATTGGTTTCAGCATGAATGGGTCGGCTCGCCCCCGGTACTACCATCCGACCTACAAAAACACCGACGTGAAGTAACAGTGCTTGCATTGTTGCGTTACGTTCGGTCAGTAAGAGCGCCGGATAACCCACCTGCCCTCACCCTCCACCAAACACAGGATGGCAACGCAGTTGCGACTCTTCTGGCGTTGCAAGTGTCTATGGATGGTGGTGATCACTTAACATCAGGCAACCTACCTGTTCGTTTGCCTCCTACGATATAAAAAGACGTAACACTGCTAAGTGTACCACTATATCGTATTCTATTTATATACTAGCAGACACTAATAACTAATAAAAAATCTTGAAATTAGACATGTGCTGTCGCTGATTTTTTTATAGGCATTATCAAGCTCTACAACTTTTTTCTATTACTCAATCATATATCTCTCATCGTTAAGGCAGCGTTCATAAGAAACGTTTTCGTTCGACCGTTTTATCTCCCACTTACTTTACAAATCCAACTACTACCAAAGAGTCTTTTCATTTTTCGGGTTAATATATAACCTATGATACTCACAAATAACGTGGCTTTCTATTGGTAAAATAATTCTCACAATCAGTTTAGTAGATTCAGATATTACCCCCAGCAACCTCACAAACTTTACCTCTTTATAATATTAGTATAGATGGTGAACGAAATCAGTCGGAAAGATTTTTAAGGAATAGGTTTTTAGGGTTGTCAACAATCTCATTTGATGTTATGACGATGACGATATAATCTAAGATGGCAAAAGCTAAATCTATAGAGGGACTGGCTCTCAAGTGCAGCTACTAGAATATACCTATAGAGGCTTGGCGACAGATTTTCAATTTGAGATTGGTAGCTAGTCAGACGGACTTAAAAGAAGTTATAGTTTCATCACAATGCTTTCCTTCACCGAAAATTCCGACTCAGTAACTAAAATTCGAACACGCTATCAATAGCCTATCATCGCTTCTAAATGTTTGAACACACCAACAGATGCTTGACGATGGATTATCAACTTGTGAGTGATAACTAGCCAGGCGGGCTTATGAGAATCCCTACCATCATGCTATGGTTTCATCACAAAATTTTTTTTTCATCGTAAGCTCCAGCTTAGTAACAGAAATTCGAACCCATGTTGGTATTTACGCGGTGTCCGAACACTTTGAAATCGGATCCATCATCGTTATAAAATTAACAAAATTGAAATAAAAAATTCTTTATTCAATTTAGGCCCTGTGAAGGCACTTATGAACGTCAAAACTACCACCTTTTCGGAAAACAACCCATTCATCGAGAAGAACCGTCAAGAGACTCGATCTGGTTTATCATTTCATTGTACATAGCATAACACAACATTTTTGTGCAGACGTATACAGTAACATTCATTTTTGGTGGATGCACAGAGAGAGGCGTTATTTCCAGATATCAGCATCCTTCACATATTGTTCCACCCTATAATAGCCTTTGTGTGTTTATCGTGTAATAGTACCTTGACTTCACTTTATTATTGCAGAATGATTAAGAATACCTTATCCACGTGAAACATTCGTACATCATTGTTTCGAACTATAAAGTTCCATATAAAATCTTCACAGCGGATAATAACGAGGACATATCTTACGGTCCTTCAGTTTAATGTTCCGGTACTATTTGTTCCTACATAATGCTTAAATATATTTTACAAGGATATATATTATGTCTTTTTTTATTACTTTGGATAGTAACACCGAGAATTGTATTTTTGAAGTGAAAACTTCTTTAGGCTCGTCGAGCGGTATCTTCGATGGGAGATAAATTTGTAATTTCGCGTCATGACATGCTAGTAAGCGTGATCGACCGTATTGCGCTTACGCGGGTTGCGTCAGACTTGCAAGCGAAGTATAGCGGCCTGTGTATATGTAATATTAATATATTGATAATCATACGTTTGATTGATTGATACTTTATAAAAATGTATATAATTATTGCTCCGAGTGTCAATAGATATGAAAAATACACTAATGTTAAAAATTTCAACAAACAAATTCTGAAATTCAAATATTTATTTATTTATTTACACATTATGCTTTAAATACGCAATGGCGGACTTAATGCCTAAGGCATTCTCTGCCAGTCAACCATTAGGTGATGCAGACATAAATGTTGGTAGGTGTAAAAGGTGAGGTTTTTATAAAATTATGTTTAACCTATTTAATATCACAATATATAAATAAAATATCAACACCAATATACTACATATATACTACACACATACAATACATACACATAACAACATACATAAATATCAATACAATAAATAAAAGTATAATAAGTCAACATCAAGTACTAAATACAACATTAACCAGATAATTCTGCTAAATGACACTGGTAAAGCCGACGAACTCAGACTCTGAAACGGTTAGATGACATCCTGATTTCATAAGGAAGCGCATTCCATAGGAGAATATATTGGATATAGAAAGAGGAATGTACAAGACCGGAAGTATGGACAGGACAGCAAAGAATAAGGTTATTAGAAGAGCGAAGGTTAAGGTCATGATTAGAGCATAAAAACTGAAAATGTGGAATTAAGTAAGAGGGAGTGTTGGGAGAAAATAGAAGAGAACATAGAGTTGTCAGCGCCCGCAAACTCCGACGCTGGCGTATGGGCAACCAATTAAGCTCTGAACGATGGCTCGATACACGGTCATACTTACGAAGATTAAAAACAAATCGAATGCAATTATTGAGTAATCTGTCAAGTTTGTTAAGAAGGTCAGCGTTCAGATCGTAAAAGCACACATAGCCAAAGGAAATATTATAGATTGCACTAGCATGGTTTTCGTTTTAACTGGGAGAAAATTTTTCAGGCGATAAAAAGTCTTTAGAGTACCGATCACTTTCTGACTAACCTTGGAAATATGAGTTCTCCAATTTATCGGATAATAAATATTGTCATTCACACTATAATTAATTTAAAAATTCAAAAGAGAACATAGTTATTCCATTATTTTGAGTTTTCACTTCCGTCGGTCAGTCAGTCAGTCATAAGACTATATCAATTATTTTTTATAAACAACACTGTATGTATTGTACGAATCAAGCACAATGTTATTGAGAAGTTTACTAACGTATAGTTAATAGAAACTAAACACAACCACATACAGAAAGCTCAAAGCTTAACGCACTGGTAGTCAATTTGCCTCATTGAAAAAAATTGTAACGAATCATTTTGTAAAAGAAACCTTTCTGGGTAGCGCGTGTAGAAAACAGTTACCGCCCCATTCTGTACCACTTTAAAATAATGTGCCGATCCAAGCGAATCTGCGTAACCGTTATTCTGAATTCGCCGTGTACTTTCAGAAAATTCGCCTATAACTATAGGTTTATAGGGGTCGGGTTACAAGCTCCGCATTACCCTGAATCTGCCTAAACTAAGACCTGTCCTTGATTCAGGAATGATATTGAAATAGATATGGCATTTGTAATTTAGTGAATGTGAATTATTCTAGCATCCATAGAGCATCAAGAAATGCTAATCCCGTTAATATTTTAATCAAGATAATTCGCGAGAGTTTGTTACTATTTGATGCAAAAACTCGCGTAATAGATTTGGATAAAACTGTATAGTAATTTAGGTTATACATCAGAGTAACAGTTCTGGCAGAATTAGTCTGTGGTAGCTTCAATATCATATGTCCATATTTTAACTTCCCTCCCTCTTTTTTTACCATCCCATACTATTCTGTGGTCATTCTTGTCCATTTTATCTCACTATCTTTGGTCATATGTCGTGTCCATTGCCACTTTAATTGCTAAACATTTTTTAAGTGAAACTTCTAATGCGACTTCTAACAAGGTTGCGTTAAACGTTTAACGCTACCATGAAGGGGGTATGAAAGCACTGTTAGGTTAAACGTTCAACGCTCCTGGGGAGGGGGAATAGAAAGAGACAGAGCGAGAAAGATAATCTAACATTTCGTATCTTACTTTAGTTATCATAATCCCATTGTAAATGTTATAGATTTGGATATTTCTCCACTCGAAAATGACAATTAAAAGATACGATCAATTGTGAATTGTAAGCAATGTTAATAAAGTTTGTTTTAAAGAAACAATATGATATCACTAAAAATCAATTTCTTCCTATTTTGATTTCCACATTACGAAGTTTCACTTCTTCCACGCGGAGGGACTCCACGCACTACTTTTTTTAATGTTTTTTTTTACTTCTGTTCTTTATCTTATTTCTTGTGCTCTTTCCCGATCTTTTAGTGAGATTCCCAACATACTTTTATATATTACAAGGGACTATTACCTACCTATATTAGTAAATATAGACTCCTGTACCTTACACCACACCACACGGCCTGCACGCATTATTATTTCGTTTCCGTTTAGAGTACTTTTTAATCCACACTTTCACTTCTAAAGATCGTAAATAGATTAAAAGAAAACTCTTTAACTATAATTTTATAACAGGTTCAAAAATGATTTTCTATCTAATTTCACATCCTATCAATCTGTTATCATGATTTTCTTTATTCATTGTTGACCAGTCAATATTCCGACCTGATTCTGATACTTGAAAGTATCATTTAAATCCACAAAATTGTTAAATATGTCTTTCTTGTACAGAACATAGAGTTTATCATCCAACAACGTGCCCACTAAAGTGTATTCTTCATTTGAAAATTGATATACATTATTAACTTTCGTACATCGGAGCGTGACACCCGTGGCAGCCATAAAGCAGCCCGTTACACTCACAAATCGGGCAAAATAAGAAAAATATTGAAATTTTAGCAGATCTCCCATCGCAAGCGAACTTATAACACATTGAATGATGTTTCTACTTAAACATCTATTTATTTTCAAGGATGCGTTTGGATTTTTTGATTATACTGCTGGATATGAAGAATCGTGACGATTAATTTGCGTTAGAAATTTACTGATAGAAATCGTCACGTAAGTAAAATGCGTTGTGCCTCCTCTATGTGATTCTCTCTCCCTTTGTCTTTTCTTTATTGAGAAATTCAAGTAGTGGAGCAATACTGGGAAATTATACTAAAACTAATTTTTATTTAGCGTTTTAACCCTTTGAACTCTAACTTTTTTGTCATTAGTATTACCAGCAACTCGAAAACAAAATTATCTGCTGTTATCGATAGTATAACAATCCGCGAGCCGTGACCGTCATTTGTCGCCAACATTTTAAATGGCTCCGCCCTCGAGTGCAAAGGGTTTATAAATTAATATTTTCTCAAAAATATTAAATGTAAATTTTTGATTTGATTCTCTACTATTACATTAAGGAATTACATTGCGGTCTGGGGTCCACTGACCACTGAAGTTTTTTTTCGGTTGATTATGTTTAACTAAAATTTACAGACCCGAAATAAATGTAGACATCTGTGCACATAGGAAGATACCCATGTAAATATCACCAACGTATATAGTTACGACTAGTTTACCTCGCATGGTAAGTTAGCTACAGTCCAAGTCGAGGTCCAGCTACTTTTACATCCTTACTGTTTCAGGTGAGTGCCTTAAGCGTTCTCTCCAATGCCCGATGAAGCTGTGAAGACCCGTCAGGTCAACAGCATGTAGGCAGATCTAAAAAACAGTACAAGGATCATTGGACCGTTCATGTCTCTGCAGATATTTAATGACTATATTCAAATGTATATCTACGTACTTACTTTGTAAGGTGTTTTCTTTATCATTTGTACTTAATTGATGTTGGTAGACAGTTTAAAGATCATCATCAGCATGCAAAAGACCCACTGCAGGACCATAGGTCTCTTCCCGAAGAAACTTGTAGGCAGAGTTACCACGCCAGCTCACGACGTATTAGCAATTTCAAACTCCGAGAAATCCACAGCTCTATATATTTCCTCATACGGTGATACTACATGGATATCCCTCAGGTTCAGGTTTTCCCACAATGTTTTAGTTCATCGCTAGCCGTTAGTGATACCAATTTAAATTAGTAAATGTACGCGAATTCCGAAAAAATCCTTGATACATGCAGGGATTCGGACTTGCGGAGATCAGATTGATATTGTACCAGTCAAACGACTCGATCATCACGACTTCAACAATACAGGTTAAGGATAAAGATTACAATATATTGGATCGTTTATATTTCCACAACGTATATATATATCAGGGGAGTTGCTATTGACCTACGTTCGTACTATTGACTATATCGGGGGAATTACTATTGACTGGTTAATATTTACCCCATTCGGAAGGACCATTGGTTGAAGATATCGGCGGTTCGTGCATCTTGATTATTATTGACTTTCAGCTTTAGCTACATGCCTTAAAAGGCAACCACCGACGATATACTAGGCATCCTCGCTCAGACAAGTGGGCTAGTCATATCTACGGATAGTTCGGAACTATATTCTGTAATGTGTTTCTATATCGGCTAACAAATTATTCGATTGTTCTTGGTAGATCGATTAAATCATAACCAGGTCACTATAGATACCGTCATACTTTTACATGGATGCCATTTGATCTTATCCCGAATGAATGTATATCATACACTATATTATAACTTCGTTTCGCCTTAATGTGGTTTTTTTCTTAGCCTACCTTTTTAATAGATACATACCAACATATAGAAGATTTTGCTATGGTGCCCCATAGAGACTGTTCGCTTTTCCGGAATACAAACTAAGAAATCGAATATTTTAAAACAAACTGTAGTAAAACGATAAAATTACATACGTCAACTCAAAAAGGAAAAAAAAGGATCGTAATTACGGATGCGTTCAAGTTGCTAGTAGCAATTTGAAGTTGTGGTCACAATTACAGAAAAAGAAAACTGATTTTTAGGTTTTCCCGTGTAATTTTTCTCTCCATAAAATCCTTCCTCAGAGTTCAAGGAATAGATCAAATCAAAATTACTCGAATTGGACTAGCCGTCTTCGAGTTTTGCGCTTAGCAACATATTTTGCAAATCATTTTCATATAATATTACTGTTACCTATACATGCCCATTAAAATAAAAGAAAGACATGATATAAATACTAAGAATTTGTTCATAAAATCGGTGTATACTTGTATAAGTAGAGATTTCCTACTTCCTAATTAGATTTCCTAGAACGTTATTTCCTATTTAAAGTACTCGCTCTCAATGCCTCTGTAGATATTCGTAAATATATTATATTTACGGTCTCATTTATAAACTAAATGCGTCGTAAAAAGTAAGCTATTGGTCAATAAATTTTGTAAAAAGTGGAGAGTCCATTAGCGCCTTATGTGAACTGAATGCGAAATTACTTAGTTCGAGAGTTACAAGGCTAAGGGTGGAACTGTGAATTCCGTCCGCTTTTACTCATGAAAAATAGTTTCATGTAAAACTTCGTTCTCGCGAAAATAGTTTCGGTGTTCCTGGGAACTACGTATTTTACTCGAGTTTATTGTGAACTATTTTTTATATTCATATTATCATAGATGAAGATTAACATTAATAAATTAAACGACTCAATGATTAGCGTGATTGGATATCATATTGATCGATGTAGATTCCAATCTTTCAAAATAAGCCGGACTTTTGGGTGAAAGACAACATCCTGATAAAAACATAAAATGGTGATAGGGCTATGACTTTACTTACCTGACTAGCTACCACCTTCAAGTTGAAAATTGTCGCCAAGCACCTGTTGGTGTATTCCGGCAGTTGCACTTGAGAGCCAGTCCCTCTCTCGGCTTAGCGTATTACCATTTTAGATCAGATCATTTAACGCTAAATGAATTTGTGATTAAACGCTAAGATCTATATAGAAAATCACATGTTTTTCTTACCGCAAGTTCCATCTACAATATTGGCAACCCTACTTCCAAGGTTACTCGGATAATGGACTCCGATGCGTTGGTATCTATCAAACTTTTCCCATTTCATTCGTACATATCACCATATAGACTACTTTAGTAAATTTATTATAGACTAAGAGCTGTCAAGCTTTAAATTAAGTAGATTTTTTTCCCAAAAATTATAATAAGAAAAAGGATTTTTATATTAAAATACTAGCTATAGCTTATTTTTTATCGTAGTACGACAAAGTGACCGCACTATGCCTGATGGTAAGCACAGTACAATCCAACAACAATGGCGACCACCGAGAGACTAACTATCGATCGCCGGTCGCTGCTGTCTTACCGGCATGTGTAAGTATTTCTTCACGTTGCGCTTGAAGGTCTCCATGTCATAGGAAAGAGGGAACACACTGGCCGGGTCATTGTTCCACGGCTTCACGGTACGGCAAATATAAGACTTTGTGAACATTTACTTCGTGCCTAGATACGCGGCTTCGAGTAATGTTGATTTAACTTATCTCTCAGGAACAGTATTTTTCTAGACAATAGGTACCATTATATCCTTTTTGTATTTTCGACAATATATTTGCAGAGTTTCATGAAGATCGGTCTAGTAGTTAAAAGCGTAACAAACACACAATAGTTGGAATGTTACTGGCACGTTAGTGAAGTATAGCGGTGTGTAGAAAGAATTCGTTTCTCTTCTAAATTTAAATGTTATACCTGTTTCTATACTAGTAAATTAAAAATACTGTTCACGCATACATTTCTATCTGTTATAGAATTATACCGATACAGCGAAATCAGTCTGAAAAATACGCCAAATCACTGAAGAAACCAGCATCAATCTAGAATATGCGATAAATCACAGAGTACATATTCCATCCGAGAAAAATTTGGTCAATAGTATAAAGAACAACATAGACGTCCACACCGTGCGACCGACAACAGTTCACTGATATTTTGTTTCTATGTGAACGCCAATTTATCTTGTTACCTTCTAACAAATCTGTACGGTGTGGCTTTTCTAGTATTGATTTTGTTTGTTTAATGGAGTATATTAAGGAATTTCCAATTTATCTAAAGAAGCTGTTTCTAAATCACCGTAAAAAGTCAGTTAACAGTGTACCGATAAGGTAAAATGTAACCATCCGGGCTTATGGACTATGAATATAAAGGAAAATTTATGAACAACAGTTCAACCTGTAATCTCAAGTGATATAACAATAGCAGTTCACGATTGAAATCTATACTAATATATAAAGTTTGTTTGGTTGAACGTGCTAATCTCAGGAACTACTAGTTCGATTTGAAAAAATCTTTCGGTTTTAGATAGCTCATTTACCGAGGAAGGCTTTAGACTATATATCATCACGCTAACACCAATAGGAGTGGAGCGCTAATGAGGAATGTTTCAAAATTGGACAATATTTTCATTTTGATTGGTTTCACTGCGTTAGTATTATATAGGTTGACACGGTAACGTGGTAAATTTCTATCGCAAACATTTTCAAAGATTATTTTATGTTCCTATTCAAAAAGTTTATTCTACGTTAGTTTTGTTTCCAATTTTTTATTTGCAATCTATTACGTATTATTAAAGTGTGTGTATGTAAAAATAAATAATAACTTTTTAGGTAATGAATATAGCTACAAATAACAAAAAAAAATATTTTTATATTCGGTCGATATGTATTTATTATTATATTTTATCTGTTTGTTTGTTTGTTCCGGGTAATCTCCAAAACGACTGGACCTATTTTAACGGGAATTTTTCTGGCAGATAGCCGAAATTATAGCGGTTAACATATTCTATTTTATTTGTCCAGGGCTTCGTCCGCATTGCTATTTCCAAAATGGTTGAACCGATTTTTACGGGATATTCAATGGTAGATAACAGACCTCATAAAAAGTAATATAGGTATTTTATTCGCCTTCGGCCGCAGTGGCATATCCGAAATGCTTGAACTGATTTTCATGAGACTCCCACTGGCAGCTAAGTAATTAATGAGCAATTTTATTTTAAGCTAGCGGGCTCAGCAGACGTTATCCTACCCTGATTATAAAAAGAAAACTTTGACAAATTATACCTAAACCTTCCCCATGAACCGTTCTACCTACTGGTGATAACGGCATGAAAATCCGTTCTGTAGTTTTTGACTTTATCGCGAACAGATAAAGAGATAGACCAGAGAACTTTGTTTTACACTATGTGGTGATGAACTGTTACCTGTGCATTCGTTCGTGTGAATTTGATCACAAATATTTTTTTTACTGTAAACAAGCGCGTGAGACGTGCGCTGTACTGGACTCCAAGAATAAATGTATGTAATTTCAATTATATTATCATTTTGGTCGATTTGGCGGCCATTTTGTTTTATTTACCGCGTTTGCATCTACATAACTCGGTGATTATAGCAACGTATAAGAATAACTTAATTATATCGACAATATGAGCATGTTATATCTATATAATAAAAAAAATACTAACACTAACTAACGCTATATCTGAAAGTAATGAAAATTTTAAGCTATACATTATCGAACAATAGATGATAATATTTTATTATAAAGATATAATATACCCATATTGTCGATATAATGAATGTACTCTTATACGTTGCTATAGTCACAGTTATGTAGACGAAAGCGCGGTAAGTATAACAAAATGGTAGCCAAATTGACCAATAAGATAATATAATTCAAATTACATACAAACATATGGCTTTCAATTATGTATATTTATTCTTGAAGTCCAGTACAGTGCACGTCTCATGCGCTTGTTTACAGTAAACAACATATTTTTGATAAATTTCAACAAAAACAATAGAACATGTGACCCGCTAAAATTTCAGACATCTGCCAGGAAAATTCCCATTAAAATAGGTCCAGCAGTTTCTGATATTATCCAGAACAAATAAACAAATAGACAAGCAAAATATAATAATATAAAAATAGCGATAAAAAAATATATATTTTTGTTATTGGTAGCCATATAATATCCATTCAGCAATAAGTTGTTATTTTAATCTATACTAATGTATAAAGCAGAAGACTTTGTTTGTTTGTTTGATTGGACACGCTAATCTCAGGAACTATCGGTTTGATTTGATAAATTCTTTTGGTGTTAAATAGCTCATTTATCGAGGTAGGCGATATATATTCTTCATTGGTGATCTTATTATTATTATTATTGATCTTAGCGTGATGATATATATCCTATAGCCTTCTTCGATAAAGGAGCTATCCAACACCGAAAGAACTTTTCAAATCGGACCGGTAGTTCCTGAGATTAACGCGTTCAACCATACAAACAAACAAAGTCTTCAGCTTTATACATTAGTATAGATTTATTTTACACAGTGGTACATGTAATTTGCTCAATGATTAATGTCCGTATTGATTTAGCTTCGGTGTAGAATTAATCTCTTATTTTGTCTTGTTAAATCCTATTCAGTCTTAAACAAATACAAACGTAAAATTAAAGTTGATTTTTATTCTCCTGAAGACAAAGTATGTTTTTATAAAAGTACATGTATAATGATTAATATGTTGAGTACGTGTTATACAGTGCTAATTCAATATTTTGTAGAAATTATATTTCAAAAATTTCAATTTTTATGTTATTACTATTATTTAACATTATTTAACTGTTATCAAAATATCTGATTTAAAATTGTATAATACACAATAACAATATCTTTAATTATTTTATGATATTGGTAACAGATTTACTTTTATGTGTTATTTTTATCTGTGCCGGAATAATGAGTGCGTTTGTTAGGAACAACCGTTTTTTATTTCTTTTTTCGAACTGACTACGCTATTAGCCTGATGGGCCTTCACAGCTTCACCGGACTAAGACGAGTGCGTAAGGCATTCCACCGCTTAGCAATAAGCGCAAGGGAGGCCGAACATCGGCTTGGGCTGTTACCTTGAATGCAACTTTGCGAAACTGTCTAAGCTAAACTAAGCTAGCTATTCATACATATAAGAATTCCTGTGACACATGTGTGTACACTGTGTACCGGCATGTGAGCCTCACGAATTCAAACATGTATTTCATTTCTGATGACTAGGCTAATCTTAACTAACCCAGTTCGAAAATAAGGGAAAAATAAAATAAAAACCCTTCCACCATATGTGCACATATGCACATATGTGGGGGTGATCTGTGTTCGGTTGCTCAACTAGAGATTGAAAATTTTCAGTGTCACTGTATCGTGATAGCAGTGTGCTCGAGGGCTCCACTCCGGGGGATCAAACCTAGTCTTGTGCCGTTGCCTAGGAGGGGGGCAGCGTGTGTACGGGAGCGAAATTTACCTCCAGACCACGACAGCGTGATCTGTGGTTATGCGCGCGTGTGCGTACACTCGTACTATTTGGAGAGATAGACGGGTACTGAGCGTTCGCAACCGTTATTTTATTGGGAGGATCGGTAACGGACCAATCAAAAATCGCGGCCAATAAAGCAGATTTTTATATTATACTTTCTCTAGAACCGTTAGTCTGTGCCACGTCGTATCATTCCAGGCAGTCGTTTAGACCTCAATCCACGTCCGCCACTATAACGCGATGTGTTTCAGTTAATGAGAATGTAGATTGGTTAAGCATGATTCGACGGAAAACAATTCAGCGCAGACGTAGACATAATTCAGCAAGTTGTATGGTTTCACTAACAAAATCTAAAAATATTATGTACATTTTCATCTTAGATTACACGGGCTTGAAGAGGTTGTACTAGCAACGTAGTAGTATAAATCGTAAGACCAATTTCGCTCCACTTTTAGATATCTTATACTTATTTATATTCTTTGTGACGTGAAACTTCTTATACAACGGTAGGGAAAAAAAATCGTTACATGTTACGTGTTAAACGTAAGATAGGTGTATATCGCTACCGACCATTTGAGCACCCCTGGCTTTAAATATTCATTGAATATGTAGGGGAAGTTTATATTTTCTTCCCATGTAATGTGTCCCATATGAAAACAACAAAAAACCTGGTAGTCTGTAAAGTCGATTTACGGACGATAATTTTACGTGATAAATTTGAGAAACATAGACGAAAAATTGCATAATTTTATAAATTTAATTGAATTATTTTATATATAGATAGATGAATCACAAGCCGATAGCGCCTCTTCATCGCTTCTTGGACGCTCGGCTCAGGCGGAACGTGACAAGAGTCATGCTTTTTCATGCGTGCAGTCGACGTTCATCGATTTATAAGACGTTATCACGTCAATAATATTAAAAGTGTAATTGACAAACAGATTGTAATTGCAAAATAATAAAAATTAACACTTCCGCCATCCAGGATGAGCTAGCACCAGCAAAGCGAGACCGGTGACCGGCGGCGCGCTGTGCGCTCCGAGTGCGGTGATGGTATTACGTTATTGCGTTGACCGGCGGTATAAGAATTATAAGCAGAGCGTATTATAGTGGAGCGGATTATACTCCATAAGTATTCTAGTCCACTAAACCTTAGAAATCCAATTTCCAAGTCAATATAACGATCATAGTGTTAAATATCCCAGTGGACGTTACTTTGCACTTCCACTTGAAATTAGTTGGCTGCTTTCACGTGTCACTGCAAAAGAAACCATTGATTTTATTTGCGCGACGAGTACTTGGAATAGAGTTAAATTTGGAACTGGAAATAGAATGTATGTATTAGGGTAGTTCATTTCCGCAAACATTTTTTTTTTCGTTGCTCATGCAAAATATTAATCTACATATAGAAAAAAAAATTCTCACCAAGTTTAAGCTCTTAATATTAATTTTAAGTACTTACAATTTAAATTTAAAGTTTTACCATTCAAAATGCATTTATAAAAATCATTTTTTTTTCAAATTTCTAATGCTTACCCGGCTTTTACAATATTGCAAATCGGTTTGATGGTACTTGTGGGGAATTTCACGCTCTTAAAAATAATCTTGGTGTTTTTTTGTGTAACTCGCACTGGTTCACCAGTAGGAGTCGTCAAAGTACAGTTTTTGAAAAAAAAAATTCTCTTAATTTTCAATATTTATTATTAATGGTTCAACAATTTAGAAAAGAATTTCCAACGTGCGCCAAAAAGCTATATTCAGCTTCAAAATCTTGATGTGTTTTGAATAACATTATAGTAATTATTTGAAATTTTTTAACTTGTTTTTTATAACTATTTAGATGTTTATTACGTTTAAAGTATTTTACATAATAACGTAACCTTCTGAATATTCTGATTAAATTTTTGTTGCTTTTTTATGAATTCATGTGTTGTTTTTGTATTCATTATGAGTAAAAAATCATACTAATTTTAAAAAAGTTCTTAGTGTAGGGAAATATAATGGTAATAAATAGAAAAAATGAATCTAAATAATATTATAAGTTAGTATTTATCAATTTCTTACATTTTCTGGTATAAAACTAGCTGTAAATTCATTAAACATTGGTCGGATAACTTTTTTTTTATGAGTCAATTCTTTTTTTGTTCCTACTTTTGGCGGTTTGTTGGAAAAATTAAGAGAAAATATTTTTTTTTCAAAAACTGTACTTTGACGACTCCTACTAGTGAACCAGTGCGAGTTACACAAAAAAATACAAAGACTATTTTGAAGAGCGTGAAATTCCCCACAAGTTCCATCAAACCGATTTGCAATATTGAAAAAGCCGGGTAAGCATTAGAAATTTGAAAAAAAAATGGATTTTTATAAATGCATTTTGAATGGTAAAACTTTAAATTTAAATTGTAAGTATTTAAAATTAATATTAAGAGCTCAAACTTGGTGAGATTTTTTTTTCTATATGTAGATTAATATTTTGCATGAGCAACGAAAAAAAAAAAGTTTTTGCGGAAATTAACCACCCTATTATGTATAGAATTGTATCTCCGTAAAAACTTAGATAAGCTGGATTTAAGAAGGCCAACATAATTGAAATACCAGAAACAATAACAAATTGGTCATTTCATGGTTCAGGCTCACTAAGACCAATAACATTTTTTTAGGTAATTGTGTTAGGTTTTATACCAAAGTCCCAAAGCACATTACTGATTTGCCGGATAGTGAGTTCAAGTACCATGTCAAGCGGTTTTTATTCTTGTCGATACTTCTCGATGACTGGATTATATTCCGAACCGGTGGTAGCTTTGACGTCTACAAACACGTTCTCCGGGCCTAAATTGAATAAAGTAATCTTAATTTTAGAAAAATCTAAATATTAGGAGTTGGAAACAACAAAAAGTAATTAAAAGCGTTGTTAGTTGACAGTTGAAATCGAGGTTAAAGGACGGCTGAACCTGTCGCCAGTAGACAACTTACACAAAAATAGCTGTGAAATACGAAAGTTAGAATTAATTAAAACATGCTGCACATTATAAATAATGTAATCTAACGTTATAAATTTCCGCAAAGTAGCTTCTTCATCAATATAATAGCTGCAAATGTTGTTATGGACAGAAATAATGTCTCCAAGATAGCAAAATTTCAAGCTTTTTTCGCTCAACCTCCGTGTCATCATATCTATCCCAATTAAAATGGCCATATTTCAGAACAAGACCAGATCAATTCTAAATGAAAGTGTTCCTAATAGTTTCCAATATTACCAATTCCACAATCTCGTTACACTATTAAGCGTATTTAATTACTCTTGTAAATTATTTCGTATTATTTTGTTAAAACCGCTACGTCAAATCCTGTTAACCGCATTAATAAATAACGCTATGAAATTATTTTCATTTGTACGGTGAAGATAAATGTTTTATAGTTAACGAATATTTTGTATCTTTTACATTTCAATGATTTTATTTATTAGTTATTTTCTAAGTTAGGGCCGTAACATGCATAATATTTGTTACAATCGTTACGCTTTGGAATGAAAATTTTGTAGGTGGTACAGCCACGCTGAAGCTACGACTGGTTTCAGCATGAATGGGTCAGCTCGCCCGGGGTAGTACCATCATCTAACAGAAAACCGATATGAAGTAACAGTGCCTGCATTGTTGCGTTTCGTTCGGTCAAGCGCTGGAGACTCACCTCCCCTCTCCCCCTCTCCCCCTCTCTCCCCTTCCCACTCCTCTCTCCCCCCAATACAAGCTGGCAACGCACTTGTGACTCCCATGGTGTTGCCACTGTTTATGGACGACGGTGATCACTTATTATCAAGTGAGCCGCATGTTTACTTGCCTCCTTTAATATAAAAAAAAATCATATACCTCCATAGTCATCATCATTTCCTTATCCTTATCCCACCTACGTAGAGTCAGCAAAACATGTTTTCCTTTTCCACTCTCCCTTGTCAGATGTCATCTCAGTATTTGCACCTTTTATACCCATATCATTTTTCATACAATCCACATACCTTTTTCGGTCTTCCTCTGCTCTTATATCTGTCCACCATCATACTCAAAACTTTTCTAGTTACATGGTTTTCATCTCTCCTCATGACATGCCCATACCATACCAATCTATTACTCCTCAACTTCTCTGCCACCGGTGCTGTTTTTAAACTTCCTCTAATATAGTGATTCTTAATCTTATCGATTCTAAACCACACATCCACCTTTGCATTTGCATCGCTGTCACATGTAATTTTCCCTCATCCATTTCTTTCGTAGCATACAGCATGACTGCTCTTATAATAGTTTTATACGCCTTTCTCTTGAGTTTCAAGGTCATTCTAAGGTCACAAATCACTCCATATAGGGGAAGGGAGGGAAAGATGTAAGGAGTAGGCAAGATGGAAACTACCAACCAAACCCGAATCGCGCAACGAAGTGCCAGAGTCCACACGCACACAGAAGCAGGTAGCCATCTTACATTTACGAACGACAACTCAGTTCGGCTCGCGACACCTAACAGAGTATACATGTAATTCTTGTTTTCGCAGCAAAATATTACGCAGATATTGGGTTTTTGTGATACGATTATTTAAACAAGGTGAGTAATATTACTACTATGCATATATATAAATGATATATTAGGAATAGGTTGTGTGAATTGATATTTAAGTAAGAGAAATAATAAAGCATTTTTAAAGTATTGATATTATTATTGGAAAGGGGCATATGGGCAAGATGGAAAATTGCGCAGTAGGGCAAGTTGGAAGAGTTTCCATCTTGCCCGCGCACTTATTTTGTTTTAAATTTCTATAATTAATATTGTTGCTTTTTATTGTTTTTAGATGGTGAACTAGTAAGTTTATTAGAAAAATCAATAGAGGTTCTTGGACTGAAAAATATACTGATACTACAATACTAATCAACCGCCCGCTTTGAACGATAGTAAAGTAAAGCAGAATGAAGAAGAGTAACTTCATTTTAATGATAAACAGAATGAATTTACTGAAGATATTATGCTTGAAACTCGTTCCAGTGTTATTGATAAGAGTTGGGATCAACCATCCACTTCGAACAATATTTCTCCAATTACAATTCTTCCATCACCAAAAGTTACTTCTACTATAAAGAAATGGAAAGTGAGATGTCAAAAGTCAGAAATCTTAACTAGTTTCCCATTCAAAAATGCTATCGAAATGAAAAATGAGATGAAAGCTAAACCAAAGATAGTATTCAATCGGACCATCAAAGCAAGGAAAATAAAAGCAAGGAAATAGGAACCTGGAAGAATAAAGGAAAAGGAAAAAAAAAAACAGAAAAAAAAAATCTACAAAATTTAGAACTGTCTTCACAAAATAATGTGGTCTGTGTATTATGTGGAGAACCTTATGTGAAACCACCAACAGAGGACCAGGTACAATGTCCAGTATGTAACGATTGGGTACATGAATTGTGTACCGATACAGAAAACGGTAGTTATATGTTCGTAAACTGTAGTGATTTCCTGTACATTCCATCTTGCCCGAACAAGCTTTTCATTCTGCTCTCAGGAAGATGCTGCTCAAGACGGAATATTTGTCTTTTTTTTTAAATGCTCATAAAAAAAATATGCTTATTATTAATATATTTTTAATGCTTAAATTTTATAACTGTATAAGATCTCTTTCGAGACTAATTTAAATAAAAGTTTTATATTACGTTGTTTAATTTTTTTATACAACATAAAGTTAAGTCTTCCATCTTGCTCTCCCTTCCCCTACCTCCATAATCTATCTGTCTTAACTAGAAATATGTTCAACTGGTACAATATACACTTTGTATTAATTTCAACAGATATTCAAATGACGGTATAGAAGTCCACTCTAATTATTTGTAGTCTAAAATCACAATTAAGGTTGTGAATGATTTTACCGCTTTCAACGCTATGAATATAAAGCCAGACTTTTTAATTAATTTTCAATGGAATTATTATTTTTACATTTCGTACGTAGGCTATTTTCCTAATTGCTTTAAAGGAATTTATTTCAAATAACTCATAGTTAAATAAAACTAGCATTTCTTTAATATACTTTACTGAATATTTCGAAGGTCGAAATAAAGATCTCACGACATAAGATAAAATGAGAGTAGAACATAACATATACGAGTATGACAATGAAAGATAAAAAGTCTGCGGCACACGAACTGAAACTAAAATTAATTTTAAAGTTATTGTTGATAAGGGGTATTGAAAGTTAAGTAGGAATACAATTTTAGAAAACAAAAAATAAGACGAATGTAGCTTTATGAATTACGAATGAAATTCATGAAATTCCTACGAAATCCATAGTCAAGTAGATTTACAAGATCGAAAAAAAAATAGTAATAAAAGTATTGGTTTTGGAGAGAGAAGACGTCTATTATTTATTTTAAAAAATGTAACTTTATTTGATATAATGAATCTGCAAGGTAACAGTAAAATCTGTTCAAAAGACGAAGGCAGAAAAACGTCAGCTAAAATGTAAACTGGAAGCAGACAACTTTAAGGCCAGAGTTGAAGTAATTACTCAGAAGATATTTATCGGAAATATAAAGAAAAAAAAACAGCAAAAGAAGACAAATAAATTTGACTAAATTATTTTGTAATATTTAGTTTGCTTAAAAAACTTTATTTATTAAATATTTTTTATTTATTTCAGTAATTATTCCATATAAATAATTATTTTTAGTGGTTAACGGGATTAATTTTGTAACATTTTGTTAATATAGTTTTTGTTTTTACTTTTTCAAAAAGTTTTGTTCATATTAATGCTCCAAGCACATAGTAAGGCTGTCTCCGAAACGCAATATTTTATCCAAAATCCTTTACAATACTTATTTTAATCAGAAACCTTCGATGCTAGACAACAGAGACAGTAATCCTATTTAAGAGGATCAAATTTTTCGATAATTCAGCGTTTGGGAAGGTAATTCAAAACCGCAGAGTAAATCTGCTCTTTGAACATTTAATTATCCGTCGTTATAGGAGAACACGTACAAATGCGCTAATATTTCGTGATTAGATGCAGTATTAGTATTTAAATCAATGTAGTTCTGTGATGAATAATGGATTTTAATGATGAATTGAATGTTTAGAAGACCTAGTGTCGAATACATTTATACATATAACTATATATTAGGATGACCGTTTTTTTTTCGATTATGAAAATATATTAGTTTATCATGTTTTAAGAACCACTTCCAAAGCGCAACTTAAAAATAAAATTAAGAGGCCACTCTACATTTATTTTAATTTCCGAAGTCGTCAAGGGATAGTGAGCATTTTTTTATATAATTTAATAAATGTAGGTATATATCGGCGCCTACCCACGTTAGCGCTATTCCGTCACGCCTCTCTCCCTACTACTCGACTTGTTTCGACATAAAAGGAACGGAGCGACCGCTGTTAAGGCTCGGCTGAGTACCTTAAGCGCTCGCCTTAGTAGTCCGGTGAAGCTGTAAAGACTTTGCCAGGTCAATAGCATAGTCAGTTCGAGAAAAAAAAACCGTTAAGGCAGTCTCGGCTGTAGCGTTGTGCGGGACACATTGTACTGTGCGAGTCGCTTATCTTACACTCTGAATAATTAATTTGTACAAACAAATTTGTTATTATTTGTAACTAATTAATTCGTAATTTACTGTTCCAAATGGTCTGAATTAATAGTAATTAATTATTATTTTATATTACATTGTCATTATATCGCCATCTTGACATCCTGTTTGGGTGACTATGTCTACCGGACATCTAAACTTGTTACAAAAGAAGGAGATATGGGGTAGTTTAGTGAGTTACAAACGAGCAATATAAAATTGAGTTGGGTTAAGGGGCATTCTTTGGACGGTCATTGTAAGGTGACGTTATGGAGAGGGAAAATATAATTTGATTCTCATTAGTAGTGTCATTTTTGTAATGAAGAGTTCTGGCCACGCACCATCATATATATACTTCTTTTCGCGCCATTCAGTTGTAGCTTGAAACAACGATTCCATTTTTATTATAGTTTTTATATGTGTCATTATAGTTCGATAGAAAAATGACATCATAATAGTAAAGCATAAATTAGGACTAAATATTATTAAAAAAAAAGGACGCTGACGCTTATTCCACAAACCTAGTTTTCTAAATATCACCGTCTGCATGCATTAAAGTTAAACTTGTTAAAGAACAAACGCTGTAATGATTAATTTTCCCAATATAAAAATTCCAATAATCTTGGATCGAAGAAATAAATACAACAAAATGCCTCGAGGAAGTTACATAAAAAATAAATGTCGAAACGATGCTTTGTCTGTCGACCTTTAAAATCATTATTGAGATAAATCAGAAGACAACTAAAGCGTGAAAAGTCGGAATTGAAGGCTCCAATTATTTCTCAAGTATTTTTCGGAAACGTGAATAGAATATTTGTCAGAATTCTTGATTGAGAAATAGCTTAAAATTTTCGTAATTTTTTTGGAAATTTAATGTTATAATATATTTTATGTTAATGACAAAGTCTTACCAGATCAGTAACCTATAAAATGGTAATTTTATTATTTTAATGCAATCTGTGACTGTTAATGAATAGTTTTTTGTTGTTATATTTCTAATTAAAATAACTTATTTTGTATACTCATAATTTTTTTTATACTTATATTTCCTATATATATATATTTATAAATGAAAATATTAAATCTTAAAAAACAATTGACTACTTTTTGTGTAATACGTGTAGGAACGTACCGTCGCATAGACGAACATTCCAAAAACTGTTGAAATAAGTATTGTTTTCTCAAATATCTTTAATCAACTGATTTCATCTATTTATTCTTTTATTACATAGATGTACCGCTGTCTGCCTACTGATAAAACTATAGCGTAGTATTTAGATATATAAAGTGTTAGACTACGTTGGCCCACCTCATTTAAAAGGCCGGCAAAGAATTTGCGACTCTTCTGGTGTTGCTAGTGTCTATGAACGATGGTGATCACTTACCATCAGGTGATCCGCCTGTTCGTTTGCCCCCTATAATACACTTATAATTATTTTATAATATCTATATTAGCTGCTGTCCCTTTCAATAAAATATAACAGACGTTAGATATTAAAACCCGTTTGGCATGGTGCTTGAAGTTACTATTACAAATGGAATGATTAGTGAAGCGTCACCGACATGGTCGTGATGTATTGCGCTTGCGTCCCACTAGCAACGCATAGTACTTATATGAGCTTGTGCAGTCCATATCATTAATTAATTGATAAACTATACAAAAATGTATATAATAATTCCTCGAAGTGCCAACAGATATGAAAATCAGACTAAAGTTAATATTTTCAATTTAAATAATTCAAACTATATTTCATTTAAAAAATAACACAATTATTTCATGTTTTGATTTTTCACTTCTGTCGATAGTCCTTATGGCTGCCTCGACTTTTTACCCTATATAGCTGTGCCCGCGTTATTAATGCAAGCGCCCAAAAATTCCTTGTTACAGCTTGATTCAAATACATTGACACTACCTCTATCGTCTAGACATACAATAAGAATGTATTACTAACGTGTTTGTACTTTTTAGATTTTTGTGAAAAATTTGTTTCAGATATCTAGGGATAAGTAATTAAGTACATTTCAATCATTTTTAGAAATGTCCGTATGTCTGTTTGTTTGAACACGCATCACTGTTAAAGTACTGCGTTCACGATAAAATCATAAAGCAATATACTCGAGTAGCATTTAGTTTATGTTTCATTAAAATCGATTCACTCTATCATAAGTTATTGCAAACTTAATAACGACGCGAATTGAGTACCAAGGAACGTTAGATATGTCAATCTTTTTTTTTCAACAAGTTTCCACGCGGACGAATTCGCGGGCGCAGCTAGTATTATATAGATAAAACCATATCAATTATCACTGCGTAGTCTAAAAGTACTAAACACACAGAAAAACAAAAGCAACTTTATTTATTTATAGATTTATATCTAACAGTAATGGCTGTCGATCCATTGTCATCCCTCCTGCAGTACTACAGCAAATGTTATAAATGATTAAACATCAGTTAACAGCTCAAACAAAAATATCTCGTTATTATCTCTTTAAACTTTAATAAACGGTGATTCCGTTCTATGCCGTCTTTCTCATCCTTAATTGGGTATAGCGCCTCTCGGATTTAATCTTCTGAACAAATTGAAACAAATTCAAAAGGGTTCGGTATAGTAATCTATATTCATCCGTCGCGACATTGAATCGTCTGTGTGCTGCGTTCAAATGATATTAAAAAATATTGTAACTATCTCACATAATCAATAATAAAGAACAATATGAATTACATCATTACATAGTATAAAACAAAGTTCCCTACTGCGTCTGTCTGTTCGCGATAAACTCAAAAACTACCGAACGGATTGTCATTCGGTTTTCACCGGTGGATAGAGTGATCGATGAGGAACGTTTTAGTATATAATTTGTCAAGGATTTTTTTCATAATCAAGGTGGGACAACGTTTGCCGGGCCCGCTAGTATTAATATATAATTTGACAACTGGACACCGCGCGATGATAAAAAAATTATATTGTTTAAACTAATAGCGAGCAGTGAAATTTTCTGGCGAAATAAGAAATTGAAATGTTTCATGCATGTGATTAAGGAAAAAAAATCTTTATTAGACTAAGAAGGCATTTAAATTCCCATTTGTAAACTTAAAAGTTAGTTAACAATATGATTACCAATTATTAATCAAAAATTATGATAAAAACGTTTTAACCTCAATCAGCCGATTCAACAACACACTACTGAAAACATCTATATACCGAACACGATACGGATGGGCCGACGCTATGTTGTGTCGCATCAAGATATATCGGGTGGTCATGTATCAAGGTATAAGGATAGCACATCACACGTACTAGACCAAGATCCCAGAGCTGCCAGAACTAACTTATTTTTAAATGGATGAAACCTTATGCTTTGAGTAGCTTTTTATGTACTTATAACGCTATCGCACTCACAGAGTTCGAGATTGTATATTTTTAAATGGCTGATTTTTATATATGTTGTGTATAATATAATTCTAAAGCAGGAACCAGTGTCGCCAGACACCTAACCATGGGCACAACTTCTGCGAGACACTTTAAAGCAGACAAAAAAATGAGTGAACTTAGCTTATTTTTAATATGTTATTCAGACAACTATTACAAAACTATATTTCATCAGCCAGATAGATAAAATATACAAAATCGTTGGTGTATATTTTTTATACATAATAACATTTACGATTAGATTAGCCGACAGCTATAATTAAACTTCTCTCAAAGCTAATTCCTAATCTAAAGAGATTACTTTTAATAACTGTCTAATATGAAGACGAAGCAAACTTTGATTAAGAATGATAATTAGGATTATTTCTATGAATAATTTAGTACATACCAAGGAAAGTTTGATTGGTTACAGCCTGTTAGGTGGATTAAGTCTTTTCGAAGTAATACATCTTTTGACACGTTTGGGTAAAATAATGAGAGCAACTTGTACGATGCGCGCGCACACTAACACTTAAAAGCGATACCATGAGGATGATTACACTATTATTTGATAGATGTTTTAAAATATAATGAAATATGATCCAATTCGATAACTTTTTTTGATATATCATAGGAGGCAAACGAACAGTTGGGTCACCTGATGGTAAGTGATCACCACCGTCCATAGACACTTGCAACATAATGCAAGTGCGTTGCCGGCCTGTGTATGAGGGAGGGGGTAGAGGGGACGAGGAGGAGGGAAAGGGAAGTGGGCCTCCGGCGCTCTCACTGATCGAACGAAAACCAAACACAAAAATGCAAGCACTGTTAGTTCACACCAATTCATGCTGAAACCAGTAATAACGTGACTCTAACACCTACAAGTGAATACTGTTAAGTAATTTAGTAAGTGATGTAGCCTTCATGTGTTTCTAAAACTTAACTTAAAAGGTTTTAGAAAATTAGTTCACATAACTATGTAAGTTATTTAATAATTTTTTACCTACAGTTTATTTTAATTGGGAATTACTTCACTTATTGAAACAAATTACTCAACCGAAAGTTTCGCGGATTCATCCTCTGGGATCGAAGCAAATGTTTAATTAACAACTTTATTTGCCTTTAGTAAACTATAGCTTTGTGGAGATCATTGTAAACGTATTTTCGACGAATCTGCAATACAAAATTGATTATTACTAGACTAGTTTTTGAAAGTGGCTTCGCGCATTTATTTAGATTTGGTGAATTTTCTACTATTATTTGTGCTCCTGTAGAGACCCCTGACTAGTTGTATACAAAATTTGTCGATAATTCAAAACACACACTAGCATTTATTATATTAGTGAGTATTTACGTTAGAAATAATAAAACCAGCGGTTTGTAATGACATTCGAGATATTTACACATAAAAGTACAGTCAAAATAATTTACTTCTTTATTTAAACACAGTTTAATATAACTTAATAATGTATGGTAATTATTTAATCGTACAAGACGCTGTGTCTTCTTTCGACTGGTGCAGGTGCTGACGGGTCGGGGGCCCATCTTCCCACTGCACAGGTCTGTCGCATGGCGGAGTCCGCCTCCTGATTAAGATGGGGCTCTGCGGCAGATTTTGACGGAGGGTCAGCCACGGGGGTGGAACAATGAAGGTCTACAGAGATGTCGTGCCTCCCCAAATTTCTTTCGGTGCGTTGAGCTGTATTTTTTGGCAGGAAACCGATAATTTCGCGTCACAACATCCTAATAAGCATTATCGATCATATTGCGCTTGTGTCAGACTAGTGACGCATAGTATAGCAGCTTGTGTACATCTAAAATTTACAACTTGTATTGAGATAGTCCAGCCCATAATATGTTTGATTCGTTAATAAACTGTATAAAAATGTATATAATTATTGTTCGGAGCACCAATACACATGAAAACCAGACTAATGATAATAATTTCAATTTATAAATAATGAAATTTGAATAATTTAGTCTATAGTTAATTTAAATTCTCAAAAGAGAGCACAGTTATTCCATTGTTTTGAGTTTGCACTTCTGTCGGCAGTCTTTGTGACTGCCTCAATTTTTTTTTACTGTAATTAATATATTTAAGGTTCACGAATACACGTTCGGTAATATAGCATGTGCTTATATGATTTCTTTGGTTTGTATACAACACTACTAATTTAGATATGATATATCCCTTAATGCCAGCACGATTTTATTTTATTTAATGAATTTTATATATATTTAATTTTACAAATTAATACTTCCCATAATTGATTACGCCGATGTAACTTGTCCAGATCTTACAGAGGAGTTACTCAATAAACTCGATCGTCTGCTAAATTTGTGCATTCGTTACATTTTCGGGCTGCGTAAGTACGATCACATTTCTCAATTCCGTTCGGAACTAAGCTGGCTTGATATACGTTCTCGTCGAAATGCTCACATACTGCATTTTCTCTATGGTGTTTTATTTGAGCCTCGATGTCCACACTATCTCCAGGAACGATTCATTTTCCTAACGACTATATATACTATATATACTATATAACACTATATATACTATATTTTTGACAAGTCCAGTGAAATTCATACCGCTAAACGAAGCATACATATCATACGTATATCAAAAGCGTAAAACAAAACGAGTGGCTACTGAATAATTGAGTCACGATTCCAATTATCCGACGATTCCATCGGCCGCTGCCGGCGAAACAATTGTCTGTGCTGGCTGAATTTACTGCCAGGAATGGTTTATATTGGAGCATATTATTATCTGGAAGTATTTTGGATCTTTATATTTACATTTCATGTTTTTATTTAATTTAACTAACTACTCTATATTTCGCTGCGAGGTTGTATATATGGAACAGTGCAGCGACCAAAATTTTCTTACAATTTACCACAACTCGGGGAGCACATGCAGGGGAATGAGAGGTAGACTTCTTACGGATGCGAGTAACATAACGCTTTCAGAAGTAAGCTTTCCTTGGCCTTATTGAGTGTCAAAATGCATCATGGTCGAATGTCGACCACTGGGCGACCACTAGTGATATTTTAATTACAACATATCAGAAGTACAAACAAAGATATGTGGTGCATATGACACTGAAATATACTGTTCTCGAATAATAAATGAAATACGTTGAACCCAGCAAAAACTAGAGTTTGATAAATTAGAACGATTTCAAAAAGCGCACGTTAAAATATCTTACAGAATAATGTTAACATTGCGTTCATTAAGTATTTCCTTATTATACATTTATTCTAAGGAAACTCTCTCGAAACATCAGAGGACGAACATTAAACTGCTTCTCATTAAGATGTAAAAGTTAAGAGCTCATTTAACGTTGTCGGTTAATGGTTAAACTTGTACTTTGTGATGAGGATCTTACGTGGTAAACATGGGAAATGGGACTCTCTGCTAACATAATTTTGTATCTAATTAATTAAATATGTTATGTTTCTAAAATAACATGATTTATGCCGACGACATTGCGCTGACAGACGAGAATAGGCAGAGACTGGAGGACAAGGTAAACCGGTGGAATGAGGCGCTGGAGAACGGTGGTCTAACACTCAACGTTGCGAAGACCGAGTACATGGCTTGTAGTAGCACGGACTCCGAACCCTTAAAAATAGGTAACAAATGCGTCGCGAAGACCAGCAGCTTCAAGTACCTAGGGTCTGTGATACACGAGTCCGGGTCAATCGATCACGACGTCCAATCTCGAGTAGGCGCCGCTTGGGCGAAATGGCGAGAGGTCACCGGCATCCTATGTGATCAAAGGATACCCGTTAAGTTAAAAGGCCTGGTGTACAAGTGCATCATCCGACCGGTCTTGTTGTATGGCAACGAAACGTGGCCGGTCCTAGCTAGACATGTCCAGCAGCTACACATCACTGAGATGAAGATGCTACGATGGATGTGTGGCGTTACGAGACTAGATCGCATTCGAAACGAACACATCCGTGGTAGCCTTGGAGTCCGTGACATCGCAGACAAGCTGCAGGAGAATCGACTCCGCTGGTACGGCCACATAAGTCACAGGCCTCCTGACTACATTGGAAGTAGATGCCTTAACATAACTGTACAAGGCCCAAGGTCTCGTGGCAGACCCAAGAAATGCTGGTTGGACGTGGTAAAGGCGGACTTAAAGGAAAATAACCTCACACAGAAGGATGCCGAAGATCGGGCAAAGTGGAGGAAGTTTATTAAGAAAGCGGACCCTGGTACTGGTAGAAGAAGAAGAAGATATTTCTAAAATAACAGCTCTTACAGATTATACAAAGTATGGGTCAGTATTACTAGGTCCAACGGCAAAAGTATCACTGATTGAAACATTTCTAGTCTGAAGTTTCAGGAATTCGGTATCTTAACCCTGCACACCAAATATATTCTTGATAATTTAATGTATATCCGCAAAAACTTAGATACACTGGATTTCGTAAAAGATCAACATATTTTAAATACTAGAAATAGCTACAACTTGGTAATTTCATGATTCAGGCTCACTAAGACCAAAGACAGTTTTTTAGATAATAGTGTTAGGTTTTATAACAAAATCTCAAAGCAAATTATTGCCTTGTCGGATAGTGAGTTCAAGAACCATGTCAAGCGAGATTTAATATCTAATAGGCTGGATTATATAACATGAAGTCCTTCTCTGCGCATCCATTAAAAACGAATGTAACTATTTATGTTTTGTAAATATATATAAGATGAAGAGATAAACCAGATCGAGTTTCTTGCCCGTTTCTACTCGATGACTGATTTGTTTTCCGAACCAGTGGTAGCTTTGATGTTCATAAGTGCCTTCTCAGGGCCTAAATTAAATTAAGTATTTTTGATTGATTTTGATTTTGAAGAGGCAGTTCTTCCGCAATTTCGAGCTTCGGCATGTAGCAGCGAATTTTTCGGAATTCGCCTAGGTACACTTACTAATTTAAATTGGTATATCGGCTAACGGTGAAGGAAAACATCGTCAGAAAACCTGATAAATATACATTTATTACTACTTTATGTAGGAAAACATCTGTGGATTTCTCATAGTTTGAAATCACAAATACGTTGTAGGCAAGCGTGGTGATTATGCCCATACCTTACTTGGGGAAAAAGCACATAGCCCTACAGTTGATATCTTACAGGCTGATGATGATTAAACATTGCTATCCTAAGACTGCGCTCGTGGTTCTATATTCCAGTTTGAAACTACTAGAGCTGTCTTTATAAACGCAACGTCATAAAGTAAACAATGGAATTTATTAATAAAATAGGTCTCGCCTAATACTCGATTGTGACTTACTTTGTAAACAGATGCAATTGGGTCTCCAATAATGACTTGTGTCAATACTGTTTTTTTTACATTCCTTTTCTTTACTGCGATAAATGCATTGTACTTGGACGTGTTCTAAATATATCAGCTATAATCTCATTGGTGTTTGCATTTCCGGCCTTAATCTATCAGAAATAACAGTATAATTTTCACGAAATGAAAGTCGCAGGAATAAGCTAGTATTAAAATAAAACTGCTAGGTAACTGACTTTAAGTGACCTGAAATAATAGAATTTCCACATATGCCGGTCGTATACTCCATTATATTTTTAATAAAAATAAATTTCTCATTTAACAATGTGAGAATATAAGGAAGTTTCTAGACAACAAAGTAACGCAGTATTTTAGTAGCCAACTCCTTGTCGAATTCTGCACGTAAATACAACAAAGTTAGTAAACACAACCGCGTTCTTGTGGTAAAACTTTCATAGTATTCAAGGCAACGACGCTCTGGAGTTTAATTACATTCTAAAAATATTTTGTCTTAAGTGTATATAGTTATATAGACAATTACAAGCGATCCGCCTTTAGATTGTCTAATGTATAGTATTGAAATTAATGTATGTATTATATACTGAAACTACCTGTGCACTTCATAGATTCTTTATGAGAAGTTGGCGTGACTGTAGTTAAAGGTTTAAACGTTTTAGTGGTGGTAGAGCCACGCTGAAGCTAATATTGGTTTCAGCATGAATGGGTCGGCAAGTCCGGGGTAGTACCACCCTCTCATAGAAAACCGACGTGAAGTAACAGTGCTTGCATTGTTGCGTTTCGTTAGGTCAGTGAGAGTGCCTGAGGACCACCTCCCTTCCCTTCCGCTCTCCTCTCCTCCCTCCCTCCTTTCCCCCAAACACGGGCTGGCAACTCACTTTCGACTCCCCTGGTGTTGTTAGTGTCTATGGATGGTGTGATCACGTAACATCAGGTGCCCTGTTCGTTTGCCTGCTATACCATAAAAAAACTGCAGTTAGTAGTTATTAAATGGAGAGGTGTTGGATAGGTGTATAGACAGATAACGGATACACGGATATAAGGTTATTTCTTATACATTATAGTTTTATGGTAAACCTAGAGCGGACATCGCTTACAAGTGCAGCTGCCGGAACACATCAATAGGTGCTTGACGATCAATTTTCAACGTGAGGGTAGTAGTTAGCCAAGAGGACTTAGAAAAAACCCTACCACCGTGCTGTGGTTACATCACGATGCTTTCCTTCACCGGAAGTTCCGTCTCAGTTAGAAGGATTCGAACCTATGCCCATAGCCGTGTCTAAATATACTATTAACTATGCCATCGCTTCAAAAAGTGTTAGATAAGTATAAATATTATATCAATCATAACAGCTTCGTAAATTACTCCTCAGAACAACCAACACGGTAAATAAGATAAAAGACGATCAGTGATATAATATGGTTTTGTAACCAAATTTATAAAGATACTAATGGGCCCGCGACACGTGATTCTGCCATGATATTAAAAAAATCCTAAAAGTTAACCGCAGCCCCACCTACCGGGTCCAATTGAATCTAAATCATTCTTAACTCCACTTGAACATACACGAAAAATTTCATCAAAATCTATCCAGCTGTTTAGAAGCAATTCAGTCACATACACACGGATAGAAGTATTATATCTATAAAGATGATTTTTCAATCGATCCTTAACGTAAATAGATACCGCATCGATCGTGCAGGTTTGAAACCCGCAACTAATCGGAGATTTCGCTGAAGCAAACCATTGTTGTAAAACCGAAACGTATTTTCTATTGCCTATTTCTAAGCTACAACGTTAGAGCTGAAAGTCTGTCGCCAAGCAACTATAAGCATGCTGCGGCAGTCCTTTAAGTTTGGCGAGTTATTTTCCTTGAAATTGCAACCAAACGCTAGAACATATAGAATAAAAAAACGTCCAGGTAGTTATAGGAACTGCCGACGGAAGTGAGGACTCAAAATAATGGAATAACTATGTTCCTTTTTTTAATTTTTTAATCAATTATAGTCTGAATTATTTTAAATTTCATGGTACGTAAATTGAAATTATTAACATGTGTGGTTTTAACACTTATTGGCACTTCGAAAAATAACTGTTAATACAGTTAATTAATTAAACAAATATATGGTGGGCTGTACAAACTCAATACAAAACATCAATATTAGTTGCAAACAGGCCGCTGTACTACGCGTCGTTAGTCTGATTCAAGCTTAATACGTCATGTGCATGTCGGTTACGCTTTACTACCTGACGCTGACGCAAATTCATAAGTTTTTGTTCTCCCAAAAATCGCTCAAAAGAGACTCGTAGTAAGTCTACACCATTCATAACGCGGAGAACATGTCTCAGAATAAGAAAAATCTTCAATAATAATAAAAACTGCTTATAAATAATTATATTCAAATGGACAAGGTAGTTTTGAATACAAAAACAAGACCCCATATTTCTTCATAAATAATAATGTTACAGAACTTGTTCGTATAAACTTAAGTATTGTAAGGGAAAACATGTGGATACGAGGCAAACTCCAACTTGGATGTTGTTCGAAACTTCGTTATATTCAGAACGAATTATCTTGCGATATAACAAAAATATTATACATACACATAACTAGCTACGCTAACTTTTCATTGTCAATTTCAAAACTCAAACTCTATACTTAACTCTTATCAATTTTAAGCCCGTTCTGATAAATTATATCACTACTACTTAGACTCTATGGAAAATCGTAACTATATGTGTATTAGCTTTTGCTCGTTTTTTTTTTCAAACTGACTACGCTATTTTTTTTATATCATAGGAGGCAAACGAACAGGTGGGTCACCTGATGTTAAGTGCCCATCACCATAGACACTAGCAACACCAGGGGAGTCGCAAGTGCGTTGCCAGCACGTGTTTGGGGTGAGGAGAAAGGAGGGGGAGAGGGGAAGTAAGCTTCCGGCACTTTCACTGACCGAACGAAACGCAACAATGCAAGTATTGTTACTTCACGTCGGTTTTCTGTGAGAGGGTGGCACTAGCCCGGGCGATTCATGCTGAAACCAGTAATAACTTCAGCGTGGCTCTACCACCTACATATTATAGCTATTGGCCCGACAGGCCTATACAGCTTCACCGGACTACTAAGGCGAGCGCTTAAGGCACTCAGCCGATTTTATTTAGCAACCAGCTTAAGGGTGCACGGCACACATGCTTGGGCTGTTGTCTTAGTCACGGAACATCGAAAATCTAACCAAGCTAAGCTAACTACTCATATATATAGGAATTAGTGAGATAAACAAGTGTATCAAGCATGTATACCTCAGCAACTCGTATCAGATAAGTAAGTTAAACTAAACTAACTCAGTTAAACAAAAATAATTTAGAGACTATTTCCTAATCTACTTAGATTATGTACGTAATAGTTAATTAATGTATCATAAGTATTCCTAGTTTTCTTTGTGACTTGAAAAAAAAGACCATACAAAGATAAACCGTTTTGAAAAGTCACTCCTCATTTACAATATTAATTAAGGTATATAATATTCTGACATGAACTTTATCGGCCAATGAAAATTTGCCTGAGAGATTGGCCCGGATAAATAGAACTTTAAATTTTATTTATAGTAGCAGGCTTGGATGATGTCCCGCTCTGATAATAAAAAAAGACAAATTATATACCTAAACCTTCCTCATAAATTGCTTAATCTACTTTTGAAAATCGCATGAAAACTCGTTCAGTAGTTTTTGAACTCATCGCGAACAGACAGACAGACAGACGTGGCAGAGGACTTTGTTTTATAACATGCTATGATGTATGCTGCTATATACTTCACTTAAGACACATAGATGCTATATATTTCAGGGATTAATAAGAAATAAAACAAAACCCACCTGAAACCGGTTAAAAGCCGTTACAACCAGTTATCCCGTAGGAATAGGCAGGTTAAAATTTTCCCACCGGTTTACCGGCGCCGCGTCGCGTCGTTAAAGCGGCGAGAATTCTGTGAAATATTTGGCTATTATTCATTTTAGGGGACAATTGTCACTACGCTCGACGTGGTTAAGCTGAGAATACACGACCTACCTTTTTTTACTTTTTAAAGTGATACTTTTTTAATCGCCTTAAATTTTTTCGTCCATCTATCGCATGTCGCATTCCAGCCGGCCGTGGAGTAAAGGTAACGTGACCGGCGTTTGGCAGAGCAGCCAAGGCCAACATGGCGGCGCCCATGACTCAGTTCAAAATGATTCAATGATTTAAAAAAATATTGTGCTGAGTCTTTAACATGCGCCTATTATCTGAATTATTATATTTATTATGTATTCCGAACCTTAATACGCAAATTGAAATTAAAATTTATAGTTGGATATCTTGTCTAATATTGATTTCCCATTGTCATTCTATTTTTCAATTAATAGGTTGACATTAAAAACGTGATTTTAATACCCTAAATATAATATTTTTTCGAAAATTTTCAGTTCAATACCGACGATCCGAAAAAAAGTTTTACTTGCAGCGTTATTATTTCATAAAGCCACAAAATGTATTTTTTTCTTTTATTCTTGCGGGAAGTTCTTCTCAGATTCCCACCCCGCCTGGTAGCATAGGTGGGAGTGCAGACTTGTAAAGACTCTCGGCGTTCTTCTCGCACCATTTAGCTGGGTGGGGAGGAACTGCCTTTGCAATACTTCTAGCCGACTCGGCAGGTGTTGGCCCCTCAGCAGGGTCCTGAAATGTGGTTTTAAGAGGGAAGGCATTAGGCCGTCCATGACGAACTGGTGGGCTGGTGGAACTAACAATAGGAATACAGATCTGGCATCAACATAGACACAGTGACGTGAAGTAACAGTTCTTGCATTGTTGCGTTTCTTTCGGTCAGTAAGAGCGCTGGAGGCCCACTTCCCCTCTCCTTTCCCCACCCTTCTCCTCCTCCCCCCTCTCCCCTCCACACAAGCTGGCAAGTCATTTGCGACTCCCCTGGTATTGCAAATGTTTATGGACAGTGGTGATCACTTAACATCAGGTGACCCACCTGTTCGTTTACCTCCTATAATATAAAAAAACATCGACAAATCGACAGAAATTCTTGTGATTTAAGGGGTATAATCTTGAATTAGTTCAAAGTCAAAACTTACTGTCACCGTATATGTGGAAGATTTTCTTCTGATAAAGTGAGCTTCGTCAATATATTTTATTTACTCGCGTATCTAATAATTCGATTTCTCAGTGTGTCCTAAACTCTAAATACAGTGGAAAGCTAAACATTTCACGTTATAAATTACATTTGAGGGTGAAGCGAAAAAGTGACAGTAAAAACTTTTGTTTCTATGTTTCATAAAACAAATTTACGTGGTTATATTATATTTCAAATAAATATTACTTTAATAAGAAATTCAAAAAACTTATTTCATAATGGCTTCTTATTTTCCCTTAATTGACGTCGGAGTAACATTTGCCAGCGTCAATAGTTTATTTATCAAGTTAGTTGATTTTTGACAGTTTTTATTTAATAACTTGTAAATTAAATAACTTCTGTTTTTCTATTTATATTTTTCCTATAATATTAAATAATATACCTAAACGTGTAGGGAATAATGACGACACCGTATTATAGATATGACATCATCCATGTTGACACCATCATTATCATATAATAAGAATGTAAATCTAATATGTCTGTACTTTTTAGATTTTTGTGAAAAAAAAGTTAGTGGTTTCTTGGAATAAGTAGTACAATACATTTGAATCATTATATTTGTTTGTCTATATGTTTGTTTAATCACGCATCACAGCTAAAGTACTGAATTCACGATAAAACCTTACCTCAAAAAAATCATACAAATATACCCTTGAGTAATATTTAGTCTTTTTTCGTTAAAATCGGTTAACTCTATCAAAAGTTATTATAATTTGAATCATGGGTCAAGGTACGTACAAGAAAAGAGTAAATAAATGCAATTCAATCTCTTACGAAAACAACATATTATATCATTAATATCTAAGACACAATAAGCGAAAGACTGTTGTTTTGCATTAAGTTCCGTGCGTACGAAGTCGCAGGTTCAGCTAATTAATAGTACAAGCCAATATTTTAAACAACAGATATCGTATAACATCCTTGAATATAATTAGAGAATATTTGCAGAGATGTAAAAGATTTGACTATTCAAGCGATATGACCTGCTTAGTTGACGATGGTCAATAGTAATTAAGTATTTTTAAGATTGGCTGACTTATACGTGCTAATAACAATTCAGCACGGGTCAATAGTAACTAGTCAATTGTAGGTCATTAGTACAAACGTGAAGACACTAAATAACTAATATGAAAAAACTAGTACGAGCGCCTCGTCAATAGTATAGTTACAATAAATCACACCGAAATAAATATTTTCTATTGGTAAACATAAAAATAGGCCACTATCAAAATAAATCAAACCAGCTGAGACCACGGCAAAAACAGATCCTTTTATGAATAGAAACGTGATAAAATAAATTGTTACGCAATAGATTTCAACATCACTAATAATAATATAGAAAATGTTTTGCTTTGAACATAAAAAAAAAATGTAAAAATGATTATTTCTACTTTGTTTCTGTTGGTCCGATAACATAGGCTGTGGTTGTTTCGGTATGTCGCATACCGTATAAAGATGAGCTATAGAAAAAGTGTGTTCTGTTCTGATATTCCTGGGTTGGAATAATTGAATCAAACTATCGTTTATATGTACTTTCATTTTGAAGAAAACGTATAATTCATTATATTGTGGATTCATCATAAAATTATGGCAATGCCATAAATATAATTGAATAACAAAGACTGCGATATAATTAATAAACTGGTAGACACGTCTGTGCATTTATTTTCTCTCAAATTTTGTGAAGAACAGCTTACAATATTATAACATTATCACAAATATGATCTTTAAAATATTCAACTACCTACCTGTGCGTACACTCGTATTTACTCGAAAACTGCTTTCTAAATTGTATACACGTAAACTACGCATTATTCCAATATTATTAACGGAAACTAATAGTAGTAATAGTATCTTTAATAGTATTAATAAATTCTAACATAAATAATTTAATAAAAAAATAATTATCTCCTAATTTTGATGTTTTTTTTTCTTAACAGGATACATATCTATTGAAGTCGAAATTTAATATTTTTTCCAGATTAATATGGAACTAAATCCAAGTAAAGATTTAGGCTATAAATCTTATAACTTTATCATAGGGGCTAAGCAGTTAACACAGATAAAAATAAAGAAACCAGGACACCAAGTAGTGTCAAATAAAATAAAAGCACGTTGTTCCAAAGAAAATGTACAGAGCAGAACCTGTACCAAATTTATTGTGTACATATGTAATGTAATGTATGTTGTATGCAAAATACTTTCTTTTCAATAAATACACTTTTTACATTTATTATAAACTAGCTGATCCGTGCAACTTCGTCTGCACCAAATCGGTTATTACAGGTTTCATTTGTATTTTTAAACGTAAATAATCTTAAAAAAACCTAAAACTCGATTGCAGTGACATCTAGCACTTCTAATTATGAATCCAAATTATCCAAGGACTTACTCAAACATACACCCAGTTGGTATGTGAGAAATCTTTTAAAATAAGTCTAGAACCTGTTCGTAGCATTATCTAAATTGTCCAATGAAGATCAAAACTAACTTACATATATTGTCGATAAATGTCTTCCCAGTACTCCTTGTAACTTCATCACTTAACATACTGTAAAAACTAAACTTTATCTACATTAAATTTCCATTTTGTTTTAGTTGCTTGTTTTATAAGAATTTGTAAAATATAGGTGATATCTGCATTAAATCTTAGTTTTGTCAAATTTATTTTACTTTTGACATATAAACCACTTTTTCATTGAGATACTGAATTTGGGATAATATACCTTTCTAACAGTGAAAGGATTATTGAAATCGGATGAGTAGTACCAATAATTCCTCGAAAACAAAACATTACCTCTCTTTATAATATTAGTATAAATACAACATAATATGGTAACTGCAAACACCTCAACTGATTATTTTAATCGTAGATTCACAAACCTGAACCCAACTACTTCAAGACTATATATAATATTTAGAAAACTAATTTTATCAAATATCGAAACAACACACGTGCTGACAGAACTCTAATTGAGATTCATCTTCTTCAATGGAATGTAACTATTATCTAGGTTTAAGTTTTAGGAAAAAATCTTTTCACCTTTGTTTAGCAAACATTTTTTATACAATAAAATAAATATAACAACATATAAGTGACAGTTTCGTTTTCACATATGTTTCATGTGTGGTTGATAATTACGCATAGAAATGTCATGTAACCGTAGCTCCGTTATAACGTACTGAACATTATATGGTCCGATGGAGCCGACGGTTCGGAACCCAGCGATCATTCTTTTTTGGTGTTTTATTTAAAGTAGCTTAGGTAAATATAGCTTAAATTTTTAGCTAATCTGTCTGCTATATATAGCACAGAAAAAATTTACCAACATCCGTCAAGAATTTCATTAACTAAAAATGTTTTCTTTCGTCCGTTATCCTGGAGAATCCCTTGCGTTTTATGAGACAAAAAGTATCCTAAATGTAATCTTTTAATATTTGTTATCACTGTGCCAAGTTTCGTCAAAATCAGTTCAGTACTTTCAGAGTGATGGGTGTTCACAGGGACAGATGGACAGACGGACAGAAAGACAAACAGATAGACAAAAATTTTAAAAGGATTATTTTTAGCTTCTATATCCATAACAAAGTCTACCCCGATTATAATTTTCAAAAAATATTTAATGTACAAATTTGGTCTTGTTACAGTTTTATTATAGTATAGACAGATAGAAGATAACATGTTAAAATATAGATATTTTGATATTTAGCATTTTGTACCTAAAATTCTACCCTCTGTCTAAATCTATGTTGTCATCTCATGCGTCTGTTGTTTTTATTTATATTATATTTACAAAGCTTAACTATTTGCGCAGTAATAGTTAGTCAGTCGAATTTAATGTCCACAGAATATGTATATTATTGAGAAGTATTTTTACTACTTTTGTACATGTTACAGTTTAGTTTTGCTATATTGGAAAGTCGGTAATATATACATGGATTGTTTGATTATAGTGTTCATAATAAAATATCAAATAATAAAAAGTAAGTGCAAATCAGGATCTGGCTAAAGAATATGAATTGAATGAAATAATCATAATTTTTGATAAATACATAATACTAACGTATTGCCTGGTATTACTTAACTTTTGGCACGTGATTCCCATGGATATATTACAGATTTTTTTTAAATTACAATTATATCATAAAATACATTTTATCGTAACGAGAACAAGCTATATTATAGCTTAGAAGTATAGCTCAGGCTTTAAATGCGGTTTCGGTATATCTCACTTGACTTTAGTAATAAGTTTTATACCATTTTAAATGAAAGTGAACTTTAATAAGTGGTTTCAAAGGTGATATTCTAATGACATATATATTTTTTGGGAACTCTACGGAAAGCGGTAAATGGGTACACAAAACGTTGTCAATTCTAACATGACAAAAGATATTTTCACAGCAGCAAAGGAAATAGGATGATGCGGTCGACCCAAAACGACGTCAATTGTAATTTTTACATGACGTACATAAGTATACGCAAAAACAGTTCGAAGAATATATTTATTTATTTGTTATATTTTACACAACATACCTAACACGTACAACAAAATATTTTACGATGATAAAAACAACGATGACTACCAACAGATATACAAGCAATCAGCAGTACCATGAAATGTGATAACTTAAAAGAGAGTATGCTGGGGTATTAATTCCTACCAGCCCGCTAGTTATTGGAAACACCTACCGATATTAACTGTTCACGGAATACTATATGCTTACACATGTCATAATTACGGTTTTTACAACCAGTGTAAGATGGTTACGACTCTACATTGAATTCTATTGAAGCCAGATAGTAAATGTCCCATAGGTGAGCCTGAGTCTGACATAAATAATACGCGTATTAAAGACGTAAGCTTAGAACTTATTGAAAATCACAAACGCTTAGAAATCTATACTTTTAGAAATTCTCATCTATTACAAGACTTTTAAAGATTTCTAACGAAATTTTCCTTCATCGTTAGCTAAATCGTTTCAAATAAGCGACATGGCTCAATTGTTAGCGTGTTCAGACACTGCGTCACTCGACGTAGGTTTAAACCCTTACCACTAAGTCGCAGCTTTCCGTGAACATTGTGATGAAACCTTAGTATGTTGAAAATCACCTACAAGTGGAATATCTGTCGCCAAGCATTTGTTGCTATGCTTCGACAGTTGCGCTTAAAGGTCAGTCCCCTCTCGGAGGTTTAGCGTGTTTACCATCTTGGACCCCATCATCATTAAACATCAGGTGAGAATGTGGTCAAACGCTAAAACCTATATATTACTTTAGCGTACTACCAGGCACTACTTTAGTAGGTGGTAGAGCCCCGGTGAAGCTATTACTGGTTTCAGCATGAACGGGTCGGCTCGCCCGGGGTACTCATAGAAACACCGACGTGAAGTAACAGTGCTTGCATTGTTGCGTTTCGTTCGGTCAGTGAGAGCGCCGGAGGCCCACCTCCCATTCTCTCTCCCTTCCCCTCCTTCCCCTTACCCCAAACACAGGCTGGCAACTCACTTGCGCCTCAGCTAGTGTAGTTAGTCTCTATGAACGGTGGTGATCAGTTAACATCAGGTGACCCACCTGTTCGTTTGCCTCTTATGACATAAAAAATATATATAAAGAATTAAAAAAAATTCATTATTCAATTATTATTCAAGATAAAATCATTTTCCATCGAATGGTCCAATAATCCTAACCATTCGGCCGTGAACGTTTTTCCCACGCTTCATATATTGCTGTTATTTACAATTACCAAGCCAATTTATTAAGATAAAACGCGTCATTTGTTTCATACAAAAAATCTCTGTTTTATCTCTGGATAATGGAAGTGTAGTAAATATTCTTATACCATACTATCTACAGTAACCACTGTCATGTTCTTATATCTAGATTTCTCCATAAACAAATATTATAAATCCTCAGAATATTTTACAAGTACTACAGTTGTGCAACTGTGTCACAATTTTCAAACTTTCAGTAAACAAATTTTACAAATGTGATATATAAAAGAAAAACATACAGACACAATCAAATTCCTTGTATTAATAAAAAAAAAATATACTAAAATCGATTCAGTTTTGGTGGTGGGAAAAGGAAATACGAAATCATGATTTTCTATTTTATGTATGTAATGCAAGCTACAGCTGTTTCTCTCTATTTGTTAGTTTGGCTGGACTGTGACACCAGTAGACTTGGTGGGACAAAATTCAGAATCTTATTGTGAGAAATAAAGATTTTTATTTAATAAAAATATATAAAGAACAAACAAATGTTAGTCCGAAAAAAACAAGTGAGAATCATCGAAAAAATTTGATTGTTATTTAAAAAAGTTAGAGAACTAAAAAAAGAAAGAAACAATTACAATTTTTTTTTCTAAAATTCATGCAAAAACAGCGACAATTAAAAACAATGTCGTTCGAACCATTTTCGACCAAACCACAAACTCTTAAAAGTTTGAAAAGCATTTCATTTGAAATGAGATTTGTTTGAATATTTTTCTCAACTGAAAAAAATATAAAGATATAAAAGCAGATAAAGTCACAAGCGACTACTAATATATTTATAAAGGATAACACAGAAACTTATATCAAATCATAGCTATCGTATTTATTATACACAAACTAGTTTCCTAAAGCACTTAGATTTACGAAGATAGCAGGAAAAAAGCCCATTTTTTGTTGTAACTAATCCACCTATATATAATACTCAAACAGGGTTTCTCTATCGCTTGGTAACACACCGTAAATTGGATACACGTTGTGTACAAATATAAAGTGAATTGTTCCTTAATGCGTACCTACTGGAGGCAATTTAATGGAGATTTCTTTTTTTACTAATATATAAGCAGCTAACAGGTACCATGGGAATAGAAAAAATATTTATATAAATTAAAAAATAAACAGTAAGGCAATTATAGGCTATTTGACACCACGCTACGAATCTCTGAAGCAAGGTCACAACTGTAAAGTTTATTGTGAAGTGTAGATCTATAAAATCTTTACTATATTTGCTTGTGTTCTTACTATGAGTAATTCTGGGAATCGAATAATAGACGTCATGTACGGTAGATGGTTTATACCACGCGTGCGCCTACGTACTGACTTAGTTCAGTGGTTAGCTACCTCCTCATCCAAAAGAGCTAAATATAAAAATACAAAAATGAGGTTTATTCTTAGAGGCTTTTATTAAACTGAAGCTTTATTTTACTAGTAATTTTTTTATGAAAATAATTAGGATTAAAGTACACTCTCGAGCTTACTTTTGCTAAATGTCTTTTTTTGTGAGGGACTGGCCGTGCTATTGTTACTTTTTTAAACGTGCCTCTGTACTGTAGGCTTACGTTTCAAAAACAAATTATCTCTTACAATAGTTATTAAATAATATTCCGTGTCAGCACTAAACATTTTTGGAAGAGCCATAGTGAAGGAGTGAAAGAGCCGCACTTTGCTGACTACTGGCTGAATTGATAGCATGTTCCAATACTATTTGTATTTGTCAAAAATCTCAGAATATGTTGGATTTGGGTTAAGAAAAAATCATTCAGTGTGTATAAAAATAATGATATTCTATGATTTGATTTATATGATGACTTAGTTGATAGCATGTTCGAACACAGCGTAAGTAGGCTCAAATCATTGCAACTGAGTCGAAGCTTCCGGTGAAGAAAAACATCGTGAAGAATCCATGGTTTTTTTTATCATAGCATACAAACGAACGTGTGGTTCACCTGATATTAAGTCATCACCACCGTCCATAGACACTAATAACAGCAGGAGAGTCGAAAATGCGTTGCTAGCCTGTGTTTGGGGGAACGGGAGAGAGAGGGGAGGAGGGCCTCCAGCGCTCTCACTGACCTAATGAAACGCATCAATGTAAGCACTGTTACTTCACGTCGGTTTTCTGTGAGAGGGTGGTAGTACCCCGGGCGAGCCGACCCATCCATGTTGAAACCAGTAATATCTTCAGCGTGGCTCTACAACCTACAAATAAATCAGTATGGTGGTAAAGCACCTGTTGGCATGTTCCTTAGTTGCACTTAAGAGGTAGTCCTCTCTAAGCTTGGCATGTTTACTATCTTAACCCACTCGTCATTTAACATTAGGTAAGATTGTGGTCAAGCGCTAAAACCTATAATGTATAAAAAAAGAATAAAGCAAGGACAATATGGAGAGTAGATGAGAAAATGAGAAATAGTAGTATTGGCGTGCTGTGTGTTGCGGTGGCGGGGACCGAGGACGCGTTGACCGCCCGTCGTAAAACGAGCATTTTTGAGTAAGACCGAACTGTGAATACCTACGTTAGAGACGTGCAATCCCTCACGATATGCAAAAATTTTACAAGATATTTAGTTCATTATTTGCTTCAAGGGTAGTGGAAATTTATGATAATGTAACCAAAATTTCTAAAAATCTTGTACTGTTGTAAAATGTTTTCTTTTTCGTTTTCCAACCTAATTACTAATAAGATTATGATGTACTGCTATTTTTTATTAGATATTATTTTATTTATAGTCAGTCAAACTTTTTAAATTTATAATAGAACGAACTTCGTTATAGTGATCTTTAATATATTTCAAGATGCTCTAGAAACTATGTTGAAGGTATAATTAAGTACAAAAACTTAATGTTTAAGTGATGTAAATAGATTTAACAAAAAGTTTTCACCTGTTACTTTTCCTCTAGAGAAACTAACGCTTAACTAGAATCTTAAAACTTAATTACTAACAACTCTTGTCCACTTATACATTTTAATGGATTTAGTTATTTCTCAAATTTTAAGGACGCACAAAATAGGTCATGAAGCTACTGTAAAACCTTTTTGATGACATAATATATCAAAATTAATTCCTTTTTAACATCCAATAATAACCTCACATTTCTGACATCACATATAAGTTGATCAATAAAAAGACATCATGAGTAGGTTTGCAACTCTATCGATATTAATATTATATCGAAAATAATATTGATATACATCAATCCTAACTAATATTATAAATACGCACGTGAGTTTCTTTGCTTTTTACGCTTCCACGTTTTAACTACTCAACAAATCGTTATGAAATTTTCTATACATAGTATCAAGGATATACAAAAGGACATAAGTTTTTTTTTTATATCATAGGAGCCAAACCAACAGGTGGGTCATCTGATGTTAAGTGATCACCACCGTCCATATACACTAGCAACACCAGAGAAGTCGCAAGTTTTTTTTTTATGTCATATCAGGCAATCGAACAGGAGGGTCACCTGAGGTTAAGTAATCACCACCGGCCATAGACACTAACAATACCACGGGAGTCGAAAGTGCGTTGCCAGCCTGTGTTTGGAGGAAAGGAAGGACGGGGGAGAGGACAGGGAAGGGGAGAGGAGAGGGAAGGGAAGGTGGGCCATTGTTCTCTATTTTGGGCTTTGTCTATCCAGTGGTGACCAGCTAACTTCTCTCTCTAACTATCTCATCTTGCCACCTCGTAAGAGGACTGCCTCTGAAGCGCTTACCCACAGGGCCAGTCCATAGTGTCACTTTCTTCGTCCATCGCCCGTCTTGCAGGCGTGCCATAAATAAATACTAAACATTAAAATATTGACATTGACTTTGGAAATATTACTTTACTCTTATGGCAACATGAAGCAAAGTGACATGAGGTGAAAGCAGTCCTGTCACCTAAAAATTTTGACATTCAATAAAACCAAAGAGAATAATAATTATTTCAGTGGTTCCATAAATTTACTAAAGATAAATTATTTAACAATTAATATTAATGTATATTATGAATTTACATTTTATATTATTCTAAAATTAACCTACAATTTGACCAGTTCATTTCAAAGGGCATATCGTAAGGCATGCAACGTCAGTCATGTTAAAAATATTTAAAAGGTAATTGGAACGTAAGAAGGATGAAGGATGTGTGAAACGTCTTTTTCATTTACATGTTGTGTAAAATTCAAGCAGTAGTGTGAGTAATGTATGTTTTAATTAATTTAGTATGCTTGTAATGCATTTTATATAAAAAAAATTAGCTTTGTGCACTTCTCTGCCATATAAACTTTAACTATGCTAAATTTGAAGTTCATCCGTTCGCGCTATTCGCTTAAAAAGGGGTACAAAGTTTTGGCTTCACGTATTAATATATAAGATAAATCGAGGAATCAGTATCCTGTAATGCGCACTCCCGAAATTTACGCTCAACAAAATATTTTTTTAGTAAATTCCTGGTAGTCGACGTTGCGGGTAACAGCTAGTTATGAATAAAAAATAAAAACCCGTAAATGATGATTTAAGATGACACCAAAAACTAAAAAGCTAGAAATAAAATATATTTCTATATATCTTTTTTTAATTATCATCACTATTCATAACTAATCAAATTCATTCCAATTATTCTACACAGTAATTACTATAATATATTGTATAAAATAAATATACAAAACGGATGATAAAACCGGTCATAAAATCATAAACCGGTTTTAGATAGAACCGGAATAAATCACGAAATAAAATAATATAAATGAAACCTGTCCGAGGTAAAAGAAAGAGGCTTTATAAACGTCACGGGCACGTTAACGAGTGAGCTTTGGGTCGAACCGGATCACGCGGAACAGATTTATCCGGTTTCATATCTAATGAAACTAATTGGTGTCCGCGATTTCGCCCGGGTTGAAATATTAAAATGTAATACAAACTGATTTCAAATTATATAAGTTATTTTAACATAACTGTGATAATATTTTTTTGTGATTAAAGTGTTATGAGAAACAATTAAGAGTCAGTTATCAGTTACCGATGAATTCCCATTCATCATAGTATGGTGATAGGAATATTCCTATGCAGGAGAGATAACTATAATAGACCGCTTGAAAATTATCATAACCATTTTATAAAAATATTAATATTGTGTTGTCATTACTTCTAATTTATTTAGTTGTGCAAATTCGTACAAATTTAGAATATTATATTCTGAGATAAATCGATATACATATATGTATATAGTTTTGATGTGAAAAGTTGTTTAGGCGCTTTGAGCACTTTTTTGGGTGAACTAAAACGCGTCATCACAAAAAATTGTAGAGATCCGTTTTTTTATGCCAAAAGGCAGCAAACAGGCAAACGGCCCACCTAATGGTAATTGGTTACCATCACCTATAGACAACTACGACACCAAGGGCATCAATGTAGTGTTACCGACTTAGATTCAAGGGTGTAACTAAAAATGTAATGCTAGACGAGGAACCAAGATATCACCACTACGTTTTTGACCAATATAAATACAAATCTTATATCAAAGAGCTTTGGTAAAACTGAAAGACTACAAGATCGACATCTAAAGTTGTCATTCTTATATATATAATCTTACTAAAGATGAAAGTCACGGAAAATCTAGATATACTATACTAATTGATCTCAAAACGCCACGCATCAAAGCGAGAGATTCACGCCAGTCGTACCTAAGTTCCCAACGTTCTCTTAAAGTTTTTATGCTGGCGAAATCGAAGTTATTTTTCGCAAACGCAAGTCATCGATATTTACCCTCACTTACGCGACGTTTCCGACAGTATTAAGTGACAATTTGATAGTGAATGTATACTGGCTTTCACCCGTGGCTTCGCTAGCTGTAGCCTTCGTGTCGAACCGAAACAGCTAGTGGCTTCGGGCAACTTTGAGTAAAATAACTGTGGCAAATACAATGCATACCTTGTACTGCTCCAGCACGTTTTATGATACACCGACATGGAATCAGCTTGCTGCATATCTCCAAATACACAGCGATGATAATAGATTTGCGCGCGTAGCAATTATCAATATACACGATAATGGTGCTCCAATACGCGACGAGTAAGTCACAGCTGCTCTCAGCTGGGTTTAATTAGACGAAGAAAGAAAGAAAAAGCCTTTGCGAAAACAAGCACGAACAACAATATAGATAAGGGTAACATATACATGTATCCGACAATGACACCTCATTCAGCTATGTGCTGCAGTATAACAATTACCGCATCAAGTATTGATAATTTGTGATAATGAAACACCAGCGTGTGTTGAGTATTCACGGTGTGAAAACCCAATAAACAAACACATTCGCATTTATCCTATCCCATCTTCACCTTTCCAATACAGAACTACACGGGCGGGTACGCGTCTCCACAGATTCACAGTAGCAACCATCCCTGCAAGAACGATGAAATTCGAAAATTCTTATCTTTGTCGTACTGTGAAGATGTGGAATTGCCTCCCAGCCAGTGTGTTCCCTTCCTCTTATAACCTGGGGTCCTTCAAACGAGGCGTGAGGAGGCACATGTGCAGGTCGGCATGATAGCGACGACTGCCGTTGTTATTTAACACCGACAGTCGCCGTTACTTATGGACTGTACTGTACTTTCCATCAGGTACCGTACAGTCATTTTGCCGAACTAGTTTAAGAAAAAAAAAATTATCATTTCATTAGGATTATTATCATTTTTCAATTTATGCATATTATAAGATACTTTAAGTGTTTGCAAAATAAATAATTTGTTTTTGTACTCCAGTTCAAACATAGAAATTAAATTTAACTCCACGTTATTTCTACGGCATAAGTTCCGAAATGGCTTAACCAATATTAACGACAATTACGTATGTAAAGAATACTTTTCAAAGTATTATCTCATATACATATCCTTACATTGGTCTATAAGAGATAAGCAGCAGCAATAACATTTATCAAAAGTTAGTTAGTAGAAGTAGAACAGTTGAAGCGTTTAATTAGTAACGAGAAAGTTTATATTCAAAAAAGATAGAAATAATGCATACGTATTTGTAAATGTTCATAGTTCTAGACTAGAATAAACATAACGCGAAAAATATTCTCTAGAGTTATCGAAATTACGATAATTTCCAAAGAAAACTATGGCAATCGTTTTTTTTTTTATTTCCAAGATTTAGTAAATAGTATACAGTTGAAAATCGGTCGCCAAGCTACTATAGCTGTATTCCGGCAGCTGCACTTGAGACCTAGCATCACCTAGGTCTAGCATGTTTACCATCTCAAAGCACATTGCTATTTAACATCACATGACATTGTAGTGAAACACTAACACCTATAAAGGTTATAAAAAATTGTGTTTTGATACTGAAGTTATTACGATTGGCATTAAAAATGTTTTTTGTGGAAATTGGCAATTATCTCGATTCCTGTACTTTCTTTTTCAAAATCTACGTATTCACGTTACTATCTATACTAATATTATAAAGAGGTAAAGTTTGTGAGTTTGTGACGTTGTAGGGGGTAATCTCAGGAACTACTGGTCCAATTAGAATTATTCTTTCAGTGTTATGTAGCTCATTTATCGAGGAAGGTTGTAGGCTATATATCATCATACTACGCAATAGGAGCGGAGCACTAATGAAGTATGTTTCAAAATCGGGGTTTTTTTTCTCTTCAGAGCTTCCGCTGCGTGTTAGCGTTAGCCCAAAGTAACTATTCCACGCAAACGAAGTCGCGGGCAGAGGCTAGTATCTCATAAAATTATAAACATACTAAAATATTTTCTTATAGCTACGATGGTTAAGGTAACCATACTGCCTTATATAAAAAGCTTACCATAACTTACCGCGAATTGAAATTTCTGGATTAGTTTATTAAATCGTATACAGTCTCGATCGTAGTGGTTATCTATAAAATTGTACATAATGACACTTCGAAGTCAGATAAATTAAATACATTCTACAGCTATTTTTCATATTCATATAAAAAACGGTCTCCAATCCAGTCGTTAGTGAGTCTAAGTTACACAACTACAATTGCTTCAGACTAGGTCGTATACCTAAATCTTAGTTGATTTAGAAATATTATATTGGATCAGACTCGACAACTTAAGGGCTTATCTGTTGATCCAGACAAGAGCTTAGGCTCTATTTCTGTAGCTCAAAATAGTTCATAGGATTTGTCTAGATCTGTAAGTTTTTATCACGCTTTTATTAGCTTCACCTGTATGTATGTATGTTTGTAACCGACCCCTTTGAGCTCGATTTTGTCCTACTTTGAACGATCAGATTTAATTCAAACTTTGCACGCCTGTCAATGGTCGATGACAATGCAATAAACCGAAAAAAAATTTAAAAATTTTAATTTGGATTAAGAATAGTATAAATTAGAAATAAATGTATATTTTTGTAAAAAGTGACAAAAAAATGATAAAAATACTGATATCTGGAGGTGCTGATATTAACATGCGATGCGTCACTGTTAATATCAGCACCTCCAGATTTCAGTATTTTTAATCCAAATTTATTAAATTTTATTTTCTGTTTTTTAGTTGGATTTTTTATGAAAGCGTGTTTTTTTAGTTTTTTTAAACTATTATTTATTTATGAATCTTATTTGTTCATGTAATATTATTAATCTTTTGAGTATTTATTTAATTGACTGACTGTTAGTTTGTCTACTATTCTATATTACAAAATGTAACAAATTTTCTTTCTACTTTTATGGTCAACAGAAATATACAATACAATCTATGCCCGCGGCTTCACACGCTTTTAATGTAGTAGTGATTATTAAACCTAGCATTGGATTTTATCTCATATTTTATTATTTCTAAAAGTACTACCTGAAATTTTATAGCCTATATATTTAGTTGTTTTTAAGGTTCTTCTTTTTGTAAGTGGTAGAGCCTGAAGTTATTACTGGTGTCAGCATGAATGGGCCGGCTCGCCCGGGGTACTACCGCCACACCCACAGTAACACCCACGTGAAGTAATAGTGCTTACATTGTTGCGTTTCGTTCGGTCAGTGAGACACAGGCTAGCAAAACACTTGCGACTTCCTGGTGTTGTAAGTGTCTATGGACAGTGGTGATTACTTAACATCAGGTGACCCACCTGTTCGTTTGCCTCCTATGATATAAAAAAAAAATAATAGCAACATTTTTAAACACTTTACTTCATATTTTTAATTATTACTTTTTTTATATTGTTTCTAAAAACATTCTCCAGAATTGTTATCATTACATAGTATATAAAGTAAATTTTCAAAAAAAAGTATTAACCGACTTCAATATCAATCAAAACCCCATAAGGCACTAAAAAGCGTAAAATAAATAGTTTATCAAATTAACCAAATTAAATAAAACATATGAATATGTGTGCTACCTAGAGATGTATTGGAAGTCGGTGCCAACCGAAATTTCAAATTTGTTCCAGGTAGAAATGTATTACAGAGACGCGAGAGTGGACTTAAACTTTGTACCTATGTAGATGATATGATTTTCGGTTTACAACAAAATTATCGTTAACAATATAATTGCAACAAAGAATAAAACCAACTTTTAAAAAATCTCCAAAAAATACACGAGAATCCTACCAATAAAACCTAGTCCTAGACTTTATCATAAGCCTGTCAAATACTCATATCACGATATATTTTCTATTAGATTTTGGGGAGTTCCATACAGTAACTTTAAACCCAAGATCCAATGCTAATTAGACCTCCTTGAATATATCTCTTTCTCAATAAAAAAAAATCTTTTAATTTATTTATTTATGCCAAATGGCAGCAAACAGGCAGACGGCCCATCAGATGGTAAATGGTTACCATCGCCTATGGACAACTGCAGCATCAAGGGAATCACTTTTGTGCTGCCGACCGTAAAAAGCGCGTTTTGGTCCTTTCTTGAAGAGCCCCATATCATAACCCTGAGGAGAAACCGTGCTGGGTAACCCATTCCACAATACTGTAGTACATATAGAGAAGGTTCTAAAGCCATTTTTCTAGCTTTTAAGGTGTGTGGATGAGCAGCCAGCCAGCGACGGAAGGTGCGAATTTGATATGGTAACAAGGGCACCATATTAAAGAGTTCCTCGGAACACTCTCCATAGTACATGCGAAATCAGTTTATAAATCACTAAGTTATGGGATAATAAACATTTTTTTTTTAAATTACAACCCAGTTAAAAACCTTTTTGAAATCGATTGAAAATTGGTTAACCACCCTCGGAAATACATGTTAATTATCACAAATTTAAGGAAGAAGAAATTAAAAAGTATAGACTATTGATATATAATGCAAAATGTAACGTATTGAAGTTACTATCATCACCACCTTTCATAGACACTAACAATACCAGGGGAGTCGCAAGTGCGTTGCTAGCCTGTGTTGGAGGGAGAACGGGGGACGGGAAGTAGGCCCCCAGCGCTCTCACTGACCGAACGAAACGCAACGATGCAAGCACTGCTACTCCACGTCGGTTTTCTGTGAGAGGGTGGTACTACCCCGGGCGAGCCGATGCATTCATGCTGAAACCAATAAAAACTTCAGCTTGGCTCTACATCCTACAATATTTAATTTAGGCTCCTAATAAGGCGCTTATGAACGTAAAAACTACCACCGATTTGGAAAACAACTCAGTTATCGAGAAGAACTGGCAAGAAACTCGATGTTATTTATCTTTTTAACATATATATATTCAAAATTCATTACACCTCTTGACACCAAAACCCGCTTGACATGGCGCTTAAACTTAAAGTCCGGTAAATCACTAAGATACTTTGGAACTTTGTTGTAAAAGCTATTACCTAAAAAACTGTTACTGGTTTCACTGAGCATGAAACATGGGGCGACCAGTTTGTTGCGAGCAAGAGCTGGTTTTAATATGATTCTGTAACGGTAAACGTATTCGTGTCTCAATGTATACACAAAGGGCTTATTTTAATAGGATTATTAATTAAATTCAAATATCTAGGTGAGATTTGTACCAAACATCTCCAAACGTAAATAAAAATCATTAACATCGGTGCCACTACGGCCAATTATATATGAAAACATTGTCCAGTATTTACATTTTAATTGGCACTTATGGAAAGGTCGAGTATTTTCGTAAGGACCACGTGACCGTCGACGGGTCAGTATTAAATTAAACCGGATTTAGGGAAAACCGGTTTTATCCGGTTTTATTTGTGTGTTACTTTGTGAATTTATGGATCGCTGGCAACCGTACACGACGTTGTACGCATTCAATCTTGATTAATATTATGAAGGCGAATGTGAGTTTTTTTTGTCTAATGTAGTGAAAGGCTAAATAAAATACCAATGTACCAACGAATCTGGCAATTGCCAATTTTTCAAACGGTGTTAGAGTTTAGAAGAAATTGTTTACAGAAGGAAAAGAACAGAAAGAGAATACATACTGTTTGCTTTATTTATATTCATTTATATCACATAATACATTTCATTATACGACTTAGCTTCTTTATATTTTATTAGATGACCCAGCCACGCGTTGCTGTAGCTCAATTATTGAAAACGATTTTCAAAATTAAAACATGACGCCATCTATGAGATATGTATAACCTATATTTTTGAAGGTGGTAGAGCCACGCTGTAGCTATTACTAATTTCAGCATGAATGGGTCGGCTCACCCGGGGTAGTACCATCCTCTAGCAGAACACCGACGTGAAGTAACACTGCTTTCATTGTTGCCTTTCGTTCGGTCAGTGAGCGTGCCGGAGGCCCACTTCCTTTCCGCCTTTCCCTTCCCCTTTCTCGTTTACCTAACCCTCCCCTATACACAGGCTGGCAACGCACTTGCGACTCCCCTGGTGTTGCTAGTGTCTGTGGACGGTGGTGATCACTTAACATCAGATGACGCACCTCTTCGTTTGCCTTCTTTTTTCTGTCGAACAACAATAATCAACATTGACAATCATTTAATTTGTAATTAAAAAATATTGAGGTCAAATTATCCATAAATGCCAACTGCTATGAAGATCGGTTGCGTAGTTTTGGAGTTCGTCGTGGACAAACATCATGACACTAGATTTTTATATATTTAAATAGACTTCATCGTTCGCCGATAATATCGATTGACGAAAATAACGATGTTATCCGAGTTGATAAACTCGCTAAGCTTGGAGAAGGCTTTTTAAGTACAGTTGGCAGAGTTGAAGGTGGTAACTCTAGCCAAGCGAATTTAGAAAACCATACCATCGTGCTATAGTCTCACTACTATATTTTCCTTCACATAAGACTTAAGTTCGATTGGAATATATGTCGATAAATACGATGTCCGAATACGTTAATAATAAGTCAAATTTGCACGCGTGGGTTCATATCCCATCCTCGTCGCCACTAATATGTATGCAAACGTAGGGACAAGTGCAGCAACACGTAGCTAGTAGCACAGTGAGTATATTTGCCAAGTGATATTACTTAAATAGGCGTGGATTCAACTACCCACATATTATCAAGACAATATACAACAATATTTGACCTCAAACGCCCATAGACTAGAGAACAGCTTTACTGGGCGACACTAATAAGAGCTCTGATGATGTATATTCAACTTGGAGATGGTAGGTGACCAGGCGAAAGTTTGCTTTTTTCTTTATTTTATTTTGGGATTTTTTTCTGTCTGATATGTCAGTCCCGTCATACCGTGTATGTACATACAACTAAAACTCATAAATTGACTAATTACCAAATCTAAATAAACTGCACAGACTTTAGGAATAGTCTGATGTCGATTCTGCCAGAATTATGTGTTTCCTCGACATTTCCGACATTGATATTATATTCTTTAACAAAACGCATCCTCTGAATTTGATTTTCTTTTGCATTCTATCAAAAAATGATGGATGTCGTCAACCTTACCATAGTCGTTGCAAACCGGTGAATTTAAAATTTAAATTAGAAATTGAGAGTTAAAATTTACCCTATAACCTTAATTTGCTGTCATCGAAACTTGAACCAAAGTCCTCTAACGCCTAAACCAAAGCCGGCACTTAACTAAAACTACGTTTAACACGTACCGTACCAAGCCATTTTTGCCTGACTTGGCCTTCAGATCATTTGATATTTTCACAAAAAATAGATGCACTACTATGATACTTTCTTTTTTGAACCACCGATGGTACACGCAGCACGGAACTTGTTAACCAGTTAGTTTTAATGAACTCACCAATATAATCGAAGTTTTCTCTCAAGCGATATGTATTAAAAACGTCTACACATAGTCAGTTCTGTCGGGGTGGGTTACAGTCTTACTAAGCGTAATCAGAGAAATCCACCATAACTAGGTCACTAAACAAATATCATAAAATAAATAAAACCGACAAGTCAAATTATACCTTTATACACAATGTCTCTAGGAGACAAATTTCACGGGAAATCGATTTTGATGTTTTTTATCTGGTTTGTAAGTAGGTTGATTTTTTAAATATAATTTCAACTTCTCTGCTTAACTCACATAGATAAGCGTGATGATATATACCTAGATTTCTAGTGTAACTGAATCAAATAATAATTTAAACACCACATTCAAATTATTTTAGTAGAGTTCTATTGATGCATATTATAACACGGATTTTATTGGTATATAAACCAACAAATTGTTTGCGACTTTATATGCATGAAATATACTCTGTTCCGTAGTTACATACATTACTTTCATCAAGCATTCAAACTTCACTTTTGAAGATAAAGATAACGTTATGATTTCGCGTTATATGTCATAATATTAGTAAAATGACCGAGCGAATTGCGGTTGCGCGGTATGCGTTAGACTAGCGACGCATAGTATAGCGGCCCGTGTTCGTCTGATATTCGATGTTATGTATAGAGATTGTGCATCCCTTCATATATTTTTATGAATTAATAAACTGTAAAAAAATGCATATAATTATGGTTCGGACTGCCAATAGATGAGAAAGCCAGACTAATATTAATAACTTCAATATACAAATTATGAAAGTTTTAATAATTCATTTAATAATTCAAAAGATAACATAGTTATTTCATTGTTTTGAGTTTTCACTTCTGTCGGCAGTCCTCAGGACTGTCTTGACTTTTTTTTAAATATCGAAATAGACGCGACACACACACGCAATAAAATTCATCGCGATTTAATAATAAGGTATCCTCATAAAAGATCAAAAATTAGAACAAATTTACATATTCATACAATTATATCTTATGATGTTAACAAGGTGTAAGATATGCAAACATGTAAGTAGATAGTAATGTTTCGTACAGTATATGAAAACATAAATTTTTATAGGTTTTTTTATATCATAGGAGGAAAAGGAACGTATAGACACTTGCAATATCAAGAGAGTCGCAAGTGCGTTGCCAGCCTGTATTTGGGAGGCGGGGGGAGAGGGGATGAGGAGGGAGGAAAGGGAAGTGGGCCTCTGGCGCTCTCACTAACTGAACGAAACGCAACAATGCAAGCACTGTTACTTTACGGCGGTTTTCTGCGAGAGGGTAGTACTACCCCGGGCGAACCGACACATTCATGCTGAAACCAGTAATAGCTTCAGCGTGGTTATACCACCTAAAAAGGTGGTAGATAGGTATATAGGTACTTTGTCTACGTGTTTTTGGAATATTATCATGAAAGTTGGCTCATATCTTGTTAATAAATAGGATCATTATGTTATCCAGTGTATTATAACTCGCTCCTGGGTGGAACTGCAACAGATCATCTCTTGTACTTTTCGACCAATCTTCACGAAAATTGGTATATGTAGTTAATTAGATATCTATATAATACGAGCTGCTTCGCACGGGCGTACCAACTGAGAAAATAATACCAAATGTGCCCATTACATTACTACAAGATAATAAAATAAAAATTGCAATGAACAATTTATCATCAACCTGTCAATTTCGCTAAGTTTAAAAAAACAAATCCTGCTATCTTATATATCACTCACTTATTTGTATATGGTGCAGCCATTGTGAAGTGACACACTTACACTCTTAGGCAATTGATTTTTATATACAACTAGCTTACCCGGGCTCGCCTTGCTGTCACTTCCATACAGAAAAAGTGAGGTTACGTAGTAACTAAATTAACGTAACACGTGCACCATAAAATAAACTGGAGTTGAAAAAAATAAATTCAAAATTAGAACGTGGCACTATCTATAACAGTCGGTTCTACACTTCTCTAACAACAAACTAATTTAAAGCGCCATCTGTTCGAGACTAATAAAACTTAGAATTAATAACAGTAAGGAACAACGACAATCATTTCATTTGTAATTAAAAAATATTGAGGCCATTAATCGAAATATAAATTGTCCTATCTCTCAAGTTGGACCAAATTATACATAAATGTCAACTTTCATGAAGATCGATTGAGTAATTTTGGAGTTCACCGTGGACAAACATCGTGACACTGGATTTTTATATATTTAGACATATAGATTTAACTCGACTATTTATTACAAAAAATACTAACCGAGTGGTATGCGAGTAGCTACGTAACTAACAGAAAAGCACCTTCTGTAACTTTTTATATTCTATGACGTTGCAAGCTAGCCCGGTCACAGCAATCGATACGAACGGTGAACGACCGAGCTTCGCCCGGGATGCAGAATAATGCCAAGGGCGAGGTAACTTTGTATGGCGAATCCTCTCGTAGTCTCGGATGATCACTCGCGACTCCATGTCTGACCTTGGATCGTTTGCCAAATTTATTTCCCTTATTCAACAACCTTGTTTCCCCTTGGCTCCCTTTGTGCCATAATTTTTAATCACTTCAGAGTCACAAGGAAACATCTATAAATTATGTCACAAGGTAGGGGGCAAGGTGTTAACAGAGTATAATGAAATGTGATAGAAAAGACGAGGTATTAAAAGTGTCAGATCTGTCATAAAAATAAAATCACGAATGACTCAAATGCTTTAGATTTCCTGGTCCCGTTGTAATTTAATGTTAGTGTTTTATACACTAAAATTAAAAATTAAACTATAATTAAATTACAATTAATTTTAGTATTTCTAAACACAAAAATTTAATTGCAACCGGACCAGAAAATCTGCCCAGACCAGAAACACTGCACTATGCCTGATGGTAAGCACAGTACAATCCAAAAACAATGGCGACCACCGAGTGACACACTATCCATCGCCGGTTGCCGCTGTTATGCCGGTCTGCGAACAACTGGATATGACATAAAAAAAACATGACAGATAGTATTTCTACATATTAAAATTAAAATGTAACGGAACCAAGAAATCTAAAGCATATCAATTATTGTTGATTTCTCTATATATATCATATATGATTTTTTTAAATAATTAAAGTATAGATATATAATTTATTGGAGGAACCACTACATGAGGGTGGGTTGTACAAATATGGTAATGTGCTCTACAAAGGAGGTGCTCAAAAATAATAAAAATTATGTCACGTAAGTTATAGGTGACACTTCAGTTCTATTATATAGTTAGAATCGGTAATCGATATTCACGATTTTATTTGACATATCAGTTATAGTAACTTATCGAGGTTAATTCGATTACTTTGTGTAATTTATACATATAAATAAAATTGAACTGTTTGTTGTTTGTTCGGGGTATTCTCCCAAACGGCTATACTGTTTTTGATGATACTATTACTAGTAGATAGATGACTTTTCAGAATATTATCTTAGCACCGTATCATTTCGCTATCTTATTAAATTTTAATCAAAAATGGTGAAAATTGGATGTATGCTTCAAAGACCTTACGATAGAAATAAAAACTTATAATAAATACATGCAAATTCAAGTATTTTTTCAGTGTATTGTAAAACTTTAAATGTCGTTGAATGACAACTGGAGCTAAGTATACCCGTTTCAGCGTAACCGACCCGAACGCAACGGTTCATTTTTATTCACTGTTCACTGCACCATAACAATTTTTACACTTCAAAAATCAAGTAACCTTATAAATAAAATCAAAACAAGTAATTCCTGTGAAACTAAAAAACCATTTTCAAGTAGTTGAATCGTCGCCTAGAGCCTAGTGTTTAAATCGTTTGGAATTCGTTTGGATCAAGTTATAATAAGTTTATAAAATAACTTACTACCTTTCCTTTTAGTTATCATAAAATGACATATGTAGAAGATTCACCAACAAAATGAACATTTTACACTTTATCCGTGTTATTAAAAAAAAGTTAAATACGTATTAAATACTTGGTTTAAAAAAGTTTCCTAATAAATGCACCGCGTTCGCCCGAGGCAAGTTCGCATTATCCTTTTTCACAAGTCTAACCTAACGTAACCAAAGCGAGACAAAAAAGCAAGATGGCGAACATTCAGCGACCGCGGTGCATTTAATATGAGACCTTTTTAAAGCCAGGGTTCAATACGTATTTAACTTTTTTGTAATAACACCGTATAAGTCTAGCGTTTGATCATAAACTAATCCGATATTGAATGACGATGCGGTCTAAAATGTTAAACACGCTAAACCTAGAGGTGCTGGCTCTAGGTGCAGCTGCCGGAACACACCAACAGGTGCTTGGCGATAGATTTTTAACTTAAGGATGGTAGCTAAACAGGCGGACTAAGAAACAGCTTTACCACAATGCTATAGTTTCATCATGATATTTTCCTTCACCGAAAATTCCAACTCAGGTGCTAGTATTCGAACCAACGTCCATCGACGCGGTGTCTGAACACGCTATCAACGAAGCCATTCATCGCTTCAAACTATATATATAACTAGCTGACACGGCCACGCGTTGCTGTGGCTCAAATATTGAAAGAGAAATTCAAAATTAAAACGTGGCACAATATAAATATCTATAACAGTCCGACCTACACTTTTCTGTCAACAAACTTTCTTAAAACGCCATCTGTTCGAGACTGACGAAACTTACAATTAATAACAATAATCAACATTGACAATCATTTAATTTGTAATTAGAAAATATTGAGACCGTTAATCGAAATATAAATTATCCTATCACTTAAGTTGGACCAAATTATACATACATGCCGACGTTTTATGAAGATCGGTTGAGTAGTTTCAGAGTTCATCGTAATCAGTGTCATATCATGACACTGTATTTATATATATTAGGATGATATAACAATATAATACGTTATACTAACACACTTACACAGGCCTGTTTTTGTCAGTTCCTTTTTGGGGGCACGTTAATTCTTTAAAGTTGTAAGTCCATCATTTTTTGTATCTCAAAAAGTGCCGAAATGTACAGCTTGTTATTTGGGTATTTTTTTGCGGCATATAATATTAAGATACTGTTCTAAAATAGTTCGAAAACCAACTTATGGCAATTTTTGGGTATTTTCGAATTTCCCTTTAAGAGGATTGCCCCGCGTGGCCTCACAAAAAAAGCCCTGCACTTACATGACATACCTACGAACAATAAAATTAACTTTCTAAGAAATTAAGCAGTATTCGCGTATCTCGGTCGTCGTCTGTCGCGACACATTGTCTACGGCGTTCTCCTTGGCTTGTTTTCCATGTTTCTCTTTCGGTTCCGTATTCCAAGGCTGCAGTTATTTGCCAGGTCGCTGCAGTAACTTATGAAGGTCAATGTGGAATAAATTTTCACTGTGAATATTTTTCGAACAAAGTTCCTTAACGTAAATTGCGATAGGAGCTGTTTTATTACTGTTACGTAAGGAAAATATGTTATGCCTCCACCATGAGACTTCCATTCTCTATCTCTCCATATGTTTATCTCTTTCTATTGTATACAAATGTATCGTGTTCTGTCAGTTATATACACTCAATATTAAACGCGTTATTTTTTATATAATTTAAGTTTAATTTTTGATACATAAATATAAATAATATACCAAAGGTATTAAATGAAATCTTTTGGTTTAATTCTTCACTTTACGTTATTGGCATTGAAAAAATAATAGAGAAAAAATGGAGTGTAGGTTATACAGACAGAAAGAGAATTGTATGGAGGACCATAACGTGTTTTCCTTACGTGACGAAAATTCCCAGATATAAATAATCGAAATCTCTTTCTTGAATAACATTCAGTGTTTTTTTTTTTATTGTAGCTCGGCAAAGTGACTGTACTGTGCCTGATGGTAAGCACAGTACAATCCAAAAACAATGGCGACCACCGAAAGACATAGTATCCATCGCCGGTCGCCGCTGTCATGCCGGCCTGAAAGCGACCCAGTCAGGGACAGCCCCCCCCCCACCCCCGGTTGCTGGATATACACTGGCTGATCCCGGAACGCGACACGCCCAAACGTGTCACTATGGCAGGTGTTCCACCTGGTGTACGGTGGTCGCGATCCAGTCGGGTACAGACACCCTACCACCCCGCAAAAGTGTTAAATAAACAAACAAACTTGGTTTCATTTTTAAATACATTTTCAAATTGGTCAAAATTTAATAATACATAACAAATACAAACCCTGCCATCTGAGAGTTAGGTACTCGGTTTTCCTTGCACAAGCAAAAAATTTGTAAAAATATATAAGGCATATATTATTTTTTATAGACACTTTGAATAAATTGCTCTTGACCCAATTGCAATAAAATCTGAGAATTTTGGCTACAAATATAAATGGCATTGGATACTGTCGCTGTGAGAAAATAGTTTTACCAAATGTTCAAGGAGTTTATGTAAGCCTTTATATAGTTTGTTATGCTTTGACTTATGATTATTATTTCGATGTATGTTACTAGCTATATCAGATATACACGAGTTTATTTTTATTTCTTACTCTAATTACATATTTTAATTAATACTCCTTTTTATAGGTATTTGATTTAAAGGAAAAAAAGTCTGTTAGGAATTCTGTGAAAACAATTCCAAAATTTAATAGAAGAGCTATTTCTAGGGACCGGGCATTTCACGTGAAGCGGACAATGAAAAAAAGGTGAGGTTCTGAAATTCGTTCATATTGAGCCTAATCGGACTTCTAGTAGGTATGAATGTGAATGCATAATTATTTTTTTTAAGCGAAACAATAACGAAAAATACAAGATGGCGGGGCTTCATACCTCCTAATATATAGCTTTGTTTCCATATTTTGAAAAAGATAATAAGTAACTCTTTTTTTGGCTAAGAGATGGCGTCACTAGTTGCATTTTATTAACACAATATTCTTATCTCTTGCTACTTTTAATATATATTTTTCTATTCGGACATATAATATTGAATATGTATAAGTAGATATGAGTAATAACTACCCCAAATCATTTTTAGAGCTTAAATGAGCAGATAAAAGGTGGTATATATTAATATCACATCGTTTCAGTGCGTAATCTTGAAAAAAAAATCCACCTAAGAAAACACCGGCCTCGTACTCTGTGTGACATGCATGTACATTAATCGATCTATTTCCTTAACCAATGCTGTGCCCACTTTAAAAGTTATATAGTATATTTTATGTGTAATTTAAGCTACGTTTTGATATAAAAAAAAAATTAAAAAAAAAACACCAAAAAGTTACAAAAAACATATCGCAAAACTGACGAAAACAATTTTTTTTTTCAAACCCTCCTGTTTGGTGTGGAACTCCGCATGTACCAGGTAACTGTTTAGACATTAGCAATATTTCTGGAGGACACTCTGCGCTCGATTCTCGTTTGAAATCAATTTTAAAAAATAGATGCTTAACATTTGACCTAATTATCTAGAAAAATACAAAAATTATACACAATCCTCTACACATCTATGTTAAAGCACAGCGTCAATGATCGTCGGGTGATTTCACTTTCATTTGAAAGGGAACGTAAAGAACAAAACAAAAGGGCTTATTGCCTGTTTTACTATCGAAAGTTATTAACTTCAGGTCGCCTATTGTAGCTTTTGGCACCGGTTATTTCACTTAGTCTAGTAAAGTCTTAGAATAAAATTTAATTTAGGTTTTCTTGGTTGTTTATTAGCATTTGTTTTAGTATTATTATTTTATATGTTAAATGTGACCATGAAGTACAGAATAGAATACTGCGAGTGTCTAAACAATCACCTGGTATAAACTAGCGACCATTCGCAGCTTCATCTGTATATCTATCTTTATTAATAAATAGCTTATGCGCAGAATGATTTTTACATATATAGATAGAATATAAACGTATTTCAAACGTTTCTAACTTCAGTTACTTCGGTATTATGTTAGTATAACCTTGGAGATCTCTGATATCAACTTGCGTCCATTGAATAGTTGTAGGAACCCTTTCACTGAATAGACATAAATAACATTAATCATTTTCACGTCATTTGTTTCAAACCTCCTGTGTTTACTACCAATTTATTAACAGTTTTAGATATATACATTCATGGATTTTACAGTAAAATCTTATTTGCAGTGTTCGCCGATATAAAAGATGCACATTATTAACATAACTTGAAGTCATTAGTTGGTCTTTATAAATAGATAAGCGTAGGTGGTAGAGGCACACTGAAGCTATTACTAGTTTCATCATGAATGGGTCGACTCGCTCGGGGTACTACCAACCGACCCACAGAAACACCCACGTGAAGTAACAGTGCTTGCATTGTTGCGTTTCGTTCGGCCAGTGAGAGTGCCGAAGGCATACCTCCCCTCCCGTTCCCCCTTTCCCTTCCCTTTCCCTCCCTCACACAGGCTGGAAACGCACTTGCGACTCCCCTGTTGTTGCAAGTGTCTATTGACGGTTGTGATCACTTAACATCAGGTGACCCACCTGTACGTTTGCCTCCTATGACATAAAAATAATTAATAACTGCTCTCCAGATAATGAGTTTCTGATCTAAAAGAAGAAATGTAGAAAACATATTTATTTGCAACACATAAGCAAATATAAATGATTGATGTTGATTCCTGGTGAAAACATACATCACTATATATTATAAAACAGACTGCCACGTCTGTCTATCTGTCTGTCTATTTGCGATAAATTCAAAAACTATTGAACTGACTTTCATGTGGTTTTTATCAGTAAATAAAGTGATAATTTGTCATGGTTTTAATATATGAAAAAATTCTATATTTAGACACGTCGTAGCGTGTCAAGCCAAGTTCAGGCTAACAAAATGGCGAGTGCGCGCTACCGTGTGTAATATTACACGAACCATTTGGAACTACTTCGGACCCCTTCCTATCTCACAAACTATTTCATATAAACATGTCAAATTTGGCTCATATATAATATAAATATTGTCATTCATTCATTTTCGCTTGGGAAATATATATGTGCTCCTAATTTTATAGACACACATCAAACAGTTATTTAAATATTTACGTCCAAAAATTTACATTTTTATCACTGATTGACCTATAGATCGAAATTCTAACCCAGTTCCAGATGAACTAGAAAGTTCAACTTTGACATCCAGATAGGTAGTTAGGTGAATACAAAAGAAAAAATTAAAGTAGTAATTTTTTATCATTTTATTATAATTTTTCAATTAATTAATGCTATTAGGAACACTTACTTATAGCGCCTGTAATGTAATCTCACTTCTTTTGTTGTTGAAGTCAACAACCCAGGAATATATCATAATATTAAACTTGGCGATCATTTCATACTTATGTTTTTGATGGGGTAATAATTATTACTTGGAGTGGCAATAGATGTGAAAACTAGACTAATATTATAACTTCAATATAAAAATTATGAAATGTAAATAATTCATGCTATAACTGATTGAAAAATACAAAAAAGAACACAGTTATTCCATTCCTTCTAGTCTTCACTGCTGTCAGCAGTCCTTATGACTGGATCGACATTATTCTTTTTGTATAATAGTGTTAGGTTATACAAAAAAATGTCAAAGTACATTACCGATTAGCCTGATAGTAAGTTAAAGTACCGTGTCAAGCGGGTTTTGGTGTCAAAAGACTATTATAGAATGGATCAATATACGAGCGATGGAGATGTCTGCATTCCTCTCTATACATCTACTAATAACGATTATAACTATAGTGTATTTTTATGAAAAATAGTAGCCTTTTCCCGCGGCTTTGCTCGCGATAATATAAATTTGACAGACCCTTTGCTAATATTACTTTGCTACTTAATTCCCTATGGCCTTTTCAGTAACCTTAACAATGTGTTTGCAAAATTTCATGGTGATCGGTTGTGTAGTAAAGACTTGATAGCTTAACAAAGAAACAAACTTACATTCATATTTATAATATTATAGTATGAGCCCAACCGCTGTACCGCACCATAGGTACATGAGCGGCGAGACGGAGGGGGCGAACGCACTGTCTGTCTCAGACGCACATGCTATAAATTATCTAAAGACGGGTCGTGTGTTATGCGGTAAGATTTTATATTTCCAAAAAATAATGATTCATTTAATATAAATTGGTTCTTTATTTGAACTTATCTAAAAATCATTTTGGACAACAACAGGGATTAGATATAATTATACTCGTAAATATACAGCTTTAAAAAACTGTTCTTTGATATCGTAAGATCTGTCTGAAACTATGAATCTCATATGAGTTTTGCTTTTTCCTTCCCACTCCCCACCTTCCCGCATATACCTAAGGCGCGGTACTGCGATTGCGGTCGGACCATAGTAAGGATATACGATAAATTGATAAACCAGTTTAACTTTCTTGACGGTTTATTTGAATGAGTTGGTTGTTTAACAAACCGGTTTGACGCCCATAAGTGCCTTGTCAAAACCTGAATTGAAAAAAATATTTTGATTTTTTTTTTGCATTATTCTAATCCAGGCGTAATTCACAATTATAATAAAAATTATGTGTAAAGTGTTTCAGAAAATTGTATGGAATAAATAGGTATTTGATTTATTTCATTGCTCCTTTTATAATATCTTAGTACATGTATTTATTTTTTTATAATGATAAATATTTTTATCAATTTTCGACATAAATCTAAATATTGCTCCCAGTTATGCCAAAAGGTGGGTGTGAGCTTATGACCACACGATAGAAATTAAAAGTGATAAATGTAACATTTACATTAAAATTCATACTGCATTATCAATGTTTAGTACATACAGACATACATGATATTATTTTATTATCATAATATGTACTAACGAAAACGTTGTTATTGGAACGATGTGCTCCTTGTGTGACAGAAAACGTAACTGATAGTGACCGGATCCGAGTATAAACAATTCAGTGAAAATGACTTATAGCGTGATGATTCACTTGCATTGACTACTCAATGTGCCTAAAGAAATTATCACTTCAAAAATGTTAAGGCCCATGTACTTGGGATTCGTTTACATTCACACAAAATCTTTTTTTTTTATTTTTTTTTAAATTATTTTTTTAACAGAGTGAACCCATTTTAATGAAACAGAATATATTTTAGTCGAGGATATGCTTTACGATTTTCTTGGCGATGCATGTGCAAACACACAGACATACAGACATTTCTGAGAATGATTGAAATGTATTTTGTTACTTGCAACTATTTTTTTCACAAAAATCTAAAATGTATAGACACGTTACATTCTTATTATATGTATAGATTCGGTAGCTCCAATATTCTTGGATAACCATTTAATAACTTTATTAGAATTACATTCCTCCTTTGTATAACAGTTTATATTGCAAATAATCGAAATCACAAAATAAATACGAGTACAGAGAAACGTTTGTTGATCCTGGCTTCAGTAAATATTGTCCGCGAACGTTCTCGAAGCAATCCCGAAACCTATCAACAGTTGCCAAGTATATCGGTTATGTGGGTAGATCATAAACTAGTTAACCCTTCGAGCACTCGAAACGACATAGCTTATTTTCATGAATCGCACACACGACCTACATTCGCCTGTTGTTTGCACAATGTTTAGTAATAATATTGCATGTTATTCACGATCATTCTGATTTATATAAGACTAACTTTTTGCCACGGCTTCGCTCGCGTAAATGTAGATTTAATCTTTCTATATGACTTTTTACCGAGTTTCACATTTATAACATTAGTTTGGACTAGGTGATACTTCAAACTTTGTCTGCGTAGTTTAGTATGTTAAATATATTATGTATATAAGATAAAACATAAACATCACACCGCTTGTCCCATTTCTCCATGATACGGAAATACACATGCTTTTAAAAGTCATAATTTCTTAAGACTTTAATAAATGTTTATTAAATGAAGCTACCGTATTTTTTTTAATACAAAGACCAAGGCTTTTAGAAGTAAAACAAAAAAGAATCACATCCATCCAGTAGTTTTTACGTAACGTTCACACAACGACAGACCTCCATCGTTTTATGTATTTAGATATACTAGCGGGCCCGACGGTCGTTATCTACTTTGATAACAAAAAAATCCTAAAAGTCAACCGCAGCGCCACCTACCGGGTCCAATTGTAAATTTAAACCGTTATTGAATCCACCTGAACGCACACAAAAAAATCAACAAAACCTGCCCACCGTTTAAGAGGAGATTAGTCACATACACACAGACAGGATAATTATAATATATATAAAGAATATACTATGTATATGTATGTAGTTAATAAATTTTTATAGACTGACTTACTGAATTAGGCACAGTTCAAACTGTTGAGTCTAGAACTAGTCTAGAACGTAAATTTCACTATTTGTTTATTGAAACTATGAACATTAGTGTGGTTTTCATATCTATTGTCACTCGGAGCAATAATTATATACATTTTTATAAAGTCTATTAATCAATGAAAAGTATAATGAGTTGCAAAATATCAATATTACATGTACACAGGCCTCTATACTACGCGTCGCTAGTGTGACGCAAGCTATGCAAGCGGAATACTGCCGTTCCTGCTGTCGTAGCATGTCATGACGCAAAATTACAAATGTATTTCCTACCAAAAATATCGCTCAACGCGCCTAAAGAAGTTCAACAATAATGTGAAGCTAAGTTAACCAGATAAAAAAAATGAATGTTGATTAATGTATGAAGTGACAATATCATATCGAATATATAATATACTTGACGGGAAAGGGACAATATTCAAGTTATTATGTCACTCATTCGATGCTTCGATAGCTCTGTTAATTTTTTTTTTTTTTTAGTAAGTAATGTCAACATTTTTGCAATCGACAATGGTTACGTTTTTAAGACAACTGACTGTGTTATAACAATATAAACCCAACACTCATTACACGAAACATTTGTGACATTATTCTTTTTTTTATAATACAACAATACAGTGATGCTACTATAATTAAGAGTAACCATGCAAATCAAATCAATTCAATTAATTAGATATGCCCAGTCCACTTCATCATCACATCAACCTGTAAGAGAACTGCTGGGACGTAGGCCTCTTCCCGAAGCAAAGTATCGTGGTAATCACTACGCCAGTCCACGACGTATTAGTTATTTTAAACTCTTGGAAATCCACAATCCTATATTTTCCCATACGCGGTGGTACTATAAGAACATTTCTCAGGTTCAGGTTTTGTCGCAATATTTCCCTTCATCGTTAGCCGATAGTATTACTAACATAAATTAGTAATAGTACGTGAATTCTGAAAAATTGGTTGTTACATGCCAGTGTACGAACCTGCAGACAATGAATTGACATTCCACTGATCAATCCAATTAGCACACAAAACCACGGCTACTACCATTTGATTACTAGATACATCTGCTGTTCCTAGAACGCTACACGCTTAAACGTGGAACGGCTGGTATTATAGCGTGCAAAGTAAACCGCAACGTGTACACAAAGGCACGGTATTGCGCCTAACTTGCTCATAATTAGCAACTACATGCATGAACGATACTTTGTGTAGACACAAAATTCATTAAATGTGAAATGCTAAAAGTCCATAGTGCAGCGTTAGTAGTATTAAATGTAACATATTAACAGTCTATGGTGCAGAATTAACAAACTACTTTAATTGGCTACCCTAATCTATATAAACAAAGTGATAAAGATATTTCGTTGTATCAGCTATATGCTAACTACTGGACAATTTTCGATCTATTTTTTTACTTCCACTTTTTTGACAATTTCCACTTTAAAAAAAATACCTATCACAATATATTTGTTTAATATAAACTTATGAAAGTTGTAAGAAACAACGAGACAAAAATGTGAGGATTCGTTAACATACTGTTTTGTTTTCTTACCGTTAGAAATGGAACGAGCAGTGTAATACACGTGCGTCAGATAGGGAAAACAAACGCATAATATTCTTTGCAAAGAGTGTTGTAAAATAATTATATTTTCCCCCATAGAACAAATATATATTTAGGATAATAAACAACGAAAACAAACTCACGGGTATCAGTCACTAACTAATGTTAGAAATGCATAGGTGAGTCTGTTTGTTTGTTATGCTTCCACGTCTTAACAACTCAACCGATCATAATGAAATTTTGTATACACATCACCAGGAGTTCAAAAAAGGACATACAGAAAAATGTACTCTTCCTAAGGGGTACATCAAATCAATATTACCACGAACAAAGCCGCGAGCAAAAGCTAATAATACTACAAACGAGAAAGTTTGTGGGGATGCATGGATCTGTGACTCTTTCATAAGCACGTAACAGATTTTGAAACAACTATACAGTAAATCAGAATAACACAGTGATGTGTCTTTAGGTAAATGAGATAACAGTTGTGGAGTATAACTAGTTTATTAGTCGACTGGTATATACAATGTCCATAATACGCGATAGGGAGGAGTGTGCCACTATATTATATATCACTAGGGTATAATTAACAAATATATTTTTTAAATTAATCTAAGCATCAAGTTTGAAGTTCTCACAAAGATTAATTTGTATTTTCTTTAGAAATTTGTATTTTATTTGCGTCAGTTGTGTCTTGTTTTTTTTATTGTAATATAATTTTTTTTTTTTTTATGTTATAGGAGGCAAACGAACGCAAACGCAAACGAGGCAAATGAACACCTGATGGTAAGTGATCACCACCGTCCATAGACACTTGCAACACCAAGGGAGTCGCAAGTGCGTTGCCAACCTGTGTTTGGGGGAGAGGGGAGTGGGGAAGTGGGGGATGGGGAGGGGAAGAACGGGGAAGGGGAGAGGAGGTGGGTATCTGGCGCTCTCACTGACCAAACGAAACGCAACAATGCAAGCACTGTTACTTCACGTCGGTTTTCTGTGAGAGGGTGGTAGTACCCCGGACGAGCCGACCCATTCATGCTGAAACCAGTAATAGCTTCAACGTGGCTCTACCACCTATTACTTAGCCCCCCTTGTTTTACCGATTTTACAGTACATCTGTCATAATTTATCATTATTGCTGAACTTATTTAGAGAAGCGTTCTCTAACAATCAATAATAGTCTGTCTTCTGTTTTGTTAATGTATAGATTTATTTTTAATGCGAACATTATTTTTATTACAAATTACATTACTAGTGTTAACAATATATAGAGGAAACGTATAGTTAAAAATTAATTAAGTGTAATAGGAACTCATCGTGCCGTGTCTAAGTAAGTAGAGAATACAATCCGCTTTTCCAATTTAAAGTTTGCGTTGGGGCTTTCAGCGTAACCGTACATATGCAGAGAACTCCATTGTGCATTGTTTAAGTAGACACGTAAGCGGTATGTATGCTAGATTTGTGTTCACTGTTTCTTTGATGAATACATAGCGAATTTTAATAATATTTCTGGTTAAAGTCATTCTATAGCACATTATCAATTTGCCGGATAGTGACTTCAGGCACCATGTCAAGCGGGTTTTAACGTCTAAAGGTATTATATGGTGGATCAATATGTGATCGATGGTGACGTCTGGAAATGAGGCCTCTCTCAGCATTCACCAAAAACGAATAGAAACTATCTATGTGTGTAAAATTTTGTAAAATGAAAAGATAAACCAGATCTAGTTTCTTCCCGGTTCTTCTCGATGACTTGGTTGTTTTCCGAACCGTTGTTAGCTTTGACCTTCATAAGCGCCTTCTCAGGGCGTAAACTTAATAAAGTATTTTGGATTTGATTCGATAGTATTTTGTATATACATACAGGATGCTAGGATATGTCCGCAACTTCGTCCACATTGAATTTGTAAGTATAGAAGAATAACTGACTTATACGTCGATGCACAAACTAAACTACTAAGTCTAGGCCCGTGAAAATTTGCGTATACGTTCCTATTGTAATCTACTGAACCACCTCATTTTACGACTCCTCTAAATATAGCATACAAATATAAAAAGTTAATTACATTACGTACGTGAGAAATTCCCGCAGGAGCAACCTTTTCTTTTTTCTTAGCTCCTCGCTGTCTACAGACACATAAAAATGAGAAAATAAAAATACATCCAAACAAACAGCTCAGTCTACGTACTACGTATAAACTCTCTGAATTATGAGTATCAAACATCTTGAATTAAGATAGTATTATGACAATTAGCTGTTATAAAAATGGATAGTTGCGTATGACAAGTTATTTTTCACAATGTATGAAAAATAACAGTCATATATATTAAAAAAATAGAATATGGAAACGACAAGGCTATTTAAATAATTTTCGAAAATTTTCCACACGATGCTTGTTTCATTCAAACTAGGACTAGAACCTACGGCGTTCAAAGTAGAGAGTTATTTTGAATTTATGAAGTCACCCGGATATTTCTTAGCAATATCTAGGTGCTGTAGATGGCGCTGTTGTCGTGAATATTCTTTTTGATTTTCTGACCAAATTGTTCTTTTGTATTTGTTAATTTTCACATAATATATAATCTAATATTTCAATCTTCCGATACCTATAATTATTTTTAACTAGCTTTAACCTGCAGCTCTGCTCGCGTTAATGTAAATTAGATATATCTCTTGGAAACAGTTCACTTTTTCTTGATGAAACATACCCTACAGTCTTTCCTGTACCTCTGACCACGTGTTTGCAAAATGCTATGATCCGTTGAATAGTTAAGGTACGAAAGCATAAAAAAACAAACGAACACTCACGTTAGTGTTTGAAGTAAACAAAAGTGCACATAATAATTAATATGTCATCTCGCTTACACTTTACTAAAATTACACCAGTGTGAGTGGTACCATATGGTGTCAAAGTTATATTATTATTCCAATTTATTGTATCATAAAATACAGTTCAATTTATGCGTATAGAAATTTGACTGCCAATCAAAATATAGGTTTAAATTCAAAGTTCCACGGTATGACCAACTCCGGCAGCAGCTTAACATATTTGCTCGAATTAACGCTGGCGCTCAGAGAACTTTAGTTATTATGTGCGTCCAGTTTCACGGATAGTTTAGTCTGAATTATGCAGTGAAATAAATTTAAATTCACACGTTGGGTATATAACTCTGTTAACATTCTGAAATAATTTTTGTGATATTATTTATTTCAGTACATTAGTGGAAAAAATGAAAGGATAAAAAAGTCGAAATTTTTAGAGTATTTACGAAACGCCGTATCTTCGTTAGAAATGGTACAAAAAAGGAATTAGAAGCTTGAAGTTTCTAGTTTTGAGATTTTGTGTGTAGTCTGGTGAAGCTGTTATGGCCTTGCTAGGTCAATAGCGTAATGGGTTCGAAAAAAAAGAGATTTCATGATGAAAAAAGAGATGTGTATCGCTCAAACCCAATAAGTATTGCGAAAAAAAAATTGAAATTATTTCGGTTTTGATTTGTAGTCCCCAGACTTCAATTTTTTTTTTCTGATATTTTCACTATATGGGAAACATAACTTGATACTTTTGTTTGCTTTTTTAATCCTTAGTATGTCAATTCAAAAACATGAAAAATTATAAAGGAAAAATATAAATACCATCGTAAATTTAAAAAATACGGTAATATTGCCGAATACAACTCATTCATTCTCTTAAGAGAGAGAGTTAAGTTAGTTGAAGCTGATATGTTTAATAGTTACATCGCACATATAGAATCCAATATCTCAAATTATTCCTAAAAAATTTAGGAGTTACGTAAAGAGTAAGAATCAGTCCTTTTCTAACCCTTCGGTAATGAAATCTGGCCTGCAATCATCGAGACGGGGAGAAGATATCTCTAACATGTTTAGTAGATACTTCAAATCTAATTTTCTTCTGCAAGGTAATGAGTGACGACTTCAAATTTGTTAACTATGAGCCACTAAATGCAACTCCATGTGACAGAATACGTTGAGATAAATGAAAAAGAAGTCTATAAATTATTATTGTCACTAGATTTAAGTAAATCTGCAGGACCAGATGATATTCCACCATATTTTATTGTAAATTGTGCTGAAAGCCTTACCGTTCCGATATCACTTTTATTTAAGCGTTCAGTTACTGAAGGAGTAGTGCCTATAATCTGGAAATCAGCTTTTATTACCCCCGTTCATAAAAAGGGACCTAAAGGTATTGTAGAAAACTATAGACCGATTAGTAAATTATGTTTATTTGCCAAAGTTCTAGAAAAAATAACATATAAACAGCTATACTTTTCCATTAAACATGCCATCAATATTGATCAACATGGTTTCCTGAAAGGCAGATCAACAACGTCAAATCTAATACTGTGCAGTGAATATTTGTCAAGGATTATGTCTGAACCTGCTCAAATTGATGTTTTCACGTGTTACGTGTATAGTACGTGAGACTTGCAATATAGGTACATGTCAGCGGCGTCAACTGATGGACTACAGATTTGATCTATGGAATATCAATGCGATATAAAGAATTTTACACAATTCTTGTGCATTTACTCATCTTTCAGTTACTCAGTTTACTCATAAAGAAAACATTATTAGGATATTTGAATTCGAGGATTGTTATTATAGTAGCACTGTATGTGAAAAAGTATAGAACTAAGGATTTTTCTGAGTTTAAAATCGCCAATATATTGTGGGCCGGTGTGGTGATTATGCCCATACCTTTCTTAGGGAAGAGACTTATGGTCCTACAGTGGATTTCTTGCAGCCCAGTATGATTTGAGCGGAAACTGGCGCTAGATTATATATTTTCCACTTTTATTGGAATCCCTTTGTCGTGCTGCAATTAAAATAAAACAAATCTACACTATAATAAAACTGTAACAAAGCCAAATCTATACATTAAATATATTTTGAAAACTTTGATCGGGCTAGACTTTGTTATCGATATAGAAGCCAAAAATAATCCTTTTACAATTTTTGTCTGTCTGTCCCTGTGAACACGTATCACTCTGAAAGTACTGAACCAATTTTGACGAAACTTGACACAGTAATAACTAATATTACATGGTTATATCTAGAATACCTTTTGTCCCATAAAACGCAAGGGGTTCTCCAGAATAACGAAAGACAAAAATTTGTAGTTAATGTAACTAGACTTTTTTTGCAACACCTTAGTACAAGAGCCAGCAACGTTGGAAGAACAGGAATTTTAGAAAAGCTGGTTCTTTAATATGAAGATATATTATGCCCTTCCAAACAGGATTCAGGATACCTGGTAGCCGATTAGCGATGTGTTTTTTAAAGCGCATCACATATTTACAGGTCAAATTTTGATTTATAAATAAATTTAAAAGCATTTTTTTTCAGTAACTTTTAAACGCTATTAAAAACATGAATTTATCACTACCACACAATTTTGTTATTGACAATAATATGCCCGATGATATTCTTTATAAATAAAATAAATAATTTCAAACCATTTGACTTTTTCTATTGCAAAGAACATATTTAATTTTATTAACCATTATGATAGTAAACAATGAAAAACAACGATAAACGTAGACATATGACTTGGGACTGACGCCATCTTGAATACATGCGTCTATAACAAGCGCTTCCATAATTATCGCTATCTTTTTCATACAGCCAGTATTGCGCTAAACTATAGCAATAGCTAAGTTATTCTATACATATTATTTATAATTTACCCTCTTTCATGTCTAAATAAAATAATATTAAAATTACAGCTATCTTAACATGGTTTGAACATACTTGTTTTAGTTACCAAAAATAGCATCGGGCACAATATTGTTAATAACAAAAATGTCTAGCATAATTTTATATTTTAGTAGTGTTTCAAAGTTAGTGAAAAACAAAACATTATAAAACTATATAAACATCAGTATTTTTGCCTGTAAAGGTGCGATATGCACTAATAAACGCAACGTTTACCAGCAGCCAAGTAGCCCACACGCTGTTCGGAAGAACATAAAGATATATAAAAACTGGCTTATTGAGATTCGCTGTCGAAACCGTTGCTAGCTCTTAGACGAATTGTTCCAGGCAAATGACAATTGACGCGTTAATAATATTAATCTTTTTAATATTTATATTTTTCTTCAATACAATGGAGTTTGAAAAAGTTTTAATACAAGTTAAATATAGTTATGATATCATTTAGTGTTTAATTTATCATTATTTATTTTATGAATATATTTTATTGTTTAATTTACAATTTAACTCTGTTAACTTGATATTTTATAATGTAGACTATACTGAATGTATAGTAAACGTCTACAGAAAAGGGAAAGGAACTTCGTTCCAACTGGGGGTCCATAGACCTCTCAAGCTTTTTTTTTTTACATTACCGCCAATATATGTAAGTTAGTTTTTATTTTAATTGAACCCTGTCGATGATGCTACGAACGGGTTGTAGGCTTATTTTAAAAGATTTCTCACATACCATCTGGGTATATATTTGAGTGAGTCCCTTGATATTTTGGATTCACAATTGGAAACCGTAGTGCTATTGGATTTTAGGGTAATTAAAATTAATCGTGTTTAAAAATACAATTGAAACCGGTGATAACCGATTTGGTGTAGACGAAGTTGCACGAGTCAGCTCGTATTATATATGTGAGGGATATAAAATCAAATACTAGCACGAGAACATAAGAAAAATAATAACAATGCATGAAAAGCACCCCAGACGTGTGTTTATTTGTTCAACATAGCGCAAGTCTAGACCAGAATATTTGTTGAAATCGTGTTTACTAACCAGAGTTTACAAGTAAAGTCTGTTATATAACAAACGACTTGTTTAGTCAATATGTATAAGAGACATGACTTGATATAAATGCAACAATAGTATAAAGAATATGACGCCATTGTGGATGACGCCATCTTAATTATTTAATAGTTCAATTAACTTAAAAGCACACTAAAGTGAGATGCTTATGCTTAAAATCAAATGCTTAAACACACTATCTAAAGGTATATAAACTATATGATAATCAAAATTTGAATATTTTTAGTTTTAGACCGGCTTTCACAATCATTTGTTTTATTTTTGGCTATCAACCTTCTAGTAGATTATTACTGCTATTGTCAATATTACAAGTTTCTTGCGATCATTTCAATGAATTAACAAGATGTGGCCGTCTTGCTACAACTTTCCAGGGAGTTTTTGTGGAAAGCCAGAATCTTGCTCTGGGGTATTATTTCCCATCCACTTTACTTGTGCGATTACAACGATTTAACGTAAAACACCGCCAGTATTACAAAATTTAGAGCTAAAAAACACAAGATTTTGAATAAAAAATGAAATCCACTACATGACAGATTGAGATTCCGCCAGAAACCCTAGACCGGCTTTTATTAGACCCAGTCAATAGTACGAGTAAATGTAGTACTTTAACTTTAAATATATATTGCAAGCCAATAGCAATTTCATACAGGTCGATAGTACGAATAAAAGGTCATAAGTGTGGTATACTTACTACTTACTATACTTAGTTTTTTTAAAGTTCTGAGGTCCGGCGGATACTATAAATCCCTCTCATGAATTACTTCCCAACGCCATTATTATACTGACCTTGAAGTATCTTAACATTTCGATATGTGCTAGTTAATCGCAACAAAGAAAAGAGAGTGCATGATGGTGGCGGTCTAGGATGGTAAACACTCTAGCACCTCACCAACTAGTCACACATCAGCTAACCCCTAAACGCAATATGCATGTCACTGTCACGGACTGTATACCTAGTAGAAGGTAGTCAAGATCCTGATTAAAAACCGGTCTGTGTTATATTTCTAACACTCTGTGTTTAAGCGTAACGCATGATTTCATTCTCTCAACTTCAAACATCGCTTAGAAAATAAAAACAATCTCAAATCATCGTATCGATATGAGCATTTGATACTTTAGGTCCTCAGTTATATGAAATTGCTCGGGTCTCGTAGCGAAATGGCGATTTAGTGAGAAAAAGTAAATATTCATGTGTCCCCGTAACGACTCGGAATTGCATGCGACACACAGTTGTATCGTTTGTTAAACATTTATTGCAGATAATTTTTACTAATACAGTAGTACCTCGATAAGTTAAAATCCAAGGGAATTCAGCAATTTTTCATTTTTTTACATACATAAAACATCCCGATCTATCATCATCTTTTACATCCCGATTCTATTTCCTTTAAGAGTTCTGTTTGTCTTATACAGGTTCTATATATAGGTTATAAATGTGAACTACTCAACCGATCATGTTGAAGTTTTGCATACATATTATGAACGGTACAGAAAAGGAAATACGAAACCATTTATTCTAGATAAAGTACTATTCCCTAGAAATTGCACAAATCTGTTAATAATCCTAGTCTCAGCTTCATATTTGTAATTATTGTTTTGTAAATAGTTTTTAAAGTTTTCATACTGTTTTCTTTGATTATAATTAGTCACAGAAATAAAACTGTATCAAAGTTATTCACTAAATGCATATATAATTTGTTATCAAACACCATAAAAGAAATAACGAAAAATATTTATAAATGTTTATTTTTTCCAGTAATAAAATGTTAAGTTTTGATCAAATCCGATGGAATTTTGTATATAATTTCATAATTATTAGCATATAAAAAATATTTCGATATTATAGAATATACTTGTGTTGTAATAAAATAAATAGTTAGAAATAATTACTACATACAATACTCTTTGCGGATCCACGGACATAACTACTTTTTATATAATTTTTGTCTTTTACAGTCGACCATCCCAAGCGCTTGTATGTTACAACAGTGACGGCCGAAAGGATTTGCATCTTTTATTAAAATTGTGTAAACTACTTGGAGACCGAACATTTTCATGCAATATTAGTATGTCTTATGTAAATAACAAAAGATATTTTGGTAATAATGACTCATTTTAACAAAGACAAGTCGGTAATTTCGACTTCTTTCTCGTGATAATTCATATTTTTTAGAAACTACCTGTGTCGTGTGAAAAATACTGGTTCAAGGAGGCTATATAGGAAATTTGTCCAGTCTGGACGATGTAGCTTTTTTCTAGTGCACTTCACTCGCCGCGAATAATATAATATATATGTTTTCGACGCTGTATTTTTTCGAATGAAATGCGTACAAAAAGTTCAATACTAGATACATTATTATTATTGCATGTACTTAAAATTGAAGTGATTCTTGGCTATACAGTATTGAAAATAACTAAACATAACTCTACAGTGAACATAAATTTCTTGAGCTGTTACTTTAATCGGACGCCCTGACCGCTAGACAATAGACGTCTCTTTTAAAAGTTTATCCAAATAAAATAATCACAAGTATGAAAAGTAAACTGACTGATTGCTTCTTTATATAATAAAATAGATTACACAGAAAATAATACAGTATTTGAGGATTAAACATTGATTAATTGTTAAATCATTTGACACGTTTTGAAAAGTTTCGAGTTACTTTAATTAACGCGATTTACCCCAGGTGTATCTTCATTGTAATTGCTTTTGCTCGCGGCTTCGCTCGGATTAATGTTGATTTGATCTATCCCTAGGGAACGGTATATTTTTTCTGCATGAAATGTATCTTATGTCCTTTTTTCTATTATTCACAGCGTGTGTCCAAACATCGTGCTGACATGTTGAATAGTTACGATGGTAAAATGTAAAAATGTAATATTTATAGGTGGCAGAGCCACGCTGAAGCTATTACTGGTTTATGCATGAATGGGTCGGCTCGCCCGGGTACTACCACCCTCTCATAAAAAATCGACATGAAGTGACAGTGCTTGCATTGTTGCGTTTCGTTCGGTGAGTGAGCGCGCCGGAGGCCCACCTCCATTCTCCCCCCTCCCTTCCCACTCCTTCCCCTTACCCTCCAAATACAGGCTAGCAACGCACTTGCGACTCCCTGGTGTTGAACGGCGGTGATCACTTAACATCAGGTGATCCACCTGTTCGTTTGCATCCTATGACATTAAAAAAACATTGGTGTTAGTAAAAGTAGTAGTAAGAATTGAGTTATTATTATTTAACACGATTAAAAAGGTGATAATAAACTTGGCTTGCTGCCTTGCTTGTCACACGTGGTGACGTTTCAAATGTAATACAAGAAAGTCTCTTATGAGACTACGCCGCACTACAGTTCTTATAAGCTGGCTTACAATGCGTAACCATGAGTAACCACGTGACTATTTCGTAACCATCATCAGCCTGTAAGAGATACACTACAGGGCCATAAGCATTTCCTGAAAGAAGGTATGGGCGTAATTACCATAACAGCCTACGACGTATTGGCGATTGCAAACCCTGAAAAATCCGCAGTTCTATATTTTCCCACATACGGTGATACTACAAGAACATTTCCCAGGTTCAAGTTTCCTCACGATGTCTTCCTTCACCGTCAGCCGATAGTGTTACCTATTTAAATTATTAAATATACGCGAATTCCAAAAACTTTTTTGATACATTTTGGGGTTCGAACCTGCAGACTTCAGATTGATGTACCACCAGTATAATCGTTCGACCACCACGACTTACTAGTAATATTCTGTGATATTATATCGGCAATATTAAAAAATTAGTTTTTCTTGTGTAAAACGTAAACTTTAATACAATGACAGTTTTATATTGTGCTAGCACTACGTAGGGAAAAACTAGGGAAAATATAATCAAACAAAAGAATAAACAAACAAAAATACGAGTCACAATTAACTAATGAATTTGAAATAAGTTAAATTTGAAATTAAAAAATATGTCATTTTGTATCTGTCATTATTTATACAAGAGATAATACCTATATATTCTTTCTAACAATCTTTGAAAGCTATTGTTTGTACTTAACTTTTCTACTTAATGCCCGGTTTCTGATGTACTTTAATTGTAGTTTATCTACTCAATAGCGTTGTCGGTTCGATAAATTGTCAAATTCCATTTCCGAACACACAATCATACAATAAATGACAGTAAAACTCAACGGGCCATTTGACAGTTTATCATATGGATAACTTTGTTGAGTCAATAACTATCGGTAGTTTAACCGAGTATCCCAGAACCGGGTATAAGACATCTTGTTATCTGTGACCCTGTAACCATTTGTACCACATGTGTATTAACTTGATTTTTTGTATTTCTTTGATTTTCCTGATGAGCTAGTGACTTGTAATTTTAAACAACGTAGAATTAAATGAAATTTAAGGAAATTAGAATCAAAATTTGATACATACAAAGAAATATTTCTAACATAATTTTAATCTTTTTAAAAGAAAATAATGCGCATAAAATAATTTCTCTTAGTGTAATAATCATTTCATTTCTCATAAATATACCAAAAACTTTTATAGAGTGTCGTGTAAATTTCTGATTGTGTTAATTGCATATAACGTTTTTATATATCTTATAGGTTTTAGCATTTAAACAAAATTTTATCTGACGTTGAATGATGGCGTAGTTCACACGCTAAACGTAGAAGAAGACTGGCTATTAAGTGCAGTTACCGGAACACACTTATACTTGCTTGGTGCTGGGATACAAATTTTCAACTTTAGGGTGGTAGCTAGTGAGACATGCTTAGTAAAAGCTCTGCCACCACCATGCTATATCTTCATCACAATTTTTTCCTACACCAAAAGTACCCACTCTTTATGAAATGTTAATCACGCAACCGTCATCCTATAGAGTGTATAATAAAATTGTGTTTTTTTTATAGTAGCAAAGTAAAAAGACGATGATGCTTACCCAAAGATACAATCCAAGATCACCACCGACAGATTAGCAATTAATGAGCGGTCGCCGTTGTAATACCGACCTGAAACATCGAGGTGAAGTAGCATGGTAGTAAGGCTTTGTCTAAGTCCGCCTGGCTATCTATTACCCTCAGTATAAAAATCTGACACCAAGCACCTCTTCGTGTATTTCGGCAGCTACACTCGAGAGACAGCAACCCCTGGTTTTAGCGTGCTTACCATATTAGACTACACTGTTATTTATCATCAGATGAGGTTGTGGTCAAACGCTAAACACATAAAGTGTAAAAAACACAATCACTAACAGAATTCCAACTTGTTTTTAAATAAACATAAAATCATAGTAAACATTTCGTTGAGTATCCAACATACGAAACTCTAATAATAGCTTTAGACTACTATCAAATAGGAGACAGAGACCTCTATATACCATTCAGTTTTATTTCCAAGGATTCTCGAATCACTGCCTTAACAAAGAGACAAGGTTTATGATACAATCTTATGAGACAGCCGGGTAGACAGGGTTAGACAATAAATCTATTCAACCAAACGTTTATACGTTCCCATTTGGAATATCCACTTATTGTACGTCGTGTATTCACTCACATTTAATTTTATAATTTAGCGTTACTGTCAACACAGTTCAGGTAACTTAAAAGTAATTATGACTGTAGATGACCCTTCGACTAATGCGCTCGGCTTTGTAAAACGCCGACATAGGCATTCACGGTTTGGCTATTCTAGGTGATACTCGGTTATCGTTAGGTGGTCAATCCATCTTCACACACCGATGTCTTATCTCGCGCCACAGGGCCCATCTGTAACACCACTTCGATCTCACTAAGCGTGTTTTTATAATTACATAGTAACTATGTAGTAAATGCTCCATTTCTAAGAGATATCTGATATTCTACGTGTTTCTTAATAAATTATCTATAGAATGCAGCACGTACGTTATATTATTATAAAGTACCTAGTGTTTGAACATTATATTACCCCAGTTTATATGACGACTTCCCCGTACATGGTTCATGCAAAACTTGGAATAGCATTTGACTGGAACATAATCAGCCAGATATTATAAAATGCTTTTATAAATATATATTGATAGAACGACCCATTTCCCACTAGGTAACGCGATTTAAGAGTTTATTGTAGAGCCTAATACCACTAACTAAAAAAGTTTTACTGGTTTTACTGAGCCTAAAACATAAGTTAACTAATTTGTATTTATGTTCTATATTAAAATTATGCCTTATTTTTAACAAATTTTAGCTTATATAAGTTTTTGTGGACGTATTATATTAGATTACAATTATAAAAGATCTATTTAGAAAGCAGAGTTAAGAGATACGAATGGTATAAAGTATGACAATAACGTACAAATATTTTTATATCAAATGATACACATTTAACAAAACTACGCAAAAAACTGAGTATGTCTGTCTATTCAAGGTCTTGTCTAATAAAACAATTTTAAATTAAACCAATACTTCTTTGAAATGATATGCGCATTTTATGAAATTATATAATTTCGGAAAATTCGAACAAACTCCTGGTTGATGTTATTCCAAAATAAATGAAAATTAAACGAGTTAAAAATAAGAGACGCAAAAATAACCCGAAATAAAACGATACTCGTGTAATGGTCCATTAATAAAAGGTCCAGCGAAAACAAAAGTAATCCGAAGCTTAATTCAAATACATTTTTACCCTTTTACATGAGATTTACGCATAAACCTTTTTCTCACCTACACAAGCAGAAACGACAAAAGGAAAAATTCTAATGTTAAAAGGCAACAATGATTCCAGTTCTTCAAGCCTTCAGCAAACAGAATATACAGTCTTTGGATACGATAGAGACGGGTATAATTAAATAATAGTAGTGCGAGAAGGACGGGGAATGGTAATATTGGAGTGGCGTGGATCCGTAGCGGCTACGGCAGTTGAGACGTAGACGCGGGTCGTAGCGCTACGCTGCTACGCGAGCGCTCGTTGATATCGTTTGAACTAATATGTGTGATTTGAATTCAAATTTAATCGTGTCTCACATTGTTATGTAAAAGTGGATACATTTCTGTCTAACAGCCAAACGTACAATACCATAGTGAAAGCGAATGGTACCGGTCTGTTCGGATTGGACGATGGTGAGTATTTTTAAAACTATAAACTAGAAATGTATTATTTAAATTTACTTTTTCCTTATATATTTCCATGATTTATAATTTAATTTATTTTTCTGTGTAATCTATTCAATTATATTAATTATTTATTTTATCTTTAATAAAGTATGCATAAAATGTTATCAAATTTAAGATAAGATGAAGATAAACTGGCGCGAAATATCTGCAAACTAGTAAAACCCAATCATTTCTACCCACAACAAAGATATGCAGTGATAATTACATAACAATCTGAAATAATTGTTTACATATATATAATGCAAGTTAATTCAAACTTTAATAAAATGATAAAAAATATATTTTAGAAACTATTTATTATGACTGAACAAAAAGTAAGAATATTATTGACTTTTTAATTGTAAACTTTATGCTTAAGTTTAAAACTTGAAACTGTAGGTTTTATTTTTTTTCTGTTATTTAAAAAAATTATAAAATAAAATAATACTAACTTTAAGATTTTGGTAAATGCTATATAACTCCGACGTATATTATAAATACGAAAATGAATTCCTTTGTTTGTTTTTAAACCATAACTACTTAACCGATAATCATAAAATTTTACATACACATTTTTAGGGGGGCAGAATAATATAAAATAATAAAAGTCTGATCCCGAGGGATAGAACAAATATACATAATGCAAACAAAGCCACGAGGAAAAAAAATTAAAATCTTAAAATGCAACAATGTTAACCAGTTTCGAAAAAAAATTAAAAAAAAAAAATTTATAACAAATTTATTAAGCGTTATTTCTTAATTAAGGGATCGATAATCACAAATACTCAGTCATAGTGACTCGCAGACATTTTATACGGATACGGTACTAGTAGTTTTCCACTGAAATATTTATAGGGAAGCGTGACTACGCCTATAGTCTGTGGTTTTCCATATTTCAAAGATCATTGCGCCATTATTTACGCGTATGATATTGGACATTAAATCAGTGTCGATTTTTCTAGTATTTCGTAATCCTTACAATGTTTTCTATATACTGTATAGGTTTTATCATCTCACCATGATCCTTAATCACGACGTGGTCTAAAATGGTTACCTAGAGGGACTAGGTCTCAAGTGCAGCTGCCGGAACACACCAATAGATGCTTGGCAACGGCTTTCCTAACATGAAAAAAAACTTTCTAACTTGAAGAAACATCCCTATCACGACATGAAATCATTACGTTACTTTCCTTCACAAAGTTCCAGTTCTTTCGTAAGGATTCAAACCTACATTGATCAACGCTATAGAGGAACACGCTAACCACAGACCTATCATTGTTTTATATATTTATTAGTGGTCCCGGTGACCGTTGTTCTGCCTTGATAATAAAAAAAATCTACAATTCAACCGCAACGCTCCCTACCGGGTCCAATTGCGAATCTAAACCATTCTCGGATCCACTCGAACACGCACACAAAATTTCACCAAAACAGGTCCAGCCGTTTAGGAGGAGTTCAGTGACATACACACGTACAGAAGAAATTTATATATAAAGATAAGATATACCTGAGCCTGCGACTCTGTCCGCGTGTAACCTAGTTTAAAAAAAAACAGTGACTAATAAAGTCAACTCAATTATCTCAAATCCATTTACTTATCTACTTTTATCTCGTACTAAAGTGTCGTCGCCATTAAAATTATAATAACTTTTGATAGAGTGAACTGATTTTAACGAAACCAAGACTAAATGTTACTCGATGATATGCCTTATGATTTCCCTATGAAGTTTTATCGTGAACGCAGTACTTTAGCAGTGATGCGTGTTAAAATAAAGACAGACAGACTATTCTAAAAATGATTGAAATGTCTATTTTTACTTATTCCACGACACTTGAACCAACTATTTTCACAAAAATCTAAAAAGTGTAGACACGTTAGATTTACATTCTTATTATATGTATAGAAGAAGATATCTGCGGCTCCACATACGGCATAAATAATAATCATTTATTGTTATTATTAATAACACTTCAGTTATAGTAATTTTATTTAATTTGAAATTATAATAATAGTAATTTATTCTCCAAAAAAATTATATGGATTATTTACAAAATTAAAATGTTACTGACAGTGCCAATTTAAGCTCACATTGACGCCTGTACCAGTCTTGAGCCTGTATCATACACGCTAGCGTAAACTCTACTAATTTTATGGAAATGTTTAGTAAAGAGGGTTAATTATTAATAACGATTGCATTATTGTAATCATCATGAGTTCTTACTATTATATTTGTGATTGTTGAGCATGTGTTGGTAAAATTACTATTGTATTAATTATCTACGCGTTCAGATCTTTACGCAAATCAATTTTCGTGCCGGTCGGTTGAACGGTACAGAATTTGATACGATGTATATTACATAGCTTTGTGGCGAGTTCTGGGAATATTAACACCATACAAACCTTCTATATGAAGAATACATGGGTATACTAACTAGAGCCACGCTGAAGCTATTATTGGTTTCAGCATGAATGGGTCGGCTCATCCGGGGTAGCACCACCCTCTCATAGAAAACCGACGTGAAGTAACAGTGCTTGCACTGTTGCGTTTCGTTTGGTCAGTGAGAGCGCCGGATACCCACCTCCCCGCCCGCTCACCCCTCCCCATTCCCTCTCTCCCTACCCCCACTCCCCCTACCCCCACTCCCCCTCCCTCAAACACAGGCCGGCAACGCACTTGCGAATCCCCTGATGTTGCTGGTGTCTATGGACGGCGGTGATCACTTACCATCAGATGACTTGTTTCGTTTGCCCCCTGTAATTTAAAAAAAAAAATAACTGACTGACACGAAACGAAAATTCATTGTCTTTTATTTTTTGTAAGCAAAAGCGTTTTTGATGTCTCACGTGAACGGATTGACTAATTTCAATCAACGTGCTTCAGTGAAGAGGATCGACCTCAGTGCAACCCATTTAGCATAGAGTTTAACAGAAAATAGTGTAACAATACTACGCGAGCCTTTTCAATTCACTTCAATAAAGCAAATGCCTTTCTTCGACGTGAATTACATTCATTTCAATGTAGTTAAATGATATATATTTATTGAATTTAATTCATTTTGAATATTAATGTGATCTTAATAAAAAAACTGAATTTATATAAGTTAATAAGTTAACACAACATTTATTGCTTCTGAGTCGATAAGAAATTTACCGGGTCAGCTATTATAGATATAAAATAAAAAGTCAAAAATAAGTACTGCACGGGAAACTGTTAGTAGTTTTATATACGTATAGTACTAATATTGTGAATGAAATGATCAGAGCAAAGGGTACGGGAGATAAAAGGAGCGGAATTACCGATACCGTTTGCTACATCCCCTTATGTCTCATGTGTTAGTTGCGGCAATATATTTATTATGCAATGTTGACTATACATTTGCAATATAGTTTACTTTTTCCAGCGTAATTGTACGAGGACATCTACTTGTCGATACGTCCACTGTGATGAACAGAAAAGAAGCAAGGAACGGCATAAAGATGTATGTGTGTCAATATTACTTGTTCATATTGGGATATTAACAGATAAAGACTTCTTGTGTAAACAGAACACTTCGTTTTTATTGTAAAACAATTAGACACCATATGAAGCACAGTAAAGAACATGACTTGAAAAAAAAAGTGGCGTCATTAACATTAAAAAATATCGTATCGTAACATTGAGCAAAGACATTGTTCACATACAGCCACCTGATACTCTCGTATAAAATTTAATCGATTAATTCAGAAATTTAAATAATACTTTCATTTTATTTTCATATACATTTAAAAACAATACTATAAAAAGATTAACATACAATATATAATTCCCTTTAACGAATCTTTCACGATCGACATAACAGAGTAATAACGTTTGATCACGGAAAACGGTTTTATGTCGATCCGCTATAAATTGACATTGTAAATCGTTTTATTTTTTTTAAACACATAATATTTTAAAATTGAGTAATGTTTTAAAACGTACAAATATAAGTAACTTTTTGTAAAGTCAACATAACTACATTTTACTAACTAGATATGAATATTTACGATACGTATGTCAACATTTTTGTTTGTCTGCCTGTTTATTCCGCCTAATCTTCAAACGGATTGGACCAGTTTTGACCGCACTTTCATATGTAGATAGCCGATGTTTTAGAAATAATAGGGTTCCGAGCAAATAAAATATTTTAGAAAGTTACAGACGCAGACGAAGACCAAGGAGGCTGATGGTATGAAAATTATTAATACATTTGTGTATAATATTATATATTTAATTTATATACATATATGTACTGTAGTACATATACTCTATGTTAAACTTAAACCTAAGGGAACGTTATGATATACGCATACATTTATTAAACTTTATCGTTACTACCTATATCTCAATATCACTACAGATTACACAACAAAATCCTCTGCCACGTCACTCTGTCTCTCTGTTCGTGATAAACTCAAAAACTACGGAACGTATTTTTATGCGGCGTTCGCCAGTAGATAAAGTGATTCATGAGGAAGGTTTAGGTACATAATTTGTCTAGGTTCTTTTTTATTATCAGGGCAGCACAACGTCAGAAAAATATTCTATATGTTAGTAGAAGTCTTGGACCATTTCACGAATACAATTTACTAAGATATAGTATAGCACAAAGGATGCTTTGTTAATAATAATTATCATTAGTAAAAATATCTTTTATAATTATGGCATAAGCGTTGGCAATTAAAAGAGATTCAATAGAAGCGCCCTGTTTAGAGGGTTCGAATAACGTACCCGACGATACTGGCGCACTAATGACCTGCAAGTACATGCGTTCTTCCATGATACAGGAAAGGATAGGATTATTACGTAATAATACTAACTTCCTGAGGTCTTTATTACAGTCTACAGTATTCTAGATACAAGAAAAGATTATAGGGTAAAAGTGGGACAATAGATGCCTACGAATTTATACTGAGACACTCACAATATGCTTATTACTAACACTCACAAGAGAAATAAAAACACCGTCATGCAAATGTGTTAGTGCTGACCGAGCGGAACGAAATATGTTGCGAGATATCGATAGAATGCAATGACTTTGCCAACGAAAAACGTGGCTACAAATTTACTGATTATATATTCAACATAATTTTAACTGAAGGTTTATTGGCTTTTAGCCAGATTTTAGAACGCCTAATACAAGAAAGCCAGGAATGCGTTCACATGTTGACTTGAGACAAAAAACTTTAATAGATGCATTGAATTAAATTCTATACAGGAACGAATGTTTAAAAAAGTACGGACGTACGCAAACAGCTTTAGATTAGGTACAACGCATATTCAATAGTTACATGAGAATACCAACAGCTACTTACAATTTTGTCTGCGTTTTTATTTGAGTAAATAATGCCTTATCTTCGTGTAATTCTAGTAATTTATGCAGCCGAAGCGGAGACGGTTGGCAAGGATATTGCAAATTTACTTGAGATCTTATATTTTGGCCAATGTAAACTATATCTTTATAATTTACAGCCTATATATTATTCATATCTATTAGCTATGCCATTGTAAAGTTTCGTCAAAAAGAGTTCAGTAGTTTTTAAGAACAACAAACATACATTTATTGTCACAATTTTTTTCATTTGTAATATTAATAGGATGTACACTAGAATTTATATATATAAATATAATAATAATAATATCATTAATTTTAGACTCATCGTTACATCCATATTTGTGGGTACAATTACAGGATTAAAAAATTAGTATTAGTAATAATAATAAAACAGAAAAATAAATTATAAACAAAAACACAGAACACAGTATATAACATTAAGTGGCAAGTCCGAGTGAAACCTCCGGTTATGGTGGAAATTCACTGTATGACTGCATGTAGCCTTATACAGCGAGCCAGCATCGGAGAGTCCCACCGGTTCACCAGCGCACGTAGTATATATATATATATATATATATATATATATTATATATACTACTAAACAAATACCAATAAATTTTAAAATATTTGTAAATATGACACTTGCCGGTAACTATAATGGCAAATATTGAAAAAAAAATGTAACACAAGCTGCTACATATAACCTTGTGAAACCAGATATATACTGGAACATATACAATAAAACCTACACAGATATATTCCGCAGTGATAAGAGCGTACAGAAAATTATGATCAGTCGAATATAATTGATATTTTAAACACAATATACTTCCCGAAAACGTTTGATAAAAAACCATCGAAACATAAAAATCCGCTTTATGTTACATTGTAAAATTTTCATTGTACTCGTCTTATCATTAAAATGTAATTGATCTACAAAACGTACATTTCCTGTTATATTAAAAGCTTCGGTCCTGAAATGAAAGGAAAATAAATGAAATTGCTCTGAAGTTGAATGTTTAGGAGTTTATTTTGTTTATGTACCTATAATTGCTTACCTAATTTATTTTAGAAAGACATTCATGGCAACTAAAAGTAAGACATTATTTATTTATTTAATTACAATTGTTAATAATATTAATATAAATGCAAAAATATAAACAGAAAAAAGGATGGATTTATATTTAGCACCATTATTGTTAAATAGATAGTTATATGAACGTTAGTAACTGCTGTAGTTAACCAGTGTATTGCAGCCTGTATCGCTCACCGCCGGTAACATTTTAAACATTAAATATATTCTGTAAACAAGGAGACATAACAATAAAAGGAACTATAGTCCTTGAAAAAATTAATAAGCTCAGTTGATCGCAGGTAAAGATGTAAAGCTTATTATATACTTACTGTGCCCGCGACTTGGTCCGCGTGGAACTTTCTGTAAGAAAACAGTGATTAATAAAATCATCAGAATGTATTAAACCATTTGCTTATCTACTTTTTGTCATTAAAGTTACAATAACTTTTTATAGAGTGAACCGATTTTAATGAAACAAATATTAAATGTTACATGAGGATATGCTTTATGATCGTTTTATCTTGAACATAGTACTTTAGCAGTGATGCGTGACCAAACAAACCGACGGACAGACAGATATTTCTAAAAATAATTGAAATGTGTTCTACTACTTATTCCTAGACTAGCGGGTACGGCAGACGTTGTCCCGCCCTGATTATAAAGATATCCTGGACAAATTATATACCAAAACGTTCCTTGTGAATCATTTTATCCACTGGTGAAAACCGCATAAAGATCCGTTCAGTAGTTTTCGAGTTTCTCGCGAACAGACAGACGCGGTAGGGGACTTTGTTTTATACTATGTAATGATACCTGCAACAATTATTTTCACAAGAATCTATAAAGTACTCATACGTTAGATTTACAATCTTCATTACATAGTATAAAACAAACTCCCCTACCTGGTCTGTCTGTCTGTCTGTTCGTGATAAACTCAAAAACTACTGAACGGATTTTCTTGTGGTTTTCACCAGTGGATAAAGTGATTCATGAGGAATATTTTGGTATATAATTTGTCATGGATTTTTTTATAATCAGGGCGGGACAACGTCTGCCGGGCCCGCTAGTATTATATGTATAGTAGATATAGATAGGGGTCACCTGCAACTCCCGTAATAATAATAAGTATTATTACATCTAGATGGTGGTTATTTCTGAAGTGTACTTATTTCTACAACAAACAAACTCACATTCGCATTTATAATATTAGTTAGGATCAGGATTGCAGATAATCAATACTATTTTAGTACGTGTAATGTAATGTAAAGTACCTAGTCAATAGTACGTACTAATGACTTCGAATTAATGGTCATTATAATAAATACTTAGTCCGGGGTCCTGGTTAATAATATAGTTGCGATATACATACACCGATATAAATATGAAAACTCACGTGGATTATGTATATATATCCACATAATTGAATGAACTAATCAAAACTTGTTATAATTGTTTGCAAAGTTTAATTTAATCAACACGTAGATATAAAGCAAAATACGATACCATCCCCTAACTAGGACGTTTCCTATACTCTCCAAACCGGAGGATACAAACGGCACAAAGACACACAAATCCGGAAACTTTTTCAAACTAAGACGGGAAACTTTACGTGGGAGGTTGACACGGTACTGCGTTGGCTAGTCGTTTATTAAACAATGTTGTTCTAACGCTGTGTGCGGACAAATATATATGATATTCGGTACTTGTGTAATAAATGCACCGGGCTCGCGTTATCTTTTATTCGCAGTCTTACCTAACCTAACCAAACGGAGACGAAACTGTTTCGTTATAACTTAAAAATAAACAAGTTGATAATATACAAAATTACCAATGATTGTTCGGTGACACATAACCTCAAAACTTTGATCATGAATATCTCAGTATCTATGACTTTCCGCGGGGAAGAGAAATCACCTCTTTTTATTTTAACTTAAAAATCATCAAGTTGGTAATATACAAAATTACCAATGATTGTTCGGAGATGACACATAACCTCAAAACTTTGATCATGAATATCTCAGTATCTATGACTTTCCGCGGGGAGGAGAAATCATTTTTTTATGTTTTAACTTAAAAATCATCAAGCTGGTAATATACAAAATTATCAATGATTGTTCGGAGGTGACACATACCTCAAAACTTTGATCATGGATATCTCAGTAACTATGACTTTCCGCGGGGAGGAGAAATCACGTTTTTTGTTTTAACTTAAAAATCATCAAGTTGGTAATACAAAATTGCTAATGATTGTTCGAAGGTGACACATAACCTCAAAACTTTGACCATGAATATCTCAGTAACTATTACTTTCCGCGGGGAGGAGAAATCACTTCTTTCGCCCGCTGCTTCCGCCTCCTCAACATGAAGATGGAAATTGCGAATTAAAAGATGCCTTTTATTCTGGTTTGGTTCGATTAGGTTAGACTGCGAAAAATGATAAAGCGAGCCGGCCGTAAATATACCTAAATGTGTGGCGTGTTTAAGAGCGAAAACTACACGCGGGTTATGCATGGCATGTTTCGGTCATCATCGAAAACTCAAAGTCATTCTCGAATTCTAAGCTAAGAGAACATGGCTTAACCATTTTGATGGGAAACTTTTTCGTATTTGATTATATTCTTAAAATCAAAATCAAAAATAATTTATCCAGTTTAGGCCCCGAAAAGGTGGTTATGAACGTTAAAACTACCATCGGTTCTGAAAATAACTCAGTCATTAAGAAGAACCGGCAAGAAACTCGATCTGGTTTATTTTTTCATTATACATATATTTACAAACATGATGGTTACATTCAAATTTTATGGATGCATAGAGAGGGGTTTCATTTCCACGCGTCGCCATCATTCATATATGCTCGTTGATAATTAAAATGCCATGTTTCGCCTATTTTTTTTTTCTTATAGGTAGAAAAGTATATCACTCTTACAGTTACACTGTGGTTGTAGTTACACGTTAAAGTTAATATTTGTTTTGCAAATGAGATTACAACTCAATAGGCAACACTATTCACAATATTCAAATTCGTTCTATTTACAATACACTATCTGTACAATACAATTTATCGTTTATGGCGACGGTTTGGGGCTAGGTGACTTGTTGTTCGTGAAATCATTGCCCGTAAATTCCTTATTTGTAATTCGTTCCTTGTAGCTTGTTATAGATTAATTCTTGTAAAGAACCGCCCCATCAAACTGACTCTCGATCTTTTTCAATCGAAATGTAATGTGTAACTATCATTATGAATCAATTCGCGATCCTTATTAAAACGCTCTCTCGCTGCGCCGAACCCTGTCGAGATGCACACATGGTTCCATATTGCAGATACTAATTCTTTGGAACCGGCAGCAAGATAGTTGCTGAATATTTTTCTATGCCTCGTATGACGCGAACCGTATATTTTTTATGCCGCTTCCGATCTTAACGGTGTGAACATTCTTTTACATATAAACTTATCCTAACACGTTGTAATTTCCTATAATTCTAATTTAAGCGACAACTATCAAATTACACGCAATGACTCACTGTCCGTAACACTTTTGTTGTAGTCCGCTTGTGAATGTCATCTTTTCTCCGATACTCAGAATAAAATGGCCAACAATCGCGATATACGTACTAATATTTTAAGGGTAGAAATATTTGCAGCAATATTATTCCAGTAAGTATTTATCAACAAATTCTAAAGTGGAGTGCGATAGGAAATTAATTTTGTGGGAATTTAAATACGTAATCATATTTAATACTCTTAATTTTAGGAAAACCAATAAACTAAGCAAATTGGGGAACGCCGATGTTGCTCAAATTAATTAAAAGGCCGCAAACGATAACTCGAAGTAAATTTACTTAAATCTAATTAGATATTTATTTTTAAATTTCCCGTTCCCATATTTTATTTAATAAAAGATTCCGTAATAAAATCAATTCCAAATACATGACAAGAGAGAGTAATATTATATACAGAGTCCTTCTATTAATTTATACATGACTAAGAGTTGCTCGGGAAATTATCTGTGTTTTTGTCTTTATAAATGACTAGCTTTTGCCTGCGACTTCATTCGCGTTAATGTAGTTTTTAACTCGGGAACAATACAGTTTTTCATCATGAAATGTATCCGTTTAGGCTTATCAAGGGTATAATAAGATACTTGGACTTACTAGATCATTGTATTTTATGACTGATTTTTAACCGACTTCAAAAAAAGGAGGAGGTTATCAATTCGACTGTATTTTTTTTTTTTTTTTTTTTTATGTTTGTTACCTCATAACTTTAGACTGAGTGAACCGATTTTGATTATTCTTTTTTTATTTGAAAGCTGGTACTTCCCGTGTGGTCCCATTTCAATTTGGTCTAGTTCCGACATCGGCATCCAGTGCAAAATCGTATAAGTTTTAAATTTGCATTAAGTATGTACACGACAAATAGACGAATAACTCAATATCACGCTAACCGATTTCGATGATTCATTTTTTATTGGAAAGGATGTATTTCAAGGCTAGTTTGATGAGAATTTGGTTAGGTTCTAATCATGGGATCCGTGACAAAGTAAGAAAACTTTCATGAAACGAGCCTACTCCTTTCTTAAGGGCCGGCAAGGCATCTGTGTTTCCTCTCGTGTCGCAGTTGTCCATAGGCGGCCGTGATCACTTACCATCAGGTGACCCGTATGTTCGTTTGCCACCAATAGTATAAAAAAAACTCTTCAATTCTTAGGAGCCTATTGTGCTTATGTTCGTTGCTGTGTTGCAACATGACGCAAGCATTGTAATTACATTACTTAAGGTGTATTATGTGCGAAGCGATGGTAGCCGAGTTGGTGGTAGAAACTATCGCGGATTATTGATAAGGTTGCGTTCGTACCAAACGTTACTTATTGTACAACCAATTGAAATCATATCGCATACCATACCGATAGATACCATACCGCAAAAAGGCGGAACGGAGTTCGTGGGCACTGCTAATGAAATATATTTGTGTACACAAAAAATGGAAAAATAAAGTAAATTTTCAAAAAAAAGTATTAACCGACTTCAATATCAATCAAAAACCCATAAGGCACTAAAAAGCGGAAAATAAATAGTTTATCAAATTAACCAAATTAAATAAAACATATGAATATGTGTGCTACCTAGAGATATATTAGAAGTCGGTGCCAACTGAAAATCGTATCATCTACATAGGTACAAAAAGTTTAAGTTCACTCTCGCGTCTCTGTAATACTTTTCTACCTGGAACAAATTTGAAATTTCGTTTGGCACCGATTTCCAATACATCTCTAGGTAGCACACATATTCATATGTTTTATTTAATTTGGTTAATTTGATAAACTATTTATTTTCCGGTTTTTAGTGCCTTATGGGTTTTTGATTGATATTGAAGTCGGTTAATACTTTTTTTTGAAAATTTACTTTATCTTATCTTATAAATTACAGTATTGGTTTACGTCTTTATTAATTTTAATGCACTCACGCGGCATGGTATACGTTACTTTGAAAAAACGGTAGAAATTTTTTTTATTAGTGCTAATGCCACGTAAATCACACGATCGTACGTTTAGTTTTGCGTTAGCATTTTCAAACTGAGGGAAAGGATTACGCTTGTCACAGATTCTATGTATTTTTCTGTATCCCTGGCAATGTGTATGCAAATTCATGATAAACGGTTGAGTAGTTTAAGCAGGAAACCTCTCAGATGACAAGGTCTTAATAATCTTATAGCTTATTTATTGTTCTAGCATGATAGGTTATTATTCTCATTTATAGGCTATATAACTTCCATCTACACTTTACCTTATAGCAGCACTACATATCAGTACTGAACTTAACCACTTACAGCATGAAGAGTGGTAAAGTCAGCATAATACAATATAAACAATATAGATGTCGTGGACGTTGTCCTCCTTTGAATATAAAAAAATCTTGAAATTAAACCGCAGCGCCTCATACCGGGTCCAACTGAATCTAAACCATTCTTGAATCCACCTGAACACACACAAAAATGTCATCAGAACCTGTCCAGCCGTTTAGTAGGAGTTCAGTCACATATACCCGGACAGAAGTATTATATATATAAAGATAATGAATGGTAAACATCGGAAACGGTAAAGTAGTACAAAACTGTTCAAAACATTTTTTTTATTAATTTTAATCAACTTTGATTTATTTTATTTTACTCAAAGTATGTTTTCAATTACCAAAGTATAGGCCGAACCTACTTTGTCCCATTTGAATTTATACGTGTTATTTTTTGTATTATTAAAGTTAAATACGTATTAAGTACTTGCTTTAAAAAAGTTTGGATACTTTCGTGTTAAACGCACCGCGCTCACTGACCGTTGCCGCGGGAAGCTCGTGTTATCCTTTTTCACAAGTCTAACCTAACCTGACCAAACACAGATAAAAGAGCAAGATATGGAACGTTCGGCGAGCGCGGTGTATTTAATACGAAAGTACCCAAACTTTTTCAAAGCAAGTCTTCTTCACGGATACCGTGTTATTACAAAAATGATATATATATATATATATATATGTATATTTAGGTTTTACCATAATTCCATCCGATGCTAAATGACAACGTGGTATAAAATGGTAAATACTCTAAACCTAAGAGGGGGTCTAGCGCTCAAGTGCAGCTGCCGGAACACACTAACCGGCGCTTAGTGACAGATTTGCAACAAACCCTAGCACTATGCTATGCGTTCATCACAATGTTTTCCTTCGCCGTAAGCTCCAAAATGCTATCAACTATGCCACTATCATTCGAGATTATGACATTATTTTCATCGGGGCTAATTTTCTACGTATAATATAAACTGGTAGAGAGAAGACAGTTTAGTAGATCTCATCCCTCTGTTTCTGAATCGATTTTTTTGTTTTTGGTAAAAGTTCGTTACTTTTCCTTAATATAGAAAGTTTACAATTTATAGATCATGATCGATTTTCGACTAGTGTAGTGATATACCTAATAGTGGATTCAATTATATAATATAAAAATCCAGTGGCATGATGTTTGTCCACGATGAACTCCTAAACTACTCAACCGATCTTCAGGAAAGTTGGCATTTATGTATAATTTGGTCCAACTTGAGAGACAGGATAATTTATATTTCGATTAAGGGCGTCCATATTTTTAATAAAAAATTAAATTATTGTCGATGTTGATTATTGTTTTTAATTGTAAGTTTCATTAGTTTCGAACAGATGGCGTTTTAAATTAGTTTGTTGACAGAAAACTGTAGGACCAACTTCTATAGGTATCTCATAGATGGCGCCACGTTTTAATTTTGAATTTCTTTTTTTCAACTCCATTTCATTTTATGGGGCACATGTTATATTATTCTATTTCCTACGTAACCTCGCTTTTTCTGTGTCGAAGTCACAGCAAATTGTGGCCAGGTCAGCTAGATATTTATAGTTATTTTCTTTAAAAGTTAATAATATACCAATATAGTCCGACTTCGTGAACGTCGCAATTTCGGTACGAGAAAAAATCATCAATTAAAACCGAACACAATTTCAGCAGAAGTAATTATTTTTCGTTAATGATTCATATACGGCGAACGTCTAAAATCGACAGGTTAATTACACCAAACAATTTATCAAATGAAGTAATCATCTAGTACGAGTCAACCGCATATACGGATCATGTATAAAAATGGGTTTTAGTGTTATATGAAGATAATAAACTACAGTAATGTCAGACATGTCCAAGAAAATTGCTTTGTTATTTTTTATGCTTTTTCATTATAACTCATCAATACATGATGTTACATTTTTCAGTTGTTTAATATGACAATTGTCATGTAAATATATAACAATACAGATATAAGTTACACAAAATGTCCATCTATAACTCTTTATTTTATATCATAGCAGACAAGCGAACAGGTGGGTCATCTGATGTTAAGTGATCACCGCCGTCCATGAACACTAACAAGACCAGTCGAAAGTGCGTTGCCAGCCTGTGTTTGGGGGAAAAGGAGGGGTGAGGGTGGGGAGATGGGAGAGGAGGTGAGCCTCCGGTGCTCTCACTGACCGAACTAAACACAACAATGCAAGCACTGTTACTTCACGTCGGTTTTCTATGACAGGGTGGTAGTACCCCGAGCGAGCCGACCCATTCATGCTGAAACCAGTAATAGCTTCAGCGTGGCTCTGCCACCTACAACTATAAGTATATTTTTTGTATTTTTCTAGATAATTATGTCAAATATTTAGCACCAATTTTTTAATTGATTTAGAACGCGATTCGAGTGCAGAATATCCTCTATAAATATTGCTACTGTCCAAACACACACATATATACACATGTATTAATATATTTTTTACTTCCACTGATATAAATCACGTGTTATATATTTAATTATATATATATATATATTTGAATATAGTTATCAGTTCGCACTGAAACTTGAAAGACAATTAATTACCAACCAGCTTCGTGGTGTTGCTTTCAGGTGTCACAGTGAGCCCACATTATAAAACTTTACTCTCCTCATTTTTCCAAACGCACCAAAACAAGTATAAACTCAAAATTACGCGACGAAAATAATGACTTATTTATTAGATGCGCGAGCAATCGTGAGGATAGCAAATTGTAGTAATAAATTTATAGCCAAACGGTTATGAACTATTTTATAGCTTATACAAGCCATAAACTAGAAATATAGCCTTCGTGATCGTCGCTAGTAATGTTAATTCTATTTCGGTTACGATTTTGAACGGAATTATGGATAAAATGATTGTTACTCAGTGATAGGGTGTTTGGATGCCGCGTTAATTGGTACATTGGGTCGAATCCTATAATAACGCTGTTCTCTTTAAGCATCCTAGTATTTTGCCTATTTACATGTTTGGGTAACTGCATTAAATAATCCTTCCAGAATTAGGGTGTTTTTTGAAGTAAAAACTTGCATAAACGCATTGAATAGTGAACGAAATTCAATAGTTACGCTCGCATTAGTGACGCACTGAGTCGTGTAAACTCGGTTTCAGTTATAATCGACCACGTTTATTGTCTGAAAAAGGGTCAAAATGTTGTTTATACTCATAAAGCGACGAGAGTTTGGTTGCTTGTAACATTTGTAACTCTTTTCAATGTTTAAATTTCATTATAATTATTTACTGTTCATTTAAGATGAACTCTGGTATATCTTTGTTAAGCCACCGACTACATGCCCGTACGTTGCTTTGGCCTTCCAATGAAAATCAGCGCTGCAGTAACCACCCAGCTTTACTGCAGCATATATCCGAATGGAATTGTCATTGTTAGATATTCTAATAAACTGTGTGTAGGTTCCCTTTATCTTATGGTTTGTGATGTTTTCCAAATATGAAGACATTTCCCTTCTTTTCTTCTAGTTGAAAACTTGTTCAGATACCGCATCGATAGACGTAGGTTTGAATCCTTGCAACTGAGTTGGACCTTTCCGTGGTGAAACCATAGCATGGTAGTAGGATTTTTAAGTCCATCTGGCTAGCTGCTACGCTCAAGTTGCAAATCTGTCGGCAAGCACTTGTTGGTGTATCTTAGCAGCTGCACTTGAGAACCAGTTTCTTCTAGGTTTAACACGTTTCCCATTTTAGACCATATCGTCATTTAATACACACTACAACATTCATATCGACGAGCGCGATTCCCGTGACGTATCGGTGGGCACCTGATTGGGCGTCGAGCTCGTAGGCCGTACTCATGCAGTCGATTTCGCACAGTTTGAGGACTTACATCAACACCACTTGAAATTTGTAGCCTCAAACTTATCTCTCGAGCGGTTAACATCGGCTGGCGTCTTGCAGTCAGTTGTATGTACCGGTCTTGCCGAGTGGTTGTACTCCTTTTACGGCCTGGATGCTGTTCAGCGGGTTCTCCTGTATTATTGTAGCGCTGCCAAAGACGACAAATAACACTTCTATGAATGCCAAAATGTCGAGATACCTGAGATTGATTACTTCCCGCTTGTAACATCCCTACAGCTCTTTGCATTTCATCTGCCATCAAATGACGTCGCTTCATGACGTAAAGAATATCTAACAATTCAATTTTGTCGCTAACTTTATTTAAATGGTTGGTAAAATTATAAAATCAAGACTAAACGTAGCAATTAAAACGCACTTAAATTCAAACAAATTCGCAGTCATTTGAATTTTATGAAAAAACAAAACATTATCAAAATTTTTTTTTTTACAACCAGCCAGTATGTCATCAATAACAAAAAAGTTTACTTACCTACGCACTTTGTTTGAGTAAATACTTAAAAATTAATTAATATAAATGGTAAAATTTGTAATATCACGCATGTTGCTTAGACTTTTTTGATGTGTGTATTAGAAATACCAGAAGTAAATCAATTCAAAAAAAAATCCAACTCTGATATTAGATACCAGAAATGGATTTATATAAAAAATAACTCAAATAACACGAGAAATCATAAAAACACAGAGAAATAGAAACAACAATGTAAATTGGAAAGAACTCACGCAATATAGCAACAATCACGCAATACAACCTTCCAGAGAGACGACCGAGCAAGAATGTTTTTCAATGACTTTTTTTTTCTCGAACTGACTACGCTATTGGCCTTTTTAGAGGTCTCTACAGCTTCACCGGACTACTTGTTTTTCAATGACTCGATAGACTCGCCTTTTATAGCATTCAGTCAAGTTACGAACGGCCGATAACTGTTGACCAATGACGTGTCCTGTCATTAGTAACACCCCCGATGTAGTCAATAGTAGTACGGAGAGTGCTAACAATATATACATTATTTAACATCAGTTTACATTCTTCTGCTATTACAATATGATGCTTAAATCAAATCAACAGTACTATATTCAATTTAGACCCTGAGAAGACCCTTATACACGTCAAAACTCCCATCCGTTCGGACAAATAACTCACTCATCGAGAAGAACCGGCAAGAAATTTGATCTGGTAACTGGTTTATCTTTTCATCGTACATATTGTATAATAATGTATTATACCTATTCAGAATCGATTTTAGCGGATGCACAGAGAGGGGTTCTACTTCCAGACATCACCTACTTTCACATATTGATCCTTCCTATGATAGTCTTTTGACATCGAAAACCACTTGACATGGTACTTGAACTTACTAACTGGCAGTTCGGTAATGTACCGTGGGACTTGTTGGAACCTAAAATAGATATATAAGAGATTATTACCGGTTTTATTAAGCCCCAGCTACGGAGTACCCAATTTGTGAGGTTGTTTAGTATGTAAATCATGCCAATATTTTACTAAATCCTAAAATTATCGGTGGTCGTGGTGGTTTAGTAATTTAACCGATGAAGTATTAATCTACTGCCCATAGGTTCGAATCCTAGAATGTACCAACGAATTTTTGGAATTCGCGTACATTTACTAACTTAAATCGGTAACAGTATCGGCTGACGGTGAAGGAAAACATCGTGAGGAAACCTGAACCTGAGAAATGTTCTTGTAGTACTACTGTATGTGAGAAAACATAGAACTGTGGAGTTCTCAGAGTTTGAAATCGCTAAGACGTCGTGGACTGACGTGGTGGTTATACCCATACCTGCAGTGGTTCTCTTACAGACTGATGATAAAACCATCGAGAATATATTGGAAATTCAACATTTTGATACCAAATTCTAGAAATGTAATCTTTAGTCATTCGCGAAATTCATTATTGTAAATTGATTGAACTGCCTGTTTCTATAATAGATACTAGGTGTGGCCGCAACCACGTACACGTGGAACTTAATGTAAAAAACACTGACTAATAAAATCACTTAAATATATTAAATCCATTTATTTATCTAATTTTCTCTCCTACTTATGTCGTTCGCGTCGTCATTTAAATTACAATCATTTTTAATAGAGTGGACCGAATGTAATGTAACCAAGAGTAAATGTTACTCGAGGATATGCCTTATGGTTTTGTTGCCGAGGTTTTATCGTAATATATAGATAGATGTGGTACCTAGATAGATAGATAGATAGATAGATAGATGTTCAATATTGAGCAAATAAAACAATTGGCAATATAGAAACACATAAAAGAATACAAATAATTTCCAATCATTCATTCCCAAAATCTCAACCGAAATTTTCCATTTCAAAAGGAAATGTATTAAGGAGAATAATTACTTTTCCATTTTCCCCTGTCATTATCAATATTCCTATCAATGAAATGCGTGTGAAGCCTTAAGGATATTCTCACCGTAAAACGTTTAATATCTCGAGGAAAGAAAGGAAAATCTTAATGACTATGATTTTTCCACTCGCATCTCTGTTTTCCTTTGTTCTTTTTTTTTAATTTCCACAGTGGCATAAATAAGGTTTATAAGTATCTCGAGGATAATAGACACACATACAGTCTGCGCATTTCGCCATAGAACGTTTTTTTTTATTTAACACTTACGTAAACAATAATAAAGAAGAAAAAATTGTGTGAAAAAATTGAAACATATATGTGTACCAAGCATACATACCTCAACAACTTTTATATCGTATCGAATAATTTTCTAAAATATTTCAGTTTGATAAGGAAAAATATTAAAACCCTTCCACTTGCATGTGTAAGCGTGTTTGCGTGCACGTGTGTGGAGGTGATATGTGTAATGTTGTCGCAGTGATGTAAGATTTTGTGTCACTGTATCGCGCGAGCAGCGCACTCAAGGGACCCACGTCGAGGGAACGGACCTAGGCTTGAGCCGCTGCTGAGGGGGGCCTAGTCTGGTCGTGAAACTTAGTATTCTGATTAATTTTTAAGAGAATGAGACGAATACACTACAGTGGTGGTAAACATTAATTTTTTGAATTATTTTGTAATATTTTAATATATATTAATAATGTCAATAATACATAACACGGAATATTTTTTTAAAGTGCGCGATAATCACTACAAGTCAAAAGAAAATAATGAGCTATCGATTTCAACGTTTCTCTCTCTCACTCTTTTTGTATATACCTCGAGGATAGGGAAACTATATAGAAAGGCATTCCATCTCATTCTCTTACAGCCTAAAACCTGTATATACATTTATAGCTACCTCTTTCTCTTTTCATATAACCACACATAACAATATATAATCACACCGTCCCAAAAGGAGTTTGCACAAAGCGTAGATATGATCAGGTATCCCATAGTGGGCCCAGAAGAACTGAACTATCTAGTCGTCATTATCATTATTTAAGCCCTATGCTATATAATAAAATCAACAAAACTATCAATAATCATCCATTTATCAAATTAAAAATATATATATTGGCATTTGCACCTAACATATGGAATAAGTGCCCGGCGGACCTCATCCCACCCCGATACTAAAAAAAACCTTGACAAATTATATACTTAAACCTTCCTCAATTCCTTCAAGAGTAAAAATGACGGCTGGTAAAACGTCTTTTTCATTTACATGTATGTATATGTTGTGTGTCATTCAAGCAGTAGTGTGAGTAATGTATATTTTTAACCGACTTCGAAAAAGGAGGAGGTTAATACGTTCGGTTGTATGTATTTTTTTTTATGCATGTTAATCGATATCTCCGTCAATTTTGAACCGATTTTAATGATTCTTTTTTAATTTGAATTGGTTGTATTCAGAGGTGGTCCCATATAAATTTGAAGAAAATATTCAACCCCTAAAGGGGTGAAATATCGTTTATTTGATTTTCACCCACTTCGTCTCTACGTATTTTCGTGAAATTGGAACCGATTTATTATACCCATTAGAAACCAGACATATTTATGGACACTAAAAATGGTGAAATAAAAAATTTTTACAAAAAAAAATTAACCGCCTTCGATGTGAAAACTAATAAGGCACTAAAAAGCGAAAAATAACTGAATTATTAACTTAACCAAATTAAATAAAAATATTGATATTTGCACTACCTAATTATATATTTGAAGTCGATGCCAACCGATTTCAAAGTTCAAATCGAAAGTCGATTTCAAATTTGTTGCAGGGAATAAAATATGTATACACTTCAAATATACATCATGGGACACGAGAGTGGACCCAAACTTTGTATATAGATGATATGAATTTAGGTTGGCATCGACTTCAAATATATTATTAGGTAGCGCGAATATCAATATTTTTTATTTCATTTGGTTAAGTTAATAATTCAGTTATTTTTCGCTTTTTAGTGCCTTATTAGTTTTCACATCGAAGGCGTTTTATTTTTTTTTGTAAATTTTTTTAATTAATTTAATGTGTTTTTATTGCATTTTATATAAAAAATAGCTTTGTGCACATCAAATCAAATCAAAATATCCTTTATTCAATTCGGGCCCTGAGAAGGCGCTTATGAACGCCAAAGCTACCACCGGTTCGGATAACAACCCAGTCATCGAGAAGAACCGGCAAGAAACTCGATCTGGTTTATCTCTGTATGTTATATATTTTTACAAAACATAAATAGTTACGTTCGTTATTAGTGGATGCACAGAGAGGGGCGTCATTTCCAGACGTCACAATCGTTCACATATTTATTCACCCTATACTAGCCTATAGATATTAAAAACCGCTTGACATGGTTTGAACTCACTATCCGGCAAATCGGTACTGTGTTTTGGGACTTTGTTATAAAAACAAACACTATTACCTAAAAAAACTTTTTTTGGATTTAGTGAGCCTAAATCATGTAATGACCAATTTGTTTTTGTTTATAGTATTTAAATTATGTTGGTCTTTTACTAGATCCAGCATATCTAAGTTTTTGCGGACATACGTAGTACATTATCAAGAATATATTGGGAGGGCAGAGTTAAGATACCGAATTCCTGAAACTTAATTTTTAATGATTCGCGAGGCGTCATATTATAAATTGCTCGCATCCCCTCCATATAAACTGTAACTATACCAAATTTCACGTTCATCCATTCTCGCAATTCGCTTAAAAAGGGGTACAAAGTTTTTGCTTAGCGTATTAATATATAGATCTTTTAACAATAACAATGACTTCAAAATGATATAAACAACGTGATTCTGATCATTTAAAAATGTTAGCTTATTAGACCTTAAACTGGTCTCAATATTGTCAGGATTGGTTGTAAATATTAGGTTGGTGCGATGACCGCGAGCCAATCAAGCCTACCATCCCGATACCGCCTTTATCTCGAATACACAATCATACAAAGTGTCTCAGCATTGATATATAGTTCAAAGTATATATCAGTAGACCGCGGTTACCCTTTTCATTCGCAGTCGAATTCTCACGAACATAATAAATCTTGTCGTTTGTACCCTTTCGTGACACTTCGTACGATTTGAAACCTTATCTCGTTGTTATAGAGTTCGCACGGGTCCTTGTAATCTGTCACTGCGTCTGACAGATGTGGCAAAAAAGCATTAGCGACTTTTTAGGGAGCAGATTTTTTCATGTCTTTTAGACTGTCAGCAGAAGTTTGGAGTTAGGTGAGAGTTGATTTTTTTTTGGGAATAATTAAGAAAATAAAAATTATAAAAAAAAATACATTTATCCTCATGCTCTTATAATAATTTGCAACTTCTCGAGACTTTATTCTGTTACATTAAATTTTAATAACAATAGAACACAGCTTAGCATCATCTAGTGGTATCTATAGTATCTACATATATAGTATTCTGAATAATGCATAAAAATCTTTGTACACGAACATTTATATTTATCAACTTGATTTTGGATCTAATAATGTTGGAATTTAGCCATGTCTAGTCATACCAGCTTGTGATACATGAAGCGTTGATGGCTCACTTGATAGCGTATTCAGACACCGCGTCAATGGACGTAAGTTCGAATCCTAGCTACAAAGTCGGAGATTTCAGTGAAGGGACATAAAGCAATCATATCATAGTAGTAGTAGGGACTTTCTAAATCAACCTGGCTAGCTACCACCCGCAAGTTGAAAATGTATCACCAAGCACCTGTTAGTGCCTTCCGGCATACGCATTTGAGAACCAGTGACCCTCTAGGTTGAAACATAATCTTCAGGCCGGCAAAGCAATAGCAATACCCCTGATATTGCAGTTGTCCATAGGTACCCATTTATCATCAGATGTACCATCTGCCTGTTTGCTGGTCTTAAGCATAAAATAAAAGACTCATTTAAATCGATTGAAATTGTAGTCAAAGGGTAAAAACTGCAACATATTAAAAAAATTTTGGAACTGTCTTTTTTATGGATATAAATGTAGCTTTTTTGTACCCTTCATATCTTGTATGGAAAATTTAATGATGATCGTTTGAGCAGTTAAGATGTGAAAGCGTAACAAACTCGCATTTATAATATTAGTTAGGATCACAACATATATATTCTATCTATACATATAATAAAAATGTTTTTTTTTCTCGAACGGACTACGCTATTGGCCTAGTAAGGCCTTAACAGCTTCACCGGACTACTAAGACGAGGGCTTAAGGCACTCAGCAGATTTTATTTTGGCAACAAGCTCAAGGGCGCACGACACAGCTCGGTTTGGGCTGTTGTCTAGTTTATATCTATACTATAATAAAACTGTAGCAAGGTCAAATCTGTACATTAAATATTTTTTGAAAATTTTGATCGGGGTATACTTTGTTATCGATATAGAAGCCAAAAATAATCTTTTTACAATTTTTGTCTGTCTGTCTGTCTGTCTGTCTGTCTGTCTTTCTGTCCCTGTGAACACGCATCACGCTGAAAGTACTGAACCGATTTTAACGAAACTTGACACAATAATAACTAATATTCCAAGGTTACATTTAGGATACTTTTTGTCCCATAAAACGCAAGGGGTTCTCCAGGATAACGAAAGACAAAAAATTGTAGTTAATGTAACTAGACTTTTTTGCGACACCTTAGTACAAGAGCCAGCAATGTTGGAAGAACGAGAATTTTAGAAAAGCTGGTTCTTTAAAATGAAGATATATTATGCCCTTCCAAACAGAATTCAGAATACCTGGTAGCCGGTTAACGTTGTGTTTTTTAATGCGCATCACATCTTTACAGGTTAAAATTTTGGGTTATAAATAATTTAAGGAACATTTTTTTTCAGTAACTTTTAAACGCTATTAAAAACATGAATTTATCACTGCCAGACAATTTTGTTATTGACAATAATGTGCTCGATGATATTCTTTATAAATAAAATAATTCATTTCAAACCATTTTATTTTTTCCATTGCAAAGAACATATTTCATTTTATTAACCATTATGATATTGAGATTTCACCGTATTATTTTTTATTTTTATTTTTTATATTATAGGAGGCAAACGAACAGGTGGGTCACCTGATGTAAGTGATCACCACCGTCCATAGACACTTGCAACACCAGGGGAGTCGCAAGTGCGTTGCCAGCCTGTGTAGGGAGGGGGGAGGAAGGGAAGGGGAAAGTGGAAGGGGAAGGGAGGTGGGTGTCCGGCGCTCTCACTGACCGAACGAAACGCAACAATGCAAGCACTGTTACTTCACGTCGGTTTTCTGTGAGAGGGTGGTACTATCGCGGGCGAGCCGACCCATTTATGCTGAAACCAGTAATAGTTTCAGCGTGGCTCTACCACCTACCGACCATAAACGAAAAACAACGATAAACGTAGACATATGACTCGAGACTGACGTCATCTTGAATATAATTAAAAGAAATTTAGTTGGTATTTGAAAGCCAAAGCGTCAATATGATGTTGTTAAAATAAAAGATATTTGTCTTCAATATATAAATAAATATTATCAACATTTTGTTAAAATATACACTGACGGACCTAAAGCTGGTAATTATTTAGGAGCCGCATTTTTTGAGTCAAATTCCAAAACTTTTATGAAATTTCAAATTGATGAAAATATTTCAATTATGCACACTGAATTAATAGCAGTTGCAGAGGCCTTATCATTTGTACAATCAACTGAGTCCATTAAGATTGTTATTTTATCCGATTCAAAAAGTGTTCTTCAACACGTAGCGCGATGTACCTCGAATTTTCGAGGAATACCGATAGCCTACAAACACTATTTTGAAGCAATTACTAGATTTCAAAGCAAAGAACAAAGTAATTGTTTTACAATGGATCTCTTCTCATATAGGCATAACTGGGAATGAAAGAGCTGATCTTTTAGCTAGAGAAGGATCCTCCGAAGGTGCTCCTATTAATATTTTACCAACTTACTTGGATGTATGCTCAGTATTTAAAAATAGCTGTTACTCGCAATGGAAGGAATACTTTGATGAGCGTTCTAAAACAAAACGAATATGGTACAGAACGATTCAGCCACGCCCCTTAAGGTCACCATGGATTGATGACAGTACGATTTGCCATCTGGAAGCAATCACAGGAATAAGATTACGCCCAGAACACATCCCATGTAAAAAGTTCGCCTACCTGATGCGTAAAGTACTATCACCACTCTGCCAGAGTTGTGATCTCATCGATGATGTGTACCACATCCTGACAGAATGTGTTCGAAACGAAGATATTAGATCTCGGCTTAATGCTTCTGGTTCGTTCCACACTGGTTTGTACAATTCGTTATTGTCTGACCCCACTTCGAAAGATGCTAAAGAATTGTACAAAATTAATATAAACTATTGTTTAGTTTATTGTCATTCTTATTGTTATATAGTTGTATGTCACTTAGGCGATATAGCCGAGAAGGCGACTAAGCCTTCATTAAAAAATAAATAATAATAATATTAAAATTACAGCTATCTTAACATGGTTTGGACATACTTTATTTTATTTACAAAAAAAATAGCATCGGGCACATTATTGTTAATAATAAAAGTGTCTGGCAATCATAATTTCATGTTTTAGTAGTGTTTCAAAGTTAGTAAAAAACAAAACATTCAAAAATTATATAAAAATCAATATTTTTGCCTGTAAAGGTGCGATATGCACTAATAAACGCAACGTTTACCGGCAGCCAGGCGCACTCTGTTAGGAAGAACATAAAGATATATAAAAACTGGCTTATTTTCTTTTTCGAAACCGTTGCTAGCTCTTAGACAAATAGTTACAGGCAAGTGACATTTGACGCGTCGTGCTCATATCTTTTTAATATTTATATTTTTCTTCAATACAATGGAGTGTGAAAAAGTTTTAATATAAGTTGAAAATAGTTATGATATTATTCAGTGTTTCATTCATCATTATTTTATTTTATGAATACATTTTATCGTTTAATTTATAATTTAACTCTATCAACTTGATCTTTTATAATATAAGCTCTACTGACTGTATAGTAAACGTCTACAAAAAAGGGAAAGGAACTTCGTTAGAAACTGGGGGGTCCATAGACCTTTAAAGCTTTTTTGTCACATTTTCACCAATATATGTTGGTTGCTACGAACGGGTTGTAGGCTTATTTTAAAAGATTTCTCACATTCCATCTGGGTATATGTTTGATTGAGTCCCTTGATAGTTTGGATTCACAATTGGAAACCGATGGTGTGGCTGCAATAAGGTTTTAGTTATATTAAATTTTTTCGCGTTTAAAAATACAATTGGCACCAGTGATAACCGATTTGGTGCAGACGAAGTTGCACGGGTCAGCTAGTAATTAATAAAAATGCAAATCTAATGTGTCTATACTTTATAGATTTTTATGAAAAAAATTGTGGCAGGTGTCAGAAAATCATAATCATATCCTCGAGTAACATTTAGTCTTTGCTTCAATAAAAGCGGCTAACTCTAAAAAAGTTATTATAATTTGAATGACAGCTCGAGGTAAGTACGAGAAAAGTAAATAAGTAAAGAGACTTAATTACATTCAGATGATTTTATTAATCACTATTTTTTTACCTAGGTTTCCACGTGATCGAAGTCGCGGGCTCAGCTAGTTTTTATATAAATGTAGCAAATATACATAAGCACAAACTGATGTCAACTAGTTAGTAATGTCCGAAGTACAGCGTCTGATCGGAACTGTATTTTTTTGCTCAGCTATTGTGTTTCAAACTAAACATAGCACGTATCATAATTACTCGATTGTTGATATACTACACATATAGATATTTAGCATCCAGACACGGAACAGACAATTATGTGCGTTACACGCAAGTGAGTCACTCGCAACCTCGCGACTTAATAATAAGGATTTTTGATACGATTGTGCCAATATGTCTGTCGAAATGTATTAGTAAGAAAATCGCTATTAAAAAAAATGAATCTTACTATACAAGAGTTGAAACATATGTTTTAATTCAGTGGGAACGAAGTTTAAAAAGTAAATTTGTTTGTTACAATTATTGTTATATAATCTTAATATATATATTTCTTGTGTGCGTGTGTATGTGACTGAACTCCTCCTAAACGACTGGACCGATTTTGATGAAATTTTTTGTGTGTGTTCGTGGAGATTCGAGAATGGTTTAGATTGACAATTGGACCCGGTAGGTGGCGCTGCAGTTGACTTTTAGGATTTTTTTTATTATCAAGGCAGGACAACGTCCGCCCGGTCCGCTAGTATTATATAGTTTCGCCGTAGTGTTCTTTGGTAATTTAGCATAAATATATGTTTTTGATTTATTTATTTATTTACATGTGGATATAGCAACAGTCAGCGACAATAATACAATAGCAATAATAAATAGTAATAAACTAAACTCAAGACCTAAAACGCTTTATCACATAGAAACAACATACACTATAGTAAAAATATTAAATTATATATCAGTGTATATTGAGAAATATTAGGCTTAGAAAAAACAAACAGAATTAAAAAAATATTATTTACTATATTTATTAAGGCAAAAGATATAGCATAAAATATAATTCATTGTACAAATAATTCGGAGTAATCTCTATTGCTAATTTCACAAATGTTGCTACTTCCAGTATAATTATTTTTTATTACATAGGATGCAAATGACAAGGTGGATCACCTGATGTTAAGCGATCACCACCGTCCATAGACGCAACACCAGTGGAGTCGCAAGTGCGTTGCCATCCTGTGTTTGGGGGGAGAAGGAGGAAGTGTAGGAGAGGTGGTCCTCTGGCGCTCCCACTGACCGAACGAAACGCAACAATGCAAGCACTGTTACTTCACGTCGGTGTTTCTGTGGGTCGGGTAGTACTACCCCGGGCGAGCCAACCCATTCATACTGAAACCAGTAATAGATTCAGCGTGGCTCTAACACCTACTAATAAAGTAGTAAAAGCTCTAATATACTTATACTGTTTTGAACAATCACAATTAACTTCCCAAAAATAGAATATAATTATTTCTGTGAAATATCGATAACTAGCATTTGATCGTAACTTCACCCGCGTTAACGTAATACTGATGTATCCTTCGGGAACAGCCACTGACATATAAATACCCAAGAGTGCGTCTCGAACAAAAGTATCGCTTAAAACCGGCCGCAAAAACTCCCCAATATACATACGTGGTTATAGTTATGCGATAAACTTATGATTTTGCAAATACAACCTTATCTGAATGATTTAAAATTATTTTTACAAGGACGCAAATGACGCGAGACTATTTGAAATGAGTGCACATTTTATGCGAAGGGTTTTGAGACGTTTAGTGTGCATCTTGCGTTTTTATGTACATCAATGGGACCAACACATTTTTTCTGGATGAAAGAGATACCCTATGCCCTTTACGATACCATCGATAACATTAATACAAAATTACACGGTGATCGATTAAATAACAACTACATCAAACAAACAAACAAACAAACTCGTATTCGCAATTATAATATTAATGAGGATATTAACTATAAAATACTTCGCTGAGGATTTAACAAATGCCGGAATTGTATTATTTTAATATCTGGAAAAAAAAATCTAGTTATTTATTGTTTTTTTTATAGTTGTTAAAAAATGATATATATTTTATTTTAAATCTAGAGTTATCCATATAATGACGTAGATGTAGATCATCAATTTATGCAACGTTCAACCGCGTTATGAAGGTTGGTACGCGCAGTATACGGCGAACAGTTTATTATAATTCAATTATGTATAAAAACAGCAAATAACAATAAACGCTAACTGAACCACGGGAAGAACTAGTCCTGTAAATAAATAATTTAAGTGCCAATATATTACTCCAGAGGCTATTATAGTGAATGAAATTTTATAAAATATACGACATAGTGTAATCATTGAGCCACCTTTCGGAATTGCCCAATCAAGGTTAGGACTCGGCCAAGGCCAGGCATGGCGTGCGGACTGGAAGGCAATTTCATCGGCCTTGCGAACACTATGCCCCTTCGACATCTTGGAATTATTTCGTTATTTTTAACCTAGTTTCATCACGATAACAACAACAGACGATATTTCCATTGGGCCTCATTACACCGCGTAATAAAAATGTAGTAAAAAAGAAACCAGTAAAAATGATTAGATCGATCTTGTTGATAAGGTAACCAACATTTATATGATTTACCAGTAAGGCATAAAGAGACTGTATTATTATTATTATATTAGCGAGAGCTATTCAGGCTTTAATCCTGTATCACTGCAACCAGTATGATCTATTGTAATCGCCCCACATTGCTAAAGTTTAGTCCTATAACATTTATATACTGTAGAACTTTTTTGGCCGAGAGCATCTGTACCTCATCCGGGAGCAGTACATGCTTTCCCAGAATCCGGTCACGTGTGGGCTTCAATGGATCACATTCACACAAGAGGTGTTTTGGAAACCGTAACCATCCTCTTTGTATTGCCTAATTTTTGTATATCACCGTGAATGAACTTCTTTATCAATCTGATTATCTTAATTTTGCGGGGTGGTAGGGTGTCTGTACCCGACTGGATCGCGACCACCGTACACCAGGTGGAACACCCGCTATAGTGGCACGTTTGGGCGTATCGCGTTCCGGGATCAGCCGGTGTATATCCAGCAACCGGGGGGGAGCTGTACCTGACTGGGTCGCTTTCAAGCCGGCATGACAGCGGCGACCGGCGATGGATAGTATGTCTTTCGGTGGTCGCCATTGTTTTTGGATTGTACTGTGCTTACCATCAGGCGCAGTACAGTCACTTTGCCGAGCTACAATAAAAAAAAATAATCCAGATATAAAACTTGAAAAAAAATGCCTAAAATATCAGTATCAGGTCCAGTATAAGCCATATGATTATTAACCCGTGAGACAAATCCAAATAAATAAATGATCATTTGTACAAACTCCTCGATGGTCTTTTTATTTCTTCTTCTTCTTACCCTTATCCTACCTAAATAGGGTCGGCACAACAGGTTTTCCTTTTCCTCTCTCCTTTGTGAGATCTTTGTATTCACACCTATAAACATCATTTTTCACACAATCCATCCATACCTTTTCCGGTCTTCCTTTACTTCTATATCCCTCCACCGTCATACTTCAGACTTTTTAAATTACATAACTTTTATCTCTTCTCATATCATGCCCAGGCCATACTAAACTATTACTCCTCAACTTCCCAATCACTGGTGCTATTTTCGAACTTCCTCTGATATACTCTCTCTTAATCTTATCCATACTAGTTACACCACACATCCATTTTAACATTCGCATCTCTGCCACATGTAATCTTTTCTCATCTGTTTCTTCCGTGGCCTCGCATTCGGATATATATATCTATATGACTGGTCTAATTATAGTTTCATAACTTCCCTTCCCTTTGAGTTTCAACGGCACTCGTGGGTCACAAACTACCCCAGACACCTTTCGCCATTAAATCCATCATTTTTATTTATCTAGCAGAATATTACCTCAGTATTAGGCAGTCTCGCCAAAGCCTTTCTACATTACGCTACTTTCGAAGTATCTAGAATCTTCAACCCCTAATTCTAAACGATAATAAAGAAATAAAAGCTTCAATATTAATTATTGGTGAATGTTTTCATCTATGAATGAAATGAACTCTGAAATTATAATGCAAATCTACAATCAGAACGAACAAAGCGAATAATGAAATACTAGTTGAGAACTTGTCATGTCTTCCTAATTTTTTCTTTAAAAAATGACTACTTAACCTGTAGACATTATGACTGTAATTATTTGTATAAAACAAAACTACATAATAATATATACTTCTTTTTTAAAACTATGCGACATCGGCACACTTCTTGACATATAGACATACAAACCATCTGTTGAGATTTCAGCGAAGTATTATTGCCAAGATATATTAACTAGGAAACACGATCATTTGTCAAATATCTAAGGAGTTATTAAATTTGTATAGTCAAAATTATTGTACAAACACAATTTTAGTATACTTTTGTGAGCAAAAATAACACTAATTGTATTTGTTCTAAATAGTGAAATGTACTGCTTTTTCTACTTGATTTCGTACTAAAAGAGACGATCTTAAACATGTTAGGAATTAAATAATATATATGTCGACTACTTTCGAAAATTGCATTTTGGGTTATACTATTAACAAATAAGGCACTTTAGTAAATCCCCACAAAGCTATTACTTTTACATCACTATATTGCTTTATGTTTAGTTGGTTATTTAATTTGTGATTAGAAAAATACTGTCAACATTGGAAATTAAATCATAACCGTATTTACTTTTTTTGACGGAAGTGACCCTGATTTCTCTATCATAGGGTTGGGAAAATTTTAAAAGAAAGATCTCCATCATCATACGACATTTTCAACTTTAACGATAAAATAAACGTGTACAAATATTTACGCCGCAAATTACAAGACACGCACGTCAAATTAAGTCAAGCATAAATTCTAAAGCAAAGGTCGCGAAAATGTTTTCACCGGAGCCCCTCGCTTAATGAACTGAGCAACCTTTAGGAGGATTTGTTTTTCTTATCCAGCCTTTTAAATATTTATGAAAAATCTGTGTATAATTTAACTGGATTTATTTTGAATTTATTATAATGTTATTATAGATCCTGGATCATTTACGTGGGTAGGTTATTAGTGTCAGTATATATTCCTAAAGGATATAATAGGTCGCGAAAGAAATGAGGGATTGATGGATCCAATAGTGAATAGCTAGACGTTTGGTACGTTCAGGGGGTAGAGATTAGTTATGTTGACTTGATCTTATCTATCATATATGAGATGTAAGACCTTGAGTCTAGGAAAAACAGTTAGCGTTCTCCTTGAAAAGGATGTATCACATAAATCGATTACGCCACAAATTAACTAATGGTAATTAACATAATGGTGGTAGATTGTACACTGTGAGATTTTAGTAAGTAGAAGTATCACATAACTCATTACACACTCGCACCCTCGTTACAAAAACTCCCCACTTAAAAAAAGGTGTGACGCTGCCATAGCGGCATTCATAATCGTGTCGCTTTCCAAAAACAGCCGATATCCATCCCGTAACCAACTAGATAGCAACTACCATACACGTGTTGATAAACTCATCACAGTGATTCTCTTTTAGCTTGTCGCGTTTCGGAAATCACCAGTTACACCATGTTTCTGAAACGTACAGAAGCTGGTATGTCAAAATTGTTGATAAAATGTAATCTTGCGGTCTGTCGTTGTTTTTGCATTCCACTGTGTTTACCGTATGACAGTGTCGTCACTTTGACGTGTTATATTAAAAAAAAATAGACGCAAAATCGTATTCTAAACACAAATTGATTTGGTAGCGTTTTAGAATTGTTTGTTTGAAGATGACGAAACTTTGAGAAAATCCATCATTTAACGTTGTTACAACGGACATTACTTTGCAGTTCCGTCTAAAATTAGTTAGCAGCTGCCAATATTCATCACAACAATATTGGTACTCCGAGTAATAATGATATAATATACATGTTTATACAGTTTAGTAATTAATCAAACACATGATGATCTGCATAAGCTCTATACAAAATATCAATTTTACATGTACACAGTAGCTATACTACGCGTCGCTATAGTCGACGCATTTTAAACTGAGTCGTCGGGCAATAAATGTCACTGACAGTAGGAATGTGCACGCAATGCAACCCGTTATCGATACTTAGCTACCACGCACGCTGGGTCGATGTGTCATCGTGGCCTTCATTAGCATTCTAACTCCTGATTGGTCGTTACATGTAAGGGTTGTTGTTTTTCTATAAATATAAGATTTTTTGTTATAACTCTCATTACATTACTTACGCTTCGTTACGCAATACGCATAATAGAGAATTTATTTTCTAACGTGATTTTGAAGAAATTAAATGGTGACATCAACGCTCAAGCACGGGCTATAATTCAAAAACTCCGAGAAAAATCTTCACCACCTCTGATAATTAACCTTCAGGAAGATGACACAGATGGGGAAGATACGAATGAGGATTTTTGAAGAACTAAGAAATATCCTTAGAAAAGAAAAAAACGGCCCTTTTCAGGACCATATTACGATCTATACAGTTTCTGTATGATTACGTCGAAACTAACATTTTACCTTACAAATTAAAAACTTTAATTTTCAGATAGCGAAAGATTATTCCTATTAATACTTAACATAATTTAGCATATTGATCATACCTATTCCGTTATCGATATGCACCTCTACAATTCTTAAGCACATCACTACACCTCTCCATAAGACCTGTAAGTGCGAACAAGATAGACAGATAAATATGATTTATGACCCGCCTCATAAGCCTCAGTTCATAATGTGTCGACTATAGTCTGACTCAAGCGTAATACGTCACGAGCATGTAGAGGTAATTAGTGACGCGAACCCATAAGCTTTTCCCGTATCAAAAATCGATCAACGAGGTTAAAGAATTTTTCACTTCAAAAAAAAACGGCCAAAACGTTCCAAATAGCAGTGTAAAATAAAATCCAATGTAACATTTTGTAATGATTTTTTTTTTGTTACAAACGATTTGTTACAAATTTTGTTTATCTACTACGTATCTACAAGCTGTAACTTTAGTGTTAACGCGTAGAAACTAAAGTCATAAGTATGATCAAAAAGTGCACAGTATTTAATAACAAAAGCCCATACCACAATGCATAATAAATTAAAGGCCATCATTTTATCACCTGTGAATATAAAAAGAAATATCGATTGTTCCAAGGACGATGCAGTTTATAGCTTTGAAGGTTAATCTAGTGAATAAATGATGTAGACTTATACTGTATTGGTAATGACAAAGACGTTTCGAGTAATAATGACTTAGCGGTAACATAATAATACAGCCTGGAAATTGACCTTTCCGTACGTTTTCATTACTGAAGCACAACAAAGATACTGATCTATATATGATGGTAGCGAAGAGAGAAAGCCTGTCAGCAAGTAATCTACAATCGATCATCAGTTGCCACCGTCACGTCGGACTTCAAGCCTCTGCACAGCTAAATAGATTATGTAGTGGCTGATTGAGAAAGATGACAAACCAATATAAAGTCACTAATGTTTCTTTCTTTATGCCAAAGGGCAGCCAACACGCAGACGGTTCATCTTATGTTTAATGGTTACACCTATGGATAACTTCAACAACAGGGGCATCACTGGTATCTTGCAGACTTTGAAGAACGCGTTTCTCATAACCTTGGGGCAACACAGTAACCCATTCCACAATGCCAGCGTACGTATAACAATGCTTCTGGAGTACCTTACGGTTATCGCCATTATGTTGAGTTTAAAGTATGGAACAATGTAAATAATGTTTGTGATCGATTGATGCAGAAACCTTATCGTCACAGAATGCGATACGTCTAAAGATGCCACTATGATTAGCAATACCCTTTCATGCTGGTATGCAATGGTGTTCGTGTTCCAGTGGGACACTTACAACCAGGTTAATTAAAATTTGAAAATGAGAGAAAGATATGCATGCTTTAACATCGACTTGGGATGTTTCTAATGCCTAGCTAGCTAACATTTTATATGAAAATCTATCGTCATGTCACAGTGCCATAGTCTTCTTCCCGAAGAAAGGTATGGGGATAATCACCACCCCAGCTCAAGAAGTGTTGACGATTTCACACTTCGAGAAATCCATTCTTATTTTTTACATTTTCTATATTTTTCCCACATACGGTGGTACTACAAGAATATTTCTCAAGTCAGGTTTCCTCACGATGTTTTCCATCACCGTTGGTCGATAGTGTAAGCAGTTTAAATGTACGCAAATTCCAAAAAAATCATTGGTTTTCTATTCGGATTCAAATCGGTCGGGATTCGAACCTACGGACATCGGATTGATATTCCATCCATCAAATTACCAGACCACCACGACTTCTACTTCTTATGGTCATGTGTCTATCACTATGTCCCAATTGTTTTAGTAGAGATTAAGCTGCATTGCTTAAATGGCTCGCGACCAGAATGAGAGGTAATCTTTTTACTTCAATGCATCGTATTTCATGACCAGACACGTACGATCTTCAAATTGAACATATCCAGGAGAACAAAACATAAATTCGAAACATTTTGTACTATAAAAATATGAACGAATAGCATAGATAGCATAACATCGAATAAACAGAGTGAAATATCGACAACATTTTTTATCATTTTTAAAACTGACACATATTTTGGGCTTAGACTTTGTTTCCCTATCATTACATAGTATAAAACAAAGTCCCCTACCGCGTCTGTCTGTCTGTCTGTTCGCGATAAACTCAAAAACTACTGAACGGATCTTTATGCGGTTTTCACCAGTGGATAAAGTGATTCACGAGAAACGTTTTGGTATATGATTTGTCCAGGATTTTTTTATAATCAGAGCGGAACAACGTCTGCCGGGCCTGCTAGTTCTAATTAAAAACAAAATTTTGATCTTGATTACACGTATTTACTTGTAATATTATATTGTAATAAATTATAATTATTTTACAATACCTAACATTTTTACAGAAATTGTCGAAACAAATAGTTGATTAAATATTAAATAATATCCATCTTCAAATTAACTGCTTTCGGAACTCCCGTAGCTTCTACGAAATTAGAGGCACTTGATATATTATCGTCTTAAATTATCTGTCCTACCTATAAATTACTTTTACATCCCTTGCAAGAGAATTATTAAACTTTTCAGATCCGCTTGAGGATTTCTTCTTTTCAATATAAATTGAATTTTATTTTTATCATCCGACGTATTGTGATATAATTGTATTTTATTTGGATCATCGCATTCAACGTGCATTATACGATATAGTATCATATACAAAAGGTTGCAAGATGAGTCTAATTAGAATGGATTATCTTAAGTAACTAAGTAACATTTTCAAATCACAAATAAAAGAAAATCAAAAGGCCAAGGATTTTAGCCAATATAGCCAAGATAGAGATATGGTGACGAAACATGGGAGTTTAAGACAAAACATAAATTTATATAAAGCGAATTATATTAAAGTAAATTTGTGTTAGGCATCATGCGCCAAATTCAGTCATCTGAAAGCCAAGAAAACTCGAAGAATTTGGCAAGAGAAGGTACTTTAACCTTACCGGAGCTAGACAGTTAGCACGTCGTTTATGATATAGCGAACGCAACCCTAATAATCTTTGGGTACATTTGGTGTAATATCGTGAGGTAGAAATGGTAAATACCCAGCAGTGCGTAAATATTTATAAGTGTGTTACGTCATCACACTACACGGAAATAGCCAACTTACGATATAACTCAACTTTTACTTATAACCACATCAACCACCTGCTGCATCCTTATACTTCTTTCGACAATAGGAGGAATTGGGGACTCGTCATCACAATGGGATCATGAGACCCACCTCGTATATTGAATCCCGATTTGAAGACACTATTCGTTCAGACTTATTTATTTAAGGACAGCTAGTGACCAATATACCACACATGAATCGACACTAACTATGAACAATCTATAGGCACTTTGGCCTTTAAAAGCTGCCACAGCATGCACTATGTGATAGACAAATTAAAATCTAAACGCTATAAAGATAAACACAATATAAACTTAAATAATAACAAATAATCCTAAATAGCTAATAATAAAGAAATATCACTCAATGAAAATATTAGGTATCTAGAATAGGGACTACAACTTCGAGTAGACTTCGAGCAGTAGACACATCTTTTAGGTTAGGTTTAGTTTTATGGTACTATTGTCTCATACCTCGAATATAATTTAAATTGTAATTTTTTAATATTAATAGTGTATTTTTTTACATGTCGCCGCCGTGCCCCGCTTTTGTAATGGATGGACTAAAATAACGAAACAGATAAACCAAGAGACAATGGAAATTGGTTTTTTTTTATGTCATAGCAGGCAAACGAACAGTCCATGGACACTAACAACACCAGGGGAGTCGAAAGTGCGTTGCCAGCCTATGTTGGGGGAAAGGGAGGAAAGAGAGAGGGGGGAGAGGAGGGGCGATGGGCCTCCGGCGCTCTCACTGACCGAACGAAACGCAACAATGCAAGCACTGTTACTTCACGTCGGTTTTCTGTGAGAGTGTGGTACTACCCCGGGTGAGCCGACCCATTCATGCTGAAACCAATAATAACTTCAGCGTGGCTCTACCACCTACAAAAATCGTTTCTCGACATACTAATATAATACAACCATAAGTTATAAAGAGATAGACAGTGTTAGTCTTATTTATATAATAAAAAAGGTATACTTTAAAAATATTAGAATTATGCTACAAATGTCATCACTAAAATGAACGATGATCTTACCTTAGACACCAGACAAAATTGATTTAAGTCGTTCCTCTTTGTCGACGTTTTGCCACTTATCTGAAGTTAATTTGAATATAGTATTTATGAAGAACGCTTAATTCACGTGATGTAGTTAGTTAGAATACCGCGTTCATTGAGATTGGTTCAAATACTGTAATAAATAAAGCTTTCTTTGAAGGTAAACTTTGCAATGGATGCGTGTCTTAGCATATCATCTATTGGTGTATCGCAGCTCTTTTGGAGAGTTAATCCCATTTCTAGAAAAAAAATGAGTATGTATAACCGTCCCACGCGATTGAAGTAAAACTTCTTTGGCGTTATAAGAGATGGTGATTAAGTTAAAACATCATACGAGAATTTACGAGACACTAGTAATATATACATTTATTATAGTCGACCACTATACATTTTAAAACAATAATTTAATTACTATCAAACTTCAAATTGATTGGTTTATGATAAATGAAATGAGAAACATAAATTCTACTCTGCAAATTTGCTAAATTTCTTGAGAGAACTGCATCAATAGTCGTGCATATCTTGTTGATTGATTCTATTGTATGATTGTTATTATTATTCAATTTAATATTTTTTATTAATTCGTTTTTTATTTACTTTATACCACAGAGTTGCTATTAATATTTCCTGGGTTATTTAAGTTCCGAATTACTTGATAGATGACACTTACAGATAATGAAGCTTTGATTTAATTTGTTACATACTTACATTGAAACCAAATGGCAGCACGATCGCGCGCCCCTATATACATAATTAATTCTATTGTATGATTTTTATTATTATTCCATTTATTTATATTTTTTCAACGGTTTTTGATTTATTTGTTTACAAGCTATTTATTGACAAAATCAAAGATATTTAAAAACCGGATGGTACAGAACCGTAACGTCATGTTACCGTAACGGACTTCCGTTGTATTGTCGTCTAGTTACCTCCTAGTCGCACAAAGAAGTTTTACTTAAAAAAATCTGACATTTCCACGATCTAAAGCTCTTAAATAACCTAAATTAACACTATTTGTTTTCTTTCATATACTTAATTTAGATGGCACAAAATTATTTGTTGATGATAAAGCCGACAACAATCCTCCGGTCTTTTAATTTTTTAGAACGTTAACAATATTTAATATTCAAACTTGTCTCTTTAAAATATTTTCTTAATTATATTTATCTATATAGATATACGAGTATACGAACGTTGAAAATTACGTTACAAACGTTCAAAAAGCACTTAAAGGCACGACTTAAAAATTTTCCCCGTGGGTAATGATTTACCTAAACTGTAAAGGACTTTTCCAGAAATTTCAAAAATAAGTTATGAACTTCATATTAAGTTATTTTCCTTTATTTTTTAACTTTATAGTAACGATAACACAAAATAGATTTCTTTATTAATAATTATCATCTAGTACAGTCATTTATTTTTTGAAAATATTGTAACTTTGGAAATAGTTATGTCTCAATAATACATAGTTGTTCTATTATACGTATCTATTCTACAATAAGTGAGAACATATTGTACGATAGTAGGTGTTTATTAGCCTCTTGGATTTAAGCTATTCCCTAAACAATTATCTCTAAGAAATAGTATTTTCACAGCTGTGTTTTCCCTCTCCGTAGACTTGACGTATTTATATCTTTGACCAAATTGTGACTTATAAATAAGCTATAAATCAACCAGTAACTGTCGTGACGCCGTAAATTTTGAATAAATTTGAGCAGTTTGTTTATAAAATCTTGGCAACTCAGTCTTTTCCAGGGACTGTTACTGACATGTTAAAGAACGTACTTATTTAACCTTTCAGGTTGCTTCTATTTCTTGTCTGTTTTCTAATATTTACTGTTTTATAACGAGATGCCTCTCATCAGACCTTTCTAGAGATTTTTTGAGAAATCCCAGTATCCATGTTCTAAATCATTTTGCACAATAAACACTACAAACATTATACTATGTAGGGCTAAATAACGCAAATTTATTAATAAAAAATACTGTGTATATTACAAAGGATTTCACTACGAATTCCTTGAGCTTATTTACTAACTAAACAACAACGATCGATATAGAACTTCATTAAAGTTGGTAAAGTCTTAAGATAAGTTCAAAAGCGGAGTAGAATAGTTATAAAAGTTAGTTAACGTATTTATACACATTATAAATATATGTATATTGGGGTAAATATAACGGGAAATGTAAACGGTTAACTCAAAATTACTACAGACCAGTTGACTCGTCTATTACAAATGTTGATACAAACTCGATCTAAACAATTGCATCGGGAAATATATACCCTATTTCTACAATTTGGTTTTTTTACCTTAATGAACGTTATTCTTGGCTTCTCGCCAGCAGAGCAGCATTTGGAAATGTTCCCGAATGTTTCATGTGTCTAATATTAGATTTGTTTTGTTTGTTGATACATATATATATTGAATCTTACAGTGATTATAATGAAAGACATATTATACTATCGGATTCTACTTCTTCCTACTGGCTAACTATGGAAGCGCATTGAAAATAACGCCTTGGACTTTCTTTACTGTCATCAAGTCGCCGACTAATTCAAAGTAACAACATTACAGAAAAAAAAAAAAAAAAATATATATATATATATCAATTAGTTATATAGTATTTGCTCATTTATTTATAGCTCGTTGACAACAATTTCTCCTGATGGTAAGTGACGATATGGTTAAAGATGATAATACGTAATCTATTGGGGCTGCGTCTTAGTTGCAGCTATAGTTGCTTGACTAATGTCCTAGCACAATGCTATAGTTAGATCCATTGTAGTATTGAAGATAAGAAGATTAACCTGGTATCTTGATAAGTTACTATTTGTTACTTTATTCTAAAAGTTTAATTATCATTTTTTATGATTTTATTCACTGTTGCTAAAAGTAATATCTATATATATATATAATAATATCATCAAAATATACAGGAATCATGTAATAAATTGTCTGTTAACTCTCGACGGTGATACAAAGCCTCGGTGTAACGCGGTGACTGGCCAGCTTCCAACATCGTTGCCAAATGTCGGTCAGAAATGACCTTGAGACCAGATCGATACTGGATTTTATGCTACATACAAACTTGATTATAACCATCTTAATATATATATTTCTTGTGTGCGTGTGTATGTGACTGAACTCCTCCTAAACGACTGGACCGATTTTGATGAAATTTTGTGTGCGTGTTCGAGTGGATCCGAGAATGGTTTAGATTCACAAATGGACCCGGTAGGTGGCGCTGCGGTCGACTTTTAGGATTTTTTTGTTTTCAAGGCAGGACAACGTCCGCCCGGTCCGCTAGTAATTTATAATACTATATACATATACATGAAAAAATAACTATCATATGTAAGATACCTTTGAGACTAATTCTGAAAAAGACAATAGCACAAATATTTGTTGTTATGTGAGGAAAGAAAGGCATTTGTACAAAAACACAACACGCTGTCTCAAAAGGAATTCTCTTAATAGAAAATATATTTCCTCTTTATATTGTGTCCGTACTAGTAGGATATAAGATACGTTCAATGAAACAGAACACAGATCTCTTTGTGTGCGTTTTTCCTATTACAATAATGTAATATAAGAACTACGCAAAACAATAGGGATAATTACACAAGAAATAAAACTTCCAATTTTCGACCGTTTCGTATACAATATTGCGCTTATTCCATTCAATATAAGCACAACGTAAGCGATGGTTATAAAAATGGAATTTTATTATTACAAAGAAGTAACAAATTTGTGAATATTTGGAATATCTGAAACTACGGATCTAATTCTAAAAATTATTTCAGTGATATAAACCTACATCTAGGCTAATAGCTATAGGCTACATTCTTTTGTTATTAAATTTCTGTCATAATTAGCTCTTGTACTTAATTTGAATTAATTGTTAATTGTCTTTTATGTTTTTAATTGTAATTTCCATATGACAACCTCTATCGCCCTTTTACCATTTATAAGTTCTGGGAAAAACTCTCATTGTCCATATGGAAAATCGTAGTAACATATAATATATACCCTCCGAAGCGAAGTAGTAATAGCAATAGTCTGTTCTAGGTAAAGAAAACGATTAAAAAAAATAATGCACACTTGTACCTTGGGCTCTTTTGGTATGTATTGAGGTCCACCGATACGACATCATATTGCCATCTAACTTAAGATGCATATCAGCGATATTGAATTTGTCACGCGTGACGATTTTCACTCACAAAATATTGGCTCTCTTATGTATGACGAGTGTTACATGTCAGATGTGTTTCGCTACTGCCTCATGCACTGAACATTTGTTATAATGAATCATACCCTAAATATTACTCTGTAAAGTCCTTTCTCCGCCGATAAGAGTTTTGTTTAAACCAGTTTGGTTATTTTGTAGATTTTAGTTTATATTTACACATAAAGATTTATGCATAGGAATTTGCGAGAAATATTCATCTGAAACTGGTATACCATGTGCCCAAATTTAATTAAATGTTCCCTTTATAATAAACAAATGTATAGTTGGTCTGTCAGGAAAACCAATTAACACTCTGTAAGCACTATGACTATTTATCCGAGGAGAGCTTCGCCCTACAATAACTTCAACATAGAAAGGAGTATCCGATTAACGACATCTTGCCTTTTATAGACCGAAATCTCTAATAGGGTGGCGCTCGTGCCAATGTTCCGGTCGCGTCTCGGATGTATTGTATCGATACTGGAAGTAGATGTTTAAATCATTTGAATATCATTATAAAAATATTATAAAGGCCATATTAAATCATTAAAATTAATTATAAAAATAGGAATCATTACAACTTGAAATCAAGTGAATATTAATTTGATCAAAGACTGGTCTATCTCTCGACCAATTGTTCATTACCAAATTAGATTGTAAAGGTTTCCAGATATACTCGTATAATCTCTATCATCATATTAAAGGTGTTTTTAATTTAACAGCATCGAGTTCTTACCCATTTGTTTTTCCGAACTAGCAGTTTAAAACTAGATTTTAATGTTTTACTAAATGTAATAAATTATAAATTAATGTATTGGAAAATACAAGTAAATATAAACTTATGAAGGCGACAAGAGCTCAGTGATAGCATATACAGATATTATATTGATTATCGTAGTTTGACTGCCACAATGAGCTGTAGCTTTTGCTGAAGGATAACATTGTGATGAAAATAAAACACGATGGTAAGGCTTTTACGTAAACCCACCCGGCTAACCTTTAAGTTGAAAATCTATCCGGAAGCACCTATTGGTGTATTTTAATAGTTCCACTTAAAAGTCACTTCTCTTTTAGATTTAGCGTGGCATCTCGTAAGGACATATCAATATATGACAGGTTAGATTGTGGTCAAATATTAAATCCTATAATATATAAAAGAAGATTTAGTGCAAGTTGTACATAATGACGAGCGAAGAAGAGTCTAACGATAAAACATACTTGTTCATAAGTTGCTAGTTCATTTTACCGTCTTACGTTTTACTCGCAATTTCCCCGCAAGTCATCTCGCACGTCGTAGAGGAATAGCACCTGAGATAAGTCGGTGCTCACTGGTTTATGAAAAATTCAACGGTAGAGTATTATTATGAGACCGAAAGATATTATATGTAATCTGTTTGTCGTTCTATATTTGAGTTTGTAAAGTTTTACAGGATTTTAAAAGTGTTAGCCACTATTTTTTGGGAGTTGTTTGCATGTTATAACGAGGATGTTCCTGAAGTTGAAGAAATATTTGTTACTCATTCTCGCAAAATCTTGTGAACAGATTTTCATGTAACTTTACTTATGTATAAAAAATAACACGTAGGCTATCATTTATAAAAATATTATGTAAATTGGCCAAATTATAACTACTAGTGGGCGCCCAGTGGTCAACATTCGACCATAGTTCATTGAATTTTTAAAGTTTGAACTTTATTAGGGTTCTTTTATCAAAGGGTATTATAACCTCTATAATCAAAGGCTTTCATTATGCCTACTCAGTTATTTGCCACTTTTTTTCAATTATATAAACATAAAAAAAATCGATCTCTAAATGAAAATTGAAATTAATTATAAATTTGAAACAAAAAACAGGCGGTTACATAAGGTGGTAAGGCTCTTAAAATACTAAGTAAACATAACTTCACGAAAATAAAAAAAAAATATCGGACATCATGACACAATTTTCAAATAATTTTACACGACACCATGGGCGCGTGGTATTTCTGGGTGATATTGAATTAAATATAGTCTATACATTATGAGGAATAGTGATATGCCCAGTATCATCATTTGGAAAAGTAATGGATACACAATAGAATCAAATTATGAATCCAAAACAAAGATGTTTATAATACTACCATTAACTTTTGAAAATTCATTTTTGTTCATAATTCATCATCAACTGTACTAAATATAATTGCTACATCAAGTTGAACTGCATCATTGTAACCGCGGAGATATAAGTCATGGATTACTTTCATGACCAAACAAATTTTCTTATTTTGATTTTACAAAGTATTTTTCGCTCATTTTTTATTGAATCATCATTTGAGTACACCATAAAGAAATTCTAAACATTAAAATATTGACATTGAATTTGGAAATATTGCTTTACTCTTATGGCAATATGAAGCAAAGTAACATGAAGTGAAAGCTGTCTGTCACATAAAAGTTTTGACATTCAATAAAACCAAAGAGAATAATAATTATTTCAGTAGTTCCATAAATTTACTAAAGATAAATTATTTATCAAATAATATGAATGTATATTATGAATTTACATATTATATTATTCTAAAATTAACCTACAATTTAACCAGTTGATTTCAAAGGGCATATTGTAAGGCATGCAACGTCAGTCATGTTAAAAATATTTAAAAGATAATTGGAACGTAAGAAGGTTGAAGGATGTTCGAAACGTCTTTTTCATTTACATATATTTTGTGTAAAATTCAAGCAGTAGTGTGAGTAATGTATATTTTAATTAATTTAATATGATTGTAATGCATTTTATATAAAAAATAGCTTTGTGCACTTCTCTGCCATATAAACTTTAACTATGCCAAATTTCAAGTTCATCCGTTGGCGCAATTCGCTTAAAAAGGGGTGCAAAGTTTTGGCTTCACGTGTTAATATATAAGATATGTTATAATATCATTGTTGAATGTAGAATAAAAAAGGGTAACTGAACGTAAGAGTAAAAAAAAATACATACTGTCGAGCATAGCAACCTCCTTCGCAACCTTTTTTGAAGTTTGGCAGTATGGATTAATTCCTTCGCCTGTCCTATTGGACGAATATTATTACTACTTTTTTGAAGTCCGTTATTGACGGATGTCAAAATGTCCTTTTTATTTACATGTGTGTATATGTTGTGTAAAATTGGAGCAGTAGTGTGAGTAATGCATATTTTAATTCATTTAATGTACTTATAATGCATTTTATATAAAATAGCTTTCTGCACTTCTCCTCCATATAAACTGTAACTATGCCAAATTTTACATTCATCCGTTCACGCAATTTTCTTAAAAAGGGACACAAAGTTTTGGCTTCACGTATTAATATATATGATGATAACTGTCAAGTAATTCGGAAAAAATGTTTTTTTTTTTAATGTTAAAAACTTTATTGAATATTGTACAAATATTGTTGAGTGTGAAGTATGACGAACAAAAACATAAACGTTTCGACACTTCGATATATCGAAAAATAACTGTTTCCAATTTTTTTGTCGGTAACTCTATAGCTACCAAATAAAAAAAAAGGTAATCGGTTGGACAAACAGAGACAATAACGGAACTAAACTGATCTTACTCTAGTTATATTACATACATGACATAATTTTAATATTAAAGTCAGCTCCTTAGACATGATTAAAGTATTAATTAAGCAATATTCTGTGAAATTTACTCCAATCGGCGGCGTTTCCGGACCAATATAACCCAGAAATCTTTAAGAAACGAGCCCACTTCTTTCTTAAAGGCCGACAACGAATCTATAATGCCTCTCGTGTCGCAGGTGTTCATGGCCGGCGGTGATCGCTTACCATGAGGTGACCCGCATATTCGTTTGCCTTCAACCGCATAAAAAACATTACGTACCTATATCAAAACACGCGGAGGAAGTGAAACTTCTTTGACTTATATGTATCAAACTATATATGTATGTGAATGCTGAAAAGCTATATACTATACGTAGTCTCGTAGTATAAATATTTAACTGTACTCTACTAATTATTACATATTACTAAACACTTTTTTTTTACTTTATTCTTGGCATCCAATCTTTTAGATTATTACTGCCATTGTCGAGTAGTTAATAAGGTAATTAAGGTATTACAAGTTCTTCTTCTATTACATTTTTCGCAACCAGTCTTCTAGTAGACTATTACTGCCATTGTCAACTGAGTATCAATATTACAAGTTTCTTGATAAAATTTCAATGAACTAACAAGATGGTGGCCATCTTGTAAGAACTTTCCATGGAGTTTTTGTGGCATCTCAGAATTCATGGTCCGTGGTATTATTTTCCATTCACTTCACTTATGCACAATAAACAAACTATATTACATGAATCACCACCAATTTTACACAATATAGAGTTAAGTAACACAAGATTATAAATAAAATATAGAATCCACTACACGACAGACCAAAATCCTGTCAAAAACTCCTACTAGACACTTGTGCATACCTACACATACACATATGTTACGATTTTTTTCCCTATCTTGCAACAAAAAGTTTCACTCCAAAAAGAAATGTTCATTTGAAAAATCCCTTCTGGCTTACTCAATCAAATTCCTTATCATTAATGATTATTATTGCACTTCAATAAATATATAAAGATAAATTATATATTTAATGAACTGACTAATTAATATAATACTACTTTATTTGGAAATTTGTTTATTCTGATATAATTTGAATTAATATTATATATTAAATATTAATCACAGTTAACTTGAAAGAGTTTCCAAAGTGTTAAGAAAGTTTGTAGTGAAATTCAATCGTATGTGTTGCGCTGCAGTACTGCACATATTTGCTGAAGGGGTTTGCCAATTGTTGGACCTTTTTTTTACATTTTTCACATGTATTTAATTTTTTTAATCTAATTTAATTTAACCGTATGGTTTTTTCAACAATAAACTATTTCGTTCTCTCTTTACATACTGAGGTTCCGATTATATTTGAATAGATACACACATATACTTTATTTAATCTATACTAATATTATAAGTAGGTAAAGTTTGTGAAGTTGTAGGGGGTAATCTCAAGAACTACTGGTCCGATTTCTTTCAGTGTTACATAGCTCATTTAACGAGGAAGGTTTATAGGACATAATTATATCATCACGCTAAGACCAATGAAGAATGTTTGAAAATCGGGTGTTTTTTCCTCTTGAGAGCTTCCGCTGCGTGTTAGCGTTAGCTCAAAGTAGCTATTCCACGCGGATGAAGTCGCGGGCAGAGGCTAGTTAAGTTATATTCACATGACCAATCCACAACACATGGCAATGACAAACAATCCAGTGTTACCCTACAGATACTACAGTATGACAAAATAAAACAAGTGAAATGAAATTGTAAAAAAATTAATTCAAACAGTGTAGCTGATGTAATAAACTGAAGCGCGGTGCGGTTTTAGGTAGGATTTAGGGCTTACGCGGTCGGAAAATCAGCGCGGCAGCTGAGTGTTGAGTGCGGTTGGCGAACTCTCTATGGCACGGCATGTCTAAATCAAAAGCGTTATTTACTCGCTCTGTTCAATAATAATTTAACTTGTTTACAACGAATACTGATGAATTTATCTTGTACGAATATCTACATATAAGATTGAACGAGCAACTCCAGCACCGTTTGGCCGACTACCACATTATGGAAACGACGGTGGCGTCTAGATTTAACTCCTCTCTCTGTGCATCCATTACAAATTATTGTAACGTGTAATGTATTTTAAATATGTATGTTAAAAAGATAAACCCGATCGAGTTTGTTGCCGGTTCTTCTCGATAACTAGGCTGTTTGTTCAAACCGGTGGTAGTTTTGACGTTCATTAGCGCCTTCTAGGGCCTAAATTGAATAAAGTATTTTTGATTTTGGCCATGAAACGTTGGCTCATTTAAGTGTTTTTTTTTTTTCATGGAGGCTTTTATCCTATACATTTTCCTGTAATTCACCACTAGATGACGTTTAATTTTTTATTTATATTTATTATATATATATTATTATTTATTTTTATTTATATATATTTTATTTATTTAATTAATAATTAAAATATAGCCCATATCATTTACAATTCCGCGTGTTGAAGAAAACGGCGAGGGAACTTTTTGGACTAGATATCCAAACTTTTATAATATAAAATTTCTTGAACATAGCATATGGAATAAAACTACATAGGACATCTTCAATATTAGATATATCATAAAACCATGCTGACTTTGTAAAGTTTTGTACCAAATACCTCAGGTGGCCCTAAATTATATTCTATGGTTATTAGGTTTTCCATTATAATTTAAGTCGAAGTCGAAGATGGTTAGGAAGTCCAGTGGCTCCCAACCATTGTATTGCGACACAGTGGTATGCCGCAGGCATGTGTCAAATGCGTCTCGGGATTTACAAACAGTCGCTTCGATTGACTTTATACCATCAAAAATTTTGCATGTCTGTAAGAGTGTCGCGAATTTGTAAAAAGGTTGAGAACCACTACATATAAAAAAAAAACAGAAATTGTTATTCCAGAATTGAAGAAAAGCTAAACCGCGTGCAAAACTTAGTTTTTCTATAATTCAGCTTCTTATTCCAACTAATATTAATTATAACAAGCATTACATGAACGTGAGCATATTTAGCTAGATATAAAATAGCTTGTAATACAAAATGAAGCAAATATAGATCAATACCGCCTACAAACAGAACAATGCGTAGATGAGCGCTGAGCAAGCAATTAATAATCTCACACCTACATTTATACATGCTGAATCTGCTACATTTATACTAATACACGACAGTTGATTGTTGTATTTGTTCTCTATTGCTGGTTTAGTTTTAATAGTTTATCTCTTTCCAATAGTTGGATATCAGTCTTACGGTACACTGGCATATTTTTTTGAACTATGGATTTGATAACATATATAAAAAAGTATAGGTTGTTTATGTAGCTGATCAATAGAGTTATTTATTTAAGGTTCACAAAACTGAACAAAAATTGATATGAACCCTGCTAAATGTGAACACATGTACAGAATAAGAGAAAGAAAAGAAAAATTGTAATAAATAAAAATTCAAGTCTTGGCCAAAAAAACACAGAAGATTATATCGAACGTAAACTACAAAAGGAAAGCATGAGATACAAAGTGCAATGTTGGCTTATTATAGTTCTTGCTAATGTTAAATTAAAACTAATAGATCACATAATGATAGTATCAACCTGTAAGAATACCACAACTGAATCAAAGACTTACCCCGTGAGGAAGGTATGGTCATAACCACCACGCCAGCCTACAACGTATCGACGATTTCAAAGAAAGAGAAATCCGAAATTTTATGTTCTTCCCACATAAGGATTTAGGTACCACAATAACATTTCTTAGTTTCCATTTTCCACACGATGTCTTCTTTCACCGTCAGCCGATAGTGACAATTTCAATAAGGTAAAAATGAACATGAATTACGAAAAATGTATTGGTGTACCTCGCGGTTCACACCTGCAGCCACAGAATCGGTATTCTTTCTATTCCTAACGTCAAACCACTTGACAACCACGAGTATATAAAAGTCTATTTTCACTAAATGGTGCACGTCTGTTTCGCTGGGTGCACTCATGAAAGTATTTTATGTCCTTCTTCAGATCTTAGGTCGGTTTCAATCAGTTTAGTGAACCAATCTTCTATACGTATATTAAGAATGTAAATCTAACGTGTCTGTAATTTTTAGATTTTTGTAAAAAAAATTGTTCCTGGTGTCTAGGAATAAGTAATAAAATACATTTCAAACCTTTTTATGTAATGTCTGTCTGTATGTTTGTTTGGATACGCATCACTGGTGAAGTACTGCGTTCACAATAAAACCTTGCCAAGCAGATTATAAAGCATATGCTGGAGTAATATTAATCTTTGTTTCATTAAAATCAGTTCAGTCTATCAAAAGTTATTGTAATTTTAATGAAGACGCGACTTAAGTACGACAGACAAGTAGATAGTAGTTAGACTCAATACATTTAGATGACCTTTAGTCACTGTTTTGTGCATCAGGTTCCACGCGGGAAAAGTCGTGGGCACAGCTAGTGTAAAATATTAGTGTGTATCATATGCATTTTTTTTTCGAACTAACTACGCTATTGAGCTAGTAAGGCCTTAACAGCTTCACCGGACTACATGTATCATATGCATCTATTAATAAGCTTGGATAGTAATTTACTTAATAATAGAAATTTGAAGCCATATTATAAATCTTTGACGGACAGGTAACCGAAACATTTCTAAAATTTAAGCACTATGTGTACCTACATGGCACGTATAGGGTGTAGATTCTAAATAGAAAGTCTTAAATTGCGATCACGTCCAAAGCTGCGAAGGGTTGATTTATACAACCCTATAATAATAACAAGGGTATTACAAGCACGTATGATGTGGCCTCACAGTTGGATTCACTTGATAGAAGAGATAAGGGGGAAACATTACACGTACGCACAACTTGACTGTAAATCTACGTATTATGTTTACTGCATACTGAGTATCGTGTATAGAAGTCGTTATTTTGGTATAACATCATAAATCATTGTTACCAAAAAAATCGGCCACCGACTGCAATTTTTGTAAAAAGTTCTTCAATCCCTAGACTTTTCATAACGACAATGACCGCCATCTACCAGGAGTAACATGCGTAACCTATTTACATGCTTAGAATTGTCGCAAGTTGTTAGGGTTTTGTAACTGACTGAAAAACGGTCATCCGATGCATGGTGAGAATTTTGTCACAGTAACTGTATATTAGTTTATTGCTCTTTTGTTTCAATCAGGTCGATCGCGGTTTGATGTTATCGAGTGTATATTAAGCATACTTTAGAAGCCAGCATGACCTTAGTGACAAGCGACAGATTGCCGATCTCTCGTTAATTACCAATGTTTTTGGGTACTACTCCAGCTAACATCGAGTGTCTTTACTACATTACATGTGTTACAGTTCCCATACTGAATTTCTGTTACATGTTTGAAGAGTAGTTATATTTGGTAACGCACACTTTTTTGGAAGCCGTTCTTAGTTTTTTAGAGTTCAAATCGCATTTTACAGCATGTAGTGACCACTTTACATAAAGTACTGTAAGTCTCGTGCTACTTGCACAAATAAAATGACCAAGTGTTTATATTTCATTTAAGATAAGCAGATTTCAAGCAAGTACGGACACATGATGAAAGTATCCTTGAAATAAACCCATTTTATCTTGTCAACAGATGGCACTTTCCGGAGCGAGGTAGAAGCACGAGGGCGCGGTACGGAGCCAGCGTTCCTCCACGAGCTCCACTCAACGCTGGCGTCCCCTGCCGCGCCCGAACACCACTGGCAACACACCGTCATCCTCATCCTCAAGGGCCTCATCTTCGTCTCTATTATACTCGGCGCATTATTCGGAAACGCTCTCGTCATCATTTCAGTCCACCGACATCGGAAGCTTCGGGTTCTTACCAATTATTACGTGGTCAGTCTCGCTGTCGCCGACATGCTCGTCGCTTTATGCGCGATGACCTTCAATGCTAGTTCAGAATTGACTGATACCTGGCTCTTCGGTCCTTTAGTCTGTGATATATTTAATTCATTAGATGTTTATTTCTCCAGCGCCTCCATTCTCCATCTCTGCTGTATATCAGTCGACAGGTATTACGCTATTGTTCGACCTTTAGAATATCCAGTTACCATGACCCATAAAACAGTCTGCTTTATGCTGGCTAATGTCTGGTTATGGCCAGCTTTTATTAGTTTCGTGCCCATTTTCATGGGATGGTACACGACAGAGCAACACCGACAATATAGAAAAGTCCATCCTGACGTATGCGAATTCAAAGTTAATATGGTTTATGCGATCGTTTCTTCAAGTGTATCTTTTTGGATACCGAGTTTGGTGATGATTTCTATGTACTGTAGAATATTTCGTGAAGCAATAAGGCAGAGGGAGGCTTTAACTAGAACATCTTCTAATATTCTTCTGAATTCCGTTCACATCAAACACACATCACATGCAGCCCATCATTCCCACTATTTACACCCTGATCGGAGGCCATCAGATATAAGCCCTAACTATTCCACTTTCACTGAGGTTGGCCCTGAGGAAACAGAATTTGGAGAGGTTGTTATGGCCTTGGGTGATATATGTCCAAGCAAAGAGGCAAGTCCGAGAAAGTCAGTGAATGTTAGCTGTGATACGGCGAGCTCGGGATATTGCTCTGGTGGTTCTAATAAGAGGTCGTCGAGTGGACAACCACCAGCAGGATGGCGGCCGAGTTGTTCTTCTGGAGTAGCGACAAGAGATTTAGCTAAAGCAGCAACAGAACTGAACGCACAAGGTAAATAAAAAACAATTATTTTGTAAAAAAAAGCGTATCCAACTTAAATGTATGTGATAGAAATATAACTTTTTTGCCGATATATAATCAATAATACACTTTATTTTCTCCTAATACTTAGGTTTATTTCACACGTATATGCTCATACATTTGTTTTATTCTATCGCGCTCATCTGTCTCTCTCAGCGTTGCATTTACTTTCCTTTATCTGGCGAAATGAGTTCATATTTTTTGTCTTCCTTTCACCATACGCGTTTTGTTGAAAAATGTGTTCAATTTTGGCCTTAAAATTTTACTTTTACATAATGTTTTTGCCTTAGTATGTTAAATATTCAATAACCAGAATCAATTTTGTACCAAACTACAAAAGTTACTCTAACTAATATAATACACATATTCATGTGAATCCTCTGCGATTGTTTTAGGGAAAATAAAAAATATTACATTAAACTAAAACACGTTAATCAATAGGTAATTAATTCATTTTTAACGTGATTGATTGTACAATGTGTGCGACAGAGAAAATGTCACCAGAAAAAGTAATTTGACGATTCCGAGGAACTATATACATGTTTATTTTATTTGGATAATTTTCATAACAATTATACCATTTATTACACTATAGATAAAACCTTTCGTAAATGATTTACCATAAAATTATCTTTCATACATTTAACGTGTCATTTAACAGCTTTATCAGACAGTTTTATTAAAATGCTATGGAACATACTAATATATAGCTTATCAAAATTTACATTTTAATTAAATTCCAACAGCGGCGTGGATATTATCAATAACTCTGCATGTTATACAAAGCGGTGACTATTTTCCCTCGAATATTTAAACTTTTTTAACAGAAATATGCCAGAATGTAATCTATTTCATAAAACTACGTAGGAACTCTTCAATATAATATCATAGGACCAGCGTGTACGAGAAAGTTGACTTGTTGACCTTTGAAATATGTATAATAGTGAAAAAAAGATTTTCTTTTTTTCGCAGGAACTTTTTAAGCAAAAGAAACGGTAGGCAGTTAATTTACCACGCTTTTTTCGCTTCAAAATAGTTTTCACGCCACACAAAAGACCTGAGGTAAATTACAAACTTCCTCTAAAAAGTTTTTGGGACTTATTTTTCTTAACTCGCTGTTGACATCAATCATAACTCATGAAAGGAAAAAATAGAGTTGTAGCTGACATTTATAAGAGCTTCATTCATTATTTATTTAACGATATACTCGTACCATTGTGACAATGTTTTGACAGACCTTTAAGCAGTAGACCGCGAATTAAAACAACTTTTACCATTAGGATCTTGTAGGCATATACGTTAATATAGTATTACCTTCCCTGGCCCTTGTCGCAAAATACAAGAAGCGTGATTATAACGAGTTTCAAATGAGAAGATAAACGCAGCCGCGCCAACTTCACTGACTTTTTATTAAAATTATACTGCCGGCAAAAAAAAAATTCTTATTTCATTAAGTGCTCAAAATTCTGACTATTGAAATCGAAAAATGACTTATTGTCTGATATTCACTTGTACATGTACATTCGTAGTTGTGTGGTGGTCGAAAAGCCACCACAACACATTTTTAAACTTAATATTTTTAAAATTATTGTGTTTTATTATTTTTCAAAGACTGTACCACACTATCCATTGCACATATTTTTTTGGAATGTATTTATATTACGCACGTCATTCATTTTCAATTTTTTGAAATATGTTACATATAACATAGTTGATGGTGTTGAATAAGTATATTTTGAAATTGAACAAAAATAATCGGTTGACACACAGCTATTAAAAAGAAATTGAACTACTTTATCCTTATATATTTATACATATTTAAAAATTATATTTTATTACTTCATTTTAAACTAAGGTAGTTCGTCTAGATTCACAGTACTATTAACAAGAAATAATCATTTTTTGTCAAGTAGACTTTCTATCTCTAGCTACGTTTCCGAATAATACTGAGGCTTTAAAAAATGTAAACCTTTTTTGTAAATGTATCATATATTATCATTTTTCTGATCGTACAGTTTTATTGAAGTTGCACGCGAAATACCAAGCAAGATGGCGGTTTGATAGTTATCTTGTTATCTGAAACGCATTGTACATATAAATACTAACATATTAGTTATACAATTCACTGTGGAATTACGAATTTACTGCCTCTATAATATTTTTTTTTCAATAAAACGAGACGTCAGACCCCTCTGGTTAGGTATTCCATGATTTTGATCATACCACATCATGTACAACTCACTGAATAACAAATGAGCAAATAGCGATAGCGGACCGGTCGCCTAGGGCATTTGTACCTATCTAGATCGTGACTAACATAAATATTATATTGAAGATCGTGTTGTAGCGATACGGATCAAGAAATTTCTGGATGATTCACAGTATAATATTTAAGTTCTCTATGATTTACAACTAAATGTTATTTTAGCGGCTATCGACGTGTAAAAATCTGTGACGGTAACGTTTAGGTACTCTTGGATCGTATAAAGACATTATGTAGTTATTACAAGGTGGTAGAGCCACGCTGAAGCTATTAATGGTTTCAGCATGAATGGGCCGGCTCGCCCGGCGTAGTACCACCCTCTCACAGAAAACCGACGTGAAGTAACAGTGCTTGCATTGTTGCGTTTCGTTCGGTCAGTGAGAGCGCCGGAGGCCCGCCTCTCCTCCCCTTCCCCCTTCCCTTACTCCCCCTCTCCCCCAAGACAGGTTGGCAACGCACCTGCGACTCCCCTGGTGTTGCAAGTGTCTATGGACGGTGGTGATCACTTAACATCAGTTGACCCACCTGTCCGTTTGCTTCCTATGATATAAAAAAAAAATATTTACGTCTTTACTGAGAGTAACAACCGTTACTATTATGCAAGCATTCAAACAGACATGTTTTTACGTTTATTATACACACTTTACCCCCTGCATCAGATCAGATTCGAGCTTAATTTTTCGCTTTGCACGATGCTCACGCATTCATATTGCGTTCTCACTTAACGTACCTCCTGACTTCTAATTTGTACCTCAATTGCTGCTATTCTACCAAAGAGTATTCTACGTAACAAATACGGTTTGATGTTGTATAGTCTATAACCTTCCTCAACAGCTAAACTGTAAAATCCAAAAACCATTCTTTCAAATATGACCGACAGTTCCAAAAATTGGCGCATTCAAATAATAAAACACTTTTTTGAGTTTTGTAATTATAATAGTAAAGATTTGAATAAAATTGGATTTGATATTAAAAATTTAGAATAGATATCATAATTATAATCGTAACTAAATAATTATGTCCTTAAATTTATTTAAAAGAGGTTTTATTATCAAATATTATATAACTTTTGTTTGTACCTATTGCTTTATTTGAATACCCTAGTAGAAAATATCCAAGTTTCGCCAGATTAAATCTAGTAACTGGCCAGCGATCAAATTTTAGTAGCTGGCCATAAATTATATCCAGTAAGTGGTCAGCGAAACTAGGTAAAAACTAGAAATTGCGCCACCTACAACTGAATACTAAGCATTTGTCACAACGATGTTCTACATATGCTCACTGTGTGTATATTCATTTTCCCACTTTAACTTGTATGTAAAATTATCTTCAGTTTATATCAGAAAACAGTGTGAATAATTAAAAAAATGTGCTTGCTGATTTATATAAAATCGATAACACTTTATAAAAAAATAACGTAGTCAAAAAAATCAATAAGTAAGCAACTAAATAATCTCTTTAAAAAATTATCACTAAAGACGTAGTTTTACAGTATACTGGTTCAAGAAAGAGCAGTGAAAAAATTATAGTAAAAGACATTTGAATATTGCCTATAAAAATATTTTATAATTATTCATTATTATAATTTAGAGCTATTACTACAATTAATAATTATTATAATTTGATGTATACCTTAATAACTGACAGTTTGAATAACCTCAGCATTTCAAAATGTCAATTTTCTTAAAGTCGCCATGTTTTATTTGATATCGAACTCGATAACTAAACTGGCCAGTTATTGGCAAAAAACTCGATTGCATTTCTACTAGGGTATTTATTTGAATATCTGCACTTGCTAATTTTTAATTAAAGTGCAAATTTACAGATAAAATGAGTAAATTTTTAATTTCATTTAGTATATTTTTAACAAATAGATGTGTAACAAAATAACTAAAGCGATTAAATCCACTCCTAACTCGCGCTTAGAAGTTGATACTGAAAAGAATCAAGAAACACCCCTTAACCTTCAAGACTCCGGTTCAAGTGCTATCCGTTAATACTTATTAGAAATTTGTCTGATATCGTCTCGATCTAAAATGCTCTTAATTAAAGGCTTTCTACTGGAACTACGGATCTCAGGAATTATTAAACTATTTCTGTTTATTTATTTATTACTATCGGTGCCCGCGACTCCGGTCGTGTGGAACTTAATGTAAAACAGTGACTAATAAAATAACCTGAATGTATTATGTCCATTTACTTATCTACTTTTCTCTCATACTTAAGTCGCGTCGTCATAAAAATTACAATAACTTTTGATTGATTGAGATTTTATCGTGACGCAATACTATAGCAGTGATGCGTGTTCAAACAAACAGACAGACAGACATATATAAAAACAGAAATTTCAATAAAATTATATATTTATAAAAATATTATTATATGTATAGATATAGATATTATTCTAGGTGACACGGCCAGGCATTGCTGTGGCTCAGCTATTGAAAAAGAACTTCAAAGTGAAACGTGGCGCCATCTATGAAATATCTATAACAGTCGGTTTAACAGTTTTCTGCCAACAAACTAATTTAAGGTACCATCTGTTCGAGACTGATGGAACTTACAATTAATAACAATAATCAACATTGACAGTCATTTAATTTGTAATGAAAAAATATTGAGGCGATAAATCGAAATATAAAGTATCCTATCTCCCAAGTTGCACCAAATTATACATAAATGCCAACTTTCATGAAGATCGGTAGAGGAGTTTCGAAGTTCATCGTGGACAAACATCATGACACTGAATTTTTGTATATTTAGATGCTTTGTAAGTAAATTGTCATCTGCTATTATTCGTGTAGTCCCGTGAAGCTGTTAAGACCTTGCTAGCTCGATAGCGTAGTCAGTTCGAAAGAAAACTGCTATTATTCGTAATACAACCAGTTTTTATATTATCATGATTTCTACCGTTCAAAGAATGAGAGACGCATCTGCCGATTTTTTGAGATATAAAGTACTTCTGCTATCAAAATAAACTTAATCCAAACGATTTCATATCATTGTAGTCTTGTGGTTTGACCGGTGGAATACCATTCCGATGTTCGCAGGTTCGAACCCCGACATGTCCCAACGAACTTTTCGAAATTCGCGTACAGTTACTAACTACACTAACAGTTATAACTTTGTTACGCTATCAGGTGATAGTGGAGGAAAACATCGTAAAGAAGCCTGAACCTGAAAAGTGTCCTTGTAGTACCTGTAAGTGGGAAGAAATATACCGCCAATACGGATTCCGACAAAAGCGATCTACTGATGATGTATGCCACCCATTACTGGAGTGAGGCTATCGAGAAAGGCGGAGAGGCTGTTGCTGTTTCTCTCGAAGTCTCGAAGGCATTCGACAAGGTATGGCACGTTAGCCTCTTAAGTAAGCTCCAAGAATATGGAATACCTGAACGCCTGTGGACTTGGATCTGTGATTTCCTTAGTGAACGAACTATACGAGTGGTTGGTGATGGCTGCTCGTCTGATCCCAAGGTTGTAAATGCCGGAGTTCCACAGGGATCTGTACTCTCAGCAACCCTATTTCTGCTGCATATCAATGATCTGCTTATACGCGGTATCTTTGCGTACGCGCATGACAGCATTGTATCTGAGACGTATATGTCCAGTCTTAAGACCATCTTACCGTAAATCCATAATGAGAGAGAGGCCATGATCAAACAGTTGAATAAGAACCTTAGGCTTGTTGCCGATTGGGGTGATTCAAACCTGGTCAAGTTTAACCCCGAAAAGACACAGGCGTGTCTTTTCTCTACAAAACGGAGTCCGTTCAACTTGACTCCTACTTTCCAAGGGATTTCCCTACAAGTTACGGACAACCTTCAGCTACTTGGGATCCAGCTAACGTCAGAACTCAATTTCGGACGTTCAATTGAACAAAAAGCAAGAACAGCTACAAGGAAACTTTGGATCCTCTTTAAGGTTAAGCGATATTTCACACCGGAACAGTTTCAGTTTCAGAACATATCAGCTGGCCACTCTTGACTCCATCGCACGTCGTGCTCGTCGGCTTGTCGGTGATGAAGCGCTGTGGGAGACAAGAATGCTGAATTTAGAGCATCGACGGCAAATGGCTTGTCTTTCAGTGTTTTATAAATTACAGAGAGTAGTGAGAGAGAGTAGTGTTTGGAGAGTGTGCACAGGAATTACATGATTTAATTAAACCGTCTCCATTCCATCAAAGGACGACCAGACGCCGCGAAGGTTTCCACCCTTATGTAGTTGATATTCCTGAGATTCGTACAAAGCGATTTGCTTCCACATTTATTATACGTACGGCTAAGGTCTGGAATCCACTCCCAGCGTCTGTCTTCCCGTCATCATACAACTTGGGAGTGTTCAAGAGTAGATTGAATAGTCATTTAGCAGGTAACCGCGATCCATTGTCGGCTTCATCGTCACTTACCATTAGGTGAAATTGTGGCTAATCGCATACCTGTAAAACATAAAAAAAGACAGAACTGTGGATTTTTCAGAGTTTGCAATCCCCAATACGTCGTGGGCTGGCGTGGTAATTATACCCATAGCTTCCTTCAGGAAAAGGCCTATGGCCCTGCAGTGGGTGTCTTATAGGCTGATAATAAAAAATGAATTACACATATTTCGTTAAAAACATAGCTACAGACTTCGACTTTTCTCTAATTTGTGATCTGGTTAAATAGTCTCTCTTTCTTATAACGGGATCATATTAAAAAAAAAACAAAGAGTGTGTGTTGTTGCTTATAAATGGCAGGAATACAATTCAAAAGGTACGAGAACTATAATAACACCATTATTTTATTAATACTCTCGAAGTAGGAACAATGGATAGTCAGTCGAGGGGTGTTATAAAGTAATTGAGGGGATCTACACAAACAGAGTCATAAAACTATAGAATTTAGACAAATAAAGCGATTAGAAGGGTCTGAAACTTTTACGGTCGTCCTCAAAACAGATACATAAATGGACCGCAGATGGCCACTCACAGTTCAATTCTAATTGGACTGAATACATTGTTAGAACTATGTGGGAGAGTACTGCTACCGAGACATTGTACGAACTCTGAACAATATTGTAATTGTTTACAAATATGTCTATTAAAAACATAGTGTTAATCATACTTTTAAGTATTACAATATAAGCATTTTTTTATGTCATAGCAGGCAAAGGAACACCTGGGTCACCTGGTGTTAAGTGATCACCGTCGTCCATAGACACTTGCAACACAAGGGAAGTCGCAAGTGCGTTGCCAGCCTGTGTTCGGGGGAAGGGGATGGAGGGGGAGAGGAGAGGGGAGGAGAGGGCAGTGGGCCTTCGGCGCTCTCACTGACCAAACGAAACGCAACAATTCAAGCACTGTTACTTCACGTCGGTTTTCTGTGGGTCGGGTGGTACTACCCCGGGCGAGTTGACCCATTCATGCTGAAATCTGTAATAGCTTCTGCGTGGCTCCAACACCTATCAAAAATGTATTTATATATAAGTAAAATTTATTGAATTATAGGCATAATTTCTGTAATTTCGAGCCGCCTATTCCCCCTGGTCAGCAAAAGTAAGCAATGCTTTTACCCCAAATCCTCTATGTCATCAAAAATAAGCAAATCAAGGACCCCCACCCCCATCATTGCTTACGTAATACCTGAATGATTTCTCACTCAATTTAATATATTCAACGTAAATAAACCTACATATAATAAGAATGCAAATCTAACGTGTCTGTACTTTTTAGATTCGTGTGAAAAAAATAGTTGCAGGTGTCTTGGAATAAGTAATAAAATACATTTATTTATTTATTTATTTATTTATTATTTATTTATTTATTTATTATTTATTTATTTTTTTTTTTTTATTTATTTCAATCATTTTTAGAAATGACTGTCTATTTGAATATGCATCACTGCTAAAGTGCTGTGGTCACGACAAAACTTTATCATTATAAAATTATAAAGCATATTCTCGCGTAACATTACGTCTTGGTTTCATTAAAATCGGTTCACTCTCTCAAAAGTCACTGTAATTTTAAGACGACGGAAGTTAAGTACAAGAGAAAAGTAGATAAGTAAATGGACTTGTTAGATGTCTTGGGGAGATGTATTGTGGAAAGGAAACACAACCATATGAGTGCATGCGTTTATTGGCGCGAGCGACCGATCCGAGCCGCTGCGCGAGCGTCACTGACTTACAATTTCACAATGTCTTAATTAGGACACAATACCCCACAATATTCCCCCCTTTATTTAAAAAAAAAGAAATACAAACCAAAACAGAAAATAACATATAAGAAATATAGAAAATATAATCCAAAAAAAATATGCGTGAAGATATATTTATCATTTTGCTTATTGCTAACTTATACTATAATTAGTTTAATACAAATACACATTATTTCATTATTACAATACAAGCATTAATATCAATCAGATCGTTGCGTTGCGCAACAAGATGAATAATCTGTTATATTTATGGGACCTACATTTTAAATGCATTGAAAAGTACTTATAAACATTACGCTAATTATGCTTATATAGCGAAACGTACTGGTGGTCTTGTAACACGTCCGTAGCGAGTGACTTTAGTGTCAAGCGGTAGCGATTTTAATGTTTCAGAGTTAGTGTTGTTATTCGTTATGTTTTCTTGTAGTACGTATGCGGGTTTTAATCTATCGATAGAAATTTTTATTTTACGATTTGGAAATTCTACTTCATAAACCTTGGTATATCTGTGTAATACGCGATATGGACCGCTATATGTAGGTATTAAAGGTTTATGTACTTCGTTCCGCACAAATACAAATTCACATGACTTTAAATCAGCATGTACAAAAAATGATTTATTTGTATGTGACATAGGACTTGGTCTGAGATTGTTCAAAATATTACGTAATTTGTGAACGTAAGTGAAATCGTCGCATGGCATGCTTTTCTGTTCATTATAAAAATGAAATGGTAAGCGTAATGGTTGAGCGTATACCATTTCAGCTGCGCTTACGCAATTATCCGTGCGAACAGCTGCTCTAAGCCCAAGTAATACCGTTGAAAGTTCGTCAATCCATGATGACGATCCCTTAATCAGACGGGCTGTTAACGCTACCTTTAGCGATCTATGCCACCTCTCTATGGCTCAATTACTCTGCGGGTGATATGGTGTTGTTCGGATTTTCTTTATACCTAGCAATTGCATAAGGTTTTTGAATAGGTCACTCTCGAATTGACGACCCTGATCGCTTGTTATTTTCACGGGACAACCGAATCGTGTTATCCATCCATCATAGACGACCTGCGCTACCGTTTCCGCAGTGATATTTTTAATCGGAAACGCTTCCGGCCAGTGTGTACGTCTATCAATGATAGTCAAGCAATATTTATAACCATCTGCAGTAAGTGGCAGTGGACCTACTATATCGACATGAATATGCTCAAATCTGTCGCATAACGGGAACGCTTGCAAAGCAGAATTAGTATGCCTTGTCACTTTAGAACGTTGACAACTTAAACATGTTTTAGCCCAAGTACCAATGTCTCGATTCATATTAGGCCAAAAATATTTATCTACGATCATTTTTCGTGACGATCGAATTCCGGGATGGCTTAAATTATGTGTTGCATCAAATATTGTTTTTCGATATTCTTTAGGCAAATATGGTCTAAGCTTATTATTAGAAGTTTCACAGAGAATAGGTTTGCTACTCATGGGCATAACTATTTTCCTAAATTGACTATTATTATCTACGTTATTTAAAAGTTGTGAAATAGACTCGTCATTACACTGTGCATCAGCTAACTCATCAAAATTGATTAGGGTTGGGCAAAAAACAGTCTCTATGCGCGACAATGTGTCAGCTACCACGTTATCATTACCGAGAATATATCGAATATCTGTAGTATATTCGCTAATAAAGGATAACTGCCTAACTCGTCTTGGAGTCTCTTTTTCACATCTAGTTTTTTTAAAAGCGAATGTAAGTGGTTTATGGTCGGTATAGACCGTGAGTTGTCGTCCTTCAATCATATCTTTAATATGACGAATTGCTAAATATATAGCTAGAAGTTCTCTGTCATACGTAGAATATTTTATTTGAGAGTCTGAAATTTTTTGTGAAAAGTAACCTAATGGTTTCCAATTATTGTCGATTAATTGTTGCAAAACCGCACCGACGCATGAATTCGATGCGTCAGCCATTAACGCAATAGGTGCATCACCTCGCGGGTGCGATAATGTCACGGCGTTTTGCAGACTCAGCTTACACTGTATGAACGCTTCGTTTGCTTCAGGTGTCCAAACAATACGTGTTTTGTCTCTTTTCTTTGCATGAGTTAAGTAGCTATTTAAAAGTAATTGATATCTGACCGCGTTAGGAATGTGGGAACGGTAAAAATTTATCATTCCTAAGAAACGACGTAAATCTTCGATTGTTTTAGGCTTAGGAAAATTTTTAATAGCTTGAATTTTGCTGTCTAAAGGTCGTATTCCGTCTTTAGAAACTTCATATCCTAAAAATTCTAGTTTCGGTTCGCCAAACACACATTTGCTTATATTTATGGAAATGCCGAATTGATTAAAACGTTGGAAAACTTGTTCTAAATGTTGTTTATGCAATGAAATTGATGAGCTTGCGATAATTATATCATCTACATAAGTATATAAAAAATCAAGACCCTCAAGTACTGAGTAGTCCATGAAACGTTGATATGTTTGACTAGCGTTACGCAATCCGAATGTCATTCTCGAAAATTCAAATAAACCGAAGGGTGTTACGATGGCAGTTTTTTCTATGTCGTCTGGAAAGACTGGTATGCAATGATAGGCACGAACTACGTCAATTTTTGTAAAAATAGTTTTACCTTCCAACAGATAAGTAAAATCGTGTAATCTGGGTACAGGATAGCGATCGGGTTTTGTAATTGCGTTCAGGCGTCTCTGGTGGAAGTTTTCGCGCTCGAGCGTGTACAGGAGGACCAGTAGTTTCTATGTGGTGATATACACTATGTTTAGGAGTATCCTTAAAATTAATGGGTTTAGTTATGTCTGGGTACTTGCTGATAATATCCCAGTATGGATGATTTTTATCTACGGTGCAAACAGTTGATTCGTTGCAAGTAACAATAGATACCGATATGTTTAAGTTTGTTACCTTATCTATTAATTTACGTGCTTTTAAATCGACTAATATACCATAATGACTTAAAAAATCAGCGCCTAAGATGGGCTGTTTAACGTCAGCTATTATGAATTCCCAGCGATACGAACGACGTAAGCGTAAATTGAGCACTAGTGACTTTGTACCGTAAGTTTTAATCTCGGTACCGTTAGCAGCGTATAATTTATAGTCAGAATATTTATTTGATTTAAAACAGTTTTTTGACACTGGAATTACAGACACGTTTGCACCGGTATCTATCAAAAATTTATAACCACTAGTAAGGTCCATGACACGTAGGCGATTTGTGGGTGAAATTGTGCAGATATCCGCCTTATTTACCTGCACATCTCCTGGTTTCCCTTACTCCAATTACACGGCTGTATGCACTTGTTAGCACGTTCTTTAAATCTAAAATGGTAAAAACATAGCCAGTCGGGACTACCTGGAGAACGACGCGGCTGACTGTACTTGCGGGAATTGGAACGCCGACGGAAATTACTGCTACTTCGCCCTCGGCTTCGGTTTCGAGATCTCTCCAGGTTTTCGATTTTAGCACTCAGTTTTGCTATTTCAGCTAGAATATTATCATTGGTGGTGCTACATCTGGGTGAATCTGGAACAGGAGCTACCTCTGCAACTTGTGGTTGGAGTGTAGTTTCTATGATTTTATCTGCTATGGCTGCCAGATTGTCCATGTCCTTGGTTTCCGTCACTGCGAGTACAGCACGTGCTGCTGCAGGTAAATGACTCTGCCAGAGGATCCGTAAAGTGTCATCCGGGATTTTCTCTCGAGCGAGGTCACGCATCCGTCGAAGAAGTTGGGACGGTTTTTGCTCTCCAAGTTCCATCTCTCCTATTAACTTTTGAATTTGGCGGTTCTCGGACTCTTCATATATAGTTAGCAATCTTGATTTTAATAGACTATACTTATTTGTGTCAGGCGGTTTGATTAAAATGTCGGTTACCTGTTGTATAGCTTCTTTCCCCAGTTTTGAGATGATGAGATTGAATTTTGCGTCGTCATTGAGTTTTTGAGGTGATAGAACGGACTCTGCGCGAACAAACCACACGCGGGGCTGGTCAGTCCAGAATTCCGGAATGCGTGAACTAATGGATATGACGGCCAAATCGTTGTCTTCTACCTTGAAATTTGTAGAGCTCGTTCCTGGTGTTGCTGACGGTAGTAACGTGGCGTGTGGGTTCATCATTTTGTGCTTATAAAGTTCGAGACGGGGTCACCAGTGTTAGATGTCTTGGGGAGATGTATTGTGGAAAGGAAACACAACCATATGAGTGCATGCGTTTATTGGCGCGAGCGACCGATCCGAGCCGCTGCGCGAGCGTCACTGACTTACAATTTCACAATGTCTTAATTAGGACACAAT